>CM052547.1:49115236-49207955 GCA_028533065.1 Trachops cirrhosus | reverse complement strand
TGTTTTGCATAGCAACAGCTTTGCAGCTAACCTCTGGCATGGTCATTTAACATATCTATGACCTTTAACTGGTTGCATAGATATGTTAAATAGCTGTGGCCCTGCCTCCAGCCAGGGAGAAGGGAGGAACTTCCATCCAAGATGTAACTGGGAGGAAACTCCCCCTAGTTACAGCGCCTGCATGAGAGCTTGGAGATGATGGGCTCCCCACCATGGGGCCATGCCTGCCCAGACTCACTATGGCAGCCCAGGAAAGCTGGAAGGATATGGGAGTGCTGGCAGGTGTAGCTGATTGGGGGAGGAGTCGGAAATGGGGCTGTAGAGGAAGACTGGCACGGGGATTTAAACCCAGACTTGGCAGCCATGGAAGGGAGAGAACCATGCAGCTGTGGCAACAGAAGCGAGAACCACGTGGCTTTAGCCAGAGTGCAGACCCCCTTGCAGCTTTAGTAGGAGGAGAACCACGCAGCTTTGCCAGAGTGAGGACCCCCGCAGCTTTGGTGGAAAGAAGAACTATGTGGTTTTGGCCAGAGTGGGGACCCCTGCAGGTTTGGCAGAAGAGGACCACGTGGCTTTGGGGTGCTCCCTTTGGCCACATGGCCTGGGAAGCAAGAGAGAATTTGCCTGGAAGAAGGGTGAAAGAACTCTTGCCAGTAGGCCATGAGACTGTGCCACATGGCTTTGGATTAATTAGAGATGCTGCCTGGACAGAGACACAGCTGATGCTGCCAGCAGCCTGAATCATGGACGTTTCCTTCTTTTCCTGAGATAGGGTACCCCGAATTAGGGCAAGGGGAGAAGGAAGCACTGTGGGCGTTTGTGGGTATCCTAAAGGACTTTGATATTTTAATGAAGACATTGGGTCACTATTTTAAGTCTGTATAGCTTTAAATAAACATTTCCTTTTCACAAATTTCTGGCATTGAGAGACATCTTTGCTAAGGCGGTGGACAATCGAACCTCGTGGGGGTTCCTTTCGGTAACAGTGTATTGTATCCCCCTTGGCCCTGTGTATTCTGTAACAGTTTTTGGCGTCCCTGAGCGGGCCAATAATTGCCCCCCCCCCGGCCCCTGTTCTGTAACAATATGGCTATGTTTAGGGAAGGGTATGAGCAATGGCAGAGTCAGCATAGTAACTGGAGAGTGGGTGACTGACTATCCTGCATTTGGGTGATGCTAATATGGGGGTAGGGGTGGGCAGGGGGGAGCCAAGGAGCTTCAGGGAACCCCTCCATGGAGACCCCCTCCCAACACCTAGTCCCAGCAGCATCAGAGCTCAGCTGCTCAGGCATGAATCACACAAAGGCCTTGTACACAGAGCTATTCTGCTGGACACTCCCCCTTAGCTGCTACCCCAACTCCCTCCCCTAGTCCCAGCATAGAGAAAAGCATGAGAATCCTCCAAAGAAATCCTGCTGGACTCAGCAAGGCAAGGAAGGAGGAATTGCTGCTAAGAGTTGGGGTGCCCTGACTCTACTAAGAATGCATGCAAGTGGGTTCTCCCCTCAGCCTCGAAAGAGCCCAGGACCCACAAAAGCACTCCAATCTGGGCCTCCAGGAAGACACAAACAAGGACAGTGCAAGCACCAGAGCAGCAGCACCTCCTCTCTTAGCTCAAATTAACCCTGGGAGTCAGGAGATAATGCCCAGCAGGATTTGGATGGTCTGCTTCAGGATAAAGGAGCACAAGGTAGAAAGGGATGTGCTGCTTGTGCTGCTGATAATGACACAGGCTCAGGTGAAGGAGGGCTGGGACTCAGTAACAGCTACAACACACACCCTCTGTGTCTTGTCCCTTCTCCACCACATAGAGAATCAGTCCCCTCTTCTATCTTTTGGATGCAGATTAGTCCCTGTTCAGCTTTTCTTCCCCTTCATTTTGGGGAGTTGGCATAATGCAAAGAATGAACTGGCTGCCTTCCATCTGCCAGATGGTATGCTGCATTATTCTGCTTACATCATGTCACAAAGCACCCTAACAAATCTAGATGTTTGCCATTTGGCACATGAGGAAACCGAGGCTCACAAAGGTTAAGTAACGTGTCCAGGGTCACAGACAGCAATTGGTGAATATGAGTCCAGATCTAACAGGTCCCAAAGCAGGGCTCTACACTGCCATGATACAGAAAGTGCTGCTTGCCACCTGACCAGCATCCAGCCCCTTTTTCATTAATAACATAACCCTAATTATTTAGGGGAGGGGTCAAGTGCCCAGCAAAAATTACTCACTATCCTCTTTTAGCTAGAGAAGGCTCTGTGACACAGTTGTGCTAATGAGAGTCCCAGTCCCCGGGGAAGGTGTTACTCCCACATAAAACAACAAAACTTCACTAGGAAAAGGCTTTTGGCCATTTCTTCTTCCAGCCTGGAGGCACAGTAGCCATCCTATGGCCCTGAGAAGAGCTGCACTGAGGATGGAATGTCAAAAGGAAAGGAGGACAACAATGGATCCCTCCTGATACACTGAGCTACCATACCTGCCTGGGCTGTCTGCCCCAGACTTCTTATTTTCATAAGATAAACGACCCCTACTGTTTCAGCCACTGCCACCTGGGCTGCCATTATAGCCAAAACTCTCTTGATTGGCACACATGTTGCTCTATCTCAGAGGAATCATCTTGGTACCCAGACTCGGGAGATGGAGACCTGGTTAAGCCACTGAGTGGACACAAAGGTAAAGGCAAATAATTTGCAACTTTTCTCCTGTTTCACTTTTCAACAATTCCTTTTCAATTTCTTTACTGTGCCAGTAGCCAGCAATGGCATCTACCCAAAAGGGCAAACACATTCTGCTTAACTGACAAATCTAAAACTTTTTTTTTTCACAAAAAGGAAATGGCAGAATGATAGTTCCCCAGAGACTACATGAACAGACCACACGAAATTGACTTACAATAAACTGTGACCCTCCCCTCTCCCTAGACCTGCTAACATTTTAGAGAGATGTGTGGAAGTCAGCAGGCACCAGCCCAATTTCTCTCCAACAGGAGAGAAAAGGAAAATATACTGCTGCCAAGATCACCCTGGACTCTAGGATCAGCCCCAGTTGCTCCCCAGGCATGAAAAGAATGGCAGGGTGGTAAGCAACACTACCCCACAGGAGAGGAAGGGAACAGGTGCAGAGCAGGCACAAACAGCAGGTACTGCCTGGATGGCCTGTGTCCTCTCAGAGGCAGGACTGCCAGCATACATCATCCAACTCCAGCTAGAAGGAGGGCCCCAGTTCTCAAATCAGGTTTCCCGACAATTGTAGGTTGATACACAGTTGCACAAGACCTATTCAAAACACAAAAGCCCCAAACTCTCAAAAGCAGTAGGTCAGTAAGGTGCCACCTGCTGCTTTGATGTTTCTGTCAGCCAGCTTAGGCCACACCCCTTTGCTGGTGGGTTTTTGCATGGAAGTCTGCAGCTGAGATCCCTTGGGACCCATCAGGCACACAGAGGCCATGGAGCCTGGCTGAGGTCAGCCGCTGAGTCCCTAAAGAGGCTTAAGAGGAAAAGCTTCTTTCATAGTTCTCTCCAGATCCCAGCCCTAGCTGTCAGCCTCTTTAGCTCATCCTTGGTGCTAACAGACATTTTGATAGAAATGCAATCTGCTAATTAGAAGCAAAAACATCAGGAATGGAACCATAATTAACCATTTGCCTAACAAAGTTAGCAGCTAATGAGGATTTCCAGCTTTGTCAGCACCCAGCAGAGGTCACCTGAGCTAGCATCAGAGCCAGGGACAGGAAAATGAAAGGCATCTGCAGATCTGTGAGGTGGCAAAGGGAAGAAGGCTGTACAAATCCTAATCAGCCTAGGCTGTGACACCCACTTAGAATTCCAGCTTAACTAAAAATGTACTAAATGCACATCTTGCAGTATTCCAAAGTATTGGGACTCTCCTTCCCACCTCACAGCCATTCTGGACTGGTCAGATTCTGAAGTTCCTGCGTTTTAATCTAAGAAGTTCACAGAGCAATAGCTTTCCTTTAAGAGGAGTCCACAAGTTTTCCACTTTCTCCTAGGATTCAAATAGCTGGAGACCACTATTCACCTTCTCCTTGTTCCAGTGGCACCACCCTGGTGACCCAGTCCAGACAAACCCTGGGTCCCTCTAAACCCCATCCCACTACCCATTGCCTCACCCTAGTCCTTCTTCCCCTCCTCACTACCAGGGTGACCACCACCTTCACAGTGGTGGGTAAAACAAATGCATAAAACAGCTGACAGAAAAGCAGGACTTTTTCACCCCAAGGACACCATCACAATGCACTTAATGAGGTAAATGAAAAACAAGAACTTAACAGGTTTCTCAGGGACAATACAGGAGTATAACCCTCAAGTCTGTTGGATCTACCTGCGGCCATGTCCCCATGACAAGAGAAGAAACTAGATCATAGCAGCCCTCCCGTGTTTTGGCTGGCTCATGAATCCAACATGCTTTGTAAAGGTTTCTTTCAGTTTCTGCCACATGTCTCCAGCACTACAGAGGCTGCTGCTGCAAGGAACCAAGAGTCTGGACTCTCACATAAACCAGGTTATTACTGGGAGTCTGATGGGTGGCATTTGGCATTCTCCATGTTCCATGGCCATCACCACTTGGCATCTGGCAACATTTTCTTATGCCCTGTCCCCTAAAATGCTGAGTCCAGCTCATTTGGACCCTTCCCAGAGCATGGTACCAGCAGATGGCTGATTCTCTTCCTTATCTATCCTCAGCAAAGAAGAGAGCTCCTGCTTTCCTTTGAGGCTGAGAAGTCTGACAAAGGCATCCAGGTAGTCAGCAATCTGTGTCAGGGCCAGGGCCATTGGTCACCTGGCGAACGTCTGAAACAGCAGAGTCCCTGCCTGGAGAGCCACAGCATCAGTGGGAACACTCCATATCCTTTAGTAGACCAGACAGCAGAAAGGGCCATGGTCCCTCTGGTGTCACTGGCTCCCACTGTCAACCCAGGAGCCAGCTCTGGGCCTGTTGTGCCAGCATTACATGCAAGCTGTTAAAAACATAGATTCCAGGGTCATGGCAGCAAAGAATCCAGTCCTGTTATTTCCAGAGTGAGAGCCAAGTGTATGTACTTTTTATCAAATTTCCAGGTGATTCTGATGGACAGCAGGTTGAAAAGCCTGGCAGAGATGCACAAAGAGCAAAGTGAAGCTGGTAAAGACAGTTGGCAGCATCAAAGCCACCACAGGGCCCTCATCCTACACGTGTAACACACACATCTGGGAAACCCCAAGGCCTCTGCTCAGAAGGAAGGTGTTTCTATGAGGCCCTGCCTCTCTTTTCACACAACCACTAGGAAGGCTACATGGCTGTTTTGTTTTAAGAATCCATTCATATCAACTCTGTGTCCTAAGACCACAAGTCCTAGGAGGTGAAGAAAAGACTAAATTATAACACTGCCAACAATGTGAAACCCTGTCTACTCCCATTCCAAAGAGAAGAAACAGTGCAGTAGAGTGAAAGGATCCCAGTGACAGGCATTTGGATGCAGTGCTCTGTCTGCCTCACCTTCTCAGAACAATATGTTCACTTTCTCAAGCACCTGGGTGCCAGTATTTAGGTTAGCCCCTGGTCAGTCTTCATGACCATCCACAAAGTGGGCATCACAATCCTGTTCTTACACACTAAGGGCCATCCCTAGACTTAGTGCCAGGTTCTTAGATGGTAACTGGCTGCCATGTCTGGTTTTTATGCCCTCCCTCCACCAATTTGTATAAAATATATGAGAAATAAAACCAAAGTTCTTTTTTCGGTGTATAATCAGCTAAAAATACAGTTGAACCAGTTTTCATGCAAGCCTATCTAGTTTTCTTTCCTCCAAAGAGAAAAAGAAAATAATCTCTTATCAGATTATTTTAACGCTGACCTTAATAAAGAAATTAGGAACCCAGGAGGCCTCACAATGCCCCTTCCAACTAATTATCCCACACCTCTAAAATAATGAAATGTACACACCCCTGCTCTTTTAGCAAATGTGGGAATAAAGGTGGTCAGCTGCATGGTGTGTCCCTTTATACCTGGTTCTGGGAGACCCCACCTGTCCTGTGGAAGGACTGACCCTATACATTAGTTGCCATATGGGCCTAAACATTCAGGAAGGGAATGAGAGCAGTCATAGTACTTTGCGCTATTCATTTTCTCTGGTGAGTGAAGAGTGCTTCAAAGTGATGACAATGAAAGGGAAGAGTGAAATAAATTTGGTATTGGTCATGAGAATCTTCTTTAACTATACTATTTAAAAGACTTGGATACAGGGCAGAATTGAATGAGCTCCTTCCATGAGCACTCCCAAGGCACAAGTGCACAGGGTCTGCTGACACCTGAAAGTCAGACAGGAGATGGAGAGAAACCTCTTGGTACTCCAGATTCTACACTAAGCACCACACACCAGCTGCCCGCAGCTACAGCAGGTACAAGGAAGCATCCTGGCACAGATAAGCAGGACCTCCAAATAGTCTGATAGAGCAGGAGAACACAGACAAACCCTGAAGTGATCAGATTCTAAGCCTACTAAACAGGTTTTGGTTCCACCCTCACAGGGTCTGAAGCCAAAGCAACAATGGAGCCCACACCATTCTGAACTAACTATAGACTAAATTTACTCATCCACCAACACTAATGATCTGTCAAAGAAGAAGAGTGACATTTCTGGGCATAAACCCTATTTACCTCAGTATCTACTGTTCTGTCCACGATGTCCAGTGCAAATAAAAAGTTACAAGGCACATAAAGCTGTGGGAAAAGGGGATTATCAAAAGAGGAAACAGTCTATTGAACCAAAACCAGAGATGACCCAGATGTTGGAATTATCAGATAGAGATTTTAGAATAACTATGATAAATATAGGAAAGGTTGATAACATGTGTAAATAACAGGGAGTGTCAGCAGAAATGTAGCAACCATAAAAAATTCCAAATGTAAAGAGAATCAGGACTTAAAGTGGAAGTTCATGACCCTTCACAAAGAGCCCAGCAGGCTGTCTCAAGAAAAAACTTTCATTTTACAGATTGGAAGACTGAGCCCTGGCTGGTGTGGCTCAGTGGATTGAGTGGCGGCCTGTGAACCAGAGTCACCAGTTTGATTCCCAGTCTAGGGCACATGCCTGGGTTGCAGGTTAGGTCCCCAGTAGGGGGCACACAAGAGCATCCACACATTGATATTTCTCTCCCACTCTCTCTTCCTCCCTTCTTCTCTAAAATAAATAAAATCTTTTTTAAGAAAAAAGAAAAGAAAAAAAGAAGCCTGAGGCTGACAGATACCACCATGCCATGAAACTTCTCACAGGAATGAGAACCACTGAGGAACTGGGACCACTGTCAGTGCCACTGTCTCCCAGCTCCTTGAGGCATCTGGTTCCTCAGAGACTTAAAAAATTAAAATCCCCAGAGCTGCACTGTCCAGTCCATGGGTCAGCAAACTACAGCCCACAAGTGGAATCCAACCTAGAGCCTCTTTTGGTATGACCTCTAAGCTAAGAATGTTTTTACATATTTTAGAGCTATAAAAACAACAAAGAACATGTGACAGAGACCATATGTGGCCTGAAAAACCTGAAATATTTACTATCTGGCTCCTTACAGAGAAAATTTGTCAATCCCTGATCTAATCTAGAGAAAAAAAAAAAGCCCAGCAAGATTTAAGGGAACAAAGAAAGGGACTATGGATGTCATGATCTCTTTTTTCCAGATTATGCCTTTTACCAGCCTTCTAAGTGCTTACAAGTAGATCTCCATAGGAATTCAAGATCTCTATCTGCAGCTCAAACTGGAGGAAGCATAAGAACAAAGCCTCCAGAATCCCCAGGCCTAAATCACCAAAGACCCACTCTCTGCCTATTCTACACAAGTTAAACCCAAGTCCCTAAGTTTCTGACTAGTAGTCATATAAACTGCTTTCTAGTTGACTCCAAGATATCATACTCAAAGCATTTTTTTATTGTTGTTGTTCTGCTTTGCTTTATTGTTTGAAAGGTCAGATCTGTGAGTTGCTATCCATTCTAGGAAAGGCTGAAATGGGTACCTGTTCCACCTACTTGCAATGGGGTACTGCAATGAGGCCTCAAGGAGTCAATGAAGACTCTAAAGTCTCCTAAGCAGGAGACACCACCCCACACCCTCAATCACTTGAGATTTGCCATTCCATAACTATCTGTTGTGCATCTATAATGTGCTGAGCATTGTAGAGAAGACCAAAGTGATCTCGCTTAAAGAGAGAGCACAGTTCTTACCCCTCAAGGAGTTTATAATCTGAGTAACAAGACTTACAAAGATGTAAGAGAGAAGAATTAGGAAAAAAGGCTATGGCTGTAGTTAAAACCAAAATAAATCTTCCATCTTATTCATAATTTCAGAAAATTGCAATTTAAAAACTTCTAAATCTGGTATTTTCTCAAAATTCTGATTATAGGGTTCATAGAGCTAAAGTGGCAGCTACTTGGAATGCTTGACCAATGAAAATAATGCAATAATAGATCAAAACTCCCCTGAAAACTGGAAAGCAGAGCAAGACAGTCACTTTTTTTTGTGTAAGTCCTTAAGTTAGATGGGCACATTCAGGTAGAGAAGCACTCAGTTACTGCCCTCTGTTTAGCAGAAAGATTTGGTCCCAACATCTTCATCTGCCATTTAGGACTTTTTCCAGTGTTCGACATTCAGTAGAAAAAAGTCTCTCTTCTTCAGTGTCTCTTTTGAGGATGAAGAAAACACTGTCCTAAAGATCCCTATTACACTTTCAGAATTTCACTCCAGGCAAAGGCCTAAACTGGCCTCTCCTATCTGCCACACTCACCACTCCCCTTGACTCTAGCCAAAAGGCTTGTCTTCTCTCAGCCACTGGCCTTTGCTCCTCCAGTACCCTTATCTGCAACATCCTTTCTTACTCTTCCTCACTTTGCAAACTTCTCTTCAGTCTTTAAGAATTGGCTGACATGTCACCTCCTCTTAGAAGACTTTCCTACTCCACCATGAAGAGGCTATTGTTGCTGCCTCCTTCCTCCTATAGTAGTTTCCTGTCCCTTTGGTATGATGTTACAACACTCTATGGTCACTTCTGAGAACATGTTACTCTCCTGACGAACAGATCTTCACAAGGAAAACTATTATCTGGGAAGCTCTTCATCCTTCTACTCTAAATGATAACTTTGCTGGATAGAGTAATCTTGATTGTAGGTCCTTGCTTTTAATCCCTGATTATTTCTTGCCAATCCCTTGTGGCCTGCAAAGCGTCTGTTGAAAAATCAGTTGACAATTTTATGGGTGTTCCCTTATGGGTAACTGCTTTTCTCTTTCTTGCTGCTTTTAAGATTCTCTCATTGTCACCTTGGCTGGTTTGGCTCACTTGGTTGAAGCGTTGTCCTCTAGGCTGAAAAGTCACCAGTTCAATTCCCAGGCAGGGCACATGCCTGGGTTGCAGGTTCAGTCCCTGTTTGGGGTGCATATAAGAGGCAACCAATCAGTGTTTCTCTCCAACATTGACATTTCTCTCTCCCTCTCTCTCTCTAAAATCAATAAGCATGTCTTTAGGTGAGAATTTTTTTAAAAATTCATTGTCTTTAACCTTTGGCATTTTAATTATGATGTGTCTTGGTGTGTGCCTCTTTGGGTTCACCTACTTTGGGACTCTGCACTTCCTGGACTTGTGTGCCTATTTCTTTCACCAGGTTAAAGATGTTTCCATCATTTTTTTCACATAGGTTTTTTAATTCCTTGTTTTCTCTCTTCTCCTTCCAGCACCCCCATGATGTGAATGTTGATATGACTGAAGTTGTCCAAGAGGATCCTTATACTAACCTTGTGTTTTTGGATTTTTTTTTCTTTTTGCTTCTCTGATTAGGTGTTTTCCTTAACTTCCAAATCTCTGATTTGATCCTCAGCTTTATCTATTCCACTGCCAATTCTCTGTAATTTATTATTCATTTCAATTAATGTATATTTCATTTCTGATTCTTTATGTTTTTTATCTCTCTCTGTTTCCTATCTCTTTGTTGAAGTTCTCACGAAGTTCTTCTACTCTTCCCCTAGTTCATTTGACCAGTGTTTTGAACTCTACATCTAGTAAATTGATTGTCTCCATTTGTTTAGTTCTTTTTCTGGAGTTTTATTCTGTTCTTTCACTTAGAATGTGTTTCTTTGTCTTCTCATTTTGCCTGACTCCATGTTTTTGTTTTTATGTATTAAGTAGAGTTGCTACATCTCCCTGGCTTGGTAGAATGGCCTTATGTAGTAAATGTCCTGTAGGGTCCAGTGCACAGCCTCCCCAATGCCCAAGCTAAGCACTTCAGGTGCACCCCCCACGTGGGCTGTGTGCACAATCCTGTTGTAGTTGAACCTTGATCGCTGTTGGCACCTTAATGGCAGGAATTTATCCCCAAGCTGATTGGCTGTGAGGACTGGCTGTGACCACTGTGTAGGATCAGTTGTGCAGGGGTTAACCCCACAGAGCAGGACTCACTTCAGCAGAGCTCTAATGCCCACTGAGTCCACCCCTTGAGTGTGTCACTTCAGTGTGGAAGTGGTTGGGGGGTACTCTGACATAGTCTGAAGCTACCCACAGGGTGTGCTGGTTCTGAGGCCTCTTGGGAGGCCAAGGTCACCCACCTCCTGTGGGCACCCTGCCTTAGCTACCAAGTGATCTGCAGATGACTGTTATCTGTGCTATGCTTGGAGGCACCTGTGAGAGACCAAGCTGTGAACCAAGGTCCACTGCCACTAGTACCACACCTGGAGTCACTTAGCGAGTGGTATGGGCATGCTGAGGCCAGATGCTATTTGAAAGATTTTAGGAAAGCCCAAAGCATGAGCCAAGACAGGCCATTTGTATGGAAAAGCTACTGAAAATGGCTTGGGTGGGCCCAAAAGTTGGTTGGGGCAAGGTCACAGATCAACCAGCACAGGGCAAACAGTGTTAGTTAAATTGATGAAGACTCAGATGTGGAGCCTGACTGCTGACTCCTTAGCGTTAGGGCTCGGCAAAGGAACAATGGCCTATGCCAGAACGTCTGTCTGGGGGAAAGCTGCTCCTCCATATCTTGCCCTGATGCCCTGAGAAATTAAGTTCCTTCCCTAGTGACTTTCAAGCTGCTGCCTCAGGGCTGGAGCTCAGAACAAGTGAATCCGAGTAAGTCTGTGCATGGGCCCTTAAGTGGAGCTGCGTGGGACTCCAGAAGCCCTTCCTCTCACTCATCCACAATCCTGCTGGTTTTTATACTCAGAAGTTATGGGGACTTCTCTTCCTGGCACTGAAATCCTGGGCTGGGGGGCTTGATAGGGGGCTGAGGCCCCTCACTCCTCAGAGGGAACCTCCATAGCCAAGATATCCCTCCTGATTTTTAACTGCCACACAAGGGTATGGGACCAGCTGGTTCCAAGTCTCTTTAGTTGTAGAACTTCTGTTCAGCTAGATTTTAAGTGGTCAGGCTATATCTTACTTATTTCTATTTAACAAGAAACCCAATATCTAACATACAAGCACACACAAAAAAATTTTATTTATACACATACACACACATAAACTGCTCACCCCAAAAAAAGAAATGAAAGTTTTTATTTTCTATCAGGTGTAATGCAATCACATATACCTAATAATATGTGTCAGAATCCAATAGGCAAGGTTATAAACTTCATTCTTCCCTGAAGTAAAGCTACTGCCAAGCCTTTATTACTCCATCTATTAGATTTTTAATGTTCTCCCCATCAGAAAACTCAGCCCAAAAAACCACTCTGTTCCTTTCTCTCCAGAATGTCCAAAACATTTATTTAGACACCAAATTTCCTCCCCTAATTCAGAGAGAGGCATACCTCACACAGGCTCCATTGACACCAGGGCCATTGTCCCAATTATACAACACGGACTTTAACAGTCAGCAAGTGCAAAAAATCAGGCAAAAACAGTTCATCACTGATGTACTAGATGGGAAATGATAACTCTTTTGTCATCAGAAATTGGTTATAAAATTATTACCTTTCCTTGTCATTAGTTTTATGAACTTTTCTCAATTATGATCTGAATCATTCCCTTATGCAAAAAAAAAATCAGTATTATAAAAGTCAGAGGCAAAGAGAAAGGGCAAAAGAGCACTTTAAATGTCAAACTGCACTCAGTATGCTCAAAAAAAAAGTCCTCCAGACAAGATTCAAGAGGACACTAGTCAGAGAAGCCACTGAGAACAAGTGTGCAGCAGCTCATGTGGCCAGTGACCATGCCAGTTCTGCCTCAGGGTGCAACCTCGACTCCTCGCTGAGAGGATATGCTGTGATCCCAATATTGGGGCCTTTAGTGCTCTGACTAGCAGGCTCCTTCAATCCTTGCATCTAGAAGATGCAGATGAAGAATGAAAATTCTCTATGATTCTGTTTGGGTTCTTCTCTTAATCTTTCTTCTCCTATTTAAATCCTCCAAAGTACAGTTTTGAAATTATCACCACTAAAAGCACATGCCACCCATACCAACACAAATGGAAGTGATGGCCATAGCTTTGCTTAGCATCTAGGTGAGTACCCTGTTGGCACTTACAGAACTGGACCTGGTTCAAGCTTCCTTTCTCCTCTGTTTACATAAAATATTGAATGTGGCTGTAAGCCTTTAAAACTGGGCTCTGCATCTGCTATAGCACCTAGCAACAGAAACCAACTCCAGCTAACAGAAGCAAAGGAGAGTTGACAGCAAGTTACCAGCAAATGATCCAATCCTCAAGAAGGCAGGAGAACCAGACAAAAATCAATGGCAGCCTCACAGGACAAAGTCCTGGTCAGTCATGCAACAAAACAACCCCACCCTGGCCTCCTTACTCACTCAAAACTGAAAGTCCCCGGAGAGAGAATCTGCCTGGCTTCCCTTGGGCCCTGTACCCAGATTCTGCCTTCACCATGGCAGGGAGAAAGAAGAGATCTAGGTTCCACAGAGGAAGCTGGGAGTTAGAATTGCAATCCCAGCAAGATGACACAACAACAGGAAACAGGTACGGTCCCAAAAGGAAACAGGGGCACCAAATGTGTGTAAGGAATGGATGCTAACAGTCAAAAAATGGGAATGCCCAAAAATGTAGTTACTAAACCTTTTCAAAACAAAGAAAGTCACTTGCTTCACTATTTCCTAGGAACTGTGGTTCAGAAGGGCATTATTCATCCGGAAATTCAGAAATCAAATAAGAATTTATCTCCTTTAAAGTCACCCTTCATTTAAAAAATCCTACACACTTGTACTGAAGATCATTGATATCACTTCATACTTATATAGCTTCTCTTCCAGGAATAATCCACAGGAAGCAGGGCCCAGCCCTCACCTTTGCAGGTGGAGAAGGGATACTGTGTATTCCCTTTCACTGTAGTTAATACATTCCAGGTGAGAATAAAGAGATACTGCACCTGGAAGCTGCAATTTTCCATGCTAGATGACTGCTCTAGGTGGCCAACCATTTTTGCTTGTGTCACATTGATTAACTCTTCATCTCCAGGACCTGGCTATTTTTGTCTTGGTTGTCAGGCTGCCTGCAGAGGGCTAACAACCTGCCTGCCCCTGAGAGACTGCAAGAGCCTCTAAAACTGTTCTCACCCCAGGTTCTCTCTACATCAACTGATTCTTCACCAGGATGCCACAGGGTTCTAAAAACACAAGTCAAATCACATTGTTCCCATCCTTATGAACATCTGGGAATCCTTTGCAGTTTCAGAGTCGCTGTGAGATATATTGTGGGTTAACTATTCAAGGTGTCCAAGGCCTTCCCTAATCTAACTTCATACCTCACTCACTTCTCAGTGTCCCATTACCTCCTGGATATCCACCTATGGCAGTCCAGCAGCTCCCTCAGCCTGGGTGCTCCACATAGCTCAAGGCTGAGGTCAAATGCCATCTCTTTCACCAGCAGTTGATTGACACCACTGCCCTTGTATACCTAATCATATTATCTTTACCTCCATTGCACACTTAATGTAAGTGATTTGGCCTTTTCAGTTTTGGTGTAAGGCTGTCTTCTCACTAGACTAAAAATATCCCAAGGAAGAGGATACTCCATTGTTCATATCTCCCAGAGGGCCCAGCCCAGTTCAGCAACATTTCTTATGTGACTACTGAATACTTTGAACATCCATGCACTTACAGCAGAACAACTCCTAACTAAAAGACTCCCATCAGTTAAGTATACTAATAGCAATAACAGCAACAATAGCACACATTTGTGAGCTTCCAGGGAGGACTATGACCTTCAGAGTTACTTATCACCTCCAATGATCCCTTGGGTAATACTGTGTGCAAACAACCTGACCTTTGACCAAAGCTCATAGAGGATGTGCCCATGCTAACAAGTAGGAAGCTAAGATTCACACACAGAATGCCTAATTTTACAAATCCAACATCTTATTTACTGCATGGCTCCAAGCCCCAGTCCTCTCCCTTCACACCCTCCTAGCAGCACACATATCACTGCAGCACTTATAACTCTCAAGTTTCAGAGCAGGACCAGGCCATCAAATGATCCAGCTCTTACACTATAGACCTGAGGTTCCGCAGAGACAGAAAACATAAGCCAGAGGTAGCAAAGCATATCAGTGTCACAGCCAGATTTACAAGAACCAAGTTTATGCTCCCTAAAAAGACACTCTTTCTACAAAGGTGACTTGGAGGACATCCAATGGGCAGTCTGTGCCCCGGGCTTCAGACCAATCAGGCCCGACCTCTGCTTCCCTGCATTGTAAAAGCAAGGAAGGCCAGCTCAGGAAGATCTGCACTCACCATGAGGGCTGACTTTTGCTTTTCCTGGTCAACGCTGCCCTCCCCTCGATGCAGGAATGCACTCCGGTACTTTGTGGCTGCCTCTCTTTCCCTCATCACCACCTGGAACAGCTCATCCTGGACTACAGCCTGCTCCTGTTTATACCTGTGCCAGGAAAGACATGGGAGATGCAGGTGCAGAGGTAATGACTTGGCAGTAGGTAGCCAGGAAAAAGTTTGTGCACTCATTTCAGCTGGTTGGGGAACTGGGATCTGTAGGCCAGTAGAACCTGAGGCTGGCCAGAGAGAATACTGTGAAACCCCATACTGTCTGACCCCTCTGATGTCAGGCATCAGGCATCAGTGACAGTCCTCAAGGCAAGGGGAAAGAGCTGACACTTTCTCAACCAGAATAATAAACATTAGGAAAAGAAGGAAAGCTGACCACTATGTGAGGAATCTGGCAGTCACCTGCCAAATGAGAGATTCTTGGTGCAGGGTTTCAATTCCTTACTAACTACTCTTTCAAAATGAGTAGGAAGGGTGGGAAACCTACCTTCCCTGCCTCTATTTGAGAGCTTGAAGGTTTTTATATAGTATGTAACTATCTTTTTCTTGAACATGTAACTCTTCATCCTTAATCTTTTCCTAATCTTTCACCTATTTCTGTGATTTCTGCCCAGTAAAATAATCCTAAAGAAAGAAAAAAGTTACTAGTACTAAGATGATCTTAGTAGTATTATTCATTATAATGTAAAAAAATGAAAACAACTATAATGTCCAGCAATTAAGATCAAGTTAAAAAACATCTGGTATAATCACACAATGATATATTACATTATCATTAGAAAATACATTATTTGATTTGTCTATAGATTAAACCTAAAAATTGAGAATGAAAAACTACTTTTTAGCAATAAAAATGTTTCTAAAGCAGGTGTAACAAATGGGAAAAATTATAATACTAAGTAAAAATAGCAAAATATAAAATTATATATGACTCTGGAAAAACAATCCTAAACTAGGGAAAAGACACATTGAAAGAATACTCCAAATATTAATAGTGGTTGTCTTTTAATGATGAATCTATGGATGATATTTTCATTTTATATATTTTCTAAGTCTTTCATTAGCATGTATTACTTGATCTCTTTTAACTGTTTAAAAGTATAAAAAAAGAGTTCAGGTTAGTTATTCTTGGAGAGGCCTCTTAGATTATGGAGGTAAAATTCTTAGGATGTGGATTAATCTATGACTATGGAACAGACCCACATGGCTGGCCTGCTGGAGGGAGAAAACCAACTGTAGCTGACACTACATACCCCTAAACAAACTCATTTGGTTCTTTGCCACAGAAGCCAGTGTCTTCAAGGGTTTGAAGAAGTCAATCAGTAATAACTACAGTTAGCATTCACTGAGAACTCTATGTGCCAGGCACTATGTGTACTTTGTATGCATTAACATATTTAATCAGGGCAAAACCAATGAAAGAGGTACTTGATTTATGTCTTCTCAGAGGCCTAGAAAGATGCAATAATTTTCCAGGGTGACATTACCAGGAAGTCACAAAACCGGGTTGCAAACCTGCACTCCACAAAGGCCTCTATGCCTCAAACACTATTATATAAGCCTCAAGAGGTGAAGCAGATCCCACTTCAGATGTATAGCCAGCTCTCCAGTGTTTTGGCCTATGCTGATGGAAGGTCACCAACATCCTGGACCCAAGTCCATCTCACCAAATATAATTAGAATTCTAAGAACTCCACTTTCTCCTTCATATCTCTAAAAATATGCTTGCACACACACACAGGCACAGAAGGTCCAGACACTAAACTATTTAGTCCTGACTTTTTCAAATGAATTTTTGAAAACATTAGCAATCAATTCCCACATGCCCCTTTTGGTGTTTCTTCATCTTTAAACTAGGACTAGTATTACCTATGCCACAGGGTTGTTGTGCAATCTAAATAAGACAAAATATGCGAGACAAACCTAGGGCCTTTAGGCCAGGGAAAGGGCCTCAGTGAGGAAAGAGCATTCAGCCACAGCACAGAGCCAGGGGTGAGTGGACACTCACACTCACCTCTTAAGGAGATCCTCCTCCACCCCTGAGGGTGGCTGGCTACCACCATACTCTGACCAGAGCAGTTTGGAGTCTGCAAAAGGATGAAAAGAAAAGACCTGTCAGTAGTACCAGAGGACAAAGGAAGACACCGCAGTCATCCAGGAAAGGAGTTCAGGAATACACTCCCAAGGAGGGACATGCCCCAGGGATAAACACAGAACACATCCTTGATCCAGCCTGTCTGGAGAGGAACAGCCCAAAGACCTTCCACTCCCTCATTCTGGACCAGAACCTCTAACTGCACAGGACTGGCAATAGGCAGAACAACTTGAGTGCAGTGTTTCAAATTTATCCCAACTCACTCTACAATTGCTTGGAATCTAGGTCATCTACTCAACACAGGCCAGGAACAACCGAAGGACCACTTCATGCTTCATGCTAAAAGGATAGCCTCTGGGGTCTCAGTTTTGACATGGGGGAAGGGGTTCCTTAAATCTTATTTATCTTAGTACCCCACTCTATGAATTTCTAATCCTGAATATGGCAAACACTCCCTATTAATGGTATTTTATATATCAATTAACCTGAATCAACCTCTAGTATTACTGGGTTCTTTAAATTGTTACAGTCAGTCTACCTTTTGACGGTCATGAACTTGGAGATTTCTGAGCAAATCTAATTCACTCTATTCTCCTCACCACTTAGTGATATAGAATGTTTTGTTCTCCTCCTTCCCCCAGCCTTTATCCTTCCCATCTCTCAGCCAAATTTCAACACTTTTCTGTGGCCTTGGCCAAATGTCCTACACTTCCATCATAGGCTTCTACAGTGGCAGCTACTAGAATTGCACAAAATATTATAGAAGAACCAGACTTTGTAAAAGAATACATGAGGATTTGCTATTCCACTCCCAAGACCTTTCAAAGCATGCTGAACTCACAAGCTGAAGCACTCAACCTAAAGGTTGGGAGGGAGTCATTTCCAAAAGTAATCATCCTATCATTCCCACTTTCAGACCCCCTGTGGAAGGATGGGCCCAGTGGTGCTCCAGCCTGCAAGGAAGGCACACCTATATGCTGCATAGTAACATGACAGGTTCTCAACTAGGAATAAAAAATAGTATACTGCTGACCAGTTCTTATTTTGACAGTAATGCTCCCTGTCCTTACTTATTTGCTTATGACAGCTTTATTAAGGTATAATTTACTCTATTTTTGCTTTTTATACAATTTCTCTTTTATTGCTACAAAAATAATGTATCAAATATATCAATCCATTGTAGAGAAAGTAGCACTAATCCATACTCCCACCTTCCATGTACGAGCCTACCCATATCCCTGCCCCCTTGTACTCCTCATTTTTTAATGTGTCTAATCGTTAGTGAAGTTGTAATCCCATCACATGTATATGACCATTTCTGTACATTTTCATTAAGAATCTTTTAAGAACTCTTTATATATTAAGACTACCAATACCGTCATGTTATAGTTCCCTAGTTTATTATTCATTCTTCATTTATTTTTTAAAAATTATCTCTAATTTCTTATAGCTTCAATACCTACTTTTCTTTGTATTTTAGGGTTTCTTCATTTGATGTGGAGCTTAGAAAGTCTACTTATTGTACTTTTATGTACTTGTGTACATTTTTACAGCTTTAATTCTTGAATTTAAACCTTGTAATGCCTCTAACATTTATTTTGAGGTATGGTGTAACATAAGGATTTAATTTTAACTTCTTTTTTCTAATTCGTTTCTATCATTAAAGCAAGCACTGATTTTAAAAGTAAAAATATTTTAAAATTAGTCAACTCCAAGACAGTCCATTTATGCTGACTATTCTTTAGCATTCAGAAACTCAAAACTCACACATCATTCTAAAAGACCTTGGGATGGGTCCAAATACAGGTACTGATTTGCCCTAAAGCTCAGGAAGCCCTCAAGCAGACAATACAGGGTGAGAGATATAGAGGGCCTGGCAGGCACTCTGGCCACAAGGATGAAGCCAAAGCTCTCTTGTCACTGAGTAGAGGTCTCCAGGACCTAGCCCCTGAGCACAGCCCTGACACCTCCTCTTTCCTTCTTGTACTCTAGAGATAGCAAGATGCCTTGAGGTCCACAAACTAGCCAAACTGCCCCTCTCTGGACTTCTGCTGGTGCTACTCACCATGACTGAACCACCTGTCTACCACTGCTCTCACTTTCAAAACCCAGTTTAAAAGCCATACCCCCTTGGAGCCCAGCCCTAAAATAGTGAGTCACTCACTCCTCTGCCTTAGACTTTTGGCATGCATCTAGTGTTGCAGCATCACATGAAAAATGTGACCTACAGGGTTATATGTATATTTGGCTCCTTAACTAGAGCAATGGGTGCCATAAGAATGATGTCTCTATACCTCTCACTGTGTCCCAGAACAAGGCACATGCCCTGATCCCTGGCTAGCTTTCAGTAAATGGTGAATAGACAGGATATCATTCTTGCCTTCTATAACCTTATAACCTAATAGGAAGGATATAAGCAGAAAAGACAACTCTAATAATCAGCAGAAAAGACAACTCTAATGTAAGACCACATACAGCACAAAGAACAGTTATCCATGGTGAGACAGAGTTTATACTCCATAGTGCCATGGCTCCTCCAGTCAACTGGTGAAAAAGTACACATCAAGTTACAAGTGATAGCTAGGACCCAGATTCTCATGAACAGCAATTGCCTCAAGACTTTTGTAGTTTGTAATATCTTAACATTTTTGTACCTTATACCTCCTTTCTTAAACTTTTTTTGTTCCTTTGTGTTTGCTGAAAGTAGTTATCTAGAGAAAAGCACAACTTTCTTCATTTGTGATAGGCAAGAAACAATAGTGAACAAATCAGCTTAGACCTCTGCATGACATGGGTACATGAAGAAGAACTCCTGGGATAGGATAAAAGGCCCTCCCAGAAGTCCAGGCCAGAACCAGGATATGTAGACTAGGTTAGAGTTGCTGAGGTTGATGCCAGAGTCACCTACTCAATTCCTGCTAATTGTCTCAGTTCACATAAATCTCTACCATTCTTTGGACCATACCAACATTAATGATTATGCTTTGCTTATGAATCCTTAAAAGCAACTTCTTATAGGAGTTGTCAAACCAAGCCCTTTTGCCCCATTTTTACATATAGAAAAACTGAAACTGTAAGGCAAAAACAGTTTAGCCCCAATCACAGAAGCTCTGACTAACCTGTGCTGTTCTCATTATACCAGACAGCATCTGTCATGCACGGAAGCCACACTCTCCTCAAAAGCAGTTATCAGAAAGGAGTTGTTCATATCTCCCAAAAACAAACGGAGCCATATTAGCTGTCAAACATGTTCTGCAAGGAATGTGGTTTACCATTCCTTTCACCTCTAATCCAGCTTTCCACAAAATCACTACAACATGCTGTACCTTTCTCCGGGCCTTTAGAGGTGCCAAATGTGGAAGGTGGAGGAGCAGGAGGAAAAGTCAGCTGGCCCACTTTGGAAGGCTGGTTGGAATCCTTCATGCAGTTAATCACATTTTCAGAAAGCTAAGGGAAGAATTGAGGAATGGGGAAAAGTTATACCATAGAAACCTCTGTAAATGAGGATTAGCCTTTAACATGCCCTAGACTGACCACTGATACCACATACTCAAGACCAACTCCAATAATATAATTCCATTCCAAACTTCTTGTAATGGCCCAGTGCCTATCAGATTAATGCCAAACCCCTGTCTGGATTCCAGGTTGACCACAGCAGGTTCCCTGCTGGTTCTCTAGCTTCATCACCTGCTGCTCCCAGCCTGCACCAGTGAAACTTGAGTTCTCACTTTTCTCGCACCCTCTGAATTCATTGTGCTCTTCTTCCACCAAGAACCACCAGCAGCCCCCCACCCCTGGTATGCCTTCAACTGCCCAAATTTTATCTTTCCTTTAAGGGCATCTCAGTGTCCCCTCCTCTGTGAGATCTTCCCTGTTAGCACCCAAGTGAAGTAGCAGTTCTCCTGTTCCTTTTAGAACTCATTTGTACCTCTTAAGAACATACCACACATCCTATCTGCCTCATCCTAATGGTTTGTAAATACCCGGAAGGCTGGGGTTTCCTCTTACTCAACTTTGTATACTCCCCAGTGCCACACATACTCATTTAACCTTAGTTCCCTCTAATGAAGACTGGATAACCGAAACTTTCATTCATTTTAGAGGAAGTGAAATAGACATGAGGGTGTCATTAAACAGCTTATTAAAATGAAATAGCAAGCTAAGGATAAATGCAGAATGAAAACCCTTAAGTGTTCACTTCAGTAAGTATTTATTAAGTGCCTAATATGTGCAAAGCATCATAAAGTACAGCTGAGGGAAAAATGTAAAAATGACTTTAAGGCAAAAATCCCAATGAGTGATTCCACTTTCAGGTATCCATCTGAGAAAAGTCTCCCCACATGTATTCAGCAGCATTAAAATGGGGGGGAACAATACAAATATGCAGCAATAGAGAACTCATTAAAGAAATGATGATGTATACCTGCTATGAAATATTATGAAACCATTAAGAAAGAATGAGGTGCCCTGGCTGGTGTGGCTCTGTCGGTTGGAGCAACATCCCATAAACCAGAACATCGCGGATTTAATTCCTGGTCAGGGCACACGCCTAAGTTGTAGGCTCGATCTCCAGTCAGGGCACATGTGAGAGGCAACGTTTCTCTCTCAAACTGATTATTTCTCTCCCTCTTTCTCTCCTACCCTTCTCCTCTCTATAAAATCAATGAAATTGTCCTTGGGTGAGGACAGAAAAATTTTTTTTTTAATTTTTTAAATCTGAAAAAAAGAATGTTGCCCTGGCTGGTGTGGCTCAGTGGATTGGGTGCTGGCCCACAAACCAAAGGGTCGCCAGTTCGATTCCCAGTCAGGGCACATGCCTAGGTTGAGGACCAGGTCCCCAATGGGGGGCACATGAGAGGCAACCACACACTGATGTTTCTCTCCCTCTCTTTCCCCCTTCCTTCCCCTCTGTCTAAAAATAAATAAAATCTTTTTAAAAATTAAAAAAGAATGAGGTAACACATGGAACTATCACAGAGGGATATATATAATATATTGCTGATTTATAAAGTCACAGGACACTCTGTATATCTCAACTTTGCAAAAAGAGATATACAATTATAAAAATTATAAACATACAAATATAAATGTCAATATATGCATATGTACACTCACAAATGTGAAAATGCATTTGAATGTTTGCATTTATGCATATACACATGTATGAAACTATTCATATATGAAAGTCTAAAAGGCTACATAAAAAACACAAAGTCTGCAAGTAGCAGCAGGAAAAGTTAGGGCAGGACTTTTACTTTTGGCACTTCTGCATTTTTATTAATTTTTATATTTTTTTAATTTTAATTGTTGTTCAAGTACAGTTTTCTGCCTTTTACTCCCATCCCAGCCCACCACCCCAACCTTCCCCACCTCCCTCCCATTTCCACCCCCCCTTTTTTTGTCCATGTGTCCTTTATACTTGTTCCTGTAAACCCTTCCCTTTTTCCACTGAAATTCCCTCCCCTTGCCCCTCTGGTCACTGTCAGCCTGTTCTCTATTTCAGTGTCTTTGGTTATGTTTTGCTTGTTTGTTTTGTTGTTTAGGTTCCTGTTAAAGGTGAGATCATATGGTATTTGTCTTTCACTGCCTGGCTTATTTCGCTCAGCATAATGTTTTCCGGCTTAAACATTTTTTTAGCAACTTAAGGTAACAGTAATAATAATAATTGAGTCCCTTTAGTATTTAAGATTGATGCAAATCAAATAGCTATTTAGTAATATAGGACAAAAGAAGACCAAGTATGTACTGCAATGGATGAAAATTAAGAATCTAAAAACAAACCTATATATCTATGGTGAACTGATTGACAGATATACCAATATAATTTAATGGGGTAAGAATAGTCTCTTCAACAAATGGTGTTGGTACAACTGGATTTACACTCGCAAAAAAATGAAGTTGAGCACCTACTTCACACCATGTCCAAATGAATCAGAGACCTAAATGTAGGAGCTAAAACAATTTAAGAAACTCTTTGAAGAAAATATAGGAGTTAATCCTTTTTTCTTCTTTTTAGGAGTAAATCTTTATGATCTTGGCTTTGGCAGTGGATTTGTAAATATGACACCAAAAGCAGGAGCAATCAAAGAAAAACAAAGATGCTGAACTTCAACAAAATTCAAGTTCTTAGTACCAAAGGACATAATCAAATGAAAAGATAACCAACAGAATGGGAGGAAATATTTGCAAATCATGTATCTGACAAGAGATATGTATCTAGAATATATAAAAAAATTCCCACAGCTCAATAACAAAAAGAAAATAACCCAATTAAAAAATGGACAAAGGATCTGAATAAGTATTTCTCCAAAGAAAATATACAAAAGATACTCAATATCATTAGTCATTAGAGAAAGGCAAATTCAAAACTACAGGGAAATACCACTTTCATACCCACTAGGATGGCTATAATCAAAAAGTCAGATAATA
This sequence comes from Trachops cirrhosus, assembly GCA_028533065.1. Taxonomy (NCBI): domain Eukaryota; kingdom Metazoa; phylum Chordata; class Mammalia; order Chiroptera; family Phyllostomidae; genus Trachops; species Trachops cirrhosus. Next base: position 49,184,670 of record CM052547.1, on the reverse strand, counting down.
ACAAGTGTTGACAAAGATATAGAGAAATCAGAATCCTCATATAGTACTGATGACAATATAAAATAATACAGCCACTGTGGAAAACACTCTGGAAGTTCCTCAAAAGGTTAAACATAGAGTTACTATATGATCCATAAAAAAGAATTAAGTACTCACACATGCTACAAAATGAATAAACCTGTAACCATTCCAATAAGTGAAATAAACTAAACATAAATGTAAAGCTAAACTATATGATTCCACTAATTTGAAATGTTCAGAATAAGCAAATCTCCTGAGACAAAAAAGTAGTTAGTGGTTACCACCTTGGACTTGGGGGAATGGGGAGACTGAGAACTGATGACTAAAGAGTAAGAGGTTTTTTCTGGAGGTGGGGGGTGATAAAATGTTCTAAACATTATTGTGATGATGATTGCACATAATTGTGACTATTCTAAAAACCAGTGAATTGTGCACTTTAAGTGAGTGAATTGTATGGTATATAAATCTCATCTTAATAAACCTGTTATAAAAAGAGAACCAGAAACAAAAATGAGCATTCCAGACAGGATGTCACTCAGCAACAGCAAGATATCCTAAGGAAAGCACACCTGTGTGTGTTCCCTGAGGTCAGCTGCAGGGTTTGAACAGAAGAGGAAGCTACACTGTGTGGAGAGGAAGAAGAGGTAATCTCTCACAGTGCCAGCCTGGTGAAAAGAGAGCCAGCCAGAGACCAGTGTGCCTGCAGCCCTTTCACTTTGAAAGGTATGGATTTGGAAGGTGGACTTGGGTAGAGCTGGTACTGACAGGAACTTCAAAGTCAGACAGAGGGCTCAAACAATTGTGGGTCTTTGTGAAAATTTTTGAGCCAGGAAAGAACATAGGGTGGTGTTTTGGAAGGTGAATTGGCTGTGTTAATAGGGAGCACACTGGAGTAGGGAGCATGCCCTTATTCATGAAGTGACAAGGGCCTGCAGCAGCAGCAATGACTTGCAATAACAGGTTTTGTATGGTGCTACCTCAGTGGTGAGGAACAAAGGAGGGGGCAGAGTTAAAGAAAAAGGAGTTTTGGTCTTAAGTTAGTGGAAGAACTTGTGTGAGAATGACAGCAAAAGGCAAATCAAGGAAAGGGAGACTATTTGAGAAAATAGAAAATTAGCTTGATTGTAGATATAAAATCCCAGATTATGTATATTTGAAGGGAAAGAGCCTTTAAAATTCACTGGCTCATTCCCTCCTTTTTACAGCATAGCAACTAAAACCTGTAATGACATTGAGTAAAGTCAATGTTTTATGAAGTCAAGAGTAAACTCTACAGTACAGTCTAGTGCCCATTTCTTGCTCAAATCAACTACACAGGTCACATCTGATTGGGTGTTAGGTGACAGCAGGCTGAGATGGTATGTTTTTCCAGGCAGGTAGGGCATGGAGCTGGCACTCAAGAGTGAATCTGCATGGGAAAAGATTTGGGTGTCCCAAAAGTGTGCTGGAATTGGTCTGCAAAAGCCAATTTTTAAATTTTCAGGAATTATGCAAGCTGGTTGACTTCATGACCAACTTTAAATAAGCCACAGACTTTTTTTTTGAGACCTGGTAATTTTTAAAATTCAAATACAATTGTTCTATAGCACAGCATAAATTAAAGATTAAATATATACATATTATATCAGACACTTAGCTTAAAAAGCCACCGAAATCAGGGTCCTTTCTTGGGAGAAAAGCCAGTTGTTAAACATTTACCAGCTCTTCTCCTCCCTACAGTTCCCAATGGATTCTCTGAGATGCACCAGTCCTCTGAGACATGTGTCCGAAGGGAGGAGAGCACTGAGTGGTCCTATGTGGGTATGGGTGATCAATGATACATGATGTGCATGAAACAGGCAGTCACCTTGGTAATGGTCATGCTATAAAGAGTCACATGACCAGGAAGAACAGATGCTGGCACATGTAGAAAGGAGGCCCTGGGAACCAGAGGAAGCAGCCTCACCAAGGACAACGTAACTCCAACCCATTTTCCCTCAGCAAATATTTGCTTATTAAGCACCCACTGTGTGAAAGCAATGTTCTAGAAACAGTAGGTGAAATAGCAGTGAAAGAGACATGGTCCCTGCTTTAATGGAGCTTATATTCTAATGGGAGGTGAGACAATAAACAAGTAAACATTTTACAAATCTTATTTCATCCAATCTAAGACAACCTAAAACAGTTATAAATCACACCATTATTTTTATATTACCTGAAGACAAAGAACACCAATGAAATTACCATTCCACCTATTTTACGACATCCCTATTTCAGAGATGTTAAAACGTGTCTTAAAATCAGTGATATATGTTACTGATAAGTGTTAGGAAAGAATAAAATACATCATCTCAGTGATGGGATGTGTGCAGGAAGCCACAGTCATTGGGAAAGACCTCTCAGAGGAGATGACACCAATGTTAAGACGTCTGCCTCCACATTTACATCTTGAGATCCAGAAGAAAATTATCTAGTTCCAAGCAGAGGAGAAGATAAGTATAAAGTCTATGAGAAGAGCTGAAGCTGGCATGTCCAAGGGCCTGACAGAAGGCCAGTGTGTGAGAATAATCAGGCTAAATAATTGGACCAGAGAGCCAGGAAAAGGTAAGAACCTATGCCCTGGCAGGTGAAAGTTAAAGGCTCACTTTTGATCTAAGAGTAAGAGCAGCTATGGTGGGTTCTACACAGGCTGAGTCACAGGCTCTGATTTCCAAGTCCCAGCCCAGGTGGTACCATCTGAACCATACTACATGGGGAGTGAGGTGTTAAGGAAAACATTGGCAAGCTTCTTGTTGGCAATGGAAGATTTGTAATATATTTTAATGTTGCTACAAAATACAGCAAGTAATATTTTTAATCAACAAATATACATATACACACAGTATTCATGCAAGAATAAACACCATCTGGGCAGTGCTCCATGTACCAAGAGAACCAGAATGGAGGTCTCCAGAGCCATATGGGTCTGGGAACTTGGTGCCAGAGGCCCTGGTCACTGTGCCATCATAGCTGGCCAGATATGGTCTTATGTGGTCAGGAGATAGGAGGGCCAAATCCAGAACAGTGCAAGAAAAAAGGAGTGCTACCTATGCTCCAGCTGTGTGGCCTTCACCTAATTCTTTACCTTCATTAAGCATTACCTCTATTACCTATGAAATGGGGACCCCTGTCATACAGCTCAGGAATTAAGTGTTTTGTGGTCAAAGAGATGTGGGTTTGTATCCCAACTAAATTATTTACTAGATGCATGACCCTGGACAAGGGACTTTCTTGTTCTAAGCCAGTTTCTTTATCTGTAAGATGAAAATAATTAGTGGCATAGACTATAGTGCTGTTGTGAGGATTAAATAAAGTAATCTACATATAGCAGTTTGTACAAAGTAAAAATCAGTATTAGCTATTATATGAAACTGCAAAGCACTATACAAATACCAAATATAATCAATGCCAGGCACATACTGGATATGTAAAATTACATGAACTAATCAGTAATGTAGAAGTCCACATGGGGTATGTTCCAAGATCCTCAATAGGTGCCTGAAACCATGGATAGTATCAAGCTGTGTATATACTGGTTTTTCCTATACATACAAGCCTACAATGAAATTTAATTTATAAATTAGGCACAGTAAAAAATAGAACTATAAAATATGCTGTAATAAAAGTTAGGTGAATGTACTCTCTCCCTCAAATTACCTTATTATACTGTACATACAGTATGTATACACTAGACAAAGGGATCATTCGAACTCTGGGTGAGACAACACAAGATTTCATCACACTACTCAGTGAACAATTTAAAACTTATTAATTGTGGAGGAGGAAGATGGCGGCGAGGTAGGAGGAAGCAGATTCCACTTCCCCCTACACATGGGAGAAAGACCTAGCCGATCTACAGAGGAACAGAGCAAACAGCCAACAGTACCCCAGCATATATGAAAATAGGAGACAAAAAACTGTATCGGACATTGAGAAACCAGACTGTAAGGAGAGTGCTTCAGGACAAATAAGGTCCCAGGAACCAGTGTGGGAACCAGGGTGGCTGCAGCCCCAGGCTCCTTGGGAGACGGCTGGGTCAACTGCTGCTCCCTGGCCAAACAAGGTTTGAACAGCACCGGGAGAGACCTGGTTGCTTGGAGTCGCAGAGAGGGGAATAAGAACTAAGTGGCACACAGGGCAAGAATAAGTGGCAAACACACAGGGGCTGTAAGCACCCACAGAGTCTGTGGATGCAGGCTCGGGAGAGTTAAGAGTCATGTTGTGGTGGGCCCTGACCCCGATAGTCACCAGTCTGGCTGGAAAATTGGCCTGTGCTAGAGGCCAGGCCACTATATGGAGCGGCATGCTTGAGTAGGAGGAATTTCTCAAAAAGAAAAAGTAAAAAATGAGACACTGTTTGGGGAATTCTCCTGCAGAAATCACTCCAGGCTCCTCCCCATCCACCTGGGCACTGCTTCCAAGGAGGAGGGGCAGGAAGCCCGGTGTGCCTCCATAGAACTGGGAAGGGTGCGCCGGAACCCGTTGGGCCACAGGCGGCCTGGCCAAGCACGCACCCACAACGCCAGGACAGAGCACTCTGTGTAAGGCCCCAGCCCACAGTGGTAAACCCGGGGTAAAGTGCAATCTGAGGAAGGCCTGGATCCCATACCCAAGGCACCATGGAGAGGCGCCAGGCTAGCTCTGATGAGAGTGCTCAAGAGGCTGACTGAGTGCTGATTGGGAAAGGAGAGAAGCCTCTCAGTCTGCAGCAGCCAGCAAGACCAGAAAAACCAGTGTGTCCAGTTTAAAACCACCAAGAGGCTTTTTTTAAAAGTAATTTTTTATTTTGTAATTTTTATCTCTCAATTCCTTTTTCCTCTCTCTCCTTTCTTGTATTATTCTCTCTTCCTTTCTTTCCAGTTTTATCTCTTCTTCCTTCTTCTGTTTCTCTCTCTCTCTTTTTAAATACCCACAGGTGAGACAAAAAACCCTGGAACTGTGAAAAGACCAAAGTTGGACCCAAAAAGGGGGCATCACAACAGCTGTGACAGTGAGACAAATTTCACTTTCCTATTACAGAGAACCTGCAAGTTACTGCATATTTGTATTATTAGTATTTTTTCATTACTCTTATATCTTATATTTCAATAGTATATATTATATCCTTTGATGAGTTTCCCCTGTTCTCCCTTTCATAGTGTATTGCTAATTTACAGTACTTCACTTCACTTGTGTCCCATTAGCACACTACTCAAGGTCCTACACTCCCTATTCTTGTTATCCAGATCACATAGATTCCATCATATGATTGTTGCTCTAATACTATCGTAAATAATAGCTGTTCCATACAATTGTAAATGCTACACAAAACCCCTCCCAGATCTTAGCCCACTTCACGGTTTCCTGAACTCTATTACTATAGTGGTTAACTCTATTATCTCACACACTACACCTATTTACTATCCTTTACTCTCACCTTACCCCAGAATCTGACCTCCCACAACCTCACTGCTTTATAGATCCAACTCACAATCCTTCCTTCCCCAACAAGAGTCTTATCTTCTTTCCACCCTTTCTAAAAAGTGGCTAGTTGGGTGGAAGATCACCATTAACATTATACATAGCCAAAGGATCTCCTATTGCTTCTCTACCAGCTGCTACTGTAAATATGATAGAATACTTTCTTGCTGTCTTTAACCATTTTGCCTCCCCCTTGCAACTGATCACAAAAAAGAGTAGGTGGAAGCTGTGAACACCAGGATACCCAATATAAGAGGAAACACAACAACAAAGGAACCACCAACATATAACAACAGTAGAAGGAGAAAGAGGGAGTGGAAGCCACACTAACCTCAATCCAGTTCCTATCTGGAAATACAGCTAAATAGTGGAGAAATTACACAGAACAAACAACTGAACAAGAGCAAGAGAGAATCCTCAAAACCTTGTACACATGGAAGAACCAGCTTCATCACAACCGGCCCTCACCAGCACAACAAAATACAAGAGGTAGTGGACAGAGTGGCCCTCTGTTAAGGAGCTGTTGGAAAGGCCCCACCAAACAAAGATCCAACAAAAATCAAAACCCAAAAACAAACACAGAGCCAACTTAAATGACAGCCCAAGACCAGTGAGTTTGGGAGATCAGAGAGACTGCACCACTGAATCTCACAGATATTCTACCACAGAAGTTCACACCATAAACCTAGGGAGCCAGAACAGATCAATTTAAGAAGCAGAGGATAACAAGAAGAGTCTCACACACAATGAGAAGACAAAGGAACAATCCCCAAATGAAGGGAAAGGAGGAAGCCTCAGAAAGAATGCTAAATGAAACAGAGGCAACTCAACTATCAGATACTGAGTTCAAAGCAATGATTATCAGGAAGTTCAAAGAACTCACAATGAGTTACCAGAGACTACAGGGAAGCTACAATGAACTTACTGCAAAATATATAAACATGAAAAAGGAAATAGAAACTATCAACAAGGGCCAAGAGGAAATGAAGAATACAATTTCTGAGCTGAAGAACACAGTAGAAGGAATCTAAAGCAGGACTGATGAAGCAGAAGATCGGATCAGTGAGCTGGAGGACAAAGTAGCAAAAAACATCCAGAAAGAGCAAGAACAGGAAAAGAGGCTCAGAAAGAATGAAGAAGAATTAAGAGAAATGCAAGACAATATGAAATGTAATAATATCCGTATAATTGGGATTCCTGAAGGAGAAGAAAAAGAGCAAGGGATAGAAAACATATTTGAAAAAATAATGATGGGAAACTTTCTTAATTTGATGAGAGAAAAAGTCACACAAATCCAGGTAACACAGAGAGTTCCAATCAACAGGAACCCAAAGAGGTCCACTTCAAGACATAACATAATTAAACTGGCAAAATTCCAAGCCAAAGAGAGAGTCTTAAAGGCAGCAAGGGAGAAATGGGAAGTAACATACAAAGGAGCCCCAATTAGGCTAGCAGCTGACTTCTCAATGGAAATGTTCCCAGCCACAAGAGAATGGCAAGAAATATTCCAAGTAATGAGAACCAGAGGCCTGCAACAAAGGCTACTTTAACCAGCAAGGCTCTCAATCAAGATAGAAGGCCAAATAAGGAGCTTCCCAGACCAAAGAAATCTAAAAGAATACACCTCCACCAAATCAGCTCTGCAAGAGATGCTAAAGGGACTGCTTTAAGGAAAAGAAGGAAAAGAGAGAAAGAGAGACAGGAACACAGGTACGTAAATGACAATGAATAAATACCTATCAATAATAACCTTAAATGTAAATGGATTAAGTGCTCCAATCAAAACATAGAATAGTTGAATGGATAAGAAAGCATGATCCACACATATGCTTCGTACAAGAGACCCACCTCAGGAAGAAAGGCCTACACAGGCTGAAAGTGAAGGGTGGGAAACAAATTTTCCAAGTAAATGGACAGGAAAAAAAAGCTGGGGTAGCAATACTCAATTCAGACAAAATAGACTTCAAAATAAAGGGCCATAAAGAGAGACCCAGAAGGTCAATTCATAATACTCAAGGGAAGAATCCACCAAGAAGACATAAACATTATAAATATATATGCACCCAAAATAGGAGCACCCAAATACATAAAGAAAATCTTAGAGGACTTCAAGAAAGATATTGACAGCAACACAATTACAGTAGGGGATTTTAACACCCCACTGTCAAAAATGGACAGATCTTCCAACCAAAATATCAACAAAGATATTGTGGCATTGAACAATACCCTAAATGAAATGAACTTAACTGATATATATATAGAGCCCTTCATTCCAAAGAAGCTAAATACATTCTTTTCGAATGCATATGGAACATTCTGAAATATAGACCACATGATAGGACACAAAACAAGCCTCAAAAAATTCAAGAAAATTGATATCACACCAAGCATTTTCTGTGACCACAAGGGACATAAACTAGAAAACAACCCCAAGGAAAAAAACCCAAAATACTCAAAATCATGGAGATTGAATAGCATGCTATTAAACAATGAATGGGCCAAGAATGAAATTAGGGAAGAAATCAGAAAGTTTCTGGAAATAATTGAAAATGAACTCACAACAACCCAAAACTTATGGGACACAGTGAAGGCAGTCCTGAGAGGGAAGTTCATAGTAACACAGGCCTACCTAAAAAAGACAGAAACATTTCAAACAAACAACCTAACTCGATCTCTACAAGAACTTGAGGAACAACAGACAGCCCAGAGGAAGTAGAAGGAAGGAAATAACCAAGCTCAGAGCAGAATTAAATGACATAGAGACTAAAAAAACAATTCTAAGGATCAATTAATTCAGGAGCTGTTTCTTTGAAAAGATAAAATCGACAAGCCTTTAAGTAGGCTCATCAAGAAAAAAAGAGAGAAGACCCAAATAAACACAATCAGAAATGAAAGAGAAGAGATTACAACGGATACTACAGAAATACAAAGGATTATAAGAAATTACTATGAAGAACTGTATGCCAAGAAATTTGAAAACCTAGGTAAAATGGACAAATTTCTAGAAAAATAGAATCTTCCCAAAGTCAGTGAAGAAGAAGCAGAAAGCCTGACAGACCAATACCAGCAGATGAAATTGAAGCAGTAATAAAAAAACTCCCAACACAAAAGCCCTGGACTGAATGGATTCACAGAACAATTCCACAAAGCATTTAAGGAAGAGCTAACCCCTATCCTTCAAAGACTATTCCAAAAAATCCAAAACGATAGAAGACTCCCAAACTCTTTTTATGAAGCCAGCATCTTCCTAATCCCAAAACCACAACGAAGACACAACAAAGAAAGAAAACTTCAGGCCGATATCACTGATGAACATAGATGCTAAAATCCTTAACAAAATATTGGCAAACTGCATCCAATAATACATTAAAAGATCATATACCATGACCAAGTGCAATTCATCCCAGAGATGCAAGGATGGTTTAATATTCTTAAATCAGTAAATGTAATACATCACATAAACAAAAGCAAAGACAAAAATCACATGATCATATCAATAGATACAGAAAAAGCATTTGATAAGGTACAGCATCCATTTATGATAAGAACACTCAGCAAAGTGGGAATACAGGGGCCATTCCTCAACATAATACAGGCCATATATGAGAGACCTACAGTCAACATCATACTCAATGGGCAAAAACTAAAATCTTTTCCACTAAGATCAGGAACAAGACAAGGCTGTCCACTTTCATCACTTCTATTTAACATAGTACTGGAAGTTTTAGCCACATTGATCAGACAAGAAAAGAAAATAAAAGGTATCCAAATCAGAAAGGAGGAAACAAAGCTGTCATTGTTTGCAGGTGACAGGATAGTATACATAGAAAATCCCATGCACTTGGCCAAAAAACTGTTCGACCTAATACATAAATTTGACAAAACAGCAGGACACAAAGTCAATATCCAGACATCAAAGGCATTTTTGTATACCAACAATGAAAGTGCAGAAGCAGAAATCAAGAAAAAATCCCATCTGGAGCTTCCGGCCAAGATGGAGGCATAGGCAAATGCACTGTGCCTCCTCGCACAACCAAGATAGGGCCAAAAACAATATAGAAACAAAATAACAACCAGAACTGACAGAATATTGAAGTGTATGGAAGTCAGACACCCAAAGAGTTAAAATTAGACACACTCATCCAGACCGGTAGGAGTGGCATAGTCCGTCAGGGCGAGGGACGCAGAGCGGAGAGTAGAGCAATCAGGGCCACACACCAGACTGTATCGGGCAGACCCTGGGCACACAAGTGGCGGTGGCTGCCGGGCCCAGGCTGGGGGTTGGCAACGGGCAGACCCAGTGAGGTGGCCATTGTGAAGCAAGGCACTGCGCCCAACTCAGGGTCCCAATACTGGGAAATAGAGCTTTGGGTCACTGATGGAGGAGGAAGGTCCCGCCAGGTGCACAGGCCCACCCACACGGGAACTGGTATCAGAGGGGCCCAGTTGGTTCTCAGAGGGCGGCAGAGGGGTCTGGGGTCCTATGGAGAGCGGAGCAAGCACCATTGTTCCTTCCTGGACCCCGCCCTGATAAACAGCGTCACAACCCAGCCAGTGGTGTGCCCCGCCCTGGTGAACACCTAAGGCCCTGCCCCTCACTACAGGTGCTTGACAAGACCAAAAAAAACAGGAAAGAGATGGCTCAAACAGGAGAAGAATTGAAAGCCCCAGAACCCATCCTTTTAAGCGACCAAGAGATAGCCAACCTATCAGATGCACAGTTCAAAGCACTGGTGATCAGGAAGCTCACATAATTGGTTGATTTTGGTTGCAAACTAGATGAGAAAATGAAGGCTACAATATGGGAAATGAAGAAAAATGCACAGGAAACCAATAATGATGGAATGAAAGATCGGTCTCACATCAATGGAGTGGAGAAGAAGGAAGAAAAAATACACAACCAGAAAAGAATGAAGAAATAAGAATTCAAAAAAATGAGGAGAGGCTTAGGAACCTCCAGGACATCTTTAAACGTTTCAACACCCGAATTATACGGGTACCAGAAGGGGAGGAGAAAGAACAACAAGTGGAAAAGATATTTGAACAAATAATAAAGGAGAACTTCCCCAATCTGGCAAAGGAAATAGACTTCCAGCAAGTCCAGGAAGCTTAGAGAGTCCCAAAGAAGTTGGACCCAAGGAGGAACACACCAAGGCACATCATCATTACATTACCCAAGATTAAAGATAAGGAGAGAATCTTAAAAGCAGCAAGAGGAAAGGAAAGAGTTACCTACAAAGGAGTTTCCATGAGAGTAGCAGCTGATTTCTCAAAAGAAACCTTGTAGGCAACAAGGGGCTGGAAAGAAGTATTCCAAGTCATGAAAGGTAAGCACCTACATCCCAGATTGCTCTATCCAGCAAAGCTTTCATTTAGAATGGAAGGGTAGATAAAGTGCTTCTCAGATAAGGTCAAGTTAGAGGAGTTCATCATCACCAAGCCCTTATTATAGGAAATGTTAAAGAGACTTATCTAAGAAAAAGAAGATAAAAAACGTGTATAGCAAAATGACAGCATACTCACAATTATTAACAACCGCACCAAAAACAAATACAAGAAGAAACTAAGCAAACAACTAGAACAGGAACAGAACCACAGAAATGGAGATCATATGGAGGGTGAGCAACAGGGGAGTGGGAGGAGGAGAGAGCGGGGAAAAGTACAAAGAATAAGTAGCAGTGAAGGTAGATAGAAAATAGATGGGGGGAGGGCAAGAATAGTAGGGGAAATGTAGAAGCCAAAGAACTTATAACACATGGACAAGAACTAGAGGGGGGAATGTGGATGGGAGAGAGTGTTCTGGGTGGAGGAGAATGAGGGGGGGTAATGGGAAAACTGTAATAGCATAATCAATAAAATACATTAAAAAAGAGAAAAAAGAAAAAAAATCCCATCTGATATAGCAAAAAGAAAAATAAAATACCTAGGAATAAAGCTAACCAAGAAGGTAAAAGACCTATATGCAGAAAACTACACAACACTAAAAAAGAAATCAAGGAAGACACAAACAAATGGAAACACATATCATGTTCATAGATTGGAAGAATTTACATCATCAAAATGTCCATACTACCAAAAGCAATTTACACATTCAATGCCATCCCTATAAAAGTACCAATGGCATATTTCACACACATAGAACAAACACTTCAAAAATTTATATGGAACCATTAATGACCCCGAGTAGCTGCTGCACTTTTGAGAAAGAAGAGCAAAGTAGGAGGGATCACAATACCTGATACTAAACTATATTACAAGGCCACTGTAATCAAAACAGCCTGATACTGGCATAAAAACAGGAACATGGACCAATGGAACAGAACACAGAGCCCAGAAACAAACCGAAGTCTCCATGGCCAATTAACATTCAACAAAGGGGGCAGCAACATAAAATGGAGTAAAAGTAGCCTCTTCAACAAATGGATTTGGAAGAACTGGACATCTACGTGCAAAAAAATGAAACTCGAGCACTAACTTACACCATACACAAAAATAAATTCAAGGTGGATAAAAGATTTAAATATAAGCCAAGACATCATTAAAGTCCTAGAGGAGAACATAGGCAGGAAAATCTGAGATATTTTACGCAGCAATATTTTTACTGACATGTCCCCTAGAGCAAGGGACATAAAGGAAAGAATAAACAAATGGGATCTCATCAAATTAAAAAGCTTCTGCATGGCTAAAGAAAACTGTTAAAATAAAAAGAGAAAACTATATGGGAAAACATATTTTTCAATGATACCTCAGACAAGGGTTTAATCTCCAAAATATATAAAAAAATTTACACAACTACACTCTAGAGGACAAGCAACCCAATTAAAAAATTGGCAAAGGCCTTGAACAGACAATTCTCCAAGGAGGACATATAGAGGGTCCAGAGACATATAAAAGGATGCTCAATATCACTAGCCATCACAGAGATGCAAATTAAAACCACAAGGAGATACCATTTCACACTGGTCAGAATGGCCATCATAAACAAACCAACAAACAACAAGTGTTGGAGAGGTTGTGGAGAAAAAGGTACCCTAGTGCACTGTGGGTGGGATTGCAGACTGGTACAACCACTTTGGAAAACAGTATGGAATTTCCTCAGAAATCTAAAAATGGATCTGCCTTTTGACCCAGCAATTCCACTGCTAGGATTATATCCTAAGAACCCTGAAACACCAATCCAAAAGAACCTATGCACCCCAATAAAAAGCAGCACAATTTACAATAGCCAAGTGTTGGAAGCAACGTAGGTGCCCATGAGTAAATGAATGGATCAAAAAACTATGGTACATTTACACAATGGAATTCTATGTAGCAGAGAGAAAGAAGGAGGCCCTACCCTTTGCAACAGCATGGATGGAGCTGGAAAGCATTATGCTAAGTGAAATAAGACAGGCGGTGAAAGACAAATACCATATGATTTCACCTTTAACAGGAACCTAAACAACAAAACAAACTAACAAGCAAAATATAACCAAAGACACTGAAAGAGAGAACAGGCTGACAGTGACAAGAGGGGCAAGGAGAGGGAATTTCAGGGGAAAGGGGGGAGGGTTTACAGGAACAAGTATAAAGGACACATGGACAAAAACTAGGGCGGGTGGAAATGGGAGGGAGGTGGGGAAGGCTGGGGGGTTGTCTGGGATGGGAGTAAAAGACAGAAAACTGTACTTCAATAACAATTAAATAAAAAAAAGAAAGAGAAAAAAACCTGTTTGTTTATTTCTTAAATTTTCCATACAGTATTTTCGAACCACAGGTGACCACAAGCAACAAACTGTGGATAGCAAAACAGTGGATAAAGGGGACTACTGTAATAACAATAGTTAACAGTCATCACCTACTTTAAACTGAGCACTATTCTAAATGTTCTACATGCATAACCTGTACAAAATTAAATTGGGAATATTGGGGTTTTTTTAAAAGACTTTATTTATTTATTTTTAGAGATAGGGGAAGGGAGGAAGAGAAAAAGGGAGAGACACTTCAACACAAGAGAGAAACATCAATCCGTTGCCCCTCATATGTACTCTGACCAGAGACTAAACTTGTAATCCAGGCCTGTGCCCTGATGGGAAATTGCAATGACCTTTTGCTTTGTGGGATAATGCCTCACCATGTTACACCAGTTAGGGTAGGAAGATTGTTTTTAAAGTGCTCTCCAGCTCTGACCTACTGCCCTCAGCATGAAGTAACATGGGATTTAAGGAAGAAGGGCCTTTCCCTGCCACCAGCATGTCTCCAGTGATGACATGGAAACCAAGGAAGGACTCTCTCTCCTCCTGTCTCCAGCCCACTGCCACAGAACTGCCATGGCCACAGGTTAGCAGGCCACAAACCACTGAAGTCAGGCCTCAATTGAAGTCATAGACATGCAGAGACCTCACCACTTCTCTCCTAACAAATACACTGAGAATCCAGACCCCACATCTTAATGATCACCAGTGCGTGACTGCAACCAAATGCTTTCCTTGCTGACTTTAGAAGCAAGTCCCCAAAGAGAGGACTAGAGGTTTCTTTTGTAAACCATAGAAGTTTATCAGTAAGTTGCAGCCACCCTATGACTAAAAGGCTAGGGGAAAAGGGTGCTGCCAGAAAAACTGTAAGTGGGTATTATCCAGCAGTGAACAGAAGAACCATGATAGGAGTGAGCAGTGTCCCACTGACCCAGTATAATGGAGGTCAGAGTCATAATAACTACAAGTTGTAACACGCTACTTACTAACACACTAGTTAAGTGCACTCAGCACTCACAGACTACCTCATTAATCCTCACAATGCAATGCCCACCCCCCTCCAGAAAACTAAGGCATGGAAAGGGTAAAGTACTCACCTAGGCTATTAAGCTCACAGAGTGCAGGCGAGGCTGTCTGACTCCTTAACCACTGTCTAGTCTGCTGCAGGGCAAAAGGATGCTGACCTCAAAGACAAAAGCAAGGCGAGATGCGCTTGTGAAGCAGCACTCACAGGCAGGAGAGGCCCCTGGAAGGGACAACTACTGCAAAAGCTAAAGCGACAAAGGAGTCAGGATTGCTAAGAGAAGCCAGGAACATCACTTGAGTCACAAGGAGGCTCAAACACAAAAAATACTTCCTGCAATTCCCTAACAACCCTAAGTTACAACCCTATAGCATCACTTTTTCTCTCCCTTCCTGTGCTTCATTTGTTTCACAGCACTTGTTACCCACTAGACATAACTCACATGTGATCACTTGCTTGTCTTTACTCCTACCAGAATATAATCTCCATGGGAGCAGGGATTCTATTTTGCTCTTGCCGTATCTTCAGTGCCTAGAAAGTGCACAGCACACTGGAGGTGCTCAATATTTGTTAAATACATGAAGTAAACAAACATTTACTAAAGGCACATGTCCACAACACACTAGTGCAATGGAGCATATAAAGATATAACAGCTAAGAGCTTTACATCCAAAGAGCTTATGGTCCGAGAGGGTGGGGTAGACAAATGCACAAAGACCACATAAGCAGCAAAGCTGTCAGGTATGAGAAGTTCAACTAAGGTAAAGGAACCGTAGTTCCAGAGGGAAGGGAGATGGCCTGAGCTGGGCCTAAAGAGATGACTGCAGAGAAGGGGTGAAAGTAAAGGAGAAGGACAGAAGCAAAGGTAGAGAGAGAACACTCAGAGAAGTCTGAGGTTCAGCCTGACACAGCACAAGTCTGTGAAGAAAACCAGATGTGGAGGGCAGCTGGGTTCCCTTCAGTGAAGGCCTTGAATGACACGGTAAGGAGGGTGTAATTTATTCTGCATTCAATTGGGAGCTGCCAATGCTTTCTGAACAGGAACTCAGTCAGACTGTCACCTTACACAGAATAGTCTGTCCCAACAGTGCACATCAGGAGTAAGAGGATTGAAATGTAATTGCTGAGCTAAGGGAAATGAATGGATGCAAGAGACGCCAAGGCAGTGAAGATACGGTAGCTGACCAGTGCACAGGGCAAGTGAAAGAAGCAATTTAAAGCCTGATTAGTGTAGCTCAGTAGATCGAGTGCAGACCTACAAACCAAAGGGTTGCCGATTTGATTCCCAGTTAAGGCATATACCTGGGTTGTGGGCCAGGTCCCCAGTAGGGGGCATACATGAAGCAACCACACACTGATGTTTCTCTCCCTCTCTTCCTCCCTCTCTCTAAAAATAAATAAATAACATTTTTAAAAAGAAGAGAAGCAATTTATAGAGTGGAACGTACAGAAGCTCACGTGTACTTTAAAGAGGGAAAGAGTATGCTTTCTTATGGAGGCTTGAAAAAGCCTGAAAGTATTTGGGAGAAATTGTAAACAGGTGGCATTTTAAAAATGAGCTGCATCTTGCAAGAAGAAAAAGTCTTAAAGAACTAAATGAGGGAAAGATAATAGCAACACCCAAGCCTGGCTAACTGGACAGAGGGTTGTCAACAATGAGCCAAGAACCATTCTTGTGTGTGTGCAGGCTCTAAATTGATCCAGCATCTCTGTTCCACAGGGAGACAGATTACACAGGAAGCTGCAAGAGGCTGCATGTAGAGAAAGAAACAGAGAATCCCCTGGCATCTAAGTGCTGAGGAGACCAGAGAGGATATGATGTGCCCAAATTCCAGAAGGGGGCACCACAGCTCAAAGCTGTAGCAGAGGTACTCAATGCTAGAGTGATGACAGGGGTTCTTATGTAAAGATAATGATTAAAACAACCACTATCTAATACTCTCTGGACATGCCCCACATGCCAGTCCCCAGGCTAGGAGCATTCCCATTTTAGATGAAGCAGTAGGAGTTGGGGAGATGCAACAATTCTCCCAAGATTACAGGAAGTTCTAAGTGCTGGGGCCAAGACTCTCATCTAAAGCTGGGGACACTTAACAGTGATACTTGCACAAGTGAAGGCAGGCAGTAACACAGAGCCACTGAGGTGACAAGTAACCATGTTCATAGAAGGGCCAATTCAAGAAAAGTAAAACTACGTGAAAGTCACATTTCCCAGTTTATGGTGTTTTATTGAGCCCCAGGCTAGGGGGTGGAAGGGGGAACATGTACTCATAAAAGTTAGTAAAGTTATTTTCATACTGACAATTAGTAAAATGTCAGTATGAAAATAAGCACTTTTTACTCTTAAAATGTTACTCATCTAGGCACATTTGAGAAGAAACAATGTGCAGACAGCTTCCTAACCATTATCTTAGTATTAACTAGTACATTCACTCCCTCATAGGCAGGAGAGGTGTCCTCCTCATGCAAACAGTGTAAAAGGTGTGGTGCAGAGAAGCAGCTTACCCAAGGTTCTGTGGTGAGTTAGCAGTGAGCTAGGTCTGCCTGGCCATACCCATGGCCACTCAGGGCACCATTTTCTGAGGACCCACAGGTGCCAGGAGATAAACTGCAGCTTATTGTTCTCTCCCACCAGGGCCTAGGGCTCCTCCAGTCAGGCTGAGAACCTAGGGTAGTTTGCTGAAAAATAAGCTTGTCAGGTCTATCAGTGGCTCCTGGTGCCTGGACAACCCAATCCCCATGGAGGTGCTACCAAATCCTATGATTCTAAATAAGATTCCTCTCCTTGCCTAAGGTTGTTGCCTTGGAAATTTTGTTCACTAGTCCTTCAGTTTTCAATGAGGTCAAGTGAGATCCTCCAGCTGCTCATCACAGATTCAAGTCCCAGAATGTCACACCAAGAAGAGCCCTTGGAGACCTCCTACACCAAGTATGGTAAACACAAATGCCCACAGGGGTCAAACAGGTAAGAAAGTTAAGTAAAATGGAACTGGTAGGGTGGAAAGGGCAATGACAATGTGGTGAGGACAGTGGTAAAAGTGTATGTTCCCATAACTCTAAGTAAGGGTCAACACATGGGAATGTGGACCAGACTTTAAGTTTTTTCCCAAGAAAGCTTAAAATTAAATTTATGAAAAACCTTCAATTTTTAGATGTTGGCAATTACTAATTCAATTAAAATCACCAAGTTTCTGGACTCATGGTTTGGGGCAAGAAAATTCAGCCAGTGGCTTAAAATTCTGTCCAACAGTATTTTGCTGACTTGTGCCCAGCTCTGGACTAGCTGCTACAGACAGACAGAGGTAGCTCCTGCTCATGTGGTGGTAGAGGAGTAAGCAAAGAAGAGATCATCTCTGCCCAGAGCAATAAGCACTGGGTGGTAAACAGAATCTGCAGGACCCAGGATGGTGACCACTGAGAAGTAGGGCAGTGACCTCACAAGACATCCTTCTGAAGGTAACATCTGAATTGGTCCTAAGGATGAAGAGGAATTTAGCCAGTCAAAGGGAAGTACTACAGACTTAGAACAGAATCACAGATACAGAAGCATGAAATAGCTTAGAGTATAGCAGGAGCAAGTGTCCTCCCTGCTGGGATGTGTAGTAAGAGGCAGAAAGTAGCGCCAGCACATGGAGGGCCTCATGAGCCAGGCCCAAGAGTCTGCCTTTGGCCTAGAGGCAATGGGAAGCTTGTAAGGACAGGAAGGAAGGGAGTAACACAATGAGCTTTAATCGGAACAATCACTAATACAAGATGCTGGAAACAGGCTGCCTCGGAGAGCAGCATTGACAAGGTGAAAGTGAGATGTTCTTTTCCCTATGTGCCACCTTCTGAATTTCATTACCATTTGCCTGAAACATGTCCAAAACCAAAATTTACCTTTAAAAAAATCATCCTGCTAGCACCAGGAGGTATAGATTTGTGGGAGGCAAGACTACTGGGAGAAAGAACAACTTATCAGATGACCAAGGGAAAGATGGAATGGACCTAAACTGACATAAAGAGAAGGATAAAACAAGGGATAAAGAGGAGAGAAACAGAGGGGAGAACTCAAGATTTGTCATTAACTATAGAGAAAAAAAAAGGAATGAAAGATCCAGCTCTCTGGATAGGAGTCTGGATGGAGCCATTCACAACCTAGCAAACAGAGTGATTTCTAAGTGGCAGAGGAGGGGATGCAGGTAAGTTCCACTGGAAGTAGTGAGTTACAAGTGCCCAAGCAACATGAAAGGAGACATAGCCAGCAGTATTCAGAACATCTCTGAGTTGCATATTTAGAATGCAGAACTAATCAGCTCATGAATGAAGATGAAAAAGAATGACCAGGGACAGGGTGTAGAAGGGTAAGAGAGCTGAACTAGAGAACAATCTGAAGCTTTGACCAGCCACAGAGGAATAGCACAGACAGCAGGTTTGATCCTGGAAACCAGAGCTGCTACAGGAGAGTATGTAGCAACCTCTCTTTATGAGTAGCACTTAAAATCTACAGAATCAAAGATGCTTCCAATGTAGCACCTTTACCTCCCAAATGAGGGAACTAACCCGAGATAAACTTTGTAAGAGTTAAAGTAACAACTCTCCATATATTACTTTATAGATTAATCTTTTACATAGAAAGATCTTCACTATACTGCAATACAGTTAAGGAATATTACAAAAGACTTTCAATTTACTTAATTTAATGGTAATATACTGAAATCAGAAGGTAAAATGGAAATCACCTCAACTCTTCATCTAAATTTTATTACTGGTTGCACTGTAGCACTATCAAGAGAAAATTTAAAGGATGTTCAAATAAACCCTTGAAAGTTGCTAAGTCTGCCCATAAAATACAGCATGGTTGTGTAGCCATCATTTACTGTCCTCCTCATAGCCAGTGATTCTGGGAACCCTTGAGCCAGACAAATGCAGAACACTAAAGGAAGTCTACATACAGGCATCCAGGCCTTCATACCATCTTGTCTTTAAGATGATTCTCCACTCCTGGGCAACTGAAGAGGGGAAGGTGGAGGGACAAAAAGTTCTCTGCTCCCCTATAGAATCAGCTACACTTCGTTTTCAGATACTTCACCACATGTTATAAGGTGTGATGTTCGGGACCACCAAAGAGAATAACACCTGGGAAAACACCTAGCCCCAGGACTGGCACATGTTGTGTAACTGAGCAATGTTTGCCAGACTTGCTATTCAGATCCACAGACACCATTCATTGGAAAGCTGTAGAGAACTTGGCCATATATTTCCTGGCTTTCCAAGCTGGCATTTCCTGTTGTGGTCTCATCAACTGCACTCAGGTAGAGCATACAATCTGAGAAAGAATGGAGAGGACTTGTGATCCAACCCCTTCAAGGTATCTAGCTAACAGGTGCATGAATGAGCTGCACCGTACAGCCAACTTGAACATAGAGAGGTGGTCTTCTATGATCTTTTGTTTACCACAGTGCCTCTAAACTGTCAATTAAGATGATGTAATATGAAATGATATGATAAGGAGCATCAACATTTATGCTAAGACATTCAAGAAGCTTCTTATTAGACTATAGCAAGGTAGCAAAGGAAGTCTGCTGCATACGAATGAAATAAGTTTGCATTAAAGCCTTGGAATTGTAAGCAGAAGAGTAGGATTCTCATGCACAGCTGCCACCAGATCACCAGCTTCAATAAAAGAAGGGTCATCAATTCACTAATCCAAGCATGCAATCCAATATGCACTTACAAATGAGACAGCCAATGTAATAAATAAGACAGCTTTTCCCCTCCAAGAGCTTACAAAAGAAAAACAGGATCTAAGGACAGAGAGGAAGGAATGACTGGGAATATTAAAAGATAAAATCATCAATCTGATAAAGGGCAACTTTGAAAAAATCTACAGCTAACATACTTAATGGTGGAAAACTGAATGTTTTCTCCTTAAGTAGTGGAGCAAAGCAAAGACATTCACTTTCACCACTTCTATTCAATATTGTATTGAAGGTTCCAGCCAATGCAATAAGGCAAGAAAAAATGGGGGTATCCAAATTAGAAAGGAAAACTGTCTTTATTTGGAGACAGTATGATCCTACCTATATAAAGTCCTAAGGAATAAAAAAAAACTCTATTAAAGTAAATGAGTTCAGCAAGGCTGCTCAATACAAGATCAATATGCAAAAATCAAATGTATTTCTATATACTAGCAATAAAGAATCCAAAAATGAAATTAAGAAAACAATTCCATTTATAATAGCATCAAGAAAAATAAAATACTTGGAAATAATTTAAGAAAAGAAGTGCAGACTTGTATTTGAAAGTACAAAATAATGCTGAGAAAAGTTTTTAAAGATTTGAATAAATGAAGAGAGATTTCATATTCAATGACTGAAGGACCCAATATTGTTAAAATGGCAAGTCTCCCAAAGTAATCTATAGATTCAATACCAACCTCCATCAAAATCCCAATAGGTAGTTTTTACAGAAGTTGACAAACTGATCCTGAAATGTATAAGGATGTGCAAAGGACTCAGAACAGCCAAAATACGCTTGAAAAAAAAAGAACAAAATTTAAGGCCTTGTATTTCCCAATTTTGAAACTTGCTACAATGCTACAATAATCATGGCAGTGTACAGCACATGCATCAGTGGAACTCTCAACAGAATTGAGAGTCCTGATGTTTATGGTCAATTGATGTTCACAAAAGTCCCTATGTAATTCAATGGGCAAAAGATAGCTTTTTCAACAAATGGAATTTGAAAAAATTAGATATGTAAAACTCTTAGAAAAAACACTCTTAGAAACACATAACACATAACACTCTTAAAAAAAAACAAAGGAAAAAGTTTCCATTACTTTAGGCAAAGATTTATAAGATATGATACCAGAAGCACAATCAATAAAAAAACAATTTGATAAATTAAACCATCAAAATTACAAATGTTTGCCCTGCAAAGACACCATTAAGAAAATGAAAAGACAAGCCATGTATTGGGAGAAAATATTTGCAAATCATAATATGATAAAGGACTATATCCAGCATAAAGAAATCCTATATCTCAATAATAAAACAAACAACCCAATTGAAAGTGGGCAAAAGACTTGAATACACACTTCACCAGAGAATACATAGATGGCAAAAAGCACATGAAAAGACACTCAACATTAGTTATTAGGGATATGCAAATTTAAACCACAATAAGATACCATTTCAGATCCACCAAAATAGCTATGATTAAAAAAACAAACACTAACAGACTTGGCTGAGAATATGAAGAAATTGGAACCCTCATATATTGCTGATAGGAATGATGTAAAGTGGAACAGCAACTTTAGAAAAGAGTTTGACAGTTCCTTAATAAGTAAAACCTAACAACTCATCAAATTCATGAACAGGATGACCCAGCAATTCTACTCTAAGGTATCTACCCAAGTGAAATGAAAACATGTCTACCAAAAAACTTGTACATAAATGTCGACAGCAGCAATGTTCACAATAGTCAAGAACAAGAAACAATTTGAATGTGCACTGACTGGTAACTGGATAAACAAAATGCAGTACAGTCATACCATGATACTATTCAGCAATAAAAAGGAACTACTGACACATGTTACATCAATAAACCAACACCAAAAACATTGTGCTAAGTGAAATAAGTCTGATGTGAAAGACGTATAAATGCATTTACATGAAATGTCCAGAAAAGATAAATGTATGGGGACAGAAGGATTAATGGTGACCTGAGGCTGGAAGTGTGAGTGAGGAGTGACTGCAAATATATCTTTAGGTGTTGCGAATGTTCTAAAATTCGATTTTGATGACAGTTGCTCAACTTTGTAAATTTGTTTTAAAAAATCATTGAAATGGGTGAGTTTTGTATGTAAAATACAATTCTATAAAGCTAGTTTTGTTTTTTTTTTTAAAGAAACACCATTGCCCTGACTGACCTGACTCAGTAGGTTGAGCATCGGCCTGCAAAGTAAAGGTCACTGATTCAATTCCCAGTCAGGGCCAGGTCCCCGTTGGGGGTGTACAAGAGACAACCTGTAGATGTTTCCTTCTCTTTCCCCTTCCCTTCCCCTCTCTTAAAAAATAAATAAAATCTTGTTTAAAAAATAACTATCATCAGCCCTAGCTGCTGTGGCTCAGTGGATTGAGCACCAGCCTGCAAAGGGTCACCAGTTCGATACCCAGTCAGGGCACTTGCCTTAGTTGTGGACCAGGTCCCCAGAAGGGGGTGTGCAAGAGGCAACCACACATTGAAGTTTCTCTCCCTCTCTTTCTCCCACCCTTCCCTTCTGTCTAAAAATGAATAAATAAAATCTTTAAAAAAACAAATAGTCACCATCATCAGATACAATCTTTGCAAAACTCCACTCCTGATAAGAGAGCTGCACTGTTGCATCCAGAGCAACATGTATACAGCCCTCTCTGGCATTCAGTGCCCATTATCTATCTGGCCTCCTCACCTGGCCAACTTCCTCCAACATCCCAGTCCATGTGGTTGCCATGCACATAAGTTTTGGAGTTGGAACATCTGAAATTCCAGTTCAAACACTAACGCACTGTGACCTTGGGTTACTTTACCTCCTTGAACCTGTTTCCTCACCTCTGAGATGGGGATGATAAAATCTCACTAGGTCAGCATGGGGAGTATCTGAGATAGTGCTCTTCAAACACTCAGCAAAGAGTAAATATGTGCACTTCTCCTGGCTGGCTCAGCCACATCTTCAAAGTCATCTCCTCAGAGCAGCATTAGCTGACTATCCCACCTTGAGCAGCTAGCCCCATTACTCCCTGCATCCTTTGTTTTCTTCACAGAGCTTGCAATTCTTTCATTCCTTTGTCTTTTTTCTTTCTTTGTCTATCCTTCCTACTGGGCTGAGGTCTCCATGAAGGCAGGGACCTTATGCTTTGTCCTTATTGTCTCTGTAAGCCCAGGCCCTATAACACCTTCACAATACATACTTTACTGCGGTGATGGATGAATAGCAGCTATGGATACAGTGCTCAGCATGTGGCTTCTCTGGGAACTGTTTCTTGTGTGTCTTACTACATCCTCCTTGATCTTCCTCTCACCATTGGCCCACACTCACTTCATAGGACCAATGAAATGATGGTAAAGGTGATGTAGCCAGGAGGGTGTAATGAGCCTGGGAACATATCTTAATGTAGCAAGTTAGGGAAGTACTAGAGAAAATGCAAAAGAGAGTGGAGTCTGGATGTTTAGGAGCAACCAATTTCAGTTGAATCGCCAAAGACAGCTGCTTACATGGAGCAGAGAATAGGCAAAGCAGACATTAACAGGACATTATTGCCATGTGTGTGTCTTCTTCTCTTATTGGAGAATGAGGATGAGGTTGAAATGAAGTCTTTATGTACTGGGTTGGCTAAAACATTCATTGGTTTTTAAGTAAAAATAAAAGACAGTTTTTATTTTCACCAATAACTTTATTGAACAACATATTCACCATTCTGTTCCACTACATTCTGCTATCTTTCAGACAACTTCATAATTCCATCTTCCCAAAACTTTTTATCTTTTTGAGCAAAGAACTGTTCCAGGAGCCTTCTGCAGTCTTCCAGGGAACTGAAATATTTTTCATTAAGAGAATTGTGTGAAGACTGAAATAAATGGAAATGCAAAGGTTCAATGTTTGGTAAATATGACAAATGAATCAGAATTTCCCAGCCAAGAGTAACAGTTTTTACCTGGTCATCAAAGAAACATGAGGTCTTGAATTACCCTGATGGATTATTATGCATTTTCTGTTGACTAATTCTGGACACTTTTCGTTAAGTGCTGCTTTCAGTTGGTCTAACTGGGAGCAGTTGTTGGAATTGTTTGGTTTTCCAGAAGGAGCTTATAATAGAGGACTCCCTTCCAACCCCACCATATACACAGCATCACCTTCTTTGGATGAAGACTGGCCTTTGGTGTGGTTGGTATGGTTCATTTCACTTGCCCCACTCTCTCCTCCATTCCTCATTATTATAAAGTATCCACTTTTCATCACCTGTCATAATTTGTTTTAAATACAGTCAAGAAGGTTTTTTTCACTTTTTTATTTTGAAAAATGTTAAAATTTATTAGTAGTTAACATCACATAGTTAATTCAACTAGGTCTTTATTGTACACGACACCACCACTAGACTGAGTGCTCGAGGGTTTGAGATCTGCCATTCAGCATGCCCCAGTCAAAGACTGAGATTCACTGTATTCACATCAGGCAAAGCAGCATAGGCAAAGAACTGTCACCCAGCGTGGAAACACAACGTTTCAACTGCACATGCCCGTGTCCTTTTTCAGAAACCAACAACACAGCTTTCATAGCCATACACACAGCTCTACCCTGAATAAAAAATGAGTGATTTCATAGATGGGGCCCCATTGTCAAATCTAAAAGTTAAAGTTCATCTTTATTTCTTGGGCTCCCTTCAGTTATACACAAATCTAGACACTGTTCTCAGTACAAGTTTGATAAATGTGCAAAAATTGGGTGCTACTGAATTGTGTCTTCCCATCTTTCTGTTTTGATACTCGTATCCTACTCAATCATGTTGCAAGACCATTCCTTCTTTATATTTTAGTGTCCAGGGATGAGATGGGCTTAAGGATTCAGAAGTAAGTTCATTCCTAAAAAGTAGGGTATAAAAGGTTTTACGCTGCTCCTCCCCACCCCACCCCCCACCAAGCTGTTTAAAATAAATACTGTATATAAAAACAGCTCAGGCTAGGGGAGCCCTCCACAAGCTTCTTGTAAAACATTTACAAAACCAGTTTTGCTGGGAGGACACAAATCTCCAAAAGTGTTGTCCCTGAGGCTTCATTCCTTTGTTTCATTGTTTTGGTTTGCTATTAATGATCAGACACAGTTTTTAAAAAATGTTTTTGGTGGCTTCTTTTATCTTGTTAGAGCTTTAAAATTATACTGATGGCCTTAAGAATGAAGACTCCTAAGCAATGAGTCTGAGTCCTTTGGTTAACATCCCAGGTAACACTGCCCCAGGAAAGTCTCTTCACAGCACAGCCAGTGGCTGTGGTTTCCTAAACCCATAGGCCCAGCCTCCTTCACCCTCTCCCTTGTTCTCCATCTTTCCGAGTCTGCAGGGAAAGAAGGACCTGGGAGGGAGCTGCTTGGCCCTTCACTCACCATGAAGAAGCTTCCCTTCTCTTCCCGCAGGCCAGGAGAATGAGGTATTTCTAGTAACCAGTCACCTTCCACCCTTTACCCAATCTTCCAATGAGGCCAGGTCTGAGAAGCCCCTGTGTATCTATATACATAACAAACTAACATATAAATACATACACACAACTGATTATCATACACAGTATCCAGATGAAGAAGCACATGTACTTCATGAGCTAAATTTCATAAGTTAAAATGAAAATACAGTGTTTACACTTCTGCAAGAAAAATATTTTAAAAATCAAACCAAAAAGTCCCCCACTCTCTCCTAAAGGTCCAACACTCACAATGACTGGTGAGCCCACGAGGAGATGCGACAACTCCATGTGCACAACGTGTCACCTTGTGGCTTTGGTGCTGCATGCTCAGACCCAGGACACTTTAATTCCAAGGACAGCGACCCTCCAGGTGATGCTGTAGATGGGGGTAAAGAGGGGCTGCCACACAGCTATCCATGATTTCCCTCTGTTGCTGCCCCCTCCCCCGCCCCCACATTCTGCACATGGGAGAATCAGGCTCAAGTTAGTGGAGACCTCTCAGGTCTCTGAGAAACAGCATCAACCTCCGTGCTGGAGGATGCATTCCACCTAGAAATGTCACTCCCGGGATCCAAGGTGAAGCAGCCTGAGTTCAAGGAGAAGCAACTGTATCTTTTCATTAGTGTCCTGCAGGATTATATACAGACATGAAATTTGGCCAGGGGGGTTACTAAAGGTTAAAATTTGTTTTAAGTTTTAAGAGAACCAGGGGGGATGGTTGTGAGGAGTATGAACAAATCCTTACTTCAAAATTTATCTCAGGAAGGCCGAAGCTTGGATACTAAAATCTACAGTGAGGATACAAAGAGACAAAATGCAGCCTGGCAGCGTCCTCTCTGACAAGGAAGAGTCGAGGGATCTGTCTCTGACACAGGGGATGACATCTTATAATTTAAAAGAGCAGGGAAGAGGGGAACCAGAGAAGTCCGTCCCAACTTCAGGGACTCTATTGCTGTCCAGCCTCACAGATGCAACAGGCCCCTGCAGTGATGAGAGCCGCCCCCTTCCCGCTGCCGTCCTCTGACTCCAGGAAGGACACGTCACATTTCAGAGCCAGGTCCTTGACTGTCGTATGCATGACTTTAGCAAAGTGAGGATGTAGCTTGTAGAGGGTTCCGTCCACACCCACTGTCACTGTCAGAGTGTCCAGCCCACAGTTTTCTCGTATTTTGTCCACCACAGCGCCATGCCTGTGCCACAGAGCTGGGCCGCCCACCACGCCACCACAGCACACACCTCCTTGACGATGATGCTGTCATCACAGGTGCTCTCAAGTCCCAAGTGGTGCAGGATGGCTCGGACCTGCAGCAGGGCCAGGTGGTCACTCCCAATCTGAGACAGGAACTTGGTTTCAAAGATTCCCCTCGTCCTAAGCCTCTCTGAGATGCGGCCACGGAAGAGCAGCCCACGCTTGGTGAAATCGATGAGAATGTTTCGGACAATCTCGCCTAAGTGCATGCCACTGATCATTTTCTCAAACCTCTGTTTGCCAAGGTTGAGGGAAAGCTCATCCACAGCCAGGTTGAACTCCATGAGGAAGCCAACCAGGCACCCATTGTCAATGAAGGCTCCCCACTCCATGTTGACACACATCTGCCCCTCTTCCCCATCCACCAGCTCCACGTTCCGCATCTCCTCCATATAGCAGGCGTTGCTGCCCATGCCAACAATGAGGCCAACTTCACAGTGAGGGTCTTCATAGCCACAGGTCACCATAGTCCCGACAGTGTCATTCACCACAGCAACCATGTTCAGGTCAAGTTCCTCTGCTGGTGGATGGCCTCCTTCAGCAACCACATCCTCACCCTCGCAGCCAGATGCCTCGAAGCCTTTCGTCCACTTGAGGAGGATGCTCTCATCCAGGCTGTTTTGCTGGCAAGGGAAGGAGAAGGTGAAGCCCAGGGGCAGGGACACGCCCTTCATGCCCATGTACTAGAGGAAGTCAGTGATGCACTCGACAATATAGTCAAAGAGCTCATCCCCCGTGCCATGCATGGCCTCCTGTGGGATGGCGTAGATCTTGTTGTGCATCTCCACCCCACGCCGCTTCCCATTCCACACGAGCACCAACAGGACCTGGAAATTAGTACCCCCAAGGTCCAAAGCCAGGAAATCACCTTTCTCTGTGCCGTCAGGGGTGGTGCACACGTAGGTGGGCAGAATCTTGATGGTGGCAATGGCGTGAGTTTCCTTGCTCAGACCTCGCTCTATTTCTACCTTCATCCTCTTCTTGACTTCTAGCAGCTGCTCGCGGCTCAGCTTCAGAGACTCCAAGATCTTTTCCTGAACTCAGCATTGGTCAGCCAGCTGGTGGGACACTGCTGTCACCATGGCTGCCCCCTAGCCACTGCCATCCTCAGAGCGGAGGAAACGGACATCGCAGTCAGGCACCAGGCACTGCACAGTCTTATGAAGAAGCTTGGCGAAATGGGGGTGTTTCTTGTAGCCGGAGCCGTCAACCCCAATAGTGGAACGCAGCCGCTCCTCGCCCTTGTTCTCCTTGATGCGCCAGAGCACAGCAGCCAGGGTGGCTGCACACAGGTTGGCTGAGCATGTGGACACGATCCGGCAGATCCAGTGAGTGGCCCCGCAGTCCTCCTGTGTTGGGTTTATGCCCAGCCGCATCAGGACCTCGCAGGCCTTCTGGATGCCATCCTTGTCCCCTTCAATATCTGAAACATCTTTGGTCTCAAAACGGCCCTTGGTGAGGAGTTTGGGGCTGAGCTTCCCCCTGAAAAGCAGCTCCTCCTTGGCCATCTTCACCGGGATCAGCCTCACCAGCTCCCCCATGTACATCCCACTGATCATCTTCTCAAATAGTTGCTTCCCAGGGTTCAGGGAGCCCATGTTGATCTCCTGGTCACACTTAGTGAGGATGTCATCAAGCACGCCGTCGTCCCTGAAGGCCCCCCACTCCATGTTGATGCACATCCGCCCCTCGTCGCCCTCCACCGTGTCAATGTGGAGCATCTCTTCCATGTAGCAGGTGTTGCTGCCTGTGCCCACAATGAGACCAATCTCACAGTAACCACAGATCATCATGGTCCCAACGGTGTCATTCACCATAGCCACCATATCGATATCAAAGTCCCCTCTCCTCTGGATGTCCTTCCGGATCAGAGTAACCACGTCTTTGCCTTCCACACCACTGCACTTGAACCCCTTGGTCCACGAGACCAGGAAACTCTCGTCTAGTTTCGTTTGGATGCAGAGGAACGAGAACGTAAAGCCCAAAGGGAGCTTCTTGTCTTTGATTTGTAGCTTATCCATGAAGTTGGCCAGGCATTCAGCAATGTGGTCAAACAGCTGAGTGCCGCTGCCTTGCATGATGTCCTCACGGATGGTGTAGATCTGGTTCTCCATCTCGACCTTCTGGAGCCCATTGTGGGTTACTCTCACCCAGAGCACACGGAAGTTGGTCCCTCCGAGGTCCAGAGCCAGGAACTCCCCATGTTCTGTCCCATCTGGAGTAGACCTCACAAAGGTGGGCAGCATCTTCACTGAGGCAGTAGGGTGGGTGGTAGCTCCCAGCCCTTTCTCCATCTCCTTGCTAAACTGCTTAGAAATCTCCAGAAGAGTCCCGTCAGAAAGACGCATGTGATAGAGATACTGGTAAACCTTCTGCACTTGGTCATGGATGAGCTCTGTGAAGAAGTAGGCAAGCAGATGAGAGGCGATCATTTTGCCATGGCCCGATGAAGCAGAAACCAAGTTGGGAAACCAAGGCTGGAGTGCATGTGGGGAAGGAGGGCAGAGCAGTCAGGCAGCTTTTTACCCGGGTTTGGCGGCGCGACTGGGAGCAGTGAGTCTGAGCGACCCACAAAGAAGTCTAATGGCGCTGGTGTGCCCGGCTGAAAGGTCTCGGGTGTCTAAAAACAGGTCTGGGGTGTCACAACTGCTAGAAGGCTCCCAAAAATCACTCCCAGCAACTTGTCTGGTTGCCCAGCTGTCAAGTGCTAACTTCAGCCACAGGATCCTAAGGCTCAACTTGGGAACAATAGCAACTGGGCTCCACTTGGGTGATCAGGACCTCTCAAGCTCACACACACGCCGTTCTCCTCCACGGATCTTGTGGACTTGGTGACTCATGGTTGCTAGCGGCAGCCAGGGACTCCTGCACTCTTTTTCACTTAATTTATGTGAAACCCAAACGTAACCAAGCTGGTGCACATGATTTTCAACACTTGATTTGGATATTTTGAGTATACTGGCTATCTCATGCATGGTATAATGTCGATTGTTCTCAATTATTGTCTCGATTTGATCACTATCAAATTCAACTGGTCTACCCAACCATGGAGCATCATCCAATGAAAAATCTCCAGCACAAAACTTCACAAAGCACTTTTGACGCATTAAATCAGTCACAGCACCTTCTCCATACACCACACAAATCTTTTTTGTGTGTTTCAGTTGCATTTTTACTTTTCTTGGAATAAAGAATAATATGCTGAAAATGTTATATATTTTCTTCTATCTTGGCTATTAAAATGTTTACATAAAAATTCACCAATTTTGGTAAGTTTTTTTAAATGCACATCAATATGACAGCTGTCACACACAATCTAACAAAATTGTTTTGAAAGAAGTTAAAGACAACTAAGTGCCACTAGATCCATTTTATGAAAAGAAAAAGCAAATGAACTTTTTGGCTACATGCTTGCTTTGAAAATGAGTTGATTGCAGCATTTTGTATTAATTAAATTTCTTTTACCTTCTAAGGAAATAGGGCTTGAACTTAGTATGTAAATTTATGCAAATAAGTATACAAACTAGCAAGGCCCTAGCATTTAATTTTAAGGGAACTAGAGCACTTTCTAGGACCACGCCTTGAGGGTTAAACACAAGTAGTCTTTATAAATATTCTACTTTCTCTGAAGGAGCTGGGGCATATACTCTTCTTTGGCACCTACCTTCTATTAAACTAACTTCTTGGCCACCTTGCAGACACCACCACTGAGCTGCTATGCCCAGCCATGATCAACCCCACTGTGTTCTTTAACACTGCTGTCAAAGGTGAGCCATTGGGCTGCCGTCTACTTGGAATTGTTTGCAGACGAAGTTCCAAAGACAGCAGAAAACTTTCATGCTCTGAGCACTGTAGAGAAAGGATTTGGTTTTTAAGATTCCTGCTTTCCCAGAATTATTCCAGGATTTATGTGCCAGGGTGGTGACTTCACATGCCATAATGGCACAGGTGGCAAGTTCATTTATGCAAGGAAATCTCATATCCATAGCATACAGGTCCTGGCATCTTGCCCATGGCAAATGCTGACCCTAAAACAAATGGTTCCTAGTTTTTCATCTGCATTGCCAAGACTGAGTGGATATGGCAAGCATGTGGTCTTCAGCTAGGTGAAAGACACATGGATGTTGTGGCATCTAGAAAGTGCTTTGCATCCAGGAATGGCAAAACCAGCAAAAGATCACCATTGCTGACCGCAGACAACTCTAATAAATTTGACTTGTGTTTTATCTTGACCACCAGACCATTCCCTCTGTAACTAAAGACAGCACCCCTTCACTCCCATCTGCTTGGAATGTTGTACAATCTTTATGCTTTGGCCACAGTTCATTAGGTTCCATATTTTCCTTACCCCTTCCAAATCTAGCTGGATCACAGAGTTCAGTTTATGATTATAAAATAAAAACTATTATAAAATAAAAACTAAATTTAAAAAATTAACTTCTTATTTTGTTCATCCAATGACTTTTTCTACTGATTTTTACTTGTCTGCCTAACGACATAGTAGACTCCCCAACCCCCAAGTAATTTTGCAAACAAAAAAGTCACTAAACCAAAACACTTCATTGCCATCATCTCCTTTTCTCTGATCTCCAAGGGAAGAAGGGACTGTCATAGCATGGGGCCGTGTACCCCATAGTGTACTTCAAGGCAAGTTGTTTATTCTGTTTAAAGAGTTTGCCCAGCAGTCAACCGGTCATCAAAGCTCCCTCTCACTTTTAACAACTTCTGGTAGAACTAAGTGAGACACCAGCACCCTGTCAGGACAGGTGGAACCTTTGTCACAGAATTTTCTTGCTGTCTTGTATGTAAGTGGTGGGGAGGAAGCTGCAGTCATGAGAAAAGGCTACCTTTTGCAACCAAAGGTCTGGATTAAAGTCCCAGAAGTTACCCAGGTAACACCTTAGGCAAATTCCTTAATCTTTCTATGCCTGATTCTTCATCTTTAAAGAGAATTTATATTTTTCAGAATTGTTAAGAAAACTAGAAATAAAATGTATTTGATATAATACCCAAAACATATGATATTCCTCTGGCAACTTAAAGGAAATCACCTCCCAAGGGAGTCCCACTGACCTACTTTCCAAAATTCCCAAAAGCAGGATACCTGGTAGTAAGGTGGTAGAGCACACAAACAGAAGCAAGGGTATTGAACTTTCAATTCAGGTTCTTGCCTCTCAACCTTCAAACACCAGCCATCCTCTCCTCATTTTGTCATTGCCGCCAGTCAGGTCAAGATTAGATAACACCCAGCAGGCAGCAAATGCACTAAGTACTATGGCACCCAGAGTCAGAGGCCCCCAATCTATTAAAAAGCACTCTGTACTTTCTCTAAACACTTCAACACACATCTTCATCTTATCATAGGCAACACAGGATTATCACACCCTCTCCTCTATTTTTTTTAAATATGGTAACTGAGACTCAAAACATAAGTTGTTCACCCAAGGTCACAACAACTAATGAGCATCTGTCCAGAAGCTGGGCCTCCTGATGTCATGAGCCACTTGCCTAATTAACTCATTCACCTACACCCAGTTCTGTGCATTCTGTTTAAACTCAGTCTCTGTTTCAATGGATTCAGTCATTTAATCACTCAACATTCACAAAGCAACACTATCTGCCAGATACAGATGCAGGAGGAAGTATAGCATTCAATGAACAGGCCTGAGTTGCCTACTTCAATCTCAATTCTACCACTTGTCACCTAGGTGACCCCGGATAAGTTACTTCATCTCTCAGTGCCTTGGTTGTCTTTAGCCTATAAAATGAGCAAATAGAATTCTACGTCTCTCACCAAGCTGTTGAAAATTAAATGAGAGGATACCTATAAAGGGTATCCCATGCCCCCACTAAGCATTCAAATATGAGCTGCTTTTATTATTCTAGGTTCTGAGGGTAGTGTCAAATCAGACAAGGGCCTTAGCCTCAAGGACCTTACACTGTACTGGGAAATGCAATAAACAAGTAAATTATTAATAGAAGTTGCAAATGCTGATGAGCACTATGAAAAAAAATAGGTGTGACAGTGTAGGTGGGAAGGTACTTTAAGTGGTCAGGGAAGGATACTCAGATATTATATTTTAACTATAACAAGAATGATAAGAGCTGGATATAAGAAAAACTGGGGGGCATGGGGGGAGATGTCAGATAAGGCCTGGAAAGGAAGTGTTCATCAGAATTGTGATGCAGCCAGCCAACTACTTGGAAAGCAAGCACT
Organism: Trachops cirrhosus; assembly: GCA_028533065.1. Taxonomy (NCBI): domain Eukaryota; kingdom Metazoa; phylum Chordata; class Mammalia; order Chiroptera; family Phyllostomidae; genus Trachops; species Trachops cirrhosus. The sequence goes on along the minus strand of CM052547.1, from coordinate 49,151,752 downwards.
GAAACAGATTAAAGCCAAGGGACTGAAACAGAGACTAGTCCACCTCACCCTGGCAACAGACAATGTTGATTTGGGAGAAATAAAAGCATCCAGTACCATGGTAAGGTTATTGGCAACATGGTACTGGGAAGCTACCAGAAGAGTCTGGCATTTGAATACATTCCTGTAGAGCTAAGTAAGGTAGTACAAGTGGAAGTTGAAGTATTAGGCAAACATTACCCAGCAATCATCATATAAGAACCCTTGGCATTGACAGATCCCCCAGAGACCAGTTTCAGAAAAAAGATGGAAAGGACAAAATCTGAAAAAGACCTTCAGCAGTCAACTGAGTTATGCTTGCTATATAACTGTACTAAAAATTATAATTGATTTGTAGGGAAATAGGGAAAGCAAGGATTCATTTCAAAATCATCAAAATCTAGACTTAGCATCTTAAAACTTCCTGTTTTCTCAACAAGACAGAATAATGGATTAGTGTTTACACTGTTGTTTCAAATGAAGGAATTAGAAATGAATGTTTTTATTATTCTATATTGTTATGAAATTCAATCAGGAAAACATTTAGGTATTTGCTAATATACAATCATTATTACAAAAAAATTAGAGAACGTTATATAATTTTAGGAACTTATTAGCTAAAAACAAACTACTAAATTATGCAAAAAAATTTCTGTTAAAACTGGGGAACAGAAAACAGCAAGTGCAGAGGTCCTGTGCTTGAAGCAAGCTGGTATCTGGCTGGGACAAGGAGGTCCTGAGGCTAGTGAATAGATGCGGGGTGGGAGGTATGGGAACTAGCATGAGATGGGGTCAGAGATGTCAGCAGCACAGTTTTGTAAAACAAGGTAAGGAGGGGTCATTCCTTTTCATTTTCATTGCACTAGGCATTCGTTAAAATCGTTGCTTAGAATTTTAACTAAGGAGAAGTGTATAGAATTTGAATCATAACTTTTAAAGTGCCTAATTGGCTGCGGTGTTGAGAAGCCAAGAACCCCTAGTTAAGAGGCTGTTGCAATTGTCCAGTATTGGAAGCATCTCATGTTTACATAACAACACGCACGCACTTGGTGTGCAGTGGAACAAATTCAGGTTTGGAACAATTACGTCAACTGGAGCTAGAATGTGGCCTCATCACCTCTTTCGCTCTCGACTCTTTATCCCCCGAGGCCACCACAGTGGTGAAGCCTTAAGCGGCCACTCGCTGCACAAGGGTCCCTCGGCAGTTCCCGAGCCACATCTCCCTCACTTTACTGGGCAGCGGGAGAGACACTCTCCACCACGGAGTAGGCAGTATTCCAAGAACGAGGCGCGCGCACCCACCCATTATCCGCACGCACCTTCCCTTAAAGCCGCTGTGGTCACCGCGCCCTCCGAGCCCTCCGCGCCCTCCGCGCCCTCCTGGTCCCAGCAGCGTTCGAACGTTGCACCCGCCGGCAGCTAGCTCACCCGGATGCCCTGCAGCATCCGGACCCGCTCTTCCTCGTCCATGCCGAAAGACACCCTGCGACCCTCGCTGCTTTCTGTGCCCCGCATAGCAGGAGACCGGCAAACACTCGGGAAGCGACCTTGCTTCCGAGTTACCAGGCCGACACCGCGCTTCGGGGTGGCTGCTCTAAGCACAAACCAACAGAACCACATTTTACTGGACGCCTCAGAGGCTCAGCCAATAATGTGACGAAGGGTCGCGGAGCATTGTGGGGATTGTAGTCCCGCCAGCCTGGCCAGCCCTGTAATCACGGAGTGCCGGGGAGACGTAGTGTGGGAGTCTCACTAGACGCGTCGAAAGACCTGCAGCTGGTCTCTAGGCACAGAGGGCCTCCAATGACAGGGTAAGAAGCAGGGAAGCGATGGACGATGCTTGCTTTGGAAAGGTCACCTTTGAAGCAGAGCTGAGGGTGATGTTCTGAAGCCAGGAGACCTTCGTGGGGGCCGAGCCAAGCATGTGATGGTGAGCTTATGCACGGTTCTCTGCTTGATTCCTTCAACAAACTGCTATTGAACACCGAATAAGCATTGACCTAGCCGCGTGGAATATCACTAACAAAACATGTCCTGCCTTCCTGTTGTTTAGATATAATGGACTAAACAAATTAAGAGACAAACAGGCATGTAAATAAGTTTGCTAATCACTGTGATAAATGCCATGAAAAAAAATTAATAGGCCTTCAATTTGAGAGGCCAGAGCAACCTCTCTAAGGAAAAAGCATTTGATTTGAGAGCTAAGGTCTAGTAGGATTTAGCCAAGAGAAGATAGGCAAAGAAGTTTGCTGAGGACCAGTCAGTGCAAAGGCCCCAAGTCAGGAACAACCTTGCCACATTCAAGAAAGAAAGAGGGTCTAGCTACATGAATGGAAAGTGTGGAAAATGAGAGGCAAGCAGAGGAGAGCCCCAGGCAAGGAGATTAGAGCATGTAGGCCTGTATAGTCCAAAGTCAGAGTTTTATTCTTAGGAGGGCAGTAATGGTCCTAAACATTTAGGAGACATTATCCAAGGACTCAATATATGGTATTGGATAATACCATGTATTGAGTACAGCGTGTTTGCTTCTCACACAGGATCATATGTGTAATGGATAAATGCAAATGATTGCTATTCACATCCACAGCAACCATGTATGAAGAGCCCCCCCCCACACACTTGTTCCTCTGAATGGCTTTGATTTGCCAAAGTGGGCCTGGAGTCCAGTTTGGAACTGAGGAACACTGGATTGCAACATGAAATAGCAAGAATAATTTGGAACTCCTTTGGGCAATCTGGAAAGGAAGGAGTGAGGGGGAAAGAGTAAAGGAGAAAGACCAGTGAATGCACCCTGAGATGGAAAAAGCTTGAATGAATAAGCCAGTAAACATTCCAGGTCTGGGGTAGCCAGAGGATTTTTATGAACAAGGACATATTCTAGTTTTATTCAATTACTTTGATTTGCAAATCTCCCTCCATCCCTTTTTTCCTCCACTTCTTCCCTATAAGCAGAGCCTGAGTAGGGGATTCTGGGACAAGCAGTGTATGGGAGGAGTGCCTCAGGAGAAATGAAGTGAGGAAACAGGATAAGATAAGTAAGGATGGTGTCAAAGCTGCTGCCTGGCTTCAACTTGATCCCAGAGGGTGCTCTGGAGCACAAGTTATGCCCAGAAACACTCTTACTGTGAGGCAAGGGGACAAGCATTATCTCTCCCACATCAATCATTGGTAGCCCAGGACAATATCCCAGTGAAGGGGGCATCTGTGAGTTGCTAACACCCCTGGTAGCTAGGGGATGGCCTCACCAGCCAGTAAAAAGTCTGGGTGGGGCACTTTGGGCATTCCCGACATGTTCACCATATTTTTCAAGGCTTCCTGAACACCCAAACATCTTGACTGTGAAGGGGGTGTTGTAACACTTGAAGAAAGAGATTTCACTTCTGGCCCAGATGACAAAATAATTAACACACAACTAATTCAGCAAAACAAGAGTCACACCCACAGATGACCATGAAACTGTGTATGGCTTCCTCCTCCCCACCATCATCTGCAAAATACTGGGAGAGAATTGGAATTTCACAAGACTTAGAGAGGGGCTTACACTGACAGCTACATAGCTAAGCCTCATGACAACTCAACAAGTTCTGTGTCCCTATTTCACAGACAACAAAACTGAACTGCAAACAAGTGAAGATAATGCAACATAAGTGCAAAGTTGGATGATAACTTTATTTTCTAATGTATTTTTATTGATTATGCTATTACAGTTTTTCCAATTTTCCCCCTTTACTGCCCCTCTGCCCTGCACCCCTTAACCCTCCAGTATTCCACCCCGCTTAGTTCATATCCATGGGTTGTACATATAAGTTCTTTGAGTCCTTTGTTTCCCATACCATTTTTATCTCTCTCCTTGTGTTTTATGCCTACTAATTATGCTTCTTCTTCCCTGTACCTTTCCCCTCATTCCTCCCTTCCCCCTCCCTACTGAAAACCTTCCATGTGATGTCCATTTCTCTGATTCTGTTCCTGTTCTAGTTGTTTGCTTAGTTTTTGTTTTCATTGTTTTTCTTTCTTTTTTTTTAGGTTCATTTGTTGATAGTTGTGAGTTTGTTGTCATTTTACTGTTCATATTTTTTATCTTCTTCTTTTTCTTAGATAAGTCCCTTTAACATTTCATATAATAAGGAACTCCTTTAACTTGACCTTATCTGGGAAGCACTTTTTCTGTCCTTCTATTCTAAATGATAGCTTTGCTGGATAGAGTAATCTTAGATGTAGATCCTTGCCTTTCATGACATCAAATACTTCTTTCCAGCCCCTTCTTCCCTGCAAGGTTTCTTTTGAGAAATCAGGTGATAGTCTTATGGGAACTCCTTTGTAGGTAACTCTCTCCTTTTCTCTTGCTACTTTTAAGATTCTCTCTTTATCTTTAATCTTGGGTAAGTTAATGATGATGTGCCTTGATATGTTCCTCTTTGGGTACAACTTCTTTGAGACTCTCTGGGCTTCCTGGACTTCCTGGAAGTCTATTTCCTTCACCACAATGGGGAACTTTTCCTTCATTATTTTTTCAAATAAGTTTTCAATTTCTTGCTCCTCCTCTTCTCCTTCTGGCACCCCTATAATTCTGATATTGGAGCATTTCCGGTTGTCCCAGAGGTTTGTAAGACTCCCTTTACTTTTTTGAATTCTTGTTTCTTCGTTCTGTTCCAGTTGGATGTTTATTTTTTCCTTTTGGGTTTTTCCTCCAAATTGTTGCTTTGAGTCCTGGTTTCCTTCCTGTCACTGTTGGTTCCCTGAATATTTTGCTTTATTTCATTTTGGGTATCTTTCATTTGTTTTTTTTTTTTTTCATTTTACAACCAAGCTCAATCAGATCTGTGAGCATTTTGATTACCAGGGCTTTAAATTCTCCATCAGATAGGTTGGCTATCTCCTCATCACTTAGCTCTCTTTCTGAAGTTTTGCTCTGTTCTTTCATTTGGGCCCTATTTCTTTGTCTTGGCACACCTGTTCAGTTGTAAGGGGTGGGGCAACCCTCCTTGCTGTACTTCAGCGCTGCCTGTGGGGGAGGCGCCAGAGAGGGAACAACACAGCTCGCCTGCTCAGCTCTAGCCCACTTTTCAACAATTTCGTGTGAGACTACGAGTTTCTCCCACTGTGACAACCACCCGTACGTAGTCCACAGTCAACTCTGAGTCTCAGTTTTGCCTTTAGCCAGCCCTGCCCGCGAGGTCTGAGGTCTCAGATTCTTACCAGTCTGGTTGTTCTGATTGACTTTTTCTTTAATTGCTTGGTTGTTGGAATTCCATGCAGTTTGACTTTCTGGCATTTCTGATTGTTTGTTGATTTTAGATTGATTGTAATCTTTCTTTTGTTTACGCAAGGAAGTGAAGGGTTTCTACTATGCCTCCATCTTAGCCAGAACTCAGATGAAAAATTTAAACAAAGGCAGTGGCATAAGGAAGAATAGGAAGGGAGATTTAAAAAAAAACAAAAAACGCCTTCTTTGTGCCAGGCTCTATGACACCGGCAAACATGCCTTCCATGCATTTAATCCATGACCAATTCATTTAGCTCTGGAAATCATCCTAAGAGAGTTATTACCACATTCTAAAGCCCAGGAAATGGAGGCTTTGGAGAGATAAGGTATGACAGGCCCACTAGTTGCAGGCCAATAACCATTTGCTTCTTCCTTAAAACAGAACCCCAATTTCCTTTGGTGAAACAATGTGACTGGTTAGAAAATTTGCCTCTTAGGCTCCTATTGGTCAAACTTGGACAATTTGAGCATTATGACATATTGACAAGTGAAGTTATAACATTTAATTTTTTAATCCTACAGTTCATATAGAGAAGGAGAGAGAGGGAAAGAATAGAAAAGGAGGGAAACTCTTTACAAAAGAATATTAGCAAATCAATGTGAGATTTAAAAATTGCCATGTTGCCCTGACCGGTGTGGCTCAGTTGATTGGGTGTTGTCTCACAAAGCAAAAGGTCACCAGTTTGATTCCCAGTCAGGGGCATATCCCTGGGTTGCAGGTTCCACATACAAGAGGCAACCAATTGATATTACTCACATCACTATTTCTCTCCCTCTCTTTCTCTCTTCCTCTCCCTCTCTCTAAAAATAAATAAATAAAATATTTTTTAAATCGCTATTTTACAACTCTCACTGAATTAACTGAACCAGGCAAAAATCATCAATGGATAGTAAAGCCATTGTGTCAAATGTAGTTGGGGAACACGATATTCACCCAATCTCCAAGTTTCACCACAGATTACTTACTAATAACAAAGTGAAAACTATATTGCAATGAAGAGACCTGAAAGTCACTGAATTAACCAAATGGCTAAATTTAACATCACAAATAGTAGGACAACCAGACATTATGTCCCTCCCGATGTGATGCAATTACGAACACACACATCTGTGAAGTATTGTCAAAAATGTGAGACCTAAATCTAGTCATGAGAAAACAATCAGACAAATTCAGAATGTAAAACATCTTGCCAAATAACTTTCCTGGGCCCTTCCAAAGATCAATGTCATGAATAACAAAACAAAACAAAACAAAACGGTGTTTTAAAAAGGTAAAAAAGAAGCATAGCAATGAAATGAAATGCAACAGTGACTTTGATTAGATCCTGGATTAAAATGACAACAGCAGCAATAACAACAAAGGCATAAAAAGTTACTTTGGACAATTGGGAGAGTTTTACATGTACAACAGTATCCTATATGTTATTAAGTAAATGTTAATTTTCTTGTACTTGGGAGATGCATGCTGACATATTTGGGCATGGAGTGTCAAAGGTCTGCAACTTGCACTCAAATGGTGCAGAAAAATGTCAACAATTGATGGATCTAGGTGAAATACATATATATTGGAGTTAATTATATTATTATTTCACTATTTCCATGGGTTTGAAATTTTTCAAAATGACAAGTAGGAGAGAAAACGTTCTGCACCTAGGGAAAAAATACTTCCATCACAAGACTGTCTTGTCTCTTGGCACTGAAAGTGACCATATGACCAGGCTCTGGCCAAGGAGGCTCTTGAACAGTGATACCTGGAGAAGAGCACAGAGCTAAAGAGAGCAGTGAGATGTGGTTATGTGAAAAGGGGTACAAGCTTGAGCTCTATCTCTTTGTAGACTTTTATTTGGGGGCAAGTTAGTGAATATCTTTGTATCTCAGTTTTCTGGCATATAAAGTGGTGCTGAATTACCTGGAGTGCTTGCCCTGAACTGGGCACTTATTGAATTCATTCAGGGATAGCTATTATTATCTAATGGTTTTGTTTTATAAATAACACTTTTGCAACCAGTATAGAGCATGGGTTGGGGAGCAAGTTGTGCAAGGGGGGTTCTCTTAAATTGAGTTCTCTATAAGCAGGCAAGAAAAGAGAAGGGCTATTAGAAAAAAAAAGGTAATACTACTATGGAGGCATAGGTAGATACACTTTGCATCCTCACACAACCAAAAGGATAACAACAAATTTAAAAACAAAATACAACCAGAACTGCCAGAAAGTCAAACTGTTGAAGTCCAACAACCAAGGAGTTAAAGAAGAAAAATTCATTCAGACTAGAAGGAGGAGCAGAGACAGGTAGCGGGGACAGACAGGATGTACAGCAAGACAGCAGCTAGCAGACAAGGCAGTCCCACATTTGCATGTAGATAAACTGGGATGAACAACTTGGGAGTTAGACAGACCAAGAAACCCAGGGTTCTAGCATGGGGAAATGAAGCCTCAAAAACTCTGACCATAAAAACCTGTGGGAATAGCAGTGACAGAAGAAACACCCAGCTACACAGAAAGTTTGTTTGAGAGACACACAGGGTCCTAGAATGTACACAAGCCCACCCACTTGGGACACAATTTGCTTGTGGGTAGCGGGGGAAGTGACTGAAAGCCAGCCAAAGCTGAGCAAGCAGCATTGTTCCCTTTGGAACCCCTTCCCCACATAGAGTGCCACAACGTATCAAAGTGGGTTGCCCCGCCCTGGTGAATACCTAAGGCTCTGCCCCTTAGAAAGTAACAGGTGCCCCCAGACAAAATTATGGCCCAAATGAAAGAATAGATCAAAGCTCCAAAAATAGAACTAAACGATGAAGAGATGGCCAACCTATCAGATGCAGAGTTCAAAACACTGGTAATCAGGATGTTCATAGAAATGGTTGAGTATGGTTACAAAATAGAGTAAGAAGCAAAGGCTATGCAAAGTGAAATAAAGAAAAACATACAGGGAACTAACAGTGAAGGGGAAGAAACTGGGACTCAAATCAATGATTTAGAGCAGAGGGAAGAAATAAACATTCAACCAGAAGAGAATGAAGGAATAAGAAATGGAAATGAGGAGAGGATTAGGAACCTCTGGGACAACTTTGAATGTTCCAACATCCGAATCATATGGGTGCTGGAAGGAGAAGAGGAAGAGCAAGAAATTGAAAACTTATTTGAAAAAATGATGAGAGTGAACTTCTCCAATCTGGCAAAGGAAATAGACTTCCAGGAAGTCCAGAAAGCTCAGAAAGTCCCAAAGAAGTGGAACCCAAGGAAGCACACACCAAGGCACATCATAATTACATTACCCAAGATTAAAAATAAGGAGATAATCTTAAAAGCAGTAAGAGCAAAGGAGAGAGTTACCTACAAAGGAGTTCCCATCAGACTGTCAGCTGATTTCTCAAAAGAAACCTTACATGCAAGAAGAGACTGGAAAGAAGTATTTGTCGTCATGAAAGACAAGGACCTACATCTAAGATTACTCAATCCAGCAAAGCTATCATTTAGAATGGGAGATCAGATAAAGTTCTTCCCAGATAAGGTCAAGTTAAAGGAGTTCCTCATCATTAAGCCCTTATTATATGAAATGTTAAGGGGACTTATCTAAGAAAAAGAAGATAAAAAATATGAACAGTAAAATGACAACAAACTCGCAACTATCAACAACCAAACTATCAACAACCAAACCGAAATTAGCCACACTCCTTTATAGTCATACTTGCATTTGATTTAAAAAAAAAATACAACAGCGACACTCACACATGGTTCTTGTGTGAATTCTCATTAGGAGACATGACATTCAGTACAGGTTTGTACAGGTTTCCTGTATAAAAATAGCTTTTATTACTTTATTTTATCACTGATGCTTTTGGTATTGTATTTTTTGCATGTCTTCAAAGATTTTTCTTCTTGCTAGAGCTATCATCTAATATTTGGTTTTTGTTTGTTTTAGAGAGAGTCTGCAGAACCAAAATGTTTGATTTCTTGTATGCCTGAAAATGTCTTTATTTCGCCCTCATAATGAATGACAACTTGTAATAGTTAGGATTGATATCTGGTTATAGTTGCAAGTGGTTTTCACTCAGAATTTTGAAGATATTGTGCAGTTATCATGTTAACCTCCTGAGGGGCCCTGTCAATCTCAGCATTCACGAATTTCTTATATATTTTTTTTTAGTTTGGAAAGAATTTTCTCTATTTCTTGGAAAATTTCCTCCTTTCCATTCTCTCTATGCTCTCTTCCTAGGACTCCTATTTGATGGCTTTTGCAGTTTTTCTATCTTTCTTGACCCCTAACTTTTATTTCATGCTTTCTACTTTTTTTACTTTTATGATAATGCCTCAGGTTTTTGTAGATTACCAATTTGATCTTCAGCTATATTCATTCCATTTTTTAGCCCATCTATTGAGCATTTGTTTTTCCCTATTTAGCAATTGAGTTTTTCATATCCTTATTTGTCTATGAAGGCAATATCCTTGTGCATCTCTCTGAAGCCATTAGTTATACTTATTAAACATTTCTGCCCTGCTTTTTAAAAAATTTTATTTCTCAGATATATATTTTTTCTTGTTGATGGAATTTAATGACTCCCTTTCACAATGTTACTATTTAGAAAACACAGCAGAAAGACTTTCTCATTAACAATGTTCAGATTCTCAAATCATCTCACAGATTTGCAAACAGATCTGAGCAGTTAGTGGCACTGGTGCTAAAATGGAGATTGACCAAAGGGGTTCACTTTAGCTGTGTCTGGGGAGAATAGTGGCAGCTTTCAAGGCCTACATAGCTGTTCCCTTCCATACTCCTTTCTCTTCCCCTTCTCAGCACTTCTTTCCATTGCTCCAAAATACTAACTCCTTTACTAGTTAGTTTGGTGCGCCCCCCCAATTAAGCAATTAGTTTTTGGATCCCGGGAGTCAAAGGTTGGTTGTGGTGTCTTCCTTGGGTGGATAAGTAAGACAGTAGATATGAAAATCCCTCCAAAATGCCAAGGATTGAGCCAAGAAAAGAGGATCAGTTAACCAATCCAATATGCAGAAGTGGCCAAAAAGGGATAACTGACTCTTGGAAAAGAATAAGCATGGACACAGGTAAATCTGTCAGGCAGGTGACAAATTCTCCCCAGATGATTCCTGTGGATGCTGTTGAATGTTCATGGCTGAACCTGATGGGCCACTAAAGGACTGAGAGTGGATGGGTTTTCTTGGCCCAAAGGCTCTTGGTAGGATGGGTAAAACTTCTAGCCCCAGGCCCACTCCTAGAGGATGGATCCTGGAATCCCCCTTGTTGGACTCCCAAGTCTTTCCCTTCCTGCTTTTTATAAGAATCAGACTTTGTGTCTTTTGTTTCTCTGTGACTTGGATAAATACATGATGATTCCAATTTTATGCATTTTGTGGTTTTTTTCAATTTTATATACTTTGTAAATAAAGAAAGCCTAAGATCTTCCTCCAAGCCCAGCCTTGATATCTTTGCAACTTAGAATTTCAGTCTCATGTGTGCAATAAACATCTTGTCTGCCAGACCTAAGAAATCCCTGGTTAATTGAGTTTTTCCCCCTGAGTCTATAGATATTCTTCATCACAATTTGACAAAAGATAGATGCTTTTAGGTGTTTTATAGCTTTTTTACTGACAGGTTTGTTGCTCATTACAATAATCTGTCAGATTCATAAAGCGGTATTATGTGCTCATTCCTGTTGGCTGGTTTTTTTAGACACTAATTCTTGTAGCCATTAAAAAAGGGAGAAAGGCAAAGGCAGGGAGAAGCACACTCATACCTCCTCTCAGAAAATTCTCACCCATCACAGTTGAAGGACAAGAACCACAAATAATGCTGCACAATAATAAATACAGAAATAAAACCCATGAAGATTCTAATAATCAGCAAGTACTATTCTCCCAAATTAGATACTGCAATTTACAGAAACCAGCCTGCATCTTTAACCAATAAATGACACTTCTATGTTTGGGAATAAATAGATTCTTGTAGGTAAAATGATTCCTGCAAGTGAATAAGAATCAAACTGGAGAGGCCATTGTGCTGACTCCAGTTGTATGAGGCCATTACCCAGTCTCTGGAGGAGAAAAGAAATAGCAGAGACTCTGAGATGGTATCCTGGGTGATTCCTCCCATCCCAGGAACACAGCCAGCTCTGTTACCTCTTGGTCATGTCCCTGAGACAGCCATTCCAGTGAAATGGTATGGCTGCACTTAGATATTTTTATAGCTGGAAAACAGATAATGCCATAGCAAGAAAGAAGTGGCCTCAAAGAAATCAACTTTGTTTCCTCCTTTCCTCTGAACACTTTCTACAATGAGCGTCACTCCAGCTCCTATGTGCTGAAAGGACACACATGCATTCAAGAAGAGAGTTGAGGCCTGAGATAGAAGGAGGGGCTGAGACCAAAGAGATAGCTGTGCAAATCACACCCTCCAAAGACCCCCATCCTTTATGCTCACCACAGTTGACTTTCTGTTGTTTCATTTCATTCCAACTACTCGAGTGTCAGCCATGTGCCAGCATGCACTCCACACTGATGACAGTGGTGAACACCTGGCATGCTCCCTGCCCTTGCAGAGCTCCCAGTTTGAAGGGGAACGTTGCCAGACATTAATGAGAAAATCACACAAATATAGCATTATAAACTCTGATAAGTGCAAAGGCTCTGAAAAATATAATGGTCTGTGCTGGAAAGAGTGTGTGCTCCCAAGCTGTCTGCAAAAGAAAAGGCCAGTAGAGACCCTGGGTCTGGTTTCCAGAGGTCATGATACCTTCCTGCCCAGGCCTCTGGCAAAAGGGACCATCCCACGCTAATGGCCTCTGGTTGTGGGCTGTGGAAGTGGTCCCATATGGCCTCTGGAAGGCATCCTTCTCCTTGCCATCATGCCCCTTCTCACCTTCTTGCCACTTCTCACTGTAACCCACCTCCCTCCAGCGTCTCCAACTTTTTTCACCCTACCCACTCTTTATTTTCCATTCTGCATCCCACTTAGCCACTTACTAAGATGTGGGCTTCAGCAAATCACAACTTCTCTGGGTCTCAGTTTCCTTGTCTGTGAAATGGGGATAATCATAGTTGCTCAGAGAGTCAGACACCTCTTGTGAGGTTTCAGTGAGTCAACCCCTGCAAAGAAGATAGCACAGTTTTTTTTCTTCCCTCCTTGAAACAATGCTTTTAGAACTTTTCACTCTTCACAACTGTCAACAAGCCTTCCTGCCCAGGATGGGGTTCTCAGTAGTTGGCTCAGGACATTCCTTAAGAGAAGGTACCTCTCTGCTTCCTTTTCATCAGTGTGTCCACACCAGGGGTTCTGCCCTAGTCTTTACAGTTCATGCTGTGTGCTTATATCCATTCTCTCTGGATCAGAGTCAGGCTCCCTATATTGTTTAATTGCAAATTAAGCCCTGGAGGGGCAGAGTCACTGAATGCGTAGATGCTCTGTGGGCAGCTGCCTCTCAGTGGTCAAGAGATGCTTAGTTGTACAGGGCATCAGGCAGCTGGGAGGCATCTGCTACCTAGAAGCTGGCCTCAGAAGTGCTCCTGAACCCCTGCGGCTGCCTGACTCAACCAGCTGTAGTGCAGCTCTGCCTCTGTTACTCCTCTGGAAGTGGGGATGGGCTCTGGGAGCATGCTTGAAACTCACTGAATTCATGCCAAAATCCTCTAACAATGCCAGGTCTGGGCCTTGCAATGGGGGAAGCGGAGAGGCAACTGGGGGCTTGTGGCAGAGGAAGAACCCCACCGCCTTAACTGTAGGGGATCCCAGAGACTGATGTAAACAAAGCCCTCTGCACTAAGTGTTGGAAGTCTGAACATAAAGAGCTCTCCAAATCTACCCAGATAGCATAGCTCTTGTCCAGTGCTCTGCTTTAATTCCCCACTTGCTCCAGTTGACAGAGTCTGCAATTCGGGCTTAGAACCTTTCTGCCCAAATTATTTAAGAACCCCAAGGGCCATGCAGAGATAGAGGCTCCCATGGGGGCTTGAGGTTAGCAGTTGTTAGAGTACACAGCTGCTGGAAAGAGAACACACTGAGAAGAAACCTGTGACTAGCATGATATGGGCAAGCCACCCAAAAGCCAGACAGGGAATTATCCTCTGGGGCTGTGGCTACCCTTTCCTGCTGGGGGACCTCACGGAGGCCACACCAGTCGCTATGAGAGGGTCTGGTTCCAATAAAAGTACTACTCTTTTTCTAGCAGGCTGGTGGCCCCTGTGTGAATCTGCCACCATCTCCTCCATGCCTTTGTATATTAAAGACTCTTTGAGGGGTAGGCATTTCCAAGCCAAAAAAGGCAAGGGACCCTTTATGCCCTTCTTCAAAAAATGGCAGTGCTGACTTGCCTTACACTTATATAACAAGGAAACTCAGAAGACAGTAAGGCAAATTCTTCTCAGGTGTCTTAAGGTCTCCATTAATAGACAGGGGAGTAGCTGCATAATTTTAAGTTTCTGCCTGAGCAAGCACTTCCATTACCCTCAGAACCTCTATGGCTGGTTTCTGGAAAGATCAGCTCCAGAGGGGAAGAGGGGACTAGCTCTTCCTTCCCTTGAGAGCCTCAGTCTAATCCTCTGTTGCCACCCTGTTTTGGAGAGGGTGAGTGAAACTCCCTTTCAATATTCTGTTCCAGCAGTGATCTCAATGATCTGAATGCCTTTCTGCTGGCTCCCTTAGCTCAGGGAGCCATGCTGAGTCCATCCAAAAGCTTCTCTACATGTGAAATAAGGGAAATAAACATAGCAAAGTCTGAACTATACAGAACACCTAGAGTTTTGATCTAGGAAAAATGATTCATATAGAATAAAGGAAGAGAAAGCCCACCTAGGAGAAGAGGTACCATTTTACTACTTTTAAAAAATCCTATTTCCCCTGGCCATTGGTTAGAGCATTGTCCTGATATACCAAGTTTGCAGGTTTCATCCCGGTCAGGGTACATACAAGAATCAGCCAATGGATGCATAAATAAGTGGAACAACAACTCAATCTCTCTCTCTCTTTCTCTCCCCCTTTCAAACAATCAATAAAAAAATTTTAAATAAAAATCCTTATTTCTTTCCCATTAGTAATTGATTGCAAAAGTAGCCCTGATTTTTCACTCTTTCTGTATCCACATCATTGGTGATGTGACTGTGCAGCTCCTCTCATCAAGATGTGCAGTTTATTTCCTACCCCCTTCAGTCTGAGCTGGCCCCTTTACTTCATTTGGTCAACAGAATGTGGCAGAAGGAAGGTGTTTTGGTTCTGCCTTTAGGCTTCAAGAGGTCTTACATACTTCCTTCCTCTCTTGGATCTCTGGGCCATCCTGCTATAGGATGAGAGATCACCTAGAGCTCAGTGAGTCAACCCAGTTGTTCCAGCTGAGTCTGCAGATTTGTTAGATGGCCCTATCAAGGTCAGCATCGCCACCTGGTTGCATATAGCTGATTCAAGGCTAATGCATGAGTAAACCCTGCTGAGTCCATCTCAGATTAACAGATCCATCCTGCCCACTCACAGACTCACGTGAAAAATACAACATGGTTGTTTGAAGCCATTACACTCTGGGATGATTTGTTATGCAGCAACAGCTAACCAATATACCCATTAACTTTATTCTTCTCCTTGTTTTCTGGACTTGCTCAAGGTCATCCAGCTGGGTAGCTCTGTCTCCGTGAGTAACTTCCCCGCCCTCTGCCTTCTGGGGCTCAATACTAGGAAAGCAGCTTCCCACTAAGGAACCTTTACAAATATGAAGAGTCAGCTGAGAATGAGCTCAGCCTTGATGAACCTACTCACTGAGGGATGAGAGACTGCTTTCCTGTGCAGGTAATGGTTGCTGCAGTCTCTGACTTTTTTTTTCTTGGACATTTTCCTCCTTTTCTTTGAACCAATTGCTTTCTAAGACTGCTATTTGGCTGTCACCCAGGGACTTCCATTCATTAGCCACAGAGGGAAACTTCAAATAGCTTCCTGAGAATTATTGTGCACAAGGTAAACCTCCTGAGTCCTTCCATATCTGAAAACATCTTTATTTTCCCTTTAAACAATGGCTTGTGTTAGATGTCTAGGTACAAGATTTTTATTCCTCACAAATTTAGAGGCAGTAGTGAATTTTCTTCTGGCACCCAGAGTTAGTGATGAGGCAAAACATATCTTCTTGGCACTCACCCTTTTTGGAAGCTTGTAGGATAGTTCTGTCATTCTTGATATCTGAAATTTTGTGCTGAGATCATATAGGTCTCTTTGATCCATTATTCTGGGCACTTGGAGGGCCCCATTGAACTGAAGGCTTATGTGCTTAATAAGGAAATTATCTTGTATTATTATTATTACTATTATTATTTTACTATTTCTTTTTACTCAGTCATGTATTTTTGAAGTTCCTATTAGACAGACATTTCAACATTACAGCTTGATCTTTTAATCTTTTCTTTTACATTTTCTGTCTTTTTACCTTATTGTGCCATATTGTGGGCAATTCCCTTATAGACATAAACATACATGTGTATACATATAAATATAGATTATAATTATATGTAATATTAACTATATAATATTATATTTAACATTAATTATATATAATATGTGTATTTATATAATTTATATTATAATTTTATGTAAGTTATATGTAATAACTTAATTTTATGCAATAATATATATAATATATATAAATAAAATTTGGTAACAATGCTTTAAACTTATAAGAATTTTCTTTCCAATTATTTCTTATTTTATTCAGTATAATTTTTAATAATTATTTTATTGTTGTTCAATTACAGTTGTCTGCATTTTCCCCCAAGCTCTTCCCCTGCCCTAGCCAAACCCACCTTCCCCCCTTGTTTCCATCCTCCCCCCCAGGTTTTGGGGTTTTTTCCATGTGTCCATCATAGTAGTTCCAGAAAACCCTTCCCCTCTTTATCCCCTCCCACCTCCCCTCTGGTTACTGTCAAATTATTTTTAATTTCTATGTCTCTGGTAATATTTTGCTTGCTTTCTTCTTTTGTTGATTATGTTCCAGTTAAAGGTAAGATCATACGGTATTTGTCCCTCACTGCCTGGCTTACTTCACTTAGCATAATGCTCTCCAGTTCCATCCATGCTGTTGCAAAGGGTAGGAGCTCCTTCTTTCTCTCTGCTGCGTAGTATTCCATTGTGTAAATGTACCATAGTTTTTGGATCCACTCATTTGCTGATGGGCACTTAGGTTGCTTCCAGCACTTGGCTATTGTAAGTTGTGCTGCTATGAACATTAGGGTGCATAGGTTCTTTTGGATTGGTGTTTCAGGGTTCTTGCGATATAACTCCAGTAGTGGAATTGCTGGCTCATTATTCAGTATAATTTTCCTTTAACAACTTAATTAAGTAAGGTAAGTCACATACCATACAATTCACCCATTTAAAATGTAAAACCAGTGGCTTCTATTATATTTACAGAGTAGTGTGCCTATCACCACAATCAATTTTAGAATATTTTCATTACTCAAAAATAAAAAATTACCTTTAGCCATCACTTCCCATGTCCCCCTATTCTCTCCCTCACTGTACAGACCAAGATGACCAATAATCTACTTTCTGTTGATCTTCTTGGCTCTATCATGTGATTTCTTGTATCTGTCTTTAATTAATTAAGAACTTACAAAGGATAAGAGGTGATTAATTAGACTATATCTTTCTTAATAGACAATATATAAAAGAAAAAGACAAATATATGTTGAAAATAAAAGGCTGAAAAATGATATGCATACAAATATCAACAAAAGAAAGTAGATTTGGCC
This sequence comes from Trachops cirrhosus, assembly GCA_028533065.1. Classification (NCBI taxonomy): domain Eukaryota; kingdom Metazoa; phylum Chordata; class Mammalia; order Chiroptera; family Phyllostomidae; genus Trachops; species Trachops cirrhosus. Next base: position 49,134,740 of record CM052547.1, on the reverse strand, counting down.
ACAGTAATATTTGGGGAAAAAATAGAATTTAAGAGCTAAAGAGTTAACTAAGACAAAGAAAGACACTTATGATAAAAATATAATTCATAAAGAAATTACAAGTCATGAATTTTTCTGCACTTACCATCAAAACATTGAAGTATTTAATTTTGTTAAGATACTTTTCACTGCCAATAACAGAAAACACAATTCAAGCTGGCTTAAATAATGGAGGGAATTCACTGGACCACAGTAGTCCAGATAGGACAGCTTTCAGGTGAGGTCTGGTCTAGTGGTTGAATAAAGCTCCCAGAGACCCCATTTTCTTCTTTGAATCATCCTTATTTTCAGGGCATTTACTTCACTTAAAGCAGTCTCTCCTCATGATCAGAGGATAGCTGGTAGTAGCATCTGGAGAAAAACATTTCCTCATTAGCATCAACTATCTTTCTCTTTAACTGCACACACACATCCTGAACTACACTCTTCATGGACCAACTTAGGTCATATGATCATGGTTGAATCAGTTTATACAGCCAAGGGGATGGCAGGTAGTGGTTGGCTTAGACGTGGCTTGTGTATATTCTATATAAACTGAAGCAAGGGGGAGGGCATTCTTCAGTTATCTGACAGATCATGGCCCATCCATGGTATGATATCAGTTATGGCCCAAACACTTGGAAGTGACACAACATAGAAGAGATGGGACAAATCCTGGAGAGCCAGCCACATGCCCAAAACTTATACGTGCAAATGTATTGAATTTTTGACAAGTCTATAATCATAGTAAGAGATTTTTAACTTACCTCTTTATTAATTGACAACAAAAATAAATTGGGATGCTGCGATGTGAAATACACAATCACAACATACTCAAAATGCACATTCTTTTCAAATAGTCAAGGAGCATTGACAAAAACTAATTTCTGTCACACTATGGAGAGAATCCAATAAGTTTCAAAAAGTAAAAATTAGAGAAGCCATATTTTGGCCATAATATAAAAAAGTTTTTGCAAAATTATATGGAACAGTCTAGCCCAGCAAGACTCCAACCTTTTCTATATGACAGACTCCAAAGCAGTTGTGGCTAGAGGTTCTAGGGACTTAGGCCGTTGATGACATACATTCCTCCACCACTGTTGCCTGACTTTCCAACAAATTATAGATCATCTCCCAGCAGATGCTGATCAAGAACTTGCTTAGAGATGTTATAACCAAGGGACAGGGATCTGAAGATCTCATGGGAAAACAATGGCTGGGTGAAGAGGGCATCAGAGAGAGTGGTAATCTCATTCATCCAGAGTACAGTCTGTACCATCTTGCTGCTGGTCTGGGTTTGAAAAGTGAACTGATCCATCCTATTGGCAACTGTGCTGGCAATGGCTTGGTCTTTGAAGTTCTTTTTTAAAATACAGGTTTTCGTAAAAACAGTGTCATGGCCCATGCAATGAGGCGTTGATGGATCCAATAGTTATAAGGGCATGAACAGGATGCAGAGTAAAACAACAAGTATCCAGGAAGTGAGGGCATTGAAAGAGAAGTGTGTTATCCTTCCTTTCAATGACCTAGTCTCTGGCTGAGGAGACTATCAGAAGGTGAGGATGGGAGAAAATGTGATAATGACTGAGTCACAGAACACTTGGTGATCTGTGGGGCTGTACCCAGACTGGGAGAGTTGGCATCCAGCCTTGTGGATACATGACCATAATATTTTTTAAATGAGAAATTGAGGTGAAAACTTTTGTGTTAAGGTTACCCATGTGCATTGTGTCAGTTGTCTGCAGCAGCTACACATGTTCCATGGGGGTAAGGAGATATCAGAAACTGTACCTGGGTAGCTGTTGGAACCATGAAAAGACAAGGTAATGGTTCATTCTAAATATTCTGTTTTGTATCCTTCTATAAAGTTATTTAAACATGGTATTAGACTAAAGTTTATTGTGGCTTGTGAATTAGATTGTCAATATGAACCCATGACAACCAACTATTGACACTGCAGGATCTATGCATAAATGCTACTAAAAAAGGAATGAGGACAGGAACTAGTAAGGAATTGCTGATGAAAAGAATCAGCATCACAAAAGAATCAACCCACAACTAGACATTGGAAGAATTCACACAAGTACTTCTCTATAATTTCAAAGAAGCTAGAGAAAAATAATGTCTTTTTTTAAAAAATGAGAGCAGGAGAAAGAGAAAAGATGGTGGCCAAGTAAGAAAATATATCACATACCTCCTCCCAGAATCAAATTGGAAATAAAACTAAAGAGAGAACTAGGTACCTTAAGTAAACTGAAGACTACCTGAAATGGAGGCTTTTAACAAGGTCAGGGAAAAAACCACCATCACTGATAGGAAGGATAAGGCTATTAAAGGGGCTGCCTTTTCACAATGGCAGCAGTTCCAGCTGTTGGAACTTTCCCTTGAAAGAGAAGCTGGGAGCACAAACTGGGCTCCCAAACACAGAGTGCCAGTCTGGAATCAGCAGACCATGTAGAATCCAGTACTGGAAGGTTGTGAGATTTCTCTCTGGTGCGGAGAGACAAGAACTGCTGGGAGAAAAAGCCACTATTTTTTTTCTTGCTTAATTCTTAAAGGAGCTAAAGCACAGGTCTCGTGTTCACCACCACTCACCTAGGGTCCCAGCAAAGGGAAGGAGGTATGGACCCGAGTCTTGCGAGGAAAGTCTAGTGTGGGAGGCACTGGGGAGCAATGTGGGATGGTGGCTGTGGGGCTTTCTGTGCTGGGATATACCTGGATTCTGCAGTAACCATCTTGCTTGAGAAGAGAAAGCCTCTCCCAAGGGAAAAGAAATTACCATCCCCTGTGGGATATTGCTCATTCCATTTTTTCCTCTGCAACCCTGCTCTCTTTACCTTGCATTTTTTTCCTTTTATGTGGTTCATTTGTTTGTTTTTTGTTTCATTTTGTGTGCGGTTTTTTCCTTTTATTCTTTGTTTTCTACCATCCTGCATCTTTTTTTAAAAAAGATTTTATTTATTTATTCTTACAGAAAGGAGAAGGGAGGGAGAAAAAGAGGGAGAGAAACATCAATGTGTGGTTGCCGCTCACGTGGCCCCCAATGAGGACCTGGCTTGCAACCCAGGCATGTGCCCTGATTGGGAATTGAACTGGTGACCCTTTTGTTTACAGCCCGAGCTCAATCCACTGAGCTACACCAGCCAGGGCCTTTGCATCTTAACTTATGATGAGCAGACAGCAGCATATACAGACTGAGGGAGTGTTAGAGACTGGCTGTAGGCTGCAGCCATACCACATACTCTCCCAGGAAACAGACTGGTTTTTACCCCTCATGGAAGAGCCATAGAAACACTCTCCCAGTTTCTGGCAGACCCAAAACCTGGACTCTGGAGGCCCCACCCAATAGCCTACTAGGGCCCTGCCCTGCTGCGTACAGGGAAATAATCCTCAACAGACTCAGACCAGTGGCTTGGGAGACAGGGGAATACACCAATCATCTTCCCTGAAACCTGAGGCACCTGCCATGGGATATCCAGGAGTCCCATCCCCCACTCCTATGAGAAGCCCTCTCAGAAACAGTTGGGTATATGATTTGTCTAAGGCTGACAGAAGGCAGAGGCAGACAGAGGTGGATCCAGTGGTGACTTGGGTCATTTCCTAACATACCCCTGGACCCAGTGCTGTTAAAACCTAGCTATGCAGAGCAGCTTGGGTGCAGCCAATCCTGGAGGAATCAGCCACAAACTGTGGATCACTGGTAGCTCCAGAAATGCTGCTGAGGGCTAGGCATGGACAGCACCTGATATTGGTGTATATCATCCTCAGAGTACATGAAAGTCATATCCATAGGGAGAGCCCAGCAGGCAAGCACTAAACTCTGCTGAGATGAATTCCAGTTTGTTTTTTTTTTATTATTTTTGTTATTTTTTCTTTTTCATAGACTTATCATTAGTGTTTTTCTGTTTTTCTTTTCTATTTTTATTACTCTATTTTTTCTGTCATATCTCTTATTTTATTCTTACTATTGATTACCCCATTGTTCCCTTCTCCTTTCCTTTTCTTAATTTTGTTATTGTTTCTCTTTTTTGTACCTTTTTCCTGTTTTCCTCTTTCAATTCATTATTTGTATTAGTTCTTCCCCATTTTCTCCTTCTATTATCATTTTTGGGTCCTTTGGTTTTCTCTTATTCTTTTTATTTCCCCTTTCCCTAATATGCCATTTCTCTTTCCACTTTTATTCGTTTCTGATGTTTTGTTATAGAAATTGTTATTGTGGTTGGGGGAGGTTGCTTGTTTGTGTGTGTGTGTATGTGTGTGTGTGTTGTTTTGCTTTGTTCTGCCAGCACCTGTACAACAGTGTACAAGATGTGGTGTGTGTTAAGCCTCTTAGTCACCAGCCAGAAAGGAAACCCCATGAATGAATAAACCAATAACAACTAGGACCAAAATACAATAGGAGAGCACATGTAGCCCAAGCAAAGGACATTCCTAGAGCATTCAGATTAGGAGATCAAGGAGTCTGCACTACTGGGTACCACAGGACTCTTACCACATAAGGCTACCCTACAACACAGGGAGTCAAAGCAGATCTATTTAAAACATAAAAACACAAAAAGAGACAGCTAAAATAGGGAGACAAAGAAACAACCTCCAAATGAAAGAAAGGGAGGAATCCCCAGAAAAAGAGCTAAATGAAACTGAGGCAAGCAAATTATCAGACATTGAATTCAAAGTAATGGTTACAAGGATGCTCAAGGAACTTAGTGGGAACTACATCAGTATGAAAAAGGACATAAAAACTATGAATAAGGATCAGACAGAAATGAATAATGCAGTATCCGAAGTGAAGAATACCTTAGAAGAAACTAAAAGCAAGCTAGACAAAGCAAAGGATAGAATCAGCAATTTGAAAGACAAGGCAGAAAAAAAAAACCCACTCAGCATCAAAATGAAAAAAAAAAACTAAAAAGAACACGGAGAGTTTAAGGGAGCTTTGGGGCAACATGAAACATAAGAATATTACCATCATAGGATATCACAAGGAGAAGAAATGGAGCAAGGGATAGAAAACCTGTTTGAAGAACTAATGACAGAAAACTTCCCTAACTTAGTGAAAAAGTTATGCAAGTTCAGGAAACACAAGATGAATCCAAAGAGGCCTACACCAAGACACATCATGAGTCAAATGGCAAAGTTTTAAGACAAAGAGAAAAATCTTAAAAGCAGGAAGAGAGAAATAATCAGTAATCTACAAGTGAACTCCAATAAGGCTATCAGGTGATTTCTCAACAGAAACAATACAAACCAAAAGGGATTTGGCATGAAATATTCCAAGTAATGAAAAAAGCAAGGACCTGCAACCAAGAGTACTCTATTCAGCAAGCCTCTCATTTAAAATGGAAGATGAAATAAAGAGCTTCCCAAACAAACAAAAAAGGCTGAAGGAGTATATTTCCACCAAACCAGCATTGCAAGAAATGCTAAGAGGAATGCTTAAAGAAGAAGAAAAAATAGAAAGAGGAACACAGGTATCAAGGGGATAAATGACAGTTAATAACCCTGACTGGTGTGGCTCAGTGGATTGAGTGCTGGCTTGTGAATTAATGGGTTGCCAGTTCAATTCTCAGCCAGGGTACATGCCTGGGTTATGGGTCAGGTCCCCAGGTGGGGTTTCATGAGAGGCAATGACACATTGATGTTTCTCTTCCTTTTTTTCTCTCTCCCTTCCCATCTATCTAAAAATAAGTAAATAAAAAACTTTTTAAAATGGCAATGAATAAGTACCCATCAATAATAACCTCAAATTTAAATGAATTAAATGCTCTGATCAAAAGACATAGGGTAGCTGAATGGATAAGAAAAGATACCCACATATGTCCTGACTATAAGAGACCCACCTCAGAACAAAAGACGTACATAGGCTACAAGTGAAGGGATGGAAAAATATTCCATGCAAATGGAGACAAAAAAGCTGAGTTAGCAATACGTATGTCTGGCAAATTAGCCTTCAAAAGAAAGGCAATAATAAGAGACAAAGAAGGACACTACATAATACTCAAGGGTAACACTCATGGGTTCAGTCCAGTAAGAGGATATAACCCTTGGAATCATATACATATATGCACCAAATAAAGGAGCACCTAAATATATAAAGAAAATCTTAGAGGACTTTAAGAAAGAGATCAACAGCAATGCAGTCATAGTAGGGGATTTTAACACCCAACTGTCAACAATGCACAGATCTTCCAGACAAAAAAATAAAATAAAAAGGATATAGCAGCATTGAATAACACAGTAGATCAAATGAACTTAATTGATATCTACAGAACATTCCACCCCAAAGAACCAAAATAACACATTCTTCTCAAATACACATGGATCGTTCTCAAAGACAGACCACATGGTAGGACACAAAATAAGTCTTAACAAATTTAAGAAAACTGAAATCATATCAAACATATTCTTGGATCACAATGGCCTGAAAGTAGAAATCAACATCAAGAAGAATAAACCCAAAACAAATACTTGCAAGCTAAAAAGCATGCTATTAAATAATGAATGGGTTAACAATGAGATCAAGGAAGAAATCAAACAGTACCTAGAAACAAATAGAAATGAACACAGTACAACCCCAAACCTATGGGACACAGTGAAAGCAGTCTTGAGAGGGAAGTTCATAGGATTACAGGCTTAACTAAAGAAGATAGAAAAATCTCAAATAAACAAACTAACCCTACACCTAAAAGAACTAGAAGACAACAACAATTTTAAAAAAGCCCAGAGCAAGTAGAAGGAAGGAAATAATCAAGATCAGAGCAGAAATAAATGACATAGAAACTAAAAAAAAAAAAATTTCAAAAAAATCAATGAATCCAGGAGGTAGTTCTTTGAAAAGATAAACAAAATTGAAAAACCTTTAACCAAACACATCAAGAAAAAAAAGAGAGGACCCAAATAAATGAAATTGGAAATGAAAGGGGAGAAGTAACAACTGATACCACAGAAATACAAAGGATTGTACAAAATTTCAAAGAACAACTATTGACCAAGAAATTGACAACCTGGGTGAAATGGATAAATTTCTAGAAACACACAATCTTCCAAAACTGAACCAGTAAGAATCAGAAAACCTGAAAAGATGAATAACAACCAGTGAAAATAAAGCATTAATCAAAAAACTCCTAGCAGACAGAAGCCCTGGATCAGATGGCTTCATGGACAAATTTTACCAATCATTCAAACAAGAACTAATACCTATTCTTCTCAAACTATTCCAAAAAATTCAAGAAGAAAGACTTCTACTCTTTTTATGAGGCCACTATTATGCTAATTCTAAAATAAGGTAAAGACACAACAAAGAAAGAAAATTACAGGCCAATATCTCTAATGGACATGGACACTAAAATCGTCTACAACAGAGGTGTCAAACTCATTTTCACCAGGGGGCCACATCAGCCTCGCGGTTGCCTTCAAAGGGCTGAATGTAGAGCTCCTTGCCCCTAGTTAAGGAGTAGTTACATTTATACAGTCCTAAAATTACATTTGGCCCTTTGAAGGCAACCACAAGGCTGATGTGGCCCCCAGTGAAAATGAGTTTGACACCCCTGCTCTACAAAATATTAGCAAACAGGATCCAACAATACACCAAAAAGATCATACACCACAATCAAATGGGTTTTAGTCCAGAGATGTAAGGATGATACAATAACCAAAAATCAGTCAATGTAATACATCCCATAAACAAAATGAAAGACAAAAATCACATGATCATATCAATAGATATGAAAAAAGCATTTGACAGAATCCAGCATCCATTTATGATTAAAAAGAAAACACTCAGCAAAGCAGGAATAGAGGGAGCATACCTCAACATAATAAAGGCCATATATGAAAAACCCACTGCCAACATCATATTCAATAGGCAAAAACTGTAAGTATTTCCTTTAAGATCAAGGACAAGACAGGGATGTCTGTTCTCATTGCTCTTATTTTTTTAATATATTTTATTGATTATGCTATTACAATTGTCCCATTTTTCCCCTTCACTCCCCTCCACCCTGCACACCCTCTCCCACCTACATTCCCCCCTTTAGTTCATGTCCATGTGTCATATTTATAAGTTCTTTTTTTTTAATTTTAAGTATTTTATTTGTTTTAGAGACAGGAAGAGAGGAAGAGAAACATCAATCGGTTGCCTCTCATGGGCCCCCAGATGGGGACCTGGCCCACAACCCAAGCATGTGTTGTGGGAACTGAACTGGGAACTGAACCTTTTGGTCTGCAGGCCGGCACTCAGTCCACTGAGCCACACCAGCCAGGGCCATATTTATAAGTTCTTTAGCTTCTACATTTCCCATATTACTCTTGCCCTCCCCCTATCTATTTTCTACCTACCATCTATGCTACTTATTCTCCATACCTTTTCCCCCTCTCTCCTCCTTCCACTCCCCTGTTGCTAACCCTCCATGTGATCTCCATTTCTGTGGTTCTGTTCCTGTTCTAGTTGTTTGCTTAGTTTTTTTTTTTTAGGTGTGGTTGTTAATACTTGTGAATTTGCTGTCATTTTATTATACATGTTTTTTATCTTCTTTTTCTTAGATAAGTCCCTTTAACATTTCATATAATAAGGGCTTGGTGATGATGAACTCCTTTAACTTGACCTTATCTGAGAAGCACTTTATCTGCCCTTCCATTCTAAATGAAAGCTTTGCTGGACTGTAGGTCCTTGCCTTTTGTGACTTCAAATACTTCTTTCCAGCCCCTTCTTGCCTGTAAGGTCTCTTTTGAGAAATCAGCTGACAGTCTGATGGGAACTCCTTTGTAGGTAACTGTCTCCTTATCTCTTGGTGCTTCTAGGATCCTGTCTTTCATTATTACCTTGTCTAATGTAATGATGATGTGCCTTGGCGTGTTCCTCCTTAGGTCCAACTTCTTTGGGACTCTCTGAGCTTCCTGGACTTCCGGGAAATCTATTTCCTTTGCCAGATTGGGCAAGTTCTCCTTTATTATTTGTTCAAATAGCTTTTCCACTTGTTGCTCTTCCTTTTCTCCTTCTGGTACTCCTATAATTTGGATGTTGGAATGTTTAAAGACATCCTGGAGGTTCCTAAGCATCTTCTCATTTTTTTGAATTCTTATTTCTTCATTCTTTTCTGTTTGGTTGTTTCTTTATTCTGTCTGGTCCACTCCAATGATTTGAGTCCCAGTTTCCTTCCCATCATTATTGGTTCCCTGTGCATTTTCCTTTATTTCACTTAGCATAGCCTTCATTTTTTAAATCTAATTTGCAACCAAATTCAAGCAATTCTGTGAGCATCCTGATTACCAGTGTTTTGAACTATGCATCTGATAGGTTGGTTATCTCTTCGTCGCTTAGAAGGATGGGTTCTGGGCTTTCATTTGTTCTTCTGTTTGAGCCATCTCTCTCTCTTTCTCTCTCTCTCTGTCTCTCTCTCTTTTTTTTTTTTTTTTTTTGGTCTGGTCACACCTGTTACGTATGAGAGGCGGAGCCTTAGGTGTTCACCAGGGCGGGGCAACCCAGTAGCCGGGTTGTGATGCTGTATGTGGGGATGGGGTCAGAGAGGGAACAATGGTGCTTGCTCCTCTCTCTGTCAGACTTCAGTCCCTTCCACTGCTTCCCCCAAGCAAACTGGACCTTCTTGGTGCTGATTCCCATGTGGGTGGGCTTATGCACCCTGTGGGTCTTTCCAAAGAGCTCTCCTGTGAGGTTGGGAGTTTCTCTTTGTGCCTCAACCCCCACAGGTGTTTTCAATCAGTGCCCCAAGGCTCTATTTCCCAGCGCTGTGATCCTGGGTTGCGCGCAGTGCCTTTCTTCACAATCGCCACCTCGCAGGGTCCGCCAGTTGCCACCCCTCGACCTGGGTTTGCCAGCTGCCGCTTGTGCAGCTAGGGTCTGCCCGCCTGGTCCCAATGTTCTTTGTGCCATGCGACCCCTCTCTGCCCGGATGTCTGCCTGACTCTGCCCTTCCTACCGGTCTGGAGGAATGTGTCTATTTTAACTCCTTGGGTGTCCGACTTCCATACAGTCAATTTTCTGTCAGTTCTGGTTGTTATTCTGTTTCTAAATTGTTGTTGTCCCTATCTTGGTTGTGCGAGGAGGCACAGTGTGTCTACCTATGCCTCCATCTTGGCTGGAAGTCTCCTAAGTAAATAAATCTTTAAAAAATAAAGATAATATAGAGCACAAAACCACATTAAAAAGAGCAAATATATTCTTTATATAGGTAATTGTATCTAAAATACACATATAGAATAAATATGACTGTAAACACATTAAGGGACATGATGGGTAAGGTAGAAGAAATGCAAAGTTAAAAAGTTAATGGAAAACAATAAGGTTGTAACCATAATTATAGAGATAATGAATGTAAAAGCAAAGGAAACCCAGCATATTATAATAATTATCTGAACAAAGAAAAACTAAGCAAATAAAATGGACAAAAGATGTAAAGATGTAGTAGAGGAAAATATTCTTAAAGTAAAGATGTACCTGGATTTGTGTTCAAAAGATCACACACACCAAGACATAGCTGGGTGATGTTTCCAAATCTCAAGGGTAAGTAAAAAATAAGATAGGCTTCTATACAGAAAAAGAAACTGGGCATGGCATATGGTGATCTTCAAAATATTCCCACAAGTTCTTTGATATAGTTCTCCTCAAAAGGTGGAGCTAAATTCCTTTCTCCTTAATTAATGGTTAGAGATGTTTATAGGTAACATAATACAGCAGAAGTGATGGGATGTTCTGAGGTTAGGTTATGAAAAGGATATGAAAATGTGGCTTCTAGCTTGGTTCATGTGGGCTCTCTTTCTATCTCTATCTTTTTAATTACTTGTTCTGGGGAAAGTCACTTGTCATTAAACACCCAAGAAACTTATAGAGAGGCCTATGTGGTGAGAACTGACTCCTGTTAACAACTGTGTGAGTAGGACTGGAAGCAGATTCTTCAGCCCCAGTCAATAGCTTAATTGCAACTTCACAGAGACTCTGAGGCAGAATCATCCACCCAATTTATTCCCAGAATTCTGACCCACTGTAAGATAATTACAGAAACTGTAAGATAATAAGTATTTGCTCTTTTCAGCCAAGTTTTGGGGTAATTTGTTCTGTAGCAATAGATAACTAATGTGATTCAAGATGGAAACTGTTGTTCTCACAATTTTCCACATCCATATTCCAATCCAGAAGATGAGCAAATCTACAAACTTCAGAGGGAAAGAAAATATGATCCTGGAATTTTAAAGTTAGCTGAGTTGCTCATGTGTGTATATAATAGACAGACATGCTCAAGAATGTGAAAACAGGGCAGACAACTGTGATCCTTCTTTTAAAAAAATTGAGATAATTCAAATCAAACATTGAAGAAGTGATTAAAATTCTAAAGTTCAGTAATAAAAAAGACATGGCAAAAAATTAGTGTTGGATGCCAAATCCATTGAGTATCCCCTTAAATAAGGGTCAACAGATAGATGATTTTTGGCATTAATTCAATGCCAATAGGCAATGAAGAAGGAAAATTCATTCAGTCCAAATAGCTTAATTGTGACACAGCAGAGCTATGAGAATAGCTCAATAATGTTAGAGTTCTATTATGAGACAGCGACCCTGTGAGACAGCTGTGGGGCCAGGCAGCCCTGGAATGAGGACACTGCTCTGCTCTAGTCTACTCCACCTCTTCCATTCTGCTCTGTGTCATGCTGGTCTGTGCTGATCTGCTCCACTCTGTCTACTCTGCCAAGACGGTGTTTTATCTTTGGTGTTTCCCTTCAGCCAGGGAAACACAAGTTTCAGTATCCCATGGAAAGGCAGAGTATACTCTCTAAGCCAGAGGGGAGCCAACTTACACTGGAAGTTCCTGCACCTGGTCCCTGATTGGTCTGATCTCATGAAAATAAGGACTTTTTATTTTTTCAAATGAGAACTTTAAATTCTTGAAGTTTATTGGTCCAGAAAGCACTGTTGGGATTGGTTAGAATGGAGCCACTGTGATTGGTCAGTGAAGATGCCTAAGGGCATATAGCTGCACAGCTCTGATTAGATGGTGAAAACCTCAGTACCATTAGTTGAAATAGAATTCCAAGGACTTTTTGTAAGACCTGGCTCAGATGGTAGAAACACAGTGCAGGCAGGCAATTCAGTCCAGGAGGCAGGCAGCTTTAGGAAAAATTGTATTTACAAAAGTTTATTTCCCATAAGCTAAATTAAAATAATACCTTCCCCATAACAACATAAGTTTAAAATGAGTTTCTTAGGTTACTGTATCTAAGTCCCTACCCAATACATAGAATTCTGGAGGCTCCTCTAGCAAAGGGACCTAAATTGTGGTTTGCACAAGAGTCACCTGTTTAGGTAGAATGGACATTTTGATGATGTTAATTCTTCCAATCTATGAACCCAATATATACTTCCATTTGTTTGTGTCTTCCTTAATTTCTTTCTTCAGTGTTGTGTAGTTTTCTGAGTACAGGTCTTTTACTTTCTTGGTTAGTTTTATTCTTAGGTACTTTATTTTTCTTGTTGCTATATCAAATGGGATTTTTTTCCTGATTTCTATTTCTGATATTTCATTGTTGGTGAGACACCTATGTAGAAATGGCTGCTAGGTTCTGCTTTTAAATTTGAGCTCAGTTAGTCATCTAGAATTCTTCTTTGTAGGTCTTTTCTCTCAGGGTGCACATAAGTAAAACTAAATTGTGAGAGGTTTAGTGGGGATGTGGAATACAAATGTTATAAACCTGACAATGTATAAGTAATAATATAATTCATAAAATTCATGAGTAAAGAGAAAAGTATAAGTGTTCTAATTTTTTCATTTTTTGCCATGAAGTAAAAATATATGGTTGAAAGTTGAAATTTGTTAAAAATTAATTCTCAATGCTAAGTGAAATAAGTCAGACAAAGATCAATACTATATGATTTAACTTATATATGGAATCTAGAGAACAAAATAAATGAACAAACAAAATAGAAAAAGACTCATAAATACAGAGAAGACACTGATGATTGCTGGAGGAATGGGGGCTTTGGGGGACTGGGTGAAAAAGGTAAACAGGTTAGAAGTACAAATTGGTAGTTACAAAATAGTCACAGGATGTAAAGTGCAACATAAGGAATTTAGTCAATAATATTGTAATAACTATGTATGATTTCAGGTAGGTATTTGAAATTTTGAGGGGCTGCTTTGTAAAGTTTATGGTTGTCTGTTAGGTAGAAGTTAGAGAATGTAGAAGGAAGAGGGGTTAGAGGGGGTCCATAGTGCTTATAAAAAGAAAACCATAAATAACTTTGGTTAACTGCCTTACCTTCGATTAACCACCTCCAGTAATGTATCTGTTTTAAGAGGGGTCCATAATGTTGATAGACAAAGCCCATAAATAACTTTGGTTAACTTGCATTAACTTTGATTAACTGTCTCTGATCACATATCTGTTTTACAATGGATGATCAGATGTGGTCTGGAGCAAAGATAAGGACCATGGGAAATAGACCCGCACACACACTTACCTTTAGGTGGTCACATCCTCCCGCGGGAAGGCAGAGACACCACCTTTATCTATGAATCAATGTGGGGTAACTCCCTCACCCCACAAACTATGTAAGTTCTGAGCACAAAGGGATCAGGGGCCTATGCCTCTCTCATCCACCTCAGGAAGAAGTTTAATTACTAATAAACTCTCCTTGTGTACTGACTTGCTGATCTTTAATCCTTTACTGTATAGGCAAGAAGAACTGAGTTTCCAACATTTCCACTATCTTGTACACTTGAAGCTAATACAAATCATATTGAATGTAAATTGTGATTGAAAAATAAAAAATAATTACCTCAGTTTCACTCTTTATAATCGTTTTTTAAAAGAGATCTTTGAGAAACTGTTATCTTCTCTGGGAAAAAGTCTGAATAAATAATTCTTACAGTTGCAGTTTAGCTTGTTTTCTTAAAATTTAATTTGGATTTTACTTTAAAATTAGCGTGACCAAGTATTAGAAAAGTATCTCTCTCTCCAGACTTCTATGTGTTTAAATGCTTGTAGAGATATCTGGAATGATGGTCATGACACATTAAAAATATTTTTTTGCTCGAGCTTGCGGTGATTGTTATAAATTGCAAATCGTGTAAAGTGCTCCACAGAGGGCATCCCTGGGTGCCACACAGAGGCTGGATTGTTCCGACGTGTGCATACAAAGTCGCAATAACGAGGGTATGCAGCACGAAGGTACATAGGCTCCCACCCAACCATTTTGGAAAGGTAGATGACTCCCGCGCCACACCTATTAGCTCGAGCTGCTGCGAGGTGGCACCACGTGACAAGGCAGGGCCGACGGCTGGTCCGCGCACGGGCGGGGGGCGGGGCGAGCAGCGGTCCGGGATTTGCTGCTGGTGGGGATCGTGGGCGGTGTTTGAGGTTTCTTCTTCCAAACTCAGCCTAGGGCGCTCCGCTGGAGTAGCGGCCTTTCGTAGCAGGCCAGGTCCCACCCCTCCGGGAGCAACTGTAAGGTCCTCGCTGCCTCCGTCCTCGCGGACGCACTCGTTGCCGGTGAAGGTGGGCACTGTCCCCAACCGCTGCCTGGGCTGTGTCAACAGCGTGCCCATGTCGCTGCCTGGGCGCCGGGGCCGCCTGTCTTCTCCCGGAACCAGTCGTCAGTCCTCCGAGGCCCGGGAAAAGCTACGGCGCGGTCTCCTGGGCCTCATCGAGGGCAACCGAGTGATGATTTTCAGCAAGAGCTACTGTCCGCACTGTCAGCGGGTAGGCGGGGCGGGGCGGGGGCGGGGCCGGCTTGGGAAATGCTGGGAGGCTGGGGGAGGCTGGGTCTTTGGGATACCAGGCTGGCCCTCCCTTGTGCGCTCCCGAACCGGAGCGTTCTTGTTCCACTCTTGGAAGTGCACCCGAGAGGCCCAACTACGGCTAGGCGGGGCGGAACCCGGAACCCGGGACCCGTTTTCCGGGGTGGCTTACACGAAGCCTGGATCAGAACCTTTTGCTTTGCTCCTTTGGCTCCGTGGGTGAGGCGGCCACGCGGGACGGCCTCCTGAAGCTACCTGGACGACCTAGACTCCGCAGAAATGTTCTAGGACCGCGGTCGTTGGGGTTAACCACTCGTCCTTTTCCTCCTGGTTGGTAGTTTGATGTTGGTTTACTTATCAAGTGTTTACCCAGAAGAATAAAAGATATTTCTAAAAACTTTTGGCCTGATAAGAGTAGTGCAAAGAGAGGCCAGGACTTGCAAGTAGTAGACAGGAGCTGGAGACAGATCCAACTTCCTAACTGCTTGACCTTGACCAGGTAACAGAACTCTGCGGATCTTTGGTTTCCACATTTAGTAAAATAAATGCAAGGAAGGGTGTGAAGGTGGAACAAGGTGAGGTAATTTCAGCTATACTTCATAATACTTTAACTTTGGGGACTAACTGGGAATCCAGAATTTTTATGGACAAGTTTGTTTTGAGGTTTAAAATAACTCACTTAGAAATGAACCTTTGGAAGATAACCCCATCAGAGTAATAGGGACTTTTAATATTTTTAAATATACTTATTATCAGAAAGTTGAAATGGAATATGAAAAAACATAAACGGGTAGTTTCATGAAATTGTAGGCTGTGTTTTCAAATTTATTTTTAAGTACTCATTGCCTTACATATTGTTTCATAAAACTTGCATATACATCTTAAAGAATAAAGAAACAAAGTAGTACTCTGGAAGACTTCTTGGATGTCTCACCCTGATTACATTTTCTTCTCTCCCCTTAACGTGAACCACTATCGAAAATTTCTTGCCTTTCTTTGCATTTTTATCAAACACACGTATATTCCTGAAAATATTTTGTTCCTTTTGGCTTGTTTTGGTACTTTATCTAAGTAGAATCATACCATAGTTTATTGATTCTGCTGTTTCTAGTATTTTGCTCTTAAAAGCAACACAGCTATGCCTATTCTTACACATATCTTTCAGTGCATATGTAAGACTTTACAGTAGTTATCTTGAAGCTGAATTGCTCGCCATAGAGGATACATGATTTCTACCTTAACAGGTGATGCCAGACTGTTTTTCCAAGTGGTTATAGCACTTACTCTCCCACTGGCAGTGGGTAACACTTTTGCTTTGCTTCATATCCTTGTCAACAGTTGATATATTTAATTATTGCCTGCATAATAGCAATTATGAAATGGTATTTTGTTGTGGCTTTAGTTTTACGTTTCCTGATGATGTTAAACATCTTTTCATGTGTTTATGGATCATTTGCATTTCCTCTTCTATGAAACTTTCAGGCCTTTTGCTTTTTTCTCAGGTTGTTTTATTTTTGTACTTATTTGTAGGTATTCTTTATGTTTTGGATATTAATCCTTTGGTTATATGTATTGGGAAATCTCCCAGATTTTTTTTGTTTTGTTTTTCATACTCAATGGGATCTTTTGGTTAACTGAAGTTTGCAAGTTTAATGTAGTTGTATTACTGGAGAAACCTTGGTTCTTCGATGTAGTAAAGAATTACAGGTCAGCAAGCTTATTAGCCTGGAAGCAAAGTTTATTAGTGAATTCAGGAGCAAAAGCAAGGGTGGGCAGCACCCAGGTGGCCAGAGGCTGGGTGGCCAGAAAGGGATGGCCAGGGGCCTGGTGGCCAGAGGCCCCCACCATGTGACAAGAGAGCCACAAAACAAGAGAAGATCAGAAGTCCTTTATTCTGAGGACTTACATAGTTGACAGGATGGAAGTGAGGGAGTTACATGTTGATTGACAGGTAAAGGTGGTACCAGCTTTCTGTGGGGCGTGACCGCCTCAACATAGGTATGGGAGGGGTCTGTTAGCCCGAATCCTTATCTTGCTTCAGACTCTTATTTGCTCATTTTTGTACATGAGGCAGGCAGTTAACCAGAGTTGTTCATGGGCTTTTTCTTTTGGGCACTGTAGACTGCCAGGCCTTCTCCTTTCTAGGCCTTGAGATGAATACACAGTGTCAGGGTTTTCCTTTTACCAGCTAGTGGAAATGAAACACATAGACTTTCAAGGGCTTCCCTCCTGCACTATCATAGTTTATTTGTGTTATTCAGAGTGCCTAGCATCCTCATCAGACCAGGCTCAGAATTCCTTGGTAAACAGGTAAGAAACGTCCACCTTTGCTTTTAGCCTCATGAATGAAGTTCTTTGTTAGATTGCAATGGTGAGGCCCAGCCTTTATTTCCCCTCTGGCCCTTCGTTCCTAGCTGCTACCTAATTTTGGTAGGTGTTGCCTGGCAACCAGGACACAATAGTCTCTGGCCAGCAACAGTAGCCCAGTCTCAGGATTCTTCCTATGCTATCTCCTGCAACAGCTGAATCTATCATTCTTTTCCTTTAAGGTTTGTGCTTTTTGTGTCTTATTTTAAGAAATCTGTGTCTACTCTGAGGTCATTAAGATAATACATCAGTTTTAGTTCTTGAAACTTCTAGAGTATGTTTTTCACATTCACCTTCTTTGTTCTACCTGTACTTGATGCTGACAGTGAGTGGGGATCCATTTCACTTTTTTCTTTAAGACTTATCAGTTGTCTCTACTTCATTTGTTGGAGAGTCCATGCTTTCCACACTAATTTGAATGCTCTCACATATGCATTAGTCTGTTTCCAGGTTCTGTCTCCTATCTCTATTTTTTATTTTTATTATTTTTAAAATTTATGTGATTTTGATTTAATCTTTATTGTATTTTTTTCCATTACCTTATACATCCCTCTCCCCCAAAATCCCCACACTGTTGTCTGTGTCCATGAATCCTTTTTCCTTTTTGCTCAATCGCTTCACCCCCTCACCTCCCTCCCTCCATGAGCTGTCATCCTGGTCTCCATCTATGAGTCTGTCCCCATTTTCCTTGTTAGTTCAGTTCATTAGATTACACATATGAGTGAAATCACATGGTATTTGTCTTTCTCTGACTGGCTTATCTCACTTAGCATAATGTTCTCCACGTCCATCCATATTGTCCTAAAGGGTAAAATTTTCTTTTTTACAGCTGAGTAGTATCCCATTGTGTACATGTCTTGTAGTTGTTTTATCCATTCATCTACTGATGGACACTTGGGCTGCTTCCATATCTTGGTGATTGTAAATAATGCTGGAATGAATATAAGAGTGCTTATGTTCTTTTGAATTAGTGCTTTGGGTTCCTTTGGATATATTTGCAGAAGTGGGATCACTGGGTCAAAAGGCCCATCTACTTTTAAGTTTTTGAGGTATCTCCATACTGCTTTCTGCAGTGGCTGCACCAGTCTGCATTCCCACCAACAGTGCAAAAGGGTTCCCCTTTCTCCACATCCTTGGCAGCACTTGTTTGTTGATTTATTGATGACAGCCATTCTGGCAGGTGTCTCATTGTGGTTTTAATTTGCATTTCTCTGATGAATGGTGACATAGAGCATCTTTTTATGTGTCTTATTAGTCATCTGTGTGTCCTCTTTGGAGAAGTACCTATTCAGGACTTTTGCCCATTTTTTTAATTGGGTTGTTCTTTTGGTGTTGAGTTTTATAAGTTCTTTATAAATTTTAGATATTAACCCTTTATCAGATGTATCGGTGAATATATTCTCCCATTCTGTGAGTTCTTTTTATTTTGTTGATGATTTCCTTTGCTGTGCAAAAACTTCTTAGTTTTATGTAGTCCATTTGTCTATTTTTCTTTTGTTTCCATTACCTGGGGAGATATATCCCATAAAATATTGCTACAAGCAGTGTCTGAGATTTTGCTGCCTATGTTTTCTTCTATGAGTTTTATGGTTTTTGGACCTAAGATTTAAGTCTTTGATCCATTTTGAATTTACTCTTATGTGTGGTGTAAGAAGGTGGTTTAGTTTAATTTTTCTACCCATATTTGTTTGATTTTCCCAACACCATTTAATAAATAAACTTTAGTCCATTATATGTGTTTGCTTCCTCTGTCTAGTATTAAATGACTATAAAGGTATGGGTTTATTTCTGAGTTCTCTATTCTGTTCCATTCATCTGTGTGTCTGTTTTTATGCCAGTACCAGGCTGTTTGGATTACTATGGCCTCATATTATAGTTTCATTTTAGGTAGTGTGATTCCCCAACTTTATTCTTCTTTCTCAAGATTGCTGTTGCTATTCAGGGCCTTTTGTGATTCCATATAAATTTTTAAAATATTTGTTCTACTGTGAAATATGCTGTTGGAATCTTTTTTTAAATATATTTTATTGATTATGCTATTACAGTTGTCCTATTATCCCCCCTTCATTCCCCTCCACCCTGAACACCCTTTCCCACCCACATTCCCCCCGTTTACTTCAGTCCATGTGTCATAAGTTCTTTACATCTACAATTCCCAAACTATTCTTGCCCTCCCCCTGTCTATTTTCTATCTACCTTCATTGCTACTTATTCTTCGTATCTTTCCCCCACTCTCCTCCTCCCACTCCCCTGTTGCTAACCCTCCATGTGATCTCCATTTCTGTGGTTCTGTGCCTGTTCTAGTCGTTTGCTTAGTTTCTTCTTGTTTTTGTTTCAGGTGTGGTTGTTAATAACTGTGAGCTTGCTGTCAT
>CM052547.1:49078199-49114736 GCA_028533065.1 Trachops cirrhosus | reverse complement strand
CTTTCAATTCTTCTTCTGTTTGAGCCATCTTTTTGCTGTTTTTTTTGTTTTGTGTTTTGATCTTGTCGAGCTCCTGTAGTGAGGGGCAGGGCCTTAGGAGTTCACCTGAGCGGGCACCCCAGTCGCAGGGTTGTGACGTTGTATGTGGGGGCGGGGTCCGAGAAGGAACAATGGCGCTTGCTCTGCTTTCTGTAGGACCCCAGACCCTTCCGCCACTTTCCGCAAGCCAACCAGGCCCCTCTGGCACCAATTCCGGTGTGGGTGGGCCTGTGCCCCTCGCGCGACCTTCCTTTTCAGTCAGTGACCCAAAGCTCTATTTCCCGGTGCTGGGACCCTGAGTTGCATGCAGTGCCTTGCTTCACAATGGCCGCCTCGCTGGGTCTGCTGGTCACCACCCCCTGGCCGGGGCCCACCAGCCACGGCTGCTTGTGCACCCCAGGGTCTGCTAGGTCTGCCGGTCGCCACCCACTGGCTGGGGCCCACCAGCCACCGCTGCTTGTGCGCTCAGGGTCTGCCTGCTGCGGACTTGCCCGCCGCCCCGGGTGCTCAGCTCTCCCCTCAGCGTCCCTCGCCAGGCCCGGCTCCGCCCCTCCTACCGGTCTGGATGAAAGTGCCTATTTTTAAATCCTTGGTTGTCCGACTTCCATACACCTCACTTTTCTGTCAGTTCTGGTTGTTAGCTTGTTTCTATATCGTTGTCGTCCCTATCTTGGTTGTGCAAGGAGGCACAGTGCGTCCACCTATTCCTCCATCTTGGCCGGAAGTCCTGCTGTTGGAATCTTGATAGGAGTTGTGTTGAATCTATAAATTGCTTTGGATAGTATGGACATTTTAATGATGTTAATTCTTCCTATCCATGAACACAGTAAGTGCTTCCATTTATTTGTATCTTCTTCTGTTTCTTTCAGTGTGTCTTATAATTTTCCAAGTACAGGTCTTTTAAATCCTTGGTTAGGTTTATTCCTAGGTATTTTATTCTTTTGTAACAATTGTGAATGGGATTGTTAATTTCCCTTCCTATTAGTTCATTATTGACTTATAAAAATACAACTGATTTCTACTGAATTCATTTATCAGTTCTGGTAGTTTCTTGGTGGAATCTTTGGGGTTCTCTAGGTACAGTATCATATCATGAAGACTAGATCACACGTGGAGGCAGCTAGGCTACTCAGGAAGTCATCATTGGTCAGATACAAAATAATGGCCCAAACTGTGAAGAAAATGCCCCAAGTTTTTAAAACTCCTTCCCCACATTAATTTTAAGCCAATCCTGATTCATCCATAGTGTGGGTTAAAAATGTCCATTGGTCAGCTGCTTTACTATTTTAACCATGTAAAGTTTTGTAGCATTAGCAGATTTACATTGTTTTGCAACCATCACCACAGAACTTTGTTCATGTTCCCCAACTGAGGCTCTGTAGTGATTAAACAGTATTTCCTCATTCCCACTGAGTCCTCAAGGCCTGGAAACCTCCATCCTACTATCTGGCTCTTTGAATTTGACTACTCTAGTTGCTGCATATAAGTGGAATCATGCAATATTTGTCCATTCATGAAAGACTTATTTCATGAGCATAATGTCCTCCACATTCATCCATTTTGGCTTTTATGAATAGTGCTGCTTTGAACATGGGTGTACGGATAGTGAGTCTCTCCTTTAGATATATGCCCAGAGGTGGAATTGCTTGATTATATGATATTTCTGTTTTTAATTTTTTGAGGAAACCATCATACTGCTTTCCATAGTGGCTGCACCCTTTTATATTCCCACCAACAGTGCACAAAGGTTCAGATTTTTCCACATCCTTGTCAACATTTTTTCTCTTTTTGTTGTCTTTTGATAATAGTTATCCTAAATGAGTAGTGATATCCCTGTGGTTTTGATTTGCATTTCCCTAAAGGCTAGTGATATTGAATGTCTTTTCATGTCCCTATTTGCCATTTGTGAATGGCCAACATCTTCTTTGGAGAAATGTCATTTTAGGTGCTTTGCCAGTTTATTAAATTTTTTTCTTTGTCTAGTTGTAGGAGTTCTCTTTATATATTCTAGATATGAATCCCTTATCAGGTATGTGATTTACAAATATTCTCTCCAATTCTGGGTGTTGCCTTTTTACTCAGTAGATAGTTGGCTTTGATGCACAAAAGTTTTTAATTTTCATGAGGTCCGATTTGTCTGTGTTTTCTATTTTTAATTATATTTCTGAGGGTTCTATTACAGTTGTCTCAAATTTTCCCCCTTTGCAGTCTCCACCCAACACCCCTCACTCCCTCAGGCAATCCCCACATAATCGTTCATGTCCATGGGTCATGCGTATAAGTTCTTTGGCTATTCTGTTCCCTATATTGTACTTTAAATCTCATGGCTATTCTATAACTACCTATTTGTACTCCTTAATCCCCTCATCTCTTCACCCATTCCCCTACACGATCCTCCCATCTGGCAACCATCAAAATGTTCTCTATATCTATGATTCTGTCTTTGCTTTTCTTGTTTGCTTAGTTGTTTTTTAGATTCAATTGTTGATATGTATTTCTTGCCATCTTATTGTTCATAGCTTTGATCTTCTTTTTCTTAAATAGGTTCTTTTTTTTTTTAAAGATTTTATTTATTTTTAGAGACAGGGGAAGGGAAGGAGAAAAAGAGGGAGAGAAACGTCAATGTGTAATTGTCTCTCATGAACCCTCCCCGGGGAATCTGACCTGCAACCCAGGCATGTGCTTTGACTGGGAACTGAACCAGCAACCTTTGGTTCTCAGGTCTGTGCTCAATCCACTGAGCTACACCAGCCAGGGCTTAAATAGGTCCCTTTAACATTTCATATAATAATGGTTTGGTGATGATGAACTGCTTTAGTTTTTTCTTGTTGGAGAGGCTCTTTATCTGCCCTTCGATTCTAAATGATGTCATTGCTGGGTAGAGCAGTGTTGGCTGTAGGTTCCTGCTTTTCATTACATAGAATATTTCTGGCCCATCCCATCTAGCTCACAAAGTTAGTTTTGACAAATCAGCTGACAGTCTTATGGGAACTCCCTGTAGGTAACTACAGTAACTGCATTTCTCTTGCTGCTTTTAAGATTCTCTTTTTATCTTTAACCTTTCACATTTTAATTATTGTGTTTTGCTGAGGGCCTCTTTGGGTTCATCTTCTTTGGGATTGTCTCTGCTTCCTGGATTTGTATGTCTATTCCCTTCATCAAATTAGGATAGTTTTCTTTCACTATTTTTTCAAATAGATTTCCAATTTCTTGCTCTCTCTCTCCTCCTTCTGGCACTCCTGTAATGTGAGTGTTGGATCTCTTGAAGTTGTCCCAGAGGCTGCTAACACTATCCTCATTTTTTTATTTCTTTTTTTCTTCTTGTTCTGATTTTTTTTTGCCTCCATACATTCCAAATCATTGATTTTGTTCTTGCTCACTCTACTGTTATTCCTCTGTAAGTTGTTCTTTATTTCAGTTAGTGTATCCTTCATTTCTGATTGGATCTTTTTTATGTTGTTCAGGTCCTCACTAAGTTTCTTGAGCATCCTAATAACCAGTGTTTTGAACTCTGCATCTGATAGATTGCTTATCTCCATTTCATCTAATTCTCTTCTGGAGTTTTAATCTGTTCTTTTATTTGGGCCATGTTTCTTGGTCTTCTCATTTTGGCATCCTCCCTGTGTTTGTTTCTTTCTATTTGGTAGAGCTGCTGTGACTCCCTGTCTTGGTAGTGTGGCCTAATGTAGTGGGTGTCCTATAGGTTCCAGTGGCACAGCCTCCTCTATCACTGAAGCTGGGTACTTCAGGTGTACCCTTCATGTGGGCGCAGTACAACCTCCTCTTGTAGTTGAGCCTTGATTCTGTTGGCAGATAAATGGGACTGATATACCCAGGGTAGTCAGCTGCAAGGACTGGCTATGACCACTGACCACCAACCTCTGCCCTCTGTGGAGGATCAGCTGTGTTAGGGCAGGGTGATGATGCTCCAACCCGTTCTGTAGCTGTCTAGGGGGTTTGAAGGCTCTGGGATTTCCTCGGTGTGCAGGATGTAAATCTAGACTGGCTGCTTTCAGTGCTGGGCCTGGGGATACTTAGCAAGAGGTATGGGGGCTGGGAGCTTACTGTGGCCAGCTGTTGCTTATTTGATAGTATTTAGGAAATTGAGAAGCATGAGCCAAGACCAGCCATTCATAAGGAAAAGTTATGGTTAACAGTTTCGGTGGGTCTGTAAGTTGGGTGGGAGGGAGTCTCAGGGGATCTTCAGGGTGGGACAACAGTGTTAGTGAGGTTGATGGAGTCTAAGATGTGGCACCTGCCCGCTGGATCTGGATTTGTGGGGGAAGGGCTCAGAAAAGGAAAAATGGCCTCTGCTTGTCTTTCTGTCTAGGGGAAAGCTGTCTGCCAGCTCCCTCCCTGATGCCAGACACTTAAGTTCCTCCCTATATGCCACTGGTGCCTTTCTAGCTGCTGCCCCAGTGGTGGAGCTCAGAGGGAGTGAGTCTGAGTAAGTTCTTGTGTGGGTTCTGTAAGAGGAACTGCTTGGGACTCTGGTATTGTCTTCGATGGACTCAATTGTGCTGGCTTTTACAGCCAGTATTTATGGGCTCTTATCTTCCTGGCAATGGAACCCTGGGCTGTGGGGCCTGATGTGTGTCTGAGACTCCTCACTCCTGAGATTTCCCTCCCAAATTTTTACCCACCACACCTGGATTTGGGACCAATCCATTCTGTGTCTCTGTCCCTTCTATGAGTCTGGATGCATGTGATTTCTTTAATTTTGTAGTTGTCAGACTTCCATTCAACTTGATTTCTGACCATTCTGAGTGATGGTTGTTCTATATTTTAGTTGTAATTTTGTTGTGGTTGTGTGAGGAGGTGAGTCATGTTTACCTATGCCACATCTTGACCAGAAGTTCTTTTTTAATTTTCTTGTCTGTGTTTTCTTTTGTTAGTTGTGCCTTTGGTGTCATATCCAAGAAATCATTGCCAAATCCAGTGTTGTAAAGCTTTTGGCCTATGATTTCTTCTAAGAGTCTTAGATCTTCCTTTTATATCTTTGATCCATTTGAGTTAATTTGTATATTGTGTTAGGTAAGGGTCCGACTTCATTCTTTTGCATGTGGATATCCAGTTTTTTCAGTACCATTTGTCGAAAAGACTGTTCTTTTCCACATTGAATAGTTTTGGTAACATTGTCAAAAATCATTTGATCTGATAATACTCAAGGCTTTCTGTCTGGGCTTCCTGTTTTCTTCTATTGATCTATGTTTATCTTTTTTTTTTTTTATTTTAGTTTATTCAGTACAGTTTCTATCCTTTATTCCCATTCCAGCCCACCCACCCATTCCTCCCCTCCTCCCTCCCCTTTCCAACACCCCTAGTTTTGTCCATGTGTCCTCTATATTTGTTCCTGTAAACCCTTCCCTTCTCCCCTGAAATTCCCTTTCCTCTCCCCTCTGGTCACTGACAACTTGTCCTCTATTTATCTTTATGCCAGTACCACACTGTTTTGCTTACTGTAGCTTTATAGGAAGTTTTGAAATCAAGAAGTGTGAGACCTCCAACTTTGTTCTTATTTTTCAATATTTTTGTGTAATTGGGTGTTCTCTTGAGATTCCATATGAATTTTAGGGTGGCTTTTTCTGTTTCTTAAAAATTTGTTTTTGAGATTTTGAGATTATACTGAATCTGTAGATTGCTTTGGGTAGTATTGACATCTTAAAAGTGTTAAGTCTTCTAATCTATGAACACAGGATTTCTTTCCAATTAATGGTGTCTTTTTAATTCTTTCAGTTACATGTTGTAGTTTTCAATATAGACTTCTGTAGTTTTCAGAAGTCTTTGCCTCCTTGGGTGTATTCCTAGGTACTCTTCTTTATGCTATTGTAAATGGAATTCTTTTCTTAATTTTTTTTGATTGTTCATTTTTAGTTTATAGGAAAGCACCTGGTTTTTGTCTCATCTTTTATCTATATCTTTGCTGAATTTCTTTATTAGTTAACAGGGTTTTTGTGTGTGTGTGTAACACTTTAAAGTTGTGTACATATAAGATTATATTACCAGTGAACAGAGGTAATTTTTCCAATTTGGATTCATTTTTATCTCTTTATGTTGCTTTATTTCTCTGGCTGGGACTTCCAGTACTACGTTGAGTAGTAATGGCAAAAGTGAGCATCCTTGTCTTTTTTCTGATCTTAGAGAAAATGCTATCACCATCAAGTACGATATTAGCTTTGGGCTTTTCATATATGGCCTTTAGTGTGTTGGGGAGTTTCCTTCGGTTCTTAGTTTATTGAGTATTTTTATTATGAAAGATGTTGGATTTTTTAAAAATATTTTTTCTTCATCTACTGAGATGATCATGTATTTTTTTTCTTCATTCTGTTAATGTGGTATATTACATTGGTTTACATCTGTGTTGAACTGTCCTTGGATTTTAGAAATAAATCCCACTTGGTCATTGTGTATAATACTTTTAATATGCTGTTGAAATTGTATTGCTAGTATTTTATTGAGGATTTTGTGTCATATTTATCAGCAGTATTGGTCAGTAGTTTTCTTGTAGTATTTTTGTTTGGCTTTGGTGTCAGAGTAATGCTGACCTGATGGGAGGAGTTTAAAAATGTTCCCTGTTTAGTTTTTTGGATTTTGAGGAGGATTAGTGTTCATTCTTTATATGTTTGGTAGAATTCACCAGTGAAACCATCTGGTCCTGGGCTTTTCTTCTTCAGGAGGATTTTGATTACCAATTCAGTCTCCCTATTAGTTATAGGTCTATTCATATTTTCTGTTTATTTACGATTCAGTCTTAGTAGGTTGTGTGTTTCTAGGAATTTATACATTTCATCTAGATCATCCAATTCGTTAGCATACAGCTGTTCATAATAGTCTCTTATAATCCTTTTTATTTTTATAAAAACAGTAACAATCCCATTTCCATTTATGACTGTAGTTATTTGAGTCTTCTCTACTTTTCTCCTATGGTATGTCAGTTTTGAAGATCTTTTCCAAGAACCATCTCTTGGTTTTGTTGATTTGCTGTATTGTTTTTCTATTCTCTATTTTGTTCATTTCTGCTCTAATCATTCTTTTCCTTCCTTTTGCTGGCTTTGAGGTTAGTTATATTGTATTTCTTGTTCCTTAAAGTGTAAAGTTAGTTTGTTGACTTAAGATCTTTGTTCTTTTTTAATATAAGCATTTACAGTGGGAGTACTCACTGTACTTTCATTCTAAACAGCAACCATCATTCAGAAGCTCCTGAAATATAGCTGAATAGCAGTCCTAACTATGGATATAAAGAAGAAGACACATTGCGACTAGTAGGAGGGGTAGAAATTCAGAACAGCCAGGTGTCACACTGACGTGTGGCAGTTAAAAATTTGGAGGGTTATCTTTGCTGCAGAGGTCCCCACTCAGGAGCAAGGGGTCCCAGCCCCACACCAGCTTCCCCAGCCCAGGGTTCCAGTGCTGAGAAGACAAGTCTTCACAACATCTGGCTATAAAAACCAGGAGAGTTTGTGGTTGAGTGAGAAGGAGGGCTTCTGGAAACCCAGGCCTTCCTCTTAAAGGTCCTGCACACAAAATTACTCAGACTTACTTGCTCTGAGCTCCAGCATTGAGGTAGGAACAAAAAAGACTCCAGGGAAATATAGGCAGGAACTGAATAGTCTGGATTGGGGGTAAGGGCTGAAGAAGCAGCTCTTTCCTTGACAGAGGTGCTTGCATTGGCCTCTGTTCCTTTGTTGAGCTTTCCCCCTATAGAGCCAGTAAGTGGGCACCACATCTGAGTCACTGTCAACCAGGTTAATACTGTTCACCTGACCCTGGTGATTCTCTTGAGACTTTATGTCACCCTATATACAGGCTCACCTGCAACATTTCATGGCTTTTCTGTACAAACAACTTGTCTTGGCTCATGCCGAGAACATACCCTAAATTTCTCAATAGTTTACAAACCCCAAACAAGCAGCATCTGGCCTCAGAGTGCCCCATACCTCTTGCTAAGTGACCCCAGGACCAGCACTAGCAGCTATATGAACATATACCTAGGTGGCCATTACTTTGAATTTGGGGCCTAGCAATTTTTAGTCATAGGCTCTATGTATAACCAAGAGAAGTTAATAGAATTTAAGAGGCAAGAGAATGGAAAGTAAAGGCATGCTGAAATCTTGTTCAGGTTGATGATGTAGATACTTTTATTCTTGATGTTGATTGACAAATATACTGTATTTTGCCATGTATAAGGCACAATTTTTTGCCCAAATTTTTGAGGGAGAAATAAGCATGCTCATTATAAATGGGTAGTACTAAGTCCATATCTATGTAAATATTTTTAATTCTTTTACTTATTCATATACATTAAAAGTATAACTCTAGAAACCAATAATATCAGTATGCAAAATAATACCCTGCAATACAATAATAAGTTTTGTTTCTAAATATCAATCAATCAATCAATCAATAATTGAATTAAAAAACTATAATGAAAGATTTTTTTCCTGAAAGTTTGGGCCAAAAACTTGCACATGCATTATACATGGGAGTGCTTTAGGGCAAAATATGGTATATTACAATGGTTTAAAATGTATGCATAATCTCCAGATTAGAAATTGAATGCAGAACTCATAGGTAAAAGGAATTTTTTGAAGGGGAGAATGTATAAAGAAACAGCATGAAACTTAATTTAAACAAAACAGCAGTAAAAGAGGCCCAACATAGGAGCCATCTTTTACATATTAGAATAAAACTGAATAGGTCAGGTTTTCAGGTTGAGTAAAGAGCAAAATTCATTAATGTGCTGTTTCCAAGACACACATCTAAAAACAAAAGATAATTGTTGAAAATACAGGAATTTTTAAATAGATGGGAAAATTTTTAATAAGTGAGGAAAGATATCAGAGGTTCTTGTCAAGATGGTGGCTAGGTAAATGTGGTACTCAAATCCTCCCACAACCACATCAAGATTATAACTAAACTACAGAACAACCATCATTCAGAAAGGAGGGCTGCTGGAGTCCCAAGTGTATCTCTCAAAGGGCCTGTACCCAGATTTCCTCAGACCCACTCACTCTGAGTTCCAGTGCTGGGGCACTAGGAACATACAAGGAGTAGTCTGACATGGGGGCAGGAGCTGCAGGGGCAACTTTCTCCTAGACAGAAGTGCTGGCAGAGGCCATTGTTCCTTTTCTAGGCCCTCCCTTCACAGAGCCACCAGGGGGGTGCCATATCTAAGTCTCCATCAACCTGCCTAACACTCTTTACTGTTGCAACCACCGGCCCTCAATGATCGCAAATGCTATAGATACTCATGAGACACGAGAAAAATACACACGGACTACCAAGTCCTGTGGAGGAATAGGAACAGCATGGCCACTCTCTCAAGGGGAGAGCGCCCTGCCTTCCTGCCCAAGCAGGCTTTTTATTAGGTAGAATTGGGTAGGTGAATGGATACAGAATGTGGATTATCGTCTAACAGGGAAGATCAAAAACAGGTAGGTATTTTTCAAAGAGCTCAAAGAGCTCACACTGAGTTTTGGGACTGTTATCATCTAAGAGATACAGGCTTAGTTTTGTTTCCTGCCCGTGCCTACATATTCAAGAGCATCCTAGCAAGCAAGTCTCACAGGATTTTGCATATTTTATGCCCCAGGCCTAATTTCCCCAGGGGTCCACTGATTCTGGTCTGGACTGCACCGCCCCTGCTATTTCCGCAAGCCCAAGTCAGGTGGAAGAGACAAAGGCAGCCAGGAGACTTGGATTTCTCACATCCAGAACAAGGACTGAGGCTTTGTCAAAGCCGAGGGGGCAGGGGTGATGTCGATCACTCCCTCATTTCCACAGCCCCCTGAGTCTCTTCCCTGATGGCTTATTCCCACGTGATCATGTCTGTCTCAGCTTCATTCTCTTCAGAGGATTGTTACCCGTCATTGACTATCTGACCAAGCAAAGGGAGCCAGACATAGAGCAGGCAGCACTCATGTTCAGGGAAATAAGTTTTGTCTCCTTAGGCATTCTGGTTCTCAGAGGTTTCTCACTCAGCCTTAGCCACGGGGGGTTAGAGCTCCTGAAACCAGGCAGGGTGGACCCCAACAGTTTACCCTGCCCTGGTGATTCTCTGAGACCCCACCCCATCCAGTTTTGGGGCCTAACCCAAGCCATTTCCAGTGCCTTTTCCATACAAATGGCCTGTCTTGGTTCATGCTTTAGACTTTCCTAAAATAAACAAGCGGCATCTGGCCTCAGTGTGCCTTGTACCTCTCACCAAGTGGCCCCAGGCCAGGCACTAGCAGCAGGCCTTATTTCACAACTTGACCTCTCCTGGGCACTTTCAAGCCCAGCACAAGTAGTAGCCATCTACAGGTAGGCCTCATGCCAGTTGGCCACAGGCAGGGTGCAGTGGAGGGTGATCTTGGCCTGCACCTTCTGGGAGACCTCAGAGCCAGCCCATCCAGTGGACAGCTTCAGACCGTTTTGAAGCACCACCCAACCTCTTCCACAAGTTACACACTCAAGGGTCAGACTCAGCAGGCACTACAGCCCCACTGAAATAAGTCCCACTCTGTGGCACAGCTGATCCTCCACAGTGTTTGAAGCTGGCCCTTGAAGCCAGTTGGTGCAAGGGTAAATCCCTCTCACTGAGATGCCAGCAGCAATCATGACTCTGCTATCAGAGGTGGGTGCACAGCTCACACAAAGGGAGCACGTGGAGTGCCTGGGTCAGGTGAATGGGGATGCTGTGCCACTTGACCCCCATGGGACACCTACTATATGATGTCATTCTACTAAGCCCAGGAGACAGAGCAGCTCTACCTAATACATAGAAACAAACATAGGGAGACAACCAAAATGAGGAGACAAACATGTCCCAAATGAAAGAACACAACAAAACTTCAGAAGAAGAACTAAACAAAGTGAAGACAATGAATTTACTAGATGCATCGTTAAAAACACTGGTTGTAAGGATGGTCAATAAACTTATGGGAAGAGCAGTGAAACTCAGAACTTCCACAAAGAGGTAGGAAACATAAAAAGAACTAGTCAGAAATGAAGAATATAATAACTGAAATGAAGGATATATTACAGGGAAGCATCAGTACATTAGATGAAAAAGAGGATCAAATCAAAGATTTGGGAGATAAGGAAGCAGAAAACACCCAAACAGTACAGCAAAAGGAAAAAAATCCAGAATAAATGAGGATAATTAAGGAGTTTCTTGGACAACTTTAAGTGTACCAACTTTTGCTTTATGGGGGTACCAGAAGGAGAAGAGAGAAAGCAACAAATTGAAAACCTGTGCAAAATAGTAATGATGGAAAGCTTCTCTAGCCTGGTGAAGGAAGTAGACATGCAAGTTCAGGGAGCACAGAGAGTCCCAAAGAAGGTGAACCCAAAGAGGCTCTCAGCAAGCCATGTCATAATTAAAATGCAAAAGGTTAACGACAAAGAGAGGCTCTTAAAAGCAGCAAGAGAAAAGCAGTTAGTTACCTACAGGGGTGCACCCATAAGAGTATAAGTTGATTTCAGAACAGAAACATTGCAGGCCAAAAGGGATTGACAAGAAATATTCAAAATGATGAAAAGCAAGGACTTATAACCAATATTACTCTACCTAAGAAAGTTATCATTTAGAATTGAAGTATTGAAAAAGAGCTTCCCAGACACACAAAAGCTAAAGGAGTTCATCACTAGCAAACCAGTATTTTAAGAAATGTTTGTCTTCTTTAAGAAGTTGGACATGAGGGTGAGGGTGAATTGGAGCGGAGGTGTTGGAGGAGGGATGGATATGAATATAAAATGGCAATAAATATATTTTAGCACTTATTTTAAATGCAAATTAATGCTCCAACCAAAAGGCATATGGTGGCTGAATGGATAACAAAAGAAGACCCCTACACGTGTTGCCTACAAGAGACTCACTTCAGATCAGAAGACACACTCTGACTGAAAGTAAAGGGCAGGAAAAATACATTTCATGAAAATGGGAACTAACAAATAATTGGTGGGGTAGCAATACTTACACCAGAGAAAATAGACTTTAAAACACAGGCTATGTAATGAGAAACAAAGAAGGAGCCAGCATTTCTACTTCTGGGTATTTATTCAAAGAAACCTAAAACACTAACTTGAAAAGACATACCTTCATATGTTCATTGCAGTATTATTTACAATAGCCAGTATGTGGAAGCAACTTAAGTGTTCATTAATAGATGAATGGATAAAGAAGTGGTGCATGTATACAATAGAATATTACTCAGCCATAAAAAATAATGAAATCTTTTTTTCATTCAGCAACAACATGAATGACCTAGAGGGTATTGTGCTAAGTGACATGAATCAGAAGAAGAAAAATGCTAGATGATTTCACTTATCTGTGGAATCTAAAAAACAAAATAAATGGATAAGCAGAACTGAAACAGATGCATTGATACAGAGAACATTTTTATAGTTTCTAGATGGTAGGTATTTGGGAGCTGGATGAAAAAATATGAGGGATGAAGAAGTATAAATTGGTAGTTACAAAATTGTCATGAGGATGTAGGTTGCAGCATAGGGAATATAGTCAATATTGTAGTAACTATGTATGGTGTCATATGGGCACTAGATTTGTTGGTGTGATCATTCATAAATTCTATAAATGTCTAATCCCTGGGATGTACACCCGAATCTAATATAGTATTGTACATCAGCTATAATTGTAAATAATAAAAAATATTAATGCTGTAAAAAAGTCTTTGGTACATCTGAAAACTATATTTGTTCGTGGGTGTTTTTGGAGATTTATTTTTGAATGGGCCACATTTTTTTGTTTCTTTGTATGCATATGATCTTTTATTGAAGATTAAGCAATATATAAAATAGCTGCTTCTCCCACTCTTAGTTTGCTGGCTTCTTGCTGGGAAGGACTTAACTAATCAGTATAGAGTGAAGGATCTTCTTAGGCCTTTCCTGGGCATTTGTCTTCTGTGGGCCTGTATTTGAATTTGTCCTGTATCATCCAAAATCCCCTATGTACATGGCTCCTTCAAAGAGTCTTAAGTTTTTAAAAAGTGTCCCTCTGCTTCTTTTTTTTTTGCCAGGGTGGGGTGGGTTTAGCTTTGTATTCCTAGGCCTGTAATCTCTTGCCCCCAGGTACCTTCAGGTGTAGTATTCTTTTGGTTTTCACAAACCATGCTCACTGCTTCTCATGACTTCCCCTAGCTTGAGAACCAAGCCACTTGACTGTCTGAACTCTGAGTTAGGCATCACAGGGACCAATCAAGCAGTTTTTAAAGACTAGAATGTTGCAAATTTGGTTTCTATGCTTCCTGGTGAAAGGGAACTGGAGCCTGGGCTGTTGCTTTCCTCTTACTGTGCCATGCAGTACCAGGGAGTGGGTGGGGCAAGGGAAGCTATAAATATCACAACTTTTCTATCATTTCAAATTTGCTATTTTTGTGATTGAGCATATGTTTGGGTGCTATAGATCTTTGACCACTTTACAGAGTTTTTATTAAGTTATTTTCCTTTGAGAACATTGATCTTCTTGGATAATGTAGATTGCTGTGTTTCATCAAATTTGGTATTTTTTGGACATTTTAAAAACATTTTTCTGCCCCTTTTTCCCTTTTCTGTTTTTCACACTGTGCATACATTTGTATGGTTAATGAAGTCCCATATTTCTCTGAGACTCTGTTTTTCTTCATTCTTTTTTCTTTGTTTCTTCAGGTTTCATAATCTTGATTGAACTATTCTCAAGTTTGCCAATTTTTCTGCTAGTTCAAATTAACTGTTGAGATACACTAGTCAACTTCTCATTTTAGTTTTTGTAATTTTCAACTTCATAATGTTCATCTGGTTTTTTTTTTTTTCATCCGTATCTTGATCTTTTCTTTTGGATCAGACATTTTCATTATACCTTTTTTCAGCTCTTGAAACAGTTTAATTCTTTCAGCATATTTGTAAGGACTACTTTGAGTAATTGGTATGACATCTAGACCTCTTAGAGATAGTTTATCTTGCCTGCTTTTTTCCCCTTGTGAATGGATCCACTTACCTGTTTCTTTGTATGACTGGTAACTTTTTGTTGAAACCTGGACATTTTAGCTAATATATTGTAGCAAGTTTAGTTACTGGACCCCTCCTTCTCTGTGGCTTCTTTTTGTTTGCTTATTTCTTTATAGTGAGTAGCTGGATTATTTTAGGGAAGTTAATTTTCACCCAAAGATGAAGCCTTTGATGTCACTTCTCAAAAAATGCAGCCTTGAATATGTAGACAGTCACACTGGAATGATTGGGATTTAACAGGGCTCTTACTGACTGTTTTATATTTTTTTTCTTTCTTGGTATCATACCCAGATGTTATATCCCAGTGATTTTAGACTGGTTGTGCTATTGTTTTTGACATTGCCCTGGAGTGTAAATTGTTTCATACTCTTACCCAATTAAATCTAGGTCCTTTTGCAGAAATAGTTTTCACAGCAAGTTTGAGATTTATTATGACTCTAGAAGTATTATTCTTAGCTTTGTCTATCCCTGTTTTTTTCCTGGTAAATTTGCTGGTTTACAGGTTATCTTGTTGCTGTCATGGAGGTACCAGCCTTCATTCCTTATTACCAAAATGCCCATTATTTTCAAGAACACCTTTAAACTTGAACTTTCCCACAGTTTAAAATCAAGTTATTTCTTTTGGGTAGAGCTTCTGAGCTCTCTGGTCTTATGCTTTACCTTTTTTCCTGAGCAAAATCTCTGAGATCCTTGCTCCAGATCTTGAGCTGGGGACAATGACCCAATAGTTTTGGAGTAACAGCCCTACTTTACCAGTGGAGCTCTGGGTGGGGCCTCTTGTCTTCTTAGCTTACTTCTCCCAGCCTGGAACCTCACCTTACAAGAGGGCTGAGGCAGTGGTGATCAGGTCCCCAGTTTTTTAACCCTAGTAAAAAGCCTTTGATCTCTCATTGTACAGGCTTCGTGGAGGAAGGGGGCCCCCATGATTTTGGCCATACTCATCAGGAATGTAGCCTTTGCCACTCTGAGCTGCAGGGAGACAGAAATGCTGGGGTGTTCCCTTCTGGTGACTAGATTTCAAGGACCAGGGAACCTCATTTCCTTGGCTGCTCACTTAAAGTGGAGCTTCCATCAAGCTAACCTAGGGCATAGGAGGGAGAGTGTGGGTTGTAGCTTAAGTGCCTCATACTCTCCCTGTTTTTATTGACATCTAGTAGAATTTCTCAAATATGGGATTCTTCATTTGCTGTGTGCCCTTAGGACAATTTTCAGAGACTTCAAGTGGTTGTTTTTTAAATAATTCTACCAGTGCGGATATTATGTTAGGGAGCAAGTCTGCCAGGCTCCTTATACCTCCATCCTGGAGTTGGAACCTCTGTGCTTTATCTTGAGGATTGAGGACCTTGAAGAGTTTAAGTAATGGTGACAATTGGGCTTTAAAAGACAACTTTGGCTGCAGTTTAGAGAACTGGAAGGGACAAAGCTCAGTGCAAAGAGTACTCCTAGGATGTCACTGAGAAATTGCTTAAATTAAAATAGCAACTGTTGAGAACCAGAAAGGTGAACTAGTTCAATAGAGAGAACTGATTAAGACCTAGTAATTAATTTGATGGATGGGGAGTTAGTATAGAATAGGAAGATGTTGCAAGAGAGGGGGTCTTTAAAATGACTCATAGTGCTTCACAGAGTTGTCAAAATGTAGATTCTGATTCAAGGCCTGATTTGAAATATCTAACAAGCTGCTAGGTGATGCCCGTGCTGCCTTTCCTCTGTCCTCTATTTGAATAGCAAGGACCTGGGGTTTCCTGTTCATGCAATTGGTGAATGGTGGCAGTGTGAATTACCAATTTATTTGTCTGTTTCCCCTATAAAGGACATGGATTTATTTTGTTTACTGTTATATCTTGACAACATAGTAGGTATTTGTTGGATAAAAATTTGTTGAATGATTTAATGACTGTTAAAAGGAAATACAGAAAAAGGAAAAGGTATGTGGTAAAAAGATGAGTTTTATTTTGGGCATGTTGCATGTGAGGTGCCTGGGGAGATTTCAGGTGAAGAAATATTTTTGACTGTCTTGAGTTTAGAAAAGGGATTTGGGCAAAAGCTATGGAGTTGAAAGTTGAGGATTCAAATGCGAAAAGAGGGGAAGACATGGGCTGAGATTATTCTGGGAAGATGTGTAGAGGAATAAAATTTTTAAAAATGGGGCAGAGCTCATATTTCTGAAGAACATTTATTTTGGACATCCCTTATTACTGTGTCTATATTTCATAACTCTGTTGAGTGTTTGTGAAAGTAAAACTTAAGTACATTTTTGTTACAGGTTAAAGGACTCTTTTCTTCTTTGGGCGTTGAATGTAAAATCTTGGAACTCGATCAAGTTGGTAAGTGGAATGGTTCCTATGTACTATTGTTGTAATGAATATCAACAAGATTGACTTATTTTCATTTGCTTTGTTCATTTCAATTTACTCTTGTCTCTTTAGGGTAGATGAGCTTTTTTCATCTATGTTCAACCATGTAGAAAAGGAACCTCTGCATGACAGATAATTTGGTGTACATTTTTTATTTATATAGTTTTGTTATTTGAGGGGAGTGAAGGAAGATGTATAAGTTGCTAACATTGAAGTACTTCAGACATTTCAGATGTATTTTGTAACTTCTAGCAAAATAGATTAAGCTGTAATAAATGAAAAGAATCTGCCCCTATTTCCTGATTGTATTGCCTATGAAGGAGAGAGCATCAGTCTTTTAGCTTTATACTTGTGAATTCTTGTAAAAAATGCATTAATTGATCTAATATTAACCAAGCACTTTACACATGCATGTGTATTTGTAGGGGTGGGAGACAGTGCTGAACAGGAAAAAAAAATTATGTTTGCCTTCATGGGACCTCACCATCTCCTTTTAGCTAGTCACCTTAATAAGTGAAATGTTCTTAAATCTTTTGAGACTTTTCTAAAGAGTATACAAAATACATACTCTTAAGTAGTTGTGGCCTGGTTTTATTTTTTGGGATAGAGGACAGATTTTGGATTATGATCATAAAGATTTTTCAGCCCTGGTCGGTGTGGCTCAGTTGTTTGGAGTGTCATCCCATAGGCAAAACGTGTGGGTTCAATTTCCCAATCCGGGTGCAGGTACATGCGGCCCCTGGTCCGGGTGCCAGTCCCTGATCTGGGTGCATATAGGAGGCAGCCAATCAATGCTTCTCTCTCACATTTATGTTGCTCTTTCCCTTCCTCTCTATCTAGAAGTAATGAAAAAAAAGTGTCCTTGTGTGAGGATTTAAAAAAATTTTTTTTCAAATATAATTGTAGGAAATATTTTCATCATTATTACTGTTGAAGCAGATTTAATCTTGATATTTGATCTTTAAAGAAGATTCTTACCTATTTTTCTGGCATTATCATTGAATTATATATCAAAATCTAATTTAGAAGGGTTTATTTTAAGAGGAATTAGTAGATTGGTCTTTATTTTCTAAGGTTTCTCTTGAAAACCTGGATGTTTTCTCCTCTTAAGTCATTATTTCATAAAGTTAGATAACACACTGGCTTTGTGTGGGTGAGTATATGGGAGCATTTGAGTGTTGTAACATTTGCATTTGACTCACAAAAGTTTGGAACCTTTTTGATGTTTTTATATTTAATCTTTTATTCTTTAGATGATGGGGCCAATGTTCAAGAAGTGCTGTCAGAGATCACTAATCAGAAAACTGTGCCCAATATTTTTGTGAATAAAGTACATATGGGTGGGTGTGACCAAACTTTCCAGGTAATGATGTTATTACATGCTTTTTAATGCTGTTTGTTCAAGTTTTGCTTTTAAACATATTTGAAAGGGGATAGGATGGTTTTTAGAAGTCTGTTAGTCCTTTAGAAGTTGTAAGATGGAAAGTGTGTAAGATGGTTATCAGAAAATCTTGATTACTTTTTTAAATTTAAACTATTATTTATTTATTCTTTTATTGTTGTTCAAGTAGTTTTCTGCCTTTTCCCCCCACCCCTCTCCACCTCCCTCCTCCATTTCCACCCCCCCTTGTTGTTGTCCGTAGGTCCTTTATAATTGTTCCTGTAAACCCTCTACCCTTTTCCCCCATGATCCCCTCCCCTTTCCCTTCTGATCACTGTCAGCCTGTTCTCTATTTCAGTGTCTTTGCCTATACTTTGCTTGCTTGTACGTTTTGTTGATTAGGTTCCTGTTAAAGGCAAGATCATATATATGGTATTTGTCTTTCACCGCTCAGCTTATTTCACTTAGCATGATGCTCTCAAGTTCCATCCATGCTGTTGCAAAGGGTAGGAGCTCCTTCTTTCTTTCTGCTGCATAGATTCCACTGTGTAAATGTACCATATTTTTTTGATCCATTCATTTACTGATGGGCACCTAGGTTTCTTCCAGCACTTAGCTATTGTAAATTGTGCTGCTATGAACATTGGGGTGCATAGGTTCTTTTGGATTGGTGTTTCAGGGTTCTTAGGATATAATCCTAGCAGTGGAATTGCCGGGTCAAAAGGCAGATCCATTTTTAGTTTTCTGAGGAAATTCCATATTGTTTTCCATAGTGGTTGTACCAGTCTGCAATCCCACCAACAGTGCACTAGGGTTCCCTTTTCTCCACAACCTCTCCAACACTTGTTTGTTGCTTTGTTTATGATGGCCATTCTGACTGGTGTGTAATGGTTTCTCCTTGTGGTTTTAATTTGTATCTCTCTGATGGCTAGCAATACTGAGCATCCTTTCATATGTCTCTGGATCCTCTGTATGTCCTCCTTGGAGAAGTTTCTGCTCAAGTCCTTTGCCCATGTTTTAATTGGGTTGCTCATCTTCTTAGAGTGGAGTCATGTAAGTTTTTTATATATTTTGGAGATCAAACCCTTATCTGAGGTATCATTGGCAAATATGTTTTCCCATACGGTTGGTTCTCTTTTCATTTTAATGCTATTTTCTTTAGCTGTGCAGAAGCTTTTTATTTCGATGAGATCCCATTTGTTTATTCTTTCCTTTATGTCCCTTGCTCTAGGGGACATATCAGTGAAAATATTGCTGTGTGGAATATCTGAGATTTTCCTGTCTATGTTCTCCTCTAGGACTTTAATGGTGTCATAATTTATATTTACGTCTTTTATCCACCAATGAGACTCAACCACCAACTTATACACAAAATAAATTCAATCTTGATTACTTTGGTGGAAAATAGCTTTTCTACCAGCTCAGACTTCAGAAGGTTTTGAGTGAGTTTGACAGACACCAGGTGGACCACACTGGAGACCTTGGTCTCTTCTTCCTGATGGGGAGAGAAACAATGGCTGTTCTGTCTTTTAGGTTTAGCAAAATAAGGTCAATGCTAACATTTTAGGCTATGGTAAGTAGAATTCCTGTCAAGGCTACTAATCCTGGAGGTTTGCAAAGAAAGGCCCATGGACTTTTAATTTTTGATTCCTAAAGTACAGTAGTGAATAGGAATCAGTCAGTTAAGTAGTGATAAATAAAAACTGATCTTTATTAAGTAAGGTTCTTATTTTATAACTAGTTATTTACTTTTATTAAAATTCTGCTTTCTTGTATTCTTTATATATGTATGCAAATGATAGTAATCAGTGATTGATTAAATATGTATAGCTGAAATTTTAATTAAGAATTGTTTTTCATGGGGGAAAAGAGATTATCTGCATTATATGTTAATCTATAATTAGAGTTGTTATCCAGTGACAGTCTGCTTTATTAGTCCTAGAAGCTATAACTCAATTCACAAGGTGGAAGTACTATAATTATAGTCCCTAAACACCTTTAGGAGTGCTCGTCTTGCCAATCCCAATGTAAAAAATAATAACAGGGTAAATCTGGAACTGTAGAGATATTCACTCTACTTGAAGACTGAAAGGTGTTTCCTAGGATGACAGATGCTTAGGAGACAAATTTCTCTAATGGCACCTAAAAGTAAGGAGGCCAAAGGAGTCCTGTTTAGAATGTGCCAAAAGCCTCTGTGGGCATCCATCCTTCAGTGGGCCACATGCCATCTGTTGAGTCCTATAGTTTCATAGCATTTCCACTGTGCTTCCTGGGATGAGCTGGTTCCCAGCATGGCATTTCTAAAGCCAACATATTGGGATTGAGCAACTGACTACTTATAAAGAAAAATATTACTAAATCATATATTGAACCTCTAACTTCAGCTAAGCTACTTCTGATCACAAGGAGAGCCAAGTGAACAAGAGAATATAAATATAGTGCAGTTAGGCTCATGACCGTTGCTGAAAGAAAAAGCAAAATGTGTTGTATAGGAAATTTATCAGTAAGCTGCAAAGTTCAGATCAATTTATGAGAAATCATGAAAAAATTTGAAGTGCATTTCCTGCTGATGATGCATAAGAATTGTTTTCAAAAGGAAGCCTAGCACATAGCACAGGTGAAGAAAATACAGAGGATATTGAAAAGTGGTATTTAGCTGTTTTTTTGCACTTGGATATGACATTTTAATGATTAGCTTAAGGAAAAGGACCTCATCTGACAGATATAAAGTCATGACCTATCAGTCATTGAACATGCCTGCCTATCGGGAGTACATGAACAAACATGTACTTTGGCATATAGTCTAACTAGTTGGATCTTATTTGAATACCATTCAGATAAATGTACAGTTCCAGTTTACATGAAAATTATAGATTGTTTCTAAGATTTTTATAAAAGAAAACCATACTGATTAAACATAGGATAAAAATAAACAATTTTAAAATAAGTCATACCATATTCTCTCCTTTTATTAAACTACAGGCACATCAGAGTGGTTTATTACAGAAGCTTCTTCAGGAAAATTCATCATATGATTATGACCTCATTGTCATTGGTGGTGGTTCTGGTGGCCTTGCGTGCGCTCAGGTATGAAATAAATGAAACTATAATTTCCCTGATGATTGCCATAAAAATTTCTTCTGCTACTTAAAAAAAAAGCCCATTTTGATGTTACAGTCTTAAGATTTTATTGTAATAGCTAGTTTAATAAAGAAAAGACTGTTATGATACAAACAGCCTTTTTATTTAGGGAATAGGAAAATTAGGGAGTGTCAGGAAAGTGACAAGATCTTTATATGTGGCTTTTTTTTTTTTAGGAAGCTGCCATTTTGGGAAAGAAAGTGATGGTGCTAGATTTTGTGGTCCCATCACCTCAGGGTACATCTTGGGGTAAGGTGTTCTTTGTTGTTCTCTGCTCTTTACATACATTTTTGGCTTGTTTAATCTCATTTAATCCTCACAACAATTTTGGGATCAATAACTAGCCTGTTTCATAGGTGCAGTGAAGTAACTGGCCTGAGACTATTGTATAGTTAACAAGTGCTGATTTGGAAAGATAGCATAAAAATAATTGAGGAAGATCTTGCCAAAAAAGAATTCACGACCTAGTATTCCAGCACTTTTTCCATAATAATTTTTGCACACATGCATGAATATTTTCACATAGTTGTGGTTGTAGTGTGTCATACTCATTTAAGTTTGCTCTTACATTTTTGTGTGTGTTTCTGTGTTGATTTCATAACTGACTTTTACGTCTGCTTGATGGTCAGTTTGAATTAGTGTGTGTGATCATTCCAAGTCAGTTTAATAAAGTATACAGTGAGCATCCAGCCCTGTGACTTTGCTGTAGATGAGAGTGCTCACCCTTCCGTGTTCTTTTCACTATAAACTGGAACACATAGATTTTATGCTGGATATTTTCTGTTTATGCTTCAAATCCATTCTTCATTGTCTCTACTCTGCTTATGTCCCAGAAGGCTGGTGAATTGATAGGTAGCCTTGCCCTCTGACTCCTGGTTGGGCTTGGCCAGTTGGGATAATAGGAGGAGAACAGAATGAGGGAGGAAAATGGAGTTGGGGGTCTTCATTCTCCTGGGTTCCTCTCTACTAGTTGCTGTAAGCTGGCTCCATTCTCCTGTGGAAGGCCACAGCCTTTGTCATGGCCATCCCTCTTTGGTCCTGGGCACCTATGTAGTCTGATTGTCCCTTCCTGAGGGGTTGGTGATGAACCACTGTTAGTAGTTATTACTATTGTGCTATCCACCTTGCTTTTCCTGCCCACACCCCAGAAACAATTTCTCTATAAATTTTCCTTAGTTAACCAGCTTGAGGTTCTATTGCCTGCCAGAAATCTGCCATAATATGAAAATCATTTTTAAAAATTTAAACTTACTAAAAAACTTATAGTCAAGAATTTCGTATTAGTAAAGATAATTTACCTTGCAGTGTACCTACTGGCTCAGAGGAGTCAGACTTAGAAAGAGTAAAGGCTAGAAACTGGTGTTCTGGTCTTTGGTCTGATCCCTTTGCAGGTCAGACTCAAATGAAAGTTTTGGATATTGTCTCTAGAAAACAGTTCAAATGCACATCCACATTTTTGCTTATCCTTGGACCTCCTTCATAGACCTGTGGTTAAAAACTTTGGATTAACCATTTGCATGTTATTGTGGCATATGATGTTAATCCCATGACCAATTGTCATTTCTATGTTTTAATAACACTAACTCTTCACGTGTGTAAACACACACACACACAAAACATTGAAACTATTATTTTCTTTCTCAGGTCTTGGCGGAACTTGTGTAAATGTAGGTTGTGTTCCTAAGAAACTGATGCATCAAGCTGCCCTTTTGGGACAAGCATTAAGTGACTCAAGGAAATTTGGCTGGGAGTATAGTCAACAAGGTGGGTAATGGTATATAAAAATAAAGATTGGGAGCCCTGGTTGGCATGGCTTAGTTGGTTGGGCATCCTCCTGCAAACCAAAAGGTTGCCAATTCATTCGTGGTCAGGGTACATGCCTGGGTTGTGGGCTCTGATGTTTCTCTCTCACACCTATGTTTCTCTCCCTCTTTGTCTGCCTTTCTTCCCCTTTCTCTAAAATGAAGTAATTTTCAAAATTAAAAAAATACATTGAGCCCTGGCTGGTGTTGCTCAGTGGATTGAGTGCCAGCCTATGAACCAAAGTGTCGCTGGTTCGATTCCCAGTCAGGCACATACCTGGGTTGCAGGCCAGGTCCTCAGTAGGGGGCA
Source organism: Trachops cirrhosus (assembly GCA_028533065.1). Classification (NCBI taxonomy): domain Eukaryota; kingdom Metazoa; phylum Chordata; class Mammalia; order Chiroptera; family Phyllostomidae; genus Trachops; species Trachops cirrhosus. The sequence continues at coordinate 49,091,720 of CM052547.1, read as the reverse complement.
CACCAGAGGCAATCACACATTGATGTTTCTCTCCCTCTCTCTCTCCCTCCCTTCCCCTCTCTCTAAAAATCAATAAATAGTATATTTAAAAAATATTGAGGGAAAAGAAGAACAAATGAGTTTCTTAGAGAAAGACTTGCTATTTATATTTCTATAGCTAATTTAAAATTTTTTTAATAAATGCTCATTAGGAGCCACCTGTATGTTAGTCAGGCACAGAGGACTCAGAGATGGTCAACTAAACCTGGCCCTGCCCTCATGGGCCTTACTGACTTGGAGGGAACTGTTATAGTTATAGTCATTCCAAACTATTAGTAGAATGTGAGAGAGAATAATCCCTATTTTCAGATTTATTTCAAGTAAAAAGAAAATAGAATACCAAGGGTCATTATTTGGATTTCCCCCCCACTATTGTGGTAACATTTTGTTTTATCAGTGGTTATGTATGTCTTTAGTTAATGAAAGATGGATAACAAATTCATGCAATAAACACTTACTGGTTAGGCTTTGAGGATATAGATATGAGGAAAAGATAATATCTGCCCTTAAGCAATACACAGCCTGTTTGAAGAGGAGAGAAACCATTCAGTGCACTCTAATTTATGGTGCTGTTTTGAACATCAGTTTGAGGGGCACTCAGTGTAACCTTGAGGTTTGGAGGTAGGGTGAAGGTTGGAGGTTGAGGGGTTAGTGATTGGCTGGAATAAAGAATTGGGTCAGGATATTGTAAGAAATGAGATTAGAGAGGTAAGCAGGTCCCAAAGGCTCTGAAATGCTATTTGGAGGAGTTAAAATTTACCCCAAAGGTGGCAAGGGCTATTGAGAAGTTTCAACAGTAGAGGAGCAGGAACCACATGGATTCTGGATCGCTCTGATGGCACCAAAGAATTTAGAAGGCTGGAGGTGGGTTGGGGAAGGGTCAAGTCCAAACACAAGTGAGGAGGGGAGCTGTTGCATAACCCAGAGAAGAAATGATGACACCTGGGCAAAGACCATGAAATTCATTGGAGAGAATGTGAGATGAATTTAGAGGATTTAAGGCATGGAATTGATAGGTTAGATGTGGAATGGTGATCTCATATTATAAGGATAACATATAGAGTTTTTAAAAATAAAATTACAACAACTTGTCCCTTTTCCTAGAGATTTTGGTCCTGTAGATCTATACTTGTGCATAAAGTTTCATAGATTATTCTGATACTTAAAGGTGATTCTGCAAAGCTGTCTGGGTCATTGAGCATGAGGAGAGGAAGGAATTTAGGAAGAGGGACTGGGTGAAAATGCAATACATTTATTGAGATAAAAAACACAATCAGGTTTGCAGCATAATGAGTTATAGCTGGACATATTCCCCATTGACAAATTTTCCCTGGTCAACTCATTCAAGAGCTTTTGGTCAAACTATAGTTAGTATCATTTTTTTTTGTAGATAAAATGAGATCTTGCCACTTGGCAGTTTAATTTCTGGGTAGTCTTTACTTTCAAGAATCTTCTCCCTAATTCCTTTATTATGTGTGGGTATTCCACTTAAGGTCCCTTGGGAACATCCCAATGGAATAGGTATTTAGGGATGGTTTGTATTGGAGAGATCTCTGGGTAAGGCCTGGTTTTAAAATCACAGCATTGTAGATGATAGTTGAAGTCTTAGGAATTGCTAAGATGGTCTAGAAGGAATTAATGGATGGAAAATAATAGAAGACAGAGACAGAATCCTAAGATATGTTAATACCTAAGGTAAGTGAGTGAGAAAGAGGAGGAAAAACGGGGAGAGTCATGTCACAGGAACCAGGAGGGTTTAGATTTTTAAGAACAAAATTTAGGGCTTAGGTAGGGAGTCTTCAAAGAGAACTAATGAGTGAAATGCTGCAGAAAGGCTAAATGGAATGGGATTTGAATTATATGCATTTTGAATTGGTAGTTAGGGAGTTCAGAAGTCTCTTTTTTAAAATTAAAATTTTAAAAATTAAGAATGTTCAGACTTCTGGCCAAGATGGAGGCACAGGTAGACACACTGTGCCTCCTTGCACAACCAAAAGAAGGACAACAGTTTAAAAACAAAAAACAACCAGAACTGACAGAAAATAGAACTGTATGGAAGTCCAACAACCAAGCAGTTAAAGAAGACACATTCATCCAGACCAGTAGGAGGGGTGGAGTTGGGCAGCCTGGGCGGAGAGGGTTCATGGCAAAGCAGTGGCTGCTGGACTGGGCGGTCCCACATTTGTGCGCAGATAAACCAGGGGAAACTAGGTAGCAGGACAGACTGTACAACCCAGGGTTGTACACCCCAGACAACTACTATATGATGTCATTCTACTAAGCCCAGGAGACAGAGCAGCTCTACCTAATACATAGAAACGCACATAGGGAGACAGCCAAAATGAGGAGACAAACATGTCCCAAATGAAAGAACACAACAAAACTTCAGAAGAAGAACTAAACAAAGTGAAGACAATGAATTTACTATATGCATCGTTAAAAACACTGGTTATAAGGATGGTCAATAAACTTATGGGAAGAGTAGTGGAACTCAGTGAGAACTTCCACAAAGAGGTAGGAAACATAAAAAGAACTAGTCAGAAATGAAGAATATAATAACTGAAATGAAGGATACATTACAGGGAAGCATCAGTACATTAGATGAAAAACAGGATCAAATGAAAGATTTGAAAGATATGGGAGCAGAGAAAACCCAATCAGAACAGTAAAAAGAATAAAAAATCCAAAAACATGAGGACAGTTTAAGGAACTTCTTAAACAATTTCAAGTCTAAGAAGTGCCATCATGGCAGTGCCAGGGGAAGAGAGAGAGCATGTAATTGAAAATCATGTGAAAAAATAATGGAAAACTTCCCTAACCTGGTGAAGGAAATAGACATACAAGTCCAGGAAGCACAGAGAGTCCCAAAGAAGATGAACCCAAAGAGGCCCACATCAAGCCATGTCATAATTAAAATGCAAAAGGTTAATGACAATGAGAGAATCTTAAAAGCAGCAAGAGAAAAGCAGTTATCTTCAAGGGAGCTGTCACAAGTCTGTCATCTGATTTCTCAGTGGAATATTTGTAGGCCAGAAGGGATTGGCAAGAAATATTCAAAGTGATGAAAAGCAAGTACTTAAAAACCAAGATTATTCTACCCAGCACAGCTATCATTTAGAATCGAAGCACAGATAAAATGCTGCCCAGACAAGAAAAAGCTAAATGAGTTCATCACCAGCAAACCAGGATTACCTGAGATCTTAAAGGGTCTTCTTTAAGACAAAGAAAAAGTAAAGATAAAAAATATGAATAATAAAATACCAATAAACACATATTTATCGACAATTACTTTAACTGCAAATGGATTAAATATTCCAAGACATATGGAGACTGAATGGATAACATAACAACATTGTTTAATATGCTGTCAATAAGACACAGACTTTTAATTAAAAGACAAACAGACTTCAAGTAAAGGGATGAAAAGATGTTTCATGAAAGTGGAAACAAACACAAAACCAATCTTGGGTAGCAATACTTACACCAAACAAAATGGACTTTAAAAGAAAGGCTATTTAGAAAAAGACAAAGAAAGCACCAGAAATTCCACTCTGGATATTTTAAGAAATCCAAAACACTAAATTGGAATGGTAGATACATTCATATGTATTTTTACTGTGTTCACATGCAGTGTTATTTACAATAGCCAATATATGGAAGTCAGTTAAGTGTCCATCAATAGATGAACATATAAAGAAGAAGTGGTGCATATACATAATGGAATATTACTCAGTTATAAAAAGAATGAAATCTTTCCATCCGCAACAAAATGGATGGACCTAAAAGGTATTAGCTGAGTGAAATGAGTTAGAGAAAGGCAAATACCAGATGATTTCACTTATATGTGGAATCTAAAGAACAAACCAACAAGCAAAATTGAAATAGACTCACTGATACAGAAAACATTTTATCAGTTGCCACCTTGGGGCTAGGGTGGGTGTTGGGTGATAATGGTGAAAGGATTAAGAAGTACAAATTGTAGTAATAATAACAGGGATGTAAAATATATGGATCAGAGTATAGCCAATAAAGTTGTTACAACTATGTATGGTGCTAGATGAGTATTAGATAAATTCAGGTGATCATTTAGTAATTTCTGTAATGTCTAATCACTGGGTTGTACAGCTGAGGCTAATATAATATTGTATGTCAACTGTATGTTAACTGAAAGTCAAGAATAAATTTTCAAAAAGATGTTAGGGAGATGCAAAGCAAAGCAATGGCAGTTAATACTAGATAGGTAAACCGCAAACTGAAAACAAAACTTAGAAATTAATGACTTAGCACCCTCCCTAAAATGGGAGATAAAGACTGTATTTGAAACTACAAATAAAGTGGGTAGTCATTTGGCAAATCTATTCAGTAAAATAGGGGAGAAAATTCATACTAATGTGCAACACTAGATTTGAGAAAAGAAATATAACTAAAGATAAATTAAAAATACAATGTACAGCCCTGGCTGGTGTGGCTCAGTGGATTGAGTGCTAGCCTGTGAAACAAAGGATCCCTGGTTCAATTCCTAGTCAGGGCATGTACTTGGGTTGTGGGCCAGGTCCCCGTAGGGGGCGCATGAGAGACAACCACACATTGATGTTTCTCTCCCTCTTTCTCCTTCCCTTCCTCTCTAAAAATAAATAAATAACATATTTTAAAAATACAGTATACAAATTAGTGGTAAGAATTTTACTTTTTAATTTCAATAGATTTTGATTATTCTATTACAGTTGTTCTAATTTTCTCCCATTGCCCCCCTCCACCCAGCACCCCATACTATCTCTGGCAATCCCCCCTCTTAGTTCATATCATGGGTCATGAATGTAAGTTCTTTTGCTACTCCATTTCCTGTACTGTTCCTTTTTTGTTTAGTTTTAAGTATATTGATTGAGCTATTACATTTGTCCCAATTTTAACCTCTTACAGTTTCTCTGCACAGTTTCTCCCTACCTTCCTATGATTCCCCCCTCTTACATCATGTGTATGGGTTGTGCATGCAAGTTCTTTGGCTTCTCCATTGCCTATACTGTACTTAATATATCCCTGTCTATTCTGCACCTATCCAATTTTACTTATAAATTTCTATACCTTTTCCCCCATTCTCCCCCTTCCCCCTCCCAGCTGATAACCCTCCAAATGATTTCCATTTCTATAATTCTGTTCCTCTTCTAGTTGTTTGCATAGTTTTTTTTTTTGAGGATGTCTCAACTTTTATTTTTATTGGAAGATTATACTTCCAGTCAATCCACATCAGCATTTTAATCACATTTATTTATTTATTTAAGAATATTTTATTGATTATGCTATTGCAGTTGTCCCAGTTTTTATCCCATCTATTCCCCTCCACCCTGTACACCCCCAGCCCACCATCATTGCCCCACCCTAGTTCATGTCCATGGGTTGTACTTATAAGTTCTTTGGCTTCTCCATTTCCCATGCTATTCTTAACCTTCCCCTATCTATTTTGCACTTACCATTTATGCTTCTTATTCTGTGTACCTTTTCCCTCATTCTCCATCCTGGTCCCTGCTGATAACCCTCCATGTGATCTCTATTTCTGTAAATCTGTTCCTGTTTTACTTGTTTGCTTAGTTCATTTTTGTTTGTTTGCTTTTACGTTCAGTTGTTGATAGTTGTGAGTTTGTTATTTTACTGTTCATAGTTTTGATCATCCTCCTTTTCTTAGATAAGTCCCTTTAACATTTCATATAATAAGGGCTTGGTGATGATGAACTCCTTTAACTTGACCTTATCTAGAAAGCACTTTATCTGCCCTTCCATTCTAAATGATAGCTTTGCTTAGAGTAATCTTAGATGTAGGTCCTTGCCTTTCATGACTTCAAATACTTCTTTCCAGCCCCTTCTTGCATGTAAGGTTTCTTTTGAGAAATTAGCTGCTAGTCTTATGGGCACTCCTTTGTAGGCAACTCTCTCCTTTGCTTTTGCTACTTTTAAGATTCTCTCCTTATCTTTAATCTTGGTTAATGTAATTCTGATGTGCCTTGGGACTTTCTGAGCTTCCTGGATGTCCTGGGAGTCTATTTCCTTTGCTAGATTGGGAAAGTTCTCCTTTGTTATGTTTTCAAATAATTTCATTTTCTTGCTCTTCCTCTTCCCCTTCTGGCACCCTTATGGTTCAGATGTTGGAATGTTTAAAGTTGTCCTGGAGGTTCCTAAGCCTCTCCTCATTTTTTTTGAATTCTTGTTTCTTCATTCTGTTCTAGTTGAATGTTTATATCTTCCTTCTGCACCAAATCATTGATTTGAGTCCTGGTTTCTTTCCCTTCACTGTTGGTTCCCTGTACACTTTCCTTTATTTCACTTCAGTTTTTCCTCCATTTTGTGACCATACTCAACCTTATTTCTGTGAGCATCCTGATTACAAGTGTTTTCAACTCTGCATCTGTTCTGTCATTTGGGCTATATATTTTTGTCTTGGTGCACTTGTTATGTTCTAAGGTGTGGAGCCTTAGGTATTTGTGGGGGCAGGACAACCCATATCACTGTGTTGTGGCACTGTATGTGGGGGAGGAGTCACAAGGGAAACAATGCCACTTGTTCAACTCTCGGCTAGCCTTTGGTCACTTCCTCTGCTACCCACAAGCAAATTTGGCCCTTCTGGTGCTGATTCCTAGATAGGTAGTTTTGTCTAATTTCTAGGACCCTGTGGTTCTCTCCAGTGAACTCTCCTGTGAGGCTGGGAGTTTCTACTGCTGCCTCAACCCCCACAGGTTTTTTCAGTCAGAGGTTTTGAGGCTTTATTTCCCTGTGCTGGGGCCCTGGGTTGCACAGTGTCTTGCTCCCCAGTTGTTCCTCCTGGTTTATTTGCATGCAAATGTGGGACCGCCTACTCCACCAGGTGCTCACTGGCCCATCCTGGTCCTCCAGCCGCCTCTTGTCCCATACCCTCTCCACCCCTCCTACCAGTCTGGATGAATTTCTTTAACTCCTTTGTTGTCGGACTTCCATACAGTTCAGTTTTCTGGTAGTTCTGGTTATTTTTTGTTTTTGAAGTTGTCCTTCTTTTGGTTATGCAAGGAGGCAAAGTGTGTCTACTTGAGCCTCCACCTTAACTGGAAGTCTGTTTTTGTTTTTCAGATTCAGGTGTTGATAGTGGTGTTCATTGTCATTTTAATGTTCATAATTTTGATCTTCTTCTTTTTCCTAAATAAATCCCTTTAACATTTCATAGAAGGACTTGGTTATGATGAACTCCTTTAACTTGACCTTGTCTGGAAAGCACCTTATCTGCCCTCCCATTCTAAATGATAGCTTTGCTGAGTAGAGTAATCTTGAATGTAGGTCCCTGCCTTTCATGACTTTGAATATTTCCTGCCAGCCACTTCTTGCCTATAAGATTTCTTTTGAGAAATCAGCTGATAATTTTATGGGAACTCCTTTTTAGGTAACTGTTCATTTTCTCTTGCTGCTTTTAAGATTCTCTCCTTTCATTTTTGGCATTTTAATTATGATGTGTCTTGGTATGGCCCTCTTTGGGTCCAACTTGTTTTGGACTCTCTGAGCTTCCTGGACTTGTATATTTATTTCCTTTGCAAGACTGTGGACTTTTTTCCATTAGTTTTTTTTAAAGTTTTCAATTTCTTGATCTTCCTCTTCTCCTTCTGGCATCCCTTTGATTTGGATATTGGCCCTTTTGGAGATGTCACAGAGTCTCCTTAAACTCTCCTCATTTTTTTTTAATTCTTCATTTTGTTCTGGTTGAAGGTTTATTTCTTCCTTTTGTACCAAATCATTGGTTTGAATCTATGCTTCCTTCCCTTCAGTATTGGTTTCCTGCGGATTTTTCTTTATTTCCCTTAATAGAGCCTTCATTTTTTCCCTTATGCTTTTGCCGTATTCAAGGAGATCTTTAAGCACCCTGATTACCAGTGTTTTGAATTCTGCATCTGATAGGTTGGCTATCTCCACATCACTCAGTTCTTTTTCTGGAGTTCTGTTCTCTTCCTTCATTTGGGCCATATTTCTTTGTCTCCTGATTTTGGCAACCTCCCTTTGTGCACTGGGTAGAGTTGATTTGATTATGTTTTAGTGCACCTTTCAAGTCATATGGGGAATATCCTTGGGTATTAGCCAGAGTGGGGCAACCATGGTTCCATGTGTGGGGGAGGATTCAAAGAGGGGATAGTGTCCCTGCTGACTGACTTATGGGGGCTTGCCTGGCCCTCACACTGTTTCCAGTTATATCACCCACTTCCCGGTGTTCATGGCACCCCCTCAGCTGCTGTCCTGATTGTGGTTCCCAAGGTAGGTGGGTTTGCACACGTTCTGGGGTCTCCTGCGAAACCAGCAGTTTCTTCCTCTGCCCTAACCCCTACTGAGTTTACAGCCAGAAGTTACAAGGCTTCTTTTTCCTGGCACTGGAGCCCTGGGCTGCACAGTGTGGCCTGGCACTAGGCTTGCTAGCTCACCAAGTGTCTCCCTGATTTTTATTCGCCACAGGTGAATGTGGGGCTGCCAGTTTCACAGTCACCACTGCTACACCAATCTTCTCCACCCCAACTCCTCATCTCCACCCTTCCTACCCATCTGGATGAATATAGCTTGTTTAAATCCTTGGTTGTTGGACTTCAGTACAGTTCTGAGTGATTTTCTGGGTGATTTTGTGGCAGTTCTGGGTGTTTTTCATTTTTAAGTTAGTTGTGTTCCTTCTCATGGTTATGCAGTGAGGCAAGGCATGTCTATCTACGCCTCTACTTGACTAGAAGCCCCTATGTGGTTCTTAACATCCTGCCACCTATTCTGTACCTATCAGTTTGTACTTCTTAATCCCTGCACCTTTTCCCCCATTCTTCCCTTTCCCCTTCCAAACAATAGCCATCCAAATGAGCTGCATAACTATGATTCTGTTTCTGTTGTGCTTGTTTGCTTAGTTTGTTTTTTTAGATTCAGTTATTGATAGTTGTGAATTTATTGCCATTTAATATTCATAGTTTTGACCTTCTTTTTCTTAAATAAGTCCCTTTAACATTTCATATAATAATGGCTTGGTGATGATGAACTCCTTTAATTTTACCTTGTCTGGGAAGCATGTTATCTGCCCTCCTATTCTAAATGATGGCTTTGCTAGATAGAGTAATCTAGGTTGTAGGTCCATGCTTTTCATTACTTTGAATACTTCTTGCCAGTCCCTTCTAGTGGCAAAGTTTCTTTTGAGAAATCAGCTGACAGTCTTATGGGAACTTTTTTTGTAGGTAACTATCTGCTTTTCTCTTCCTGCTTTTAAGAGTCTCACCTTATCTTTAACCTTTGGCATTTTAATTGTGATGTGTCTCGGTGTGGTCCTCTTTGCATCCATGTTGTTTGGGACTCTCTGTGTTTCCTGAGCTTGTTTGTCTGTCTCCTTACCAAATTAGGGAAATTTCCTTTCATTACTTTTTCAAATACGTTATCAATTTCTTGCTCTTCCTCTTCTCCTTCTAGCACCCCTGTGATTTGAATGTTGGTACGTTTGAAGTTGCCCCAGAGGCTCCTACCTTATCCTCATTTTGTTTTATTCTTTTTTCTTCTTGCTATTCTGATTGAATGTTTTCTTCTTATGTTCCAAATCATTGATTTAATTCTAGGCTTCATCCACTCTATTGTTGATTTCCTCTTAATTTTTCTTTATTTCACTGTGTTTCCTTCATTTCTGTTAGATCATTTTTATGATGTTAAAGTACCCAATGAGTTCCTTGAGCATCCTAATAATCAGTGTTTTGAATTCTGCATCTGATAGATTGCTTATCTCCATTTTGTTTGTTTGTTTTTTTCTGGAGTTTTGCTCTGTTCTTTTATTGGGGCCATATTTCTTTGTCTCCTCATTTTGGCAGCCTCCCTGTGTTTGTTTCTGTGTGTTAGGTAGAGCTGCTTTGACTCCCTGTCTTAGTAGTGTGGCCTAATGTAGTAGAAAAATACACCCATAAGTTGAATGGGGCAGAGTCTTAAGTAATTGCCAAGGTGGGGCATCCTTTGTGAACTATGTTGATGAAGTCTCAGATATGGGTGCAGTCGCTTTATGGCTGTGTGGGAGAGGATTCAGAAAAGGACAATGGCAGCTGCCTGGACTCTGGAGTTTTTCCAGGAGGTATTGTTCCCTGGCACTCACCCTGATGCCAGACACCTCATTTTCTCCCTGTATGTCACTGGTGTGCTTCAAGCTATTGCCCTGATGCTGTAGCCCAGAGGGAGTATGTCTGTGTAACTTCCATGACGGTTGCAGGCCCCTTAAGAGGAGATGCCTGAAAATCCTGCAATTTCTTCTGCCGCCCCAACCCCCACTCGTTTTTACTGCCAGAAGTTATGGGGACTTATCTTCCTGGCACTGGAATCATGGACTGAGTGCTTTGGTGTGGGGCTGGGATCCCTCCTAAGATATCCCTCCTGATTTTTATCCACCATGTATGGGTATGAGACTGTCTGTTCCATGTCTCCCCTTCTCCTCCCTTTCTATCCATCTGAGTGAATATGACTTCTTTAATTCCATCAGACTTCCATGTAGCTTAATTTTCTGACAGTTCTGGGTGATATTTATTTTGTAGTTTAGTTGTAACTTTTGCTGTGGTTTTGGGAGGAGGTGAGCTATGTGTACCTATGCCTCTATCTTGACTGGAAGTCTAAAATTTTAAATATCTCCTTGAAAAGGAGTATCTTCCAGCAAAACATGAGTGACCAGAATTGACGAACTAAAAAACATTGTTTAGGAACAACGCATTCCCCAAGATAACATAGAATTATAAATAAATTTCCTCAAATCTTTAAGGAACTCTTTCTCTATATTTTTTGAATTTTTGAATCCTTGTTTTATTTATTTATTTTTAAATTCTTTAAGACTATATATTAGGCCCCCCGCCACCACCTCACTCCACTCCCTTCCCTCTGGCAACCACCACACTGTTGTCTGTGTCTATGAGTTTCAGTTTCATACCTTACATATGAGTGAAATCGTATGCATAGTTCTTAGCTTTTTCTGACTGACTTATTTCACTTAGCATAATATTCTCTGGGTCCATCAATGTTGTCACCAATGGCAGTATTTTGTTTTTCTATGACTCAGTAGTATTCTGTAGCGTATATGTACCACATCTTCTTTATCAGGTCTTCTATCGAAGAACACTTTGGTTGTCTCCATGTCTTGGCCAGTGTGAATAATGCTGCAATAAACATAGGGGTCCACATATCTTTTTTTTAAATTTATTTTTAGAGAGAGGTAGGAAAGGAAGGAGAAAGAAAGGGAGAGAAATATCAGTGTGTGGTTGCCTCTCGAGTGTCCCCTACTGGGGACCTGGCCTACAACCTAAGCATGTGCCCTGATTGGGAATTCAACCAGCGACCCTTTGGTTCATAGCCTGCACTCAATCCATTGAGCTTCATCATCCAGGGTGGGTGCATGTATCTTTGTGAATACATGTTTTCAAGCTCTTCAGATAGATCCTCAGGAGACAATTTGCTGGGCCATATAATAACTCAGTTACTAATTTTTCAAGGAACTGCCATACTGTTTTCCATAGTGGCTGTACCAGTCTACATTCCCACCAGTAGTGAATGAGGGTTCCCTTTTCTCCACAACCTCTCTAACACTTGTTATCAGTTGTATTGTTGATAACAGCTGTTCTAACAGGAATGAGGTGCTATGTCATGGTAGTTTTGATTTGCATCTCCCTAATAGCTAGTAAGGTTGAACCTCTTTTCATATATATGTTCACTCTTTGTATGTCCTTTTGGGAAAAGTGTCTGTTCAGGTTCTCTGCCCATTTTTCATTTGGATTATTTGTTTGATATTGATTTTATGAGTTCTTTATATATTTTATTTGTTTTTTTGAAAAGTTTGGTAATTTTTTAGAAAGTTAAGCATGTGGCCAAGGAGTCTCACTGCTAGATATCCACCCATGAGAAACAAAATCTTACATCCACATAAAGATTTGTGCATAAAGGTTCGTAGCAGTATTGTTCATTACAGCCTAAATCTGGAAACTACCCAAATCCCTGTCAAATGGTGAAGAAACAAATTATGGTATACCCATGCAGTTGAATACTACTCAACAATAAAATGTAAGGAACTACTAATAAATACAACAGCATGAATGAATCTCAAAATCATCACTCTGAGTTAAAATAGGACAGAACACAAGAGACTATTACCAGTATGATTACATATATATGAAATTCTAGAAGAGTCAAAACTTCCATCATTAGACAAAAGCAGATCAGTGATTGCTGTAGGTAAGAAGGAGTTAAGGACTGACTGTAAAAGGGCAAGAGAGAACATTTTGGGTGAGGCATAGTGTTCCAAAACTTCCTTGGGGTGGTGGGTACTTAACTGTGTATGTATAACTTGAAATGGCTCAGTTTTATTGTAAGTTATAAGTCAATGAAGTTGTTTAAAAATAAAGGTGGCTTTATTAGATCTGCAGGTTTACTAGCTGTGTGACATTCACCAGTTTACATTTTCTCACATGCACACTTGTACACATTTCATTTTTAAAGCAATCATTTCTTTATTGTATTGCAGTTACTGGGCTTACACATGATTCTTCTCACTAGAAAAAGAATCATGTAGTTATCAATACTGCTACTTGTTCTATCTCACAAGGTTGTTGTGAAATACCACACAAGATAACTATTGAGACAATGCTTTGGCAACTCTAAAGTAGTATTACACAACTATATAGTAGACTTCACATTTTTACAAAACAGACATAAAAATGTTTTTTCACATGAATGCCTTGAGACTCGTGACAACTTGGGTATTCCAAAGTCAGTATTTGCTCAGGAACAGAGAACCAATACAGTGGTCACCTTTTTAACATCCTTCCTAAACCTATTTTCTACTGACTGTTGACTTACTGGATAGCTCAGTGTAGTATTATCTAGGCTATACTTCCATTTTCCAGAAAGAAATACGAAAGAGATGTTTCCAGAGAGTGACTAGATGAGGATGACAAGACATTTATTTCCCAGTGGAGAAGACCATAACCTAGTAAACTGTCTTTGAGCACTTTCCCAAGAGGATCACAACTGAGATTTGTCTTCCTCTAAAGTCAGTTAAATTTCTTTACATTTACTACTTCAGCTTCACATGTCTTACTGAATATAGGGTCCAGCAGAAGTAATGCCTGCTTGAGTGTGGTTGATAGGGTAATAATATGGGTATAATAATTTATAGTTTTAATTTCAACATTTCACCTAAAATGTCATATGGTGTGCTTCAGTGTGATAGTTATGTTACAGAATTACATGCTTATGATTTAGGAATAAAAGATGTTGTAATAAAAAAGGGGTGTTATTTGTGCTAGACCTTGGTATTTATTTACTAATGTGTCCTGCGTTAGGAAGAGTGGGTGAATAATTTTATTTATTTTTTTAATTTTTTTTATTTTAGTTTATTCAGTACAGTTTCTATCCTTTATTCCCATTCCAGCCCACCCACCCATCCCTCCCATTTCCAACCCCCCTTGTTTTGTCCATGTGTCCTCTATATTTGTTCCTGTA
>CM052547.1:49046233-49077699 GCA_028533065.1 Trachops cirrhosus | reverse complement strand
TAGGGTCCCTTTTTCTCCACAATCTCTCCAACACTTGTTGTCTGTTGTTTTATTTATGATATGGCCATTCTGACTGGTGTGAAGTGGTATCTCATTGTGGTTTTAATTTGCATTTCTCTGATAGCTAGTGATATTGAGCATCTTTTCATGTGTTTCTGGATCCTCTGCATATCCTCCTTGGAGAAATGCCTACTCAGGTCCTTTGCCCATTTTTTAATTGGGTTTCTTGTCTTCTTCAAGTGGAATCGTGTAAGTTCTTTATATATTTTGCAGATTATACCCTTGTATGAGGTATCATTGGCAAATATGTTTTCCCATACAGTTGGTTCTCTTTTTGTTTTAATACTGTTTTTTTATCCATGCAGAAACTTTTTATTTTGATGAGATCCCATTCGTTTATTCTTTCCTTTATGTCCCTTGCTCTAGGGGACGTGTCAGTAAAAATGTTTCTGCGTGCAATATCTGAGATTTTCCTGCCTATGTTCTCCTCTAGAACTTTAACTGTGTCACGGTTTATATTTAAGTCTTTTATTCACCTTTAGTTTATTTTTGTTTATGGTATGAGTTGGTGTTCGAGTTTCATTTTTTTTGCATGTATCTGTCCAGTTCCCCCAACACCATTTGTTGAAGAGGCTATTTTTACTCCATTTTATGTTGCTTCCCCCTTTGTCAAATATTAATTGACCATAGAGATTTGGGTTTATTTCTGGGCTCTCTGTTCTGTTCCATTGGTCAATGTTCCTGTTTTCACGCCAGTACCAAGCTGTTTTGATTACAGTGTCCCTGTAATATAGTTTAATACCGAAACTTTTTAAACCAGTGCAGGGATCATTTCACGCTTTCACCTGTTGCAAAATTTAACAAATTCTAAATTTAACAAATTCTTATTTTTTTTTACCACCACTGTACAGCTGGGTGCTCCACTATCCTTCCAGGTATGGGTGATATTTGACATTTAGCCTAGCTATATAAACAGGTTTGTGCACTGTAACAAGTGTGAAGGCTGTTTTTAAATACATAATCTCTTCTTCAAATGCAGTTTGGTGAGTAAATTTTACCTTGAATTCAGGTTTATATTACATCAAGTCTGACAATTTTAAAGTTTTTCTACCAGCAACAGGTACAGCAACCAAAAATGAACAAAGCCTGTAGTATCACATAATATTTTACTATCGTTGTCAATTTTTAAGGACTCCCTTTACTAACAGTTCTAAGAAGATGATTCTATGGTCAGTCTACTGCCATGCTTCATTTGATTCGGTCCTGCTTCAGTCTGGTCAGTAGTAACCATAACCTCTTAGGGCTCACATTTGTCCTTTGATAACATTGAGGCCACTGGGTCCAGTAACAGCATACCTCCAGTTTTAGCTTCCAAGAAACCTGAACATGAAATCTGGGTCCTGCGCATCCTGACAGGTGTTCCTGACCTGTTCCTCTTGTGGAAGAGCTAGAACAAAGTAGGGGTCATGCTGGCCATAGCCAGGCTGGGGTTGCTCCTCAGGGCCCTTGCTAGGCCCCTGCTTCTGGAGCCATCCTGACACCCATGGGGCCCTCAGTCATGTTGAGTTCTTTATATATTTTAAATATTAAAACTTTGTTGGAGCTGTTGTTTGCAAATATCATCTCCCTTTCTGTCAGTTGCCTCTTTGTTTTGTTGTTGGTTTCTTTTCCTGTGCAGAAGCTTTTTAGTTTGATATCCCATTCATTTATTTTTGCCTTTAATTCCCTTGCCTGTGGGGTTCTCTCTAATTTAAATTGTGTAAGGCTTAGAAAAATTGAAAAGGTTTACCTTTTATTTTTTGAGGCTGACTTGATTATACAGAAGAATAGTATAAGTATAGAAAGCTATAGCCTATTTAGGTGACAAACCTCTAGGAAAAGCATTGACAAATCCTCTGTAGCACTCTACTAAAAGAATGCACTGTCCTTATGAGGATTCATTCTGGGGATGCAAGAATGAGTCAACATTAGGAAATCATGGTAGGAATACATAAAATCCACATGATGACCTAGATTTTGGCTCCAAAAGCATTTAATAAAAATCTTACATCTATTCTTGCTTTTTAAAAAACTGTTAGGGAAGTAAGCAAAGAAATGAATACTCCCCTTATATAATGAAGAAAAATCAGAAGCAAATACTTAATGGAGAAAATTTTGAGGCATTTGCATTAAAGTCAAGACTAAGACACAGCTGCACACTTCCACTACTAATACCCGCATTGCTTTGGTGCTTCTGGCCAATGCACAAAAAGGAAGAATAGAAAAGGAAAAATGTGTACATATTTGAAAAGGCAGAAGAAAAAGATTTTGTAAATTTATAATATGAATTATATGCAGTATATCTACAATGTACAACATATCAGCAGTAATGTTAACTATGTAATGGAAAATTGCAACACAAATGATAGAATAACTTAGAATGAATAAATATATCTAGGGATGTACAGAACATATAAGAAAAGAATATACAAGTTCTATAACAGAATATATACTTTTTTTGGAGAGAATGTCTCAATATTTTGAAGACATTATCTCAAAATTAATTCATAAATTTCATTTAAGTCCAAGAAATATCTCAAAAATTTTTTGGGAGGGGACTTGACAGATTGTTCTATGTTCATATTGAAAAGTGCAGATAGTTAATCTTTAAGAATGACTTTTTTCATCAGTATTTAAAATCATGATACTGTTGCAGGAATATACTGCCAGTCCATGTACTTGCCATCTTAAAATCTCCTAGGGAACCTTTTTAACTACAGGTTCTGACTAAGGTCCTGCTCCTAATTGCACAGGTTTGAGGTGGATCCTAGGATCTGTATATTTCAACATGTTTCCCAGGGGTCCTGATGTGCAGCCATATTGGGAACCTCATATATAGAATGTCTTTTACAGGAAGAACCAGAAA
Source organism: Trachops cirrhosus (assembly GCA_028533065.1). Lineage (NCBI taxonomy): Eukaryota > Metazoa > Chordata > Mammalia > Chiroptera > Phyllostomidae > Trachops > Trachops cirrhosus. Next base: position 49,074,794 of record CM052547.1, on the reverse strand, counting down.
CAAGGATATGAAGTATGAATTTAACTGAGGAGGTCCTTGGGATAAATGATTTTTTAAGGGTTGGAAGCATAGCTTTTACAACTATTGGGGAAGTGAGGCAGAGGTATTTTAGGATATGAGAATTATGTGCTGTTGTGGAAAGGGTCAGCACTGCTGGGTCAAAACCTCCAGGGATCATAGGATGGTAGTTGGGTAATGTAGTAACCAGAATGACCTTCCAGATTACAAAATCTTAGTTGACTCTATTATATATTTGGCATCCTAGAAAGGGTGATGTGACTTCTGGATCATAAATGGTTACATTAGCCAAGCCTGTCTGCACTGTGACCTCATTTCCTTGCTTGCATCATAACGTCTCCATGATCCTGATGAGTGGTGGGGCCTTTCTTGAGAGTACTAGATGGTGATGAGAGAGTGAACTCTCTGTTGGCTGGGTTTCTCTTCAGGGATCTCATCTAGTTTGATAGGACCCTTGGGCTGGCCTCTGTCTCTTATAAATATGGTGACACATGGAAACAGTATGTCTTTTAGGAACCAGCATCAGCAGGTAAGGTGAATGCCCAGAAATAAATTCCACTAGAAGATATAGGGATGATAAGAAATCTGATCCCATCAACTGCCACCTGACTTCACCAGGAAGTGGGTAAGCATTTCAATACAAATGGTGTGCAATGGTGTGTAATAACCACATTTATTATAAAGAAATATAGGGTATTCACTATCATAAAACCACCACTGGTTGAACTGAATGGGAATAGCCTGGGCCTGTCTGGGGAGGCGAATGTGCAGTGCTTACTGACCTGAGGCCTGCTTCCCTTTACATGCGGAAAGCCACATGCAGCAGGCCCTCACAGAATGTGAAAGTGCCTCCTTGGGTGTTCCCGAGTAGAGATGATCTTCCTGCCTCATAACTTTTCATGAATGGCCATAGAAGAGCTAGTTTTCCCCATTCTCTCCTTCATGGATTTTTTCCAGTTTTCTTCTTTTCAGAACTATGCTTTTTTACATATGTTTTGTAATATAAAAGAGAAAGAAGTATGAATCATAGCTAGTATAAAGAAGGTTTAAGTTACTAATTATTTTCTGTTTACTTCTTGATTTTTAAAGCAATATATTATGTGGCTCATGTGTGGTTATATGTAGTTTACATTTACACTAAAATTCGCTTTATGATTTCACCCTGGTTATTTATTTTCAGTGAAGCATAACTGGAAGACCATGACAGAAGCTATTCAAAACCACATTGGCTCTCTAAATTGGAGCTACAGGCTGTCTTTGAGGGAGAAAGCTGTGGCCTATGTAAATTCCTATGGAGAATTTGTTGAGCACCATAAAATAAAGGTACTGTTTGAATATTTTGTCTTGTTCATTGCTTTCCTTTACTACTGGTTGTACTAGCCTTGAACTAAAATTCCATGTTAAGGGGTATAGCTAGTGCATATTCGGCCATACATGCACAAGTATTTCCTCCATTGTTTGTGGATTCCAGATGTCTAGCTAAATGAAAGAAATTTCCTTTCAAAGAACTCTTTAAAGTTCTTTGAAGTTGCCTTTTGATTGCCATTTTAAAAGAGAAAATGTTTAAACAGTAAAAAAATCAAAATTTTAGTGTTAATTCTTTTAGAAAATGAAACCTTAAATAGAACTTCAATATATATTATTCATAAAAGTATTAATAAAAGTAGCATCAGATTAGTGTATTTTATAAATTTATATTTATAATGTTTATGTATTATAAGATCAATATGTAAGGAAAATGAGACCATTTTGATGAACACAAAACTTTTTCATTGGAGTTTTGAAAGACAAGCAAATACCATTCTCAAGCACCGAGTTTATTTTTGTACTCCGCTTTTGTAGCATGGTGTGCAATAACCTTGATAGAATTTGAGGTTATTTTGTGGTCATTTATTATCTAGAAAGGTGTGAGGTGGTCCATTTAAAGCTACTCCTTTACAGCCATACATGGGCTAATTTGACCTTCATCATTCACATGAAATATACTAGAAATCCAAGTCAGTCAGTTTTAGTTCTCAAATTGTCATACACCTGGTATAGCTGGTTGAATAGGTGATCATTCCCAGCCACCCCTGCCTCTCCTATGCCTCCTCATTTAGTGATACCAGCAATCCACTTACTCCAGCAAGAAACTTCAGGTTCTTCCCACTTTACCCTTACAGCTTGAATTTGTTTGTCTGTCACAGGTCCTTGTCTCCAGGTTGCCCTCCCTCCATCCCACTGAAATCACCCCTTTGCTTAAATACTTTAATTGCTTTTTGAACTTTTAAAATGTGAATGTATTTATTATTTACTTATATAATTGGAAATAAACAAATAATGAACAACCTTTCCTGATGCTCCATAGCCTGGATTTTTAGGATGGCATAGAAGGATCTTTACTTTTGGCATTAATCTGTGTGACTTCACTTCTGACACATAGCCTCCTGTCCTGTCACTTCTGGCCACTTGCTGTTCCCTGGATGCCAGCTGCTTTCAGGCCTGTGTGCATTTTTATGTACTATTTTCTCTTTAGGTTTCAATTTCTTTAAAATTTTTGCACTTTTCTCATCTCCACTCGAAATGCCACCACCTTTAAACCACCCCCACTATGGTCTTTTGGTTAATGTTTTGTGAAGACTTCTATTTCTATGATGATGCTTATCACACTGCATTATTATTTTGCATGTTTGTTCCTTTTGATCGGAAGCTCCATAGAGGGGAGTAACTAGTTTGATCCTGGTGACTGCTGCTTTGTAGTGTTGGTTGAAAAGTGAAATTTACTTTTCTTTTTTCAAGGCAACCAATAGAAAAGGACAGGAAACTTATTATACTGCTGCAAAATTTGTCATAGCAACAGGTGAAAGGCCACGGTATTTAGGAATCCAAGGAGATAAAGAATACTGTATTACTAGGTAAGATTAAATAGGCCATTTTCACTGTAAATTGTATTATGTTTATGTGTTTCCTGTCTTGTTTCACAAAGTTTTGAATTGATAAATAAAAGTATATACAATGCAAGAAGCTACATAGTTAACATAATGGAGCAAGGAGGAAATAAAGTTAAGTAAATAATAAGGTCACATTTATGCACAAAAATGTGCTTTATGTTTGTAGATAATTGCTCTGGGAATTTGGCTCTAACTTTCCTGGAGGCCGAAGAGAAGAAGCAAATACAATTAGCTTTAGGTTTTAGTGTCTAATATAATAACAATGAACCAGCCGATCAGGAGAATCATGGCTGGCTGTTCCTAAAGAGAATAATGTATAATGTAGTACAATGACTTGCAAGCTTTTTTTGACTAGATACACATTAAGAAATATATTTTTCATTGTGCTGTTATTCAGGTGAACACAAACACACACACACATCTAAAACAAAATAATATTTCTTATTATCACATATAAGTTAGTCTAATATTTTCTATTCTGTGTTTTAAAAAAGACTTTGCTTATGTCCTGGCCAGTGTGGCTTGGTTGGTTAGAGCATTGTCCCATGCAAGAAAAGGTTGTGGGTTTGATTCCTGGTCAGGGCACATATGTAGGTTGCAGGGTCAGTTCCCAGATAGGGCATGTACAGGAGGCATCCATTCTATGTTTCTCTCTCACATCAGTGTTTCTTCTCTCTCTCTCCCCCCATTGCCTCCTCTCTCCCTCCCTCCTCATCCCCCCTTCCTTTCTCTCTAAAAGCAATAAAAAAATTTCCTTGGGTGAGGATAAAAAACATACACACAAAACTTTGCTTGCAATCCACTAATTTGATTTTTAAAAAACTGAGGTATACTTCTTCCTCCACAGGAGAAACTATTACAAACTCCAAAAGGCTATTTCTTTTAATGTGTCTTCATTCAAGCCCCAAATTGTAATTCAGCCAACAAAAGACCATTGAAAGCAGTAACTCATTTCATTTTATTGCCTAGGTATTCTGTTTCTTATTTTTATTTTTCAGTGATGACCTTTTTTCTCTGCCTTATTGCCCTGGCAAAACATTAGTAATTGGTGCATCTTATGTGGCTCTGGAATGTGCAGGATTTCTTGCTGGTGTTGGCTTAGATGTCACAATTATGGTGCGTTCAGTCCTTCTTCGTGGCTTTGATCAAGAAATGGCAGAGAAAGTGGGTTCCTACATGGAACAACATGGTGTTAAGTTCTTAAGAAAATTTATACCTGTGATGGTGAGTCTGAATGATATTTGGAATTCCTTTTATTTTCTTTTTATTCTCTCTTTAGCCTTTTATTTTACTCCTCCTTCATTTCATTGAGTAGATTGGTCTGTACTCAGTAGGAAACCTTAAAGATAGTGTTCCCACCCCAAGTCTATAAAACTGGCCCCCATTTGTCCCTGTCTTCTCCTCCTCTGATAGAGAGGGGTCCTTGCTCCTCTCAGGCCAGATTCCCTCTTCTCTCACTGTTCCTTGCCTTCTCTCACCTTTTCAGGGACTTCCCATCTTCAGGGTCTTCCTTTCTCCTCTATCATGCCCTTCAGTGTCATTCATCTTTAAACAAATAAGCCCTCCACCCCTCTCTGCTTTTCTGGCTGGGTCCCTATTTTTCTTTTTCCCTTTAGGAGAAAACTATCCATGTTACTTCTCATTTCTTACCACATTTCCCACTGCCTCAGACTCTCAGCTCCTTCTTCCTTCCCTACCACTCCTTTGAAATTGCTTGTCAGGTTCTGTTGTCAAAGCCATGGTTACATCTCTATCCTATGTTACTGGGCCTCTGGCATCAGTTGGTGAAATTGACATTCTTTCCATTGGAAACCCACTCCTTTCTCTACTTCTCTGACCCCACAGCCTGTGGTTCCAGGTATACTCAACTTGTAAATATCAGAACACCTGGTCCCTCCTCCCTTTTCAATTCTCTGCCCTTTATACCTAGGCAGTCTTCTTTAGGCCCACATTTTGTTATCTTAATGCCAATGGCTCTCAGATATATATATCCTGCTCAGGCATCTTTCCTGAACTCCACACTCATTTGGACAGCTGCCTGCTAGATATCTCCACTTGAATTCCTCATAAGCATTTCAAATTTAACAAGACAAATATGAAACTCTTGATTTTCTGCCTTTGTATATTCCCCTGCTAATCTTTCTGTCCTATGTACTCACTAAATGATACTACAGTCCATACAATTTATTAAACCAACATCTTAGTAAGCATCCCTTCATTCTTCCTTTTATGCTACCTCCAACTAATCCATTGACTTAGTTCTACCTCCAAATGTATCTTGTGACAGTCCTCTGTTCTCTGTCTCTCTCTGTTTAGTCCAAAAACCTAAATACATACATACACACATATTCACACTCACATGCACATCCTAGGACCAAATAGTTTTCTGTTCCTTTTAGATAGAATCATTACATTGTTTATCCTTACTAGGTTCAACAGTTGGAGAAAGGTTCACCTGGAAAGCTGAAAGTAGTGGCTAAATCCACTGAAGGACCAGAAACTATTGAAGGAGTATATAACACAGTAAGTTTTTATTTTAGAAGCAAGAAGTAGTTGAACACACTCATAAGTTAGCACAGAAGACACTTATGGGAAAGTTATACCAGGCTTAACTGTTTTTTGGATTCTTTGTAAGAGTGTAGTAAATGTGGAAGGTAGTTGGTCTGTTGACATTTATAATGGTACATGAAGGATACCATGGTAAAATCCAAGTATATGTGTAACTACACATAGAACAAAATCTAGAAACAGATATACCTGACTGTTATTAATACTTAGTTCATGGGCATTAGATATTTTATACATTTCTGCATTTAAATATTTTTGCAATAAATACTGAATCTTTTTATATTTATATATTGTGTATTTTTATTTTAAAAATATGTTTTGTATTTTCAAAAATATCTTCTTGAAATATATTTTTATTTTGAAAAACAATATTTAAAATATCCAAATAGTGCATGGGCTATTTTTGGATGGCAACAATTCTAATTTAAATTGCTAATACTTGGATGCCAGCATTTCTCTTGTAAGCTTTAGTTGATAGTTTTAACATAAATTATACATTTATGTTTTATGTACTCTAAAACATGTGGATTTTTTGGTTAAAAAAGGGAATGATGTAGGGTCTAGTAAAAAATACATTAAAATATAAAATTTATTTGATAATTTATCCTTTGATTAATTTGAATTTTCTTTGTACATATTCATATTATTTGTGAATAACCACAGTTTTGTTTCCTCTTTTTTACTGTTTTCCTCATTACTTCTTTTTCTTGCATAAGTGTACTAGCTGGGACCTCCAGTAGAGTGTTAACCAGAAATGGTGGTGGCAGCCATTCTTGTCTTGTTCTCAGTATTGAAGGAAAGTTTTCAGTGTTTCATTATTTAAGAATAATTTTTTCTGTAGGGTTTTTATAGATATTCTTAATCAAGTTAAAGAAATTCTTTTCTATTTTCTGTTTGCTAAGGGTTTTTGGTTATGTGGGTTTTTTGTGTTTTAAAAATCATGAGTGTATAAGTTCAGTTAACAGTTCCTTTTGTAGGTGATGATAATCAAAATTTTTTTTCTTTAATTTGTAAATATGTTGAATTACATTGCTTTTCTAATCTTCAATCAAATTTTTACTCCTGATATAAACCTAACTTGGTAAAGGTCCTATTTATATATTGTTGGATTTGTTTATTTAGAATTTTTACATTATATTCATGAATCATACTGGCTTATAATTTCCTTTCACATATTGAACTTGTCAGAGTTTGGTATCAAGCTTATTCTAATGTAATGGGGTGCAGTGTAGGGGTCCCCAAAAATAACAGAGAATATTCCTGATAAGCTTGGATTAGGGGAAGGGGGAAGTGGACAAAAGGCAGTTAAGGTACTTTGCATAACAATGACAACTTAACAGTTGTGCTACCACCCAGGGCAAAAGGTGTACTTGACTTTAAGGGCCTATCCTCACTGGTGATATAGCCAGGGGAGGTGGATGCCTACCCCTGATGCCCCTCTGCCACAGGGAACTCTTGCTCTGACTAAAGATGGTAGCTGAAAGAAGGTAAAAGAAAAAGGGGAACTGGCAAAAGTAGCACATCATAGGAGGGGCTGAATATGAGATCATATAGGAGCTCAGGTCAAGCATTTAAAAGAGGGCTGAAAGAAAGGAGGAAGAAGCTGTGCAGGAGGAAAGGGTGTAAAGAGAGAGCTGATGGAGGTATGTGAGGACCTCCTTAACCAAGCACAGATTTGTGGGAGATGCTTGGAGCTGAACTGAACTGTGACCAGGAATGCTGAGCTGCAGACTTCTGCTTCTCTGAAGGACATATGGAGAAGCCACTCTTTTCGGACATGTGTCTCCCGGGACTCTACCATGATCCAGTGTAACACAGCACATGTTTCCCTGAACCACTACATGGAGGCTGAGACCAACATACCCCAGATCCTGAAGGAGAGAGAGCTTCTGCAAGAGGATGGCCACTCTGAAACCTACAAGAACACCTTCCAGAGGGGATGGAGACCTGTTTGCACAGCTGGTTTAAGAACAGATAAGGATGTGGGGACTTCTGGTATGATTTTTGGCTTACAGCCTGGTGGGAGCAAGGGAAGTTCTGGGTCTTATGGGAGAACAGGGCTCTGAGCAGGAGTGCTCTCAGCCTTCCCAAGGTTGGAATCCTGTAAATAAAAACCTGTTTCCTTCAACACTAATTGTTGGATCATGCATCAAGATGCTATGTGGTCGAGCCTCAGTTTGCTTGGTTACACTAACTCATGAAAGGAGTTTGGAGTATATTTCCTCTTTTTCTTTCCTCTGGGAGCGTTTATGTAGTATTGGAACATTCTTTGTATATTTGATAGAATTCACTGCTGCAACCATCTGAGTCTAGAATTTTCTATGGTATTTCACCACTGATTCATTTTTTAAACAGTCAAAGGACAGTTAAGGCTTTCTATTTTTTTCTTGAGTTATTTTAGATTAATATATTTTTCTAGGAATTAGTCCATTTCATCTAAGTTACCAAATATACTGGTATAAAGTTGTTCACAATATCTAAATTAGTAAGTTATTTAATTTTGTAACAAGGTATAATTTACATGTAGTGAAATGCACAGGTCTTAGATGTATATAGTTCAGTCAGTTTGACAAATGTACATGTTCATGTAATCCACACTCCTTTGAAGGTAACAAAACACATCTGTGATTGTAGTAAGCTCTTGTGTTTCTTCTCAGTTCTTGACCCCAAGCAACTCTATTCTGATTCTGTCACCATAGACTAGTTTTGCCTATTTAAGCGTCACAGAAATGGAACCATATGGTAGGTACTCCTTGATATCTGGCTTCTTTTATTCAGAATAATGTTTTTAGAGTTCATCTATGTTGTTGTGTATATCAGTAGTTCTTTTTATTGTATGAATTGTATGAATATAAAGTTGTATGTATACCATAGTTTATTCATTTTCCTGTGGATGGACACTTAGGCTGTTACCAGCATGGGCTAATTGTGACTTAAACTCCTATGAAAATTTCAGGTATAAGGCCTTTTGTGGACCTATATTTTCATTTCTCATGGGTAAATAAATACCTAAGGGTGAAACTGCTTGGTCCTAGGATAGTTTGTATGTTTAATTTTTTGAGAAAGTGCCAAATACCTTCTAAATGATTATATCTTTTTATATTTCCACCAGCCATGCATGAGAGTTTTGGTTGTTCCGTGTCCTCACCAATATTTGGGGTTTGTTGGCTTTTCATTTTAGCCATTCTAATATGTGTAATGCACAGGTGGCAAACCCAAGGCTGGTGGGCCGAGTCTGGCCCTCCACCTTGTTTTATCCAGCCCAGAACCTTGTTTGTACCTGGCGGCAGCGCTGAGCTCTCGCTTAACTGTTAAGGAATAGTTACATTAATACAGTCCTAAAATTACATTCAGCCCTTTGAAGGCAACTGTGAGGCTGATGTGGCCCCTGGTGAAAATGAGTTTGACACCCCTGAAGTAGTGGTATCTTACTGTGGTTTTAAGTTGCATCTTCCTGATGACTAACAATGTGGAACATATTTTTCTGTTTTAATGGTCATTTATATATTTTCCCAAATTAAGTGTCTGTTTGAGTCTTTGGCTTATTGTCTGTTGGGTTATTTGAAGTTTCATTCTTGAATTTCAGAAGTTCTGTATATATTTGGATATATTTCTTTCTTCAGATAAATGTATTATGAAGATTTTTCTTCCCATCTATGACTTGCCTATTTATTTTTATGGTATCTTTTGATCAGCAATAGTTTTAAAATTTTTTATTTTTTGTTTTATAGTTAAGGCTTTCTCTGTGCTCTAAGAAATATTTGCTTATCTAAAGGTTATGAAGATATTCTGTAGTTTTGTGAAGCTTTATAATTTTATCTTTTATGTTTAAGTTTGTAATCCATCTTTATTAGTTTTTGTTTATGGTGTGGGGTAGGAATTGAGGTACTTTTTCCTCTATGTGGGTACCTAGTCCCATTTGTTGAAAAGACTTCCCTTTCTCCATTAAATTGTTTTGGTGCCTTTGTTGAAATGATTTGACCAATTAGCCATCAGTCTATTTCTGCACTCTTTCTTCCATTGATCATTTGTCTCACCACCTTGTTTTGATTATTAAAGCCTGACAATAAATTTCAGACCAGGTACAGTAAGTCCTCCAAAGGACCTTTGCTTAGGTCCTTTACATTTCCATATAAATTTTAAAACCAGCTTGCTATTAAAAAAAAAACTTCCAGGATTTTGATTGGGATTGTATTGATTACATAGATCAGTTTGGAAGAGCTGACATCTTAATGATATTAATATTTCCAGTAGATGAGCATCCTATATCTTGATTTATGTATTCTTTAGTTTCTCTCAGCAATATATTATCATTTTGCTCTAGAGGTCTTTCATGTATTTTGCTAAATTTATCTTTAGTATTTTGTGTTTTTAAGCTATTGTAAATGCATTTAAGATTTTTTAACTTTGGTTTAGTTTGGTAGTTTATATAAATACAAAGGATTTTTTTATATTGACCTTGTAGATTCTTAGCACTTATATCTGCATATGAAACCATTTTGGTTTTTTGCTTTTCAATCTACATCTTGTTATTCCTTTTTCTTGCTTGTTGCACTGGTTAAGACCTCTAGTACAGTGCTGAGTAGAAATGATGAGTGCATCTTCACCTTACTCCGATCTTAGGGGTGATTCTAGGCATTCAGTCTTTTATGACTGCTAGGTTGTAAGCTGTACTGTTTTTTTTACAGATGCCTTGTATCAGGTTGGGGAAGTTTTCTTTAATTCTTAGTGTGCTGAGGATTTAATTAAAATCCTCAAGGATGTTAAGTTCTGTCAAATGCTTTTTCCGTATCAATTGGGATGATTATATTGTTTTCTCCTTTATTGTTAATATGATGAATTACATTGATTGGTGTTTGCATGTTAAGCCAAATTTGTATTTTTGGGATAAACCTCACTTGGTCATGATCAATTATCCTTTTTATATATTGTTGTATTTGATTTGCTAAGATTTTGTTAAGGATTTTACATATATGTTCATGAAAATATAGGCTTATAATTGCATTTAAATACCTTTGTTTGAGTTTGGTGTCAGATGTTTATGCTGGCCTCATAAAAAGGAGTTGGAAAGGCTCCCTTCTCTTTTGTCTGGAAGAGTTTGTATACCATTAGTGTTATTTCTTATGTGTTGAGTAGACTTTACAAGTAAAGTCATCTGGGTCTGGAGTTATTAATGGGAAGTTTATAAATTGTGAGTTCAGTTTCCTTAATGAAACTGTATAGGGTATATTAGTCAGTGAGGGCTGCCCTAACAAAATACTACAGACTATGTTGCTTAACAAAGAAAATTTAGCTTCTCATCGTTCTGGAGGCTGGAAGTCTGAAATGAAGGTGTCAGCAGATTTAGTATCTTCTGAGGCCTCTCTCCTTGGCTTGCAGATGGTTGGTTGCCTTCTCTCTATGTCCTCACACAATTGTCAGTCTGTGCTGTGTGTGTTCTACTATGGACATTAGTCATATTGGATTAGGTCCTACCCTAATGGCCTCATTTTACCTTATCTCTTTAAAGGTCCTGTCTCCTAATACTTTCTGAGGTATTGATGGTTAGGAAGGACTTCAACATATGAATTTGGTAGGGGCTACATAATTTCAGCACGTAACATAGGCTTATTCAGATTTATATATATGTTTGGTAAATTGTGTCTTTCAAGGAGTCTATTTTAGGGATGTAATGTACAGCATGGTGACTAGAGTTAATAATACTGTATTGTATGTTTGAAAGTTGCTAAGAGAGTACAACTTAAAAGTTGTCATCATAAAAAAATTTGTAACTATGTGTGGTGACAGATGCTAACTAGACTTATGGTGATCATTTTCAGTATATACAAATAATGAATCATTATGTTGTATACCTGAAACTAATATGTTGTGTATCAATTACATCTCAATTAAAATGCATTTTGACCAAAAAATAAGGAATCTATTTCATCTAAGCTGTCAGATTCATTGGCATGGAGCATTTAAAATAGTTATTAGTCTTTTATTGTCTGAAGGATCTATAGTGATGTTCCTGCTTTCATTCCTAATATTGATAAATTTGTGTTTTTGATCTCCCACTATAGGTTTTGTTAGCAGTTGGTCGTGACTCCTCTACAAGGAAAATAGGCTTGGAGATGATTGGTGTCAAAATCAATGAGAAGTATGTACATGTGGGATCATGTTGATGCACAAAGCACAGTATTTCTACAGATCACCTGTTAAAATTCTCATTTAATTACTAAGATGTAAAATTTTATTGCTTTGAATTTATTTTATAATAAGTATTGTCCTAGCTCTGTGTTATCAATTTTTTCATTAACAAGTAACTTTTTATTGTGTGCCTTAAAGAGCTCATGCATGATTTTAAAAAATAATTGAGGAAATGTATTCACCTACATCTGACTTAGAGTGAATTTTATGGCCTTGGTCAAGCAAGGAGAAAGATTTCAAAGCTCTAAAGTGCAGCTGTGGGGGAAATCTGGGAGTATCCTCAACATCCAAAAAATGAACCTTGTTTTATCAACAAGCAAGGTGTTTTCTTTTGCAGCTACAGAAACTTTTGCTCTTGTAAGCCATTGGTCTTAGAGACAGTTAATGGCCTGAGGTGCATGAATTCTTAGAGCAAGGTCATATCTCTTTGTATTTAGTTCTCTTGGAAGAGTGTTAGTCCTCTAGCAGTATAGAGTTAATCATAATATATTTTTTCCTGTTCAAAATTTAACAGGAGTGGCAAGATTCCAGTAAACGATGTGGAACAGACCAATGTGCCGTATGTTTATGCTATTGGGGATGTTCTGGAAAATAAACTTGAACTCACTCCTGTTGCCATACAGGCAGGCAAGCTGTTGGCTCGAAGACTTTTTGGGGGTCGTTTAGAAAAGGTAAGTTTCTTACTGTTGTTTTTGAGATAATATCTAAATAAAATTATGACTTTAAAAAACCAATACAAATAAAACTTGTGTGTTTGTTTTCCAAGTGAAGGGTTTTTCACAAGTAAGTCATTTGCAGTTGACTTATTTACTAATGGTTTTCAAAAATATTTTTTTAATATATGCCATGTGCAAGATGTTTTGCTGGATAATATACAAAGTACTGGCATGGTTCCAGCACCAAGGGGCTTGCTAGGTAGGTAGGGGTCATGAGTAAGAAGAGAAGCAGTTAATTCTGATTGAAGGGATAAGAAGGGGCCTCCCAGGTAGTTGATAGCACTGTCACAGAGTAGGAGGGGATCAGGATGCTGGCCCTGGCTTAAATGCCTGTTAGTGTATGAAGTTGGTCAAGTCATTTCACTTCTCTTCACTTCAGTTTCACCATCTGCGAAGCTGATGGTGTGGATCAGGTGAGTTCTACAGTCTCCTTTACCTTTCATAGTCTTTGATCAAAGATTTAGGATGGGTTTTGTAGGATGAGTAATTTAAAACTGAGGGAACAAAGGGCTCTTTTGATAAGTAGATCATTCAAAAGCCCAGAGCTGTGGGGGGAATTCATGCCCTGCTCCATCAGGAGCACTGTGGACATGTGGAGGTGTTAGCAGATGAAAGATTGACTGGTTAAGTGGTTTTACTGGGTGGGTTTAAGGAATGCTAACTATTCTGTTGCACACAAAGGAAGAATTGTCTCATCCACAATACTTAACAACATTTTGAGGAGTATGAAGGCAGAGCAACTGGTGATAGAGGAATACAATTGGAAATGAGGCTAGAAAATTGATTTGGCACCAGATCATCAGAAATCTATGATGCCACAGTAAAGAATCAGTAGGGCCCTGTCTAGACATTGGAAGCAGTTGAAGATCTTCATTTTCAACTTTTCATTTAGAAAGATGGCAAACCTCAGAATGAATAATAACAATCAGCCATATTACCCTTTTCACTCAGATTTCCCAGTTACTAACATTTTGCCATTTTTGCTCTCTCTCTGCATGTACATTTTTTCCTGTTAAGCTATTTGAAATAAGTGGCAGACATTAATGATGTTTTGTTCCTAAATACTTCAGCATGTATCTCCTAAGAATAAGGATATTCAACTACATAACCACAATTCCATTACTATAGCTGAGAATTCAACAAATATGTAGTAATATTACATTTCCTCAGTTGTTCATTAGTATGTATGCACATGTTTTGATTCACACAGTACCTGGCTCTTCTGACTCCTAAATCTCTTATAATCTGCTAGCCCTCTGCCTTGATTTACCTGTTTGCTTGTTTTACTGTTCATGACTTTGATTTTTGACGATCCAGCCTACTTTTTTTGTAGACTATCTCACATTCTGAATTTCTCTGATTGTTTTTGTATGATTAGGTTCAGGTGAAAAGTTTAGGGTACATATTCTTTACAAGGGATGCTGTATGCTGCTTATTTTATCAGTCCAGTTACCTTGTAAAGTTGTGAACAAAGATCTAGTACATATGTTGAGGCATTGGTGGATGAGGGGCAGCTGAGGATGTGGTACTGCTGGCATTAATGGGTGGGGCCAAGAATGATAAATGTACAAAGAAGAATTATCCTGTCCCAAGTGCAATAGCATTTCGAGGTGTATGGAAGCAGACTAGTTCCTAATGCTGTAAGAAATTAGTCATGGTGGCCATGGGGTAAAGAGATTAGAAGTAGACCAGTGTGTGTGAAAAAAGAGAGTGATTAAAAGTTTAGGACTGAAAGGAAGGCAACAGGTAGAGCAAGATGAAGTCTAGTTCAAGTGGAATTAATAGTGTAAGATGTGGAGAGAGTGTTTTAGATGAAAGGGAGGAAGTTGAGGAATTGCCTGTTGATGTCTCTGTTGATATGAGACAGGAGATAGAGGTCTCTGTTCAGCCATGAGATATGGGATCAGCTGCTGGTGACTGAATGGATTGATGAGCACTTGATGGCTTAAGAAAAGTCAGAAAACTAGTCACCTGGTTATGTGACTTTTCTCTAGCCATATTGGAATAAATGCAAATGTTTCATGATTAGGAGTTAGCAAATGTGAAATGTGATTTAACATATTTTAGTTAAAGACTGTAGGCTGATGCATATTGTACACAAATCACCTCATTAGTGCAATATGCCTGGTGTTTTGAGGTGTTTTTCTTTTGTGTAAAATAGAAAATCATTCATACTAAGCAAATTGGGGAAGTTTCTTATAAGGACCACATGGATACGTAGTCAAGTCGCACAGTGACTTAGAACAAGGACCGTGCTAGTACTGGGTCTCACTGCAGTTAAAGCAGGGCTGGGTCTGGGTGTCACAGCTGCTCTGCGGCCCTAGCACATGGAAGTGGGCTTCACAGAGTACCCTTCTGTTAGCCTAACTTGGCCACAACTCTCTTTTTTTCTTGTCACACTACACATGAGGGATCGTTCCTCTACTCCTAGTTTATTTTCCTGCAAAAGAAACAGTTTGGTGCAGCTCACCTTTCTCTGCATAGGTTTCTGGTCAGCTTGTGGATTACCTTTCTTTGAGGATGTTATCCCTGGCCTAATAACCTATAACTTGTTGGCAGGGATTTGGGGGACATGTAGTGCTCTAGACATTGTAACCCCTCAAGGGGCTGTGGATGCACAGGCATAGTGACCTTCATCCCTGGTTATACCCTCCATTCTTTCTCTCCCTGCACACCACTTTCTATCCACACACACAGTTTTAATGATGCCTCCTCCAATGTGTTCTAAATCTGCTTCACACAGTCACAAACACTTTCTCCTCCAGGCAGGGATGCCAGTTGAACTTGGTGTTCACACTTGCTTTCTCACAAGCAGATGAGGCAGCGGAGCTGCTGGAAGATCATGTGTGGGGTTCAGAGTTTGCAGTCTGGTTCTGCTGTCCACTTACGCTCTGTCTCAGTCAGATCAAGGCTCTGAAAGTGTTCTGTCATGCAATCCCAGCCTCCAAGTACACATGTGTATGCCGTCTTCCCTTGGTGGTCCTGAGCAGTCACTCAGACCCACACTATTAATCTGTTTATTTGCTTATCATCTCAGTGACACTGTTAAATAAAATGGCCAAGAGAGGTCTAGGCTTCAAGTGAAATCATGCAATTCTCCATCACCTAGTGGAGGTGCTCTAGGAAAGCAGGGCCCAGAATTGTGGGAATGAAAAAATTTTTTAGAAAGTATCTTAAGGGCAACAAAGTACACCCACCTTCTCCTCTACTGAGTGGTTTTCAGATCAGAAGTCTGAGGTTGGGGCTCTGGGAGAGCCAGTCCTGTTCATTCTTCACTGGCCAGTGCAAGTTCTCTGCCCTGGAGCTGGGCTCATCCCATCTCCTTTAGTGTAATTTATAATTCCCTGAAATGGTGATATGTCAGAATCATTGAACTGGACTTACTTATTTTCCTTTTGTACATGTACATGATAGAAGTTTTTGTTGTAAAAAAAAAGTGTCACAAAATAAGAGCATGTAATTTCTTTATCTTTCAGTGTGATTATATAAATGTTCCAACTACAGTGTTTACTCCTCTGGAATATGGCTGCTGTGGATTATCTGAAGAAAAAGCTATTGAAGTCTATCAAAAAGAGAATCTAGAAGTAAGACTGTATTTGGTTCACTTTTTAAGAATCTTTTAATCAACTGTTTTCTTAATCACTTTTTATTTTGTCACTTTGCAAGTTATTATAACAGTTATATTGTAGGAAATCATCCTATTTTAGGAAAATTAGAAATTAAATACAGTGGTATCTTGGTACTCGTTGTTAATTCATTCCAGAACTCATGACAAGTGCCAAAATCAACCACATGATGAAGCATTCTCTCTTGTGGGGCAGCGCTGTGACTTGTACAAGTTCTAGCAAGTGCAATGAGTCCTGAGCAAGCACTGAGTGCTGAGACATTGTCAAAATGCAGTGAGTACAGAGTTTGACAAGTTCTGAAGCTAATAAATACCAAGGTATGACTATAATTTAAACCCCATCTCTCTTGTAAACTAATGATAACACACGTGGGGAAAGAGAGTTGTGTAATGTATGCATTAGAACTTTTGAGTTACAAATAGCAAATACCTACTTGAGTAAGCTTACACAAGGAAGCATATGTTTTTATAAGTTCTTGTAGGAATACAGGAATGTATCAGGCCCTTAGGAAGGGATAAGAACCAGGAATTGGAAGATCTTCTCACCTCTTCCTTTCACTTGCTTGGGGCTTATGTATTTGTTTGTGTGTATGCATGCAATTCATTCCTACAGATTGACTTTTGTCCCTGGAATGCACGTAGCAGCCAAAATATGGCCTTTGTTTTGCTCCCAAGTTTATTGTTCTGGTCTTAAGAGGAATTGATTGACTTACTGTTTCTTAGTCTCAATTCTAAATTATGGGAGAGGACCTTTGACTGGTCTGTTGGGTCTGCTATCCAACCACTTCCATTTGGCATGATGGTAGCCAGACTCATGGAGTATCAACATGGCTTTGGGAACCTACACTATCATTGAGCTTTAGGTGGGGAAGATGAGCAGTTCCCAGGGTTGTCATGGGCTGTGGGCCATTCAGACTCTGACAAAGATGTCCTTCACACATTTATTTCAGCTTCCCTTTCACCACTGCTCCATTTAATCACAACAACCTTATAAATATTTTCTTACATTTTTGGTGGATGGTTTGAGTATAATTTTTTCTGCACATCCTCCCAACATAGGAGGGATAGGGAGAAATGAAAAGAGCCAGAGGATTATTTCTACTTGAGGTTGTAGGCAAAAGATAATTGAAATTTCAGTTTTTTCCCTTAAATGACATTTTAATTTATTACTGGAAATTTCTTTAAACCATAGCACTGATATTCCCTAAGTAAATAGCCCAATGAGTTACTGAAACTCTTACTATGTTTCTGGTATTGGGAAAATGTATTGTTAAAACTTTATAATGTTATTTTAGCTGGTAGCTTTCAATGAGACATTTACATTTTAGAGGACATTGTTTGATCAGTGTTTATAATTAACTTCTTGTGACCATGAACCATCCTTTCTGCAATGGTGAATTTTCATTTGGATGCTGGAAAGTTCATGGTAATGATTACAGATTTAACACTTAGTTCTAAAACTTTTTGAAATTAATTAGAATTAAAATACAGAGGCAAGAAGACTGTAGAAGGCCATATCCTACTTAAAGGAATATTTTTATAGGAAAATAGCTTCCCAAGTTTGTGGGATTTCTTTAAGGTATTCATTCAAAGGTTCACTGCACATCAACTCACCTACTTACTTTCTTTATTTCTTTTTTCTTTATTGCATTTGACAAGACTGAAAATTTAATGTATTGGTATTTTTTTAAAGAGCTTTTTTTTTTAAGATTTTATTTATCTATTTTTAGAGAGGGGAAGGGAGGGACAAGGAGAGAGAGACAGAAACATCAATGTGTGGTTGCCTCTCATGTGGTCCCCACTGGGGACCTGGCCTGCAACCCAGGCCTGTGCCCTGACTGGGAATCGAACCTGTGATGCTTTGGTTCGCAGCCCGCACTCAATCCACTGAGCTACGCCAGCCAGGGCTCTATTGGTATTTTTTAAGTTCCTAGTATAAAGAAATTGGAGGAAGACTCAAAAATACCTATATGATATTTTTTAAGCAAGGAAATCAAGGTAAAAAGAGAATGAGGGTAGAAAAAATAAGATAGTTAGAGGAAAGGTTAATTTGTTGGTTTACAAAATTAATGCTATAAAGTCTTGTAGACTTGACCTAGGCTTAAGCTGAAAAATGAATTTAACTCTAGCTAAGCTCCCTACTTCACGACTAGAAGAAGGAGAATTGGGAGGTATTTCTTCACGTTCTTATAAAAGGGGCATTGAGATATGATGAATGACATACTTAAAAATATCTCATTAGTAAATACAATAATGGATTTACACAAATGTTTCTTATTAGATTCAAAAATGCAGTCCCACAGCATAATGACAAAGCACAGTATATTGGAAAAATTGATTTCTATTGATGTGGTGTGGACACTGGTTTAAAAAATAATAAAAGGGCATCAACAAGAGAAAAAAAAGTAATTCCTAAAGGGGACAAAATAGGGCTATGCTTTCTGGTAGCCTGACCCAATACAAAATTTTATAGTACAGGTACACCTCAGAGATACTGAAAGTTCTTTTCCAGACTGCCCCAATAAAGGGAGTATTGCTGCAAAGTGAGTCACACAAATGTTTTGGTTTCCCACTGCATTTAAAGTTATTGTTACACTATACTGTAGCCTATTGAATGTTCAATAGCATTTGTATCTTAGGGAATAGGGAGGCCTAAGAAGAGGGTGATAATGGGGGAACACTTGCTTAGTGGAGAATTGAGAACACACACATTTATCAATTATATTTGCCATCTTACATGGGTGTGGTTTATGGTGCTCCAAAACAATAAGAGTAACACTGAAAATCACTGTTCAGGACTTCTGGTCAAGATACAGGCATAGGTAAACACAACTCACCTCCTTGCACAACCACAGCAAAAATCACAACTAAATTACAAAACAACTGTTACTCAGAACTGTCAGAAAATCGAGCTGTATGGAAGTCCAACTACAAAGGAATTAAAGAAGTCACATTCATTCAAATGGGTAGGAAGGACAGAGGTATGGAATAGAACAGTCTCACACCCATGTGTGGTGGATAAAAATTGGGAGGGATATCTTGGGAGCAAGGGATCTCAACCCATACTAGACCACCCAGCCAGGGTTCAAGTTCCAGGAATAGAAGTCCCCATAACTTCTGGCTGTAAAAGCCAATGGGGATTGAGCAGTGGAACAAACTGCAGGAGTCTCAGGCATGTCCTGTTTAAGGCTACACCAGACTTAAAACTTAGACTCACTTGCTCTGGGCTCCCACACCAGGGCAGCAGTGTGAAGAGCACCAGTGGCATACGGGGAGGAACTGAAGTTTCTGGCATCAGGGCAAGTGCCAAGGGATAGCTTCTTCCCAGACAAACACTAGAGGCCAGGCAGTGGCCACTGTCCCTTTTCTGAGCCCTCCCCTACATGGCCACAGAGTAGCGACACCATATCTGAGACTCTGTCAACCTAGTTTACACAGGATGCTCTGCCCTGGTGATTACCTAAGGCACAGGTGGCAAACACAAGGCTCATGGGCCAAATCCGGCCCTCCACCTTGTTTTATCTGGCTAGGCACCTTGTTTCTACCCAGCAGCAGTGCTGAGCTCCTTGCCCCTAGTTAAGGAGTAGTTACATTTATACAGTCCTAAAATTATATTCAGCCCATTGAAGACAACAGTGAGGCTGATGTGGCCCCTGGTGAAAATGAGTTTGACACCCCTGACCTAAGGCTCTGCCCCATCCAACTTACAGATGCCCTTTTCTACATTAGGCCACATTACTAAGATGGAGTCAAAGCAGCTCTCTCTAATAATAGAAACAAACACAGGGAGGCTGCCAAAATGAGGAGACAAAGAAATATAACCCAAATAAAAGAAACTCCAGGAAAAAACTAAACAAAATGGAGATAAGCAAACTATCAGGTGCAAAGTTCAAAACACTGGTTATTGGGATACTAAAGGAACTCATTGGGTACTTCAACAGCATAAAAGTGATCCAATCAGAAAAGATGGTTACACTAAGTGAAATAAAAATTAATGGGGAATCAACAGTCAAGTGGATGAAGTAGAGAATCAAACAATGATTTGGAACATAAGGAAGAAACATTCAAACAGCAGGAAGACAAAAAAATGAGGATAGGGTAAGGAGCCTCTGGGACATCTTCAAACGTACCAACATTTGAACCATAGTGGTGCCAGAAGTAGAAGACAAAGAACAAGAAATTGAAAACTTACTTGAAAAAATAATGAAAGAAAAATTTCCTAATTTGGTGAAGGAGATAGACATACAAATCCAGAAAGCACAGAGAGTTCCAAATAAGTTTGACCAAAAGAGGACTACACCAAGACTTAAATTAAAATGCCAAAGGTTAGCCCTGGCTGGTATGGCTCAGTGGATTAAGTGCCAGCCTGCAAACCAGAGGGTTGCCAGTTTGATTCCCAGTCAGGACACATGCCTGGGTTGTCAGCCAGTTCCCCAGTTGCGGGCGTATGAGAGGCAACCATACATTGATGTTTCTCTCCCTCTCTTTCTCCCTCCCTTCCTCTCTCTAAACATAAATTTAAAAAAATTTAAAAAATGCCAAGGTTAAAAATAAAGAGAGAATCTTAAAAGCAGCAAGAGAAAAGTAGATAGTTACCTACAAAGGAATTCCCCTAAGACTATCAGCTGATTTCTCAAAAGAAACTTTGCAGGCTAGAAGGGACTGGCAAGAAGTATTCAAAGTAATGAAAAGCAAGGACCTACAACCTGGATTTACTCTATCCGATCATTTATAATCGGATGAGATCAGGCACATTCAGGGTGGTATGGCCGTAGACTACCATCATTTATAATCGAAGAACAGATAAAGTACTTCCCAGACAAGGTAAAGCTAAAGTTCATAGTTTATTATATGAAATGTTAAAGAGACTTATTTAAGAAAAAGAAGATCAAAACTATGAATGTTAAAATGGCAATAAATTCACAACTATGAACAGCTGAATCTAAAAAAACATACTAAGCAGAACAGAATCATAATTATGGAGATCATGTGGATGGTTATCAGTTGGGAAGGAGAAGGGGGAGACTGGGAGGAAAGTCCAGGGATTAAGTACAAGTAGGGACAGAATAGGCAGGGGGATGTTAAGAACAGTATAGGAAATGGAGAAGCCAAAGAACTTTTATGCGTGACCCATGGTCATGAACTAAGTGGGGGCTATTGCTGGAGGGAGTGGCAGGTGCTGGATGGAGGGGGCAAAGTGGGAAAAATTGGGACAACTGTAATAGCATAATCAATAAAATGTATTAAAATGTATAAAAATAAAAATAAAATATTTTTAAAGGATCACCATTTACATATCACCATAACAAATATAATAATAATGAAAAAGTTTGAAATATTGCAAGAATTTTCAAAATATGACAAAGTGAACAAATGCTATTGGGAAAATGGCACCAATAGTCTGGCTCACACAGGCTTGCCTTAAACCTTCAAGTGAAAAAACTGAAATCTGCGAAGCACAATAAAATGAAGTATGCCTGTACAGTTGAGCAAAATCATCTTGCTGCCACTTCCCAGTGTCACAAAAGAGTGTCTTATCACATACTGCTAGCTCAGGAAATTTGAAGTACCATTTCTACTGAAAGCATATCACTTTTACACCATTGCAAAGTCAGAAAATCATAAGTTGAACTGTTGTAAGTTGGGGACCATGTGTAGTTTAGAACATATTTTTTTATGCTGGCACCAAACATTAATCCACTGCCTTATTTTTGGAGAGATTAGGAGGAACAGCACTGGGAAAATGTGGCTGCCGTGAGCAGGATGGGGGTCATGTTGTGTTTTGTTCTGGGTCTTTTGAGTGAGCCAGAGTGAGGAGCCTTAGCTTTGTACTTCCAGTGCTGGAGTGATGGCTTTCAAGTAGAATAGGTAATATTCTTAATATCATTTAATGGAGTTGAAGTTTTATCTCTTCTGCTTTTCTTAGATTTGGTTTGAAAATGACCTTGTATGCAGGTTGTAAACTTGTCAAAGGCAGGATCTAAGTCTTTATTTATCTTTTCAGCCCACACAACCTAATGCATTGTCTTGAATAGTATTATCCTATAAATATTTGAAAATTGAATTTAGTTAACAGGAGATTTCTTTTTTTTGTAATAACAGTAGAGCAAAACAAAGGTCATCATGTTTGTGCAACTTGCATTATAGGAGCTCTGACCCAGACACTCCAATCTAATACATAAAGTTGGAATCATGGAACTTTAAACTTCTGAAAGCTATTCTAGAGATTATTGTCTTTATATAACTAAAGATCATATCAAGGAGTGATTTTCATATATGCCAATCTTAGCCTCTTTCTTTCTCTTCTTGTCTTCCAGGTATATCATACTTTGTACTGGCCTCTTGAATGGACAGTAGCTGGCAGAGACAACAGTACTTGTTATGCAAAGATAATTTGCAATAAGTTTGACAATGTATGTAATATGATTGGAAGCTGAAATGCTATAATTTTAAAATGTAGCTTTTATTCTAATATTTGGATTTTTATAATTTCTTTAAAGATAGTTTATAGGGAAGGCATAAATCCTTCAAATTATTACCCAGTTAATATGTTTGCGGAGGTTGAACAAGTGATAATAGATTGTAACTGAGGCTTACCAATACCTTTTCAAAGTAATAGTTGAAAGTTTTCTCTTTCCAAACCTACCAAACTCAGCAGTTTAGAAATAGATCACCTGTGAAAATTTTTATTCATCAACTATTAAAATGTAAGGTGTATGTTTATGTGCATTTTGTAAAGTGAATATGAAAAAGCCTTTACAAGGAGATGCTTACACAAAGTGAAAACTAGTTAATTAACTAATTCCTAATGAAGTCTTTTATTAAAGAAGAATCAGTGAGGTGGAGAACCCATTGTTGGAGGCCTCTGCCTTCCCTCTTGTTGAGGTGAGCATGAAACTGTTAACAGATACCCTGATTATCGGAGTTTAAAGCACTGTTTATTTAGGACTTGTTTTATAAAGAACACTGAGGGTAGGAAGCAGTGAAAGCACTGAATTCCTCCCTTTTTAAGAGTTTATAAATTATCTGGGGAGATAAAACATAAGATTAGATACATATGAACAGCAACATCTGACATTTATATAAAGTATACAGAGTAATCTGAGATTACTCTCATGAAGTTGTGGGTGCCTTCCCAAAGGGAGCAGGCAAAGACTATGCACTGAGGCCTCCATAAGTGAGCGGGAGTGGGGTTTGATTGAGCTGCTGCTGAAACCAAGATTCTCAGTCTTCATATTATTTCTGACCTCTTGACAGAGTTGTTGACTATGGTTGTCAGTCCTGAGGCGGAATTTTCATGTCTGTTTACCTTCTTTTTGAACCCCATCTCTGTCCCTTGCCACTCCCTCTGCTCACACTCAGCTGCCTCCTCGATCCCCATTTGCCTCCACACAATTGCTCACTGTCCTCAATAGAGCTTATTACTTTCTTTTACTCCAGTCCAAATTTCTGTTTCTAGAGGACCATCCTACTGCTATGTATTTTACTGTAGCTATGTGGTAAAAATTGTGAATGAGGTTTACCCTCTCACAGAACCTGCCTTCATTTTCATTTTTAAATGGGGATTTTCATCAGATGTTTTTACTGTCTGGTCTGCCTGCCTTTCCCAGTTTGCTATATGTATGATATACCACCTTAGAGATTCCAATTCAGTCTACTTCTTTGGGGCCTTGGGAACTGCATTTCTCATCCAGAGGCCCTGTGGCCTGTGACTGCCCTTTGAGAAACACTGCTTCCAGAGCTCTCCATTTTGAGCACCTGTGAGTAGATGTGTGCGAGTTGGCTGCTTTGAACCATTGTTTTTCCTCTAGAATGTGAGGAGGCAAAGCTTTCTGCCAGCCCCAAGACCTCTGCTGCCCTTTCTCTCTATCTGTTGTATACTTACTATTGAAGATTGAAACAAAGACTAGAGTTTGATGGAAAAAAAAAAACACTGACAAAGGGACAGCCTAAATGCATTGTACTTTGGAAATTCACCATGAGTCTCTCTTTCTGTCTCAGTGGTCTACTCATCACATGGGCCTTGCACCTCACCTTCTACTCCTTGATCTTCCCATAGTTGTTAGGAGTCAGGCAACTTGCTTCCTGGTTTGGGAATCACTGCAATGCCAGTGCAACCTGCTGCATTAGAGTTATTCCAGTGTTGGACTTTAATTCAGATTTGTATGTTGTTATTTAGCACTACTTCAACGTAATTCAGAAATTTGTACCATGCATACTAATGAGCTCCTTTATGCAGTGGGTAAAGTTTGCTTATTTCCAGTAAATTTGAGTGCATATTACTCTGGATATGCATTTATTGACTCATTTAACAGATTCTTAACAATGGCTCAGTTTCATGGTAATGTTCTCTGCTGAATTCAATATTGGTTCTTTTTCTGTAGTAGATATTGTCAGTTTGAACTGTGAACTTGCAATGAATAGATTCCTATCCAGACCATTAACCTACTGGGCTTCCCTTTGTTTTGATTCTCTTAAAGAATCGGGTGATAGGATTTCATCTTCTTGGACCAAATGCCGGTGAAGTTACCCAAGGATTTGCAGCTGCAATGAAATGTGGGCTCACGAAACAACTACTTGATGACACTATTGGAATTCACCCCACGTGTGGTGAGGTACATACAGAAATGAGAGGTTTTTTTAAGTTGACTTCAATTGGTGTAGTTTGAAAAACTATTATGAAGCACATTGTCAGAAAGTTTTTGTATTGGTAATTACTTTGCATGTTTTAAAGGAGAACAGATGTAATATTCAGAATGTGTTTTCTTAAAGCAATACTGAAATAATTGTTGCCAAAACACAAATTGGTTTTCTTCCTTTCTTACAGGTATTTACCACTTTGGAAATCACAAAGTCATCAGGACTAGACATCTCCCAGAAAAGCTGCTGAGGCTAGACCTGCTGCTGTCTAGTCTCCCTTGTCAATTCACATTTCTTCACTTAATTAGGATCATGTGGTCTCAGATCACATGAGTCTCTCCACCTGCTCTCATGCACAGGGCCCACTGCAAGGCTCTCATCACAGCACACAGATGAGAATGTAGACAAGGAGGCAGGCAGCAGTGCATATCTACTCAACGGTCTCAGCTGACCTGGGAGAGGCAGTTACACTGCTTCCTTGACGTCTTACTCAGAACCCCTTATGAAGTGAGCTAAGACCAATGCTCTTCCAAGTCAGAACTGAGCTTTCCTCTGAAAGACCTTTTAATCACATAACTAATCTAAGTTAATTTTTCTGTTTCCTAGGGTTTTTAATCCCCTTGCTTTGTTCCTATGAAAATATTTTCTCAGCTATAAAACTATAAAATAGCGATCTTCCAATGTGTGAGTGTGGAAGGCACACATGGTCTCTGGTGAGTAGTGTCTGTGGAAATGCCCTGAAGTAGCTGGCTGCAGAGGACTGTGGTGCATTAATAGAAACTTTCACACACTAAATATAGTTTTATTAGTTAGCTGTTTTCTCCTTTGATTACATTTTTACCCACTGCCACATGCTTCACCCTCTCCTGGTTTCCTGATGGTAACTATCTTGGAGTCAGTCATTCTCCTCTTAGTGTCTCTAGACTGAACAGAGTATCTTATGTCAGAGAGAAATCCTCGTATTTTTTTTTCATGTTGATCTTAAGATAATATAAAAGGTTTTCAATACTTTATTATTTGAGCTGTATTTAAAACTCTAAAATGATTCAGTCTACAATCTAATTATAGCCAAGTTCAGTAAATGAACAGATGATATTAGGATATTCCATTTGAATTTATATACCCGTCAGCATCTAAAAGGCCCTTGCAATGGGAGGCCTATCTAAGGACACCCAAAGAATTTGTAACCACTCTGCAAGTCATAGACCATTGGAAAGGGTACTTATCTTTCCTTAGCAAGGGGAGAAATGGCTTGGATATAAATCTGTCTGTAATTGGCTCCCTCATACCCTTCTTCCCTATTCCCTGCACCCCCACCCCAAGTTTATCTTTTTCTCCACTTTTCTTTTTTGTCCTCTCCTGGAGTAAAGGTGGGCTTTATATAATGGTGAGAGATCTGTTTTATCTGGAAGATAAACTTTATATGCATCTAATAACATAACAGATGCATACAGATCAGTAGGGAAATATTAACATCCTACATTATAGTAGAGATTTTAATATACCTCACCAATTTATTAGATAAAAGAAAAAACATCAGTAAAGGTACAGATTTGGATAGCACAATTAACAAGCTCAGTTTAATGAACTTATGAAAAAGACTTTAATATTAAATACTCATTTCAAGCACACATAGAATACTTATGAAATTTGCCATGTGCTAGCTCAACAGATTTCAAAAGACTGGTATATAGAGATGAGACAAAAGGATTTTAGCTGTGGGACTAACACTAAGAACCCACAGATCTTAAAATCCATGCAATATGGTGGAAAGTGGAGTATGGAGGTATTGTGAGGTGAGTGAGGGGTTAATGTGAGATCAAGCTAAAAGATGGGTTAGAGTCAGGAATCATTCACAAGAAGAAGGGAATTGTGGAAAGATTCTAGACCTTGAAGAATAATAAACTTGTGAATGCCTGGTCCCATTATTTACTAAATATATTAAAAAATTCATTGTTTAACTTTTCTAATTCTTCATTTATGCTGACAGTATTGCCCATTTCACAGATTTACAACAATTGAATACATTTATTAAGTTTCCAGTGTATAGCATATCAGCATAGAGTATCTTGGCATCCATGATGATGAGTAGGGGCCCTATTTCAGGAAAGCTTTTGTAGACACAGCAGTATAGCCAATAGAAGACAGGAGACCTGTTGACAAACCAGTGCTTTGGCAGCCCTGATTGGGTTGCTCAGTTTGTTGGAGCATTGTCCCATACACCATACGGTTGCGGGTTTGATCCCTGATCAGGGTATATACCTAGGTTGCTAGTTCGATCTCTAGTCAGGGCACTATGGGAAGCAATCAGTCAGTGTTTCTATTTCATACCGATGTCTGTCTGTCTGTCTCTCAAATCAATAAACATATCCTCAGATGAGGATTTTAAAAAAAAATTAGTGCTTTGGCAGACTTCACTATAATAGGCAACCTCTTAGTTGGACCTCAAGTTAGATTCTCCAGTTAGATGATGTGATGGGTAGTCACATCATCATGTAAGTCCCCTCATAATGTACCAGGGTTGGTCTGTATGACCAGTAAAATATGGCAGAAGTGATGGTTTGTCACTTCTAAAATTAGGTCATAAAAGGACTGCAGCTTAAGTTTTGGTCACTCTCATGCACTCTCTTGGACCACCTGCTCTGTGAGAAGGCAGCTGCCATATCATGAAGACTCTCAGGAAACCCATGGAGAGGCCCAGATGGTAAGGAGCTGAAGTCTGTAGCCAACACCAAGAAACAGGTCTGTCAGCATCCATGTGAATGAGCTCAGAAGTGATATTTCCCCAGGCAAGCCTTCCCCTAGCCAGCAGCTTGCCTGCAATCACTTGAGAGATTGGGCCAGAACTACTCAGGCCACTCTCAGATTTCTGATAATCAGGAACTGAGAAAAGAAATACTTGTTTTTCAAGCTACATTTTGGCATAATTTGTTAGTTACACAATAATAGATAATATGTTCATGGAAAATTAAAATTAGTACAAATTTCATCAGATAACTTAAAATGGCTTGGATTCTTTTTCCTAGGGCAGATAAACCATTTGCAGATTTTGGATTTCAACAAAAAGGGACTGGAGCTCAGATTAAACACTGAACTTACCCTCAATTGCAGACAAGGAAACCCTAAGCAGGGAAGCTTATGGGTCCTTAGTGAAGAACCTTCTGTATCTGTGGTCTTGGGCTTTGGCTGTGGTGGGTCCCTGCTGAACTTTCTTGGGGCATCTGTGATTGTTAATGCTTATGAAAGATTGCTTAGGAAACCATTTGACTTAGCAAGAGAGAACAATACCTGGACAGTCTCTTCTCAGATAGAAGTTAGAGAAGTGTCCTTAGAGTATTGAGGGTGGGGCTAGGGTTAGTCAAGGGGTGGTTATATGGCAGAGATAGGTAAGTGGCTCTAGGCAGAAATTAGTCAGACTTTGTAAACTAGTTGGAATGGTGTCAGTGGTCTTTAGAATTTGGGATATGCGAGACCATCTTGAATTTCTGTTACGGTAGTCTTCTCTTGGAACATACAAGTCTGAATGTGTTTGTGTTAAAACTGCTCAAGTTTTGGTAATTTGTTGTGTAATATGCTTTAGTACACTTTAAAGGTTTTTGAGTAATAGTGCAATTTTTCAAATTGTGGTTTTATTTTCCAATGTAGAACCATCCTGTGTGTCTAGGAAGGGAGTGACAAAGAGACCTAGTGGGAATTTATTGTAAGACATGATCAAATATTTATTTATTTATTTATTTATTTTTAGATTATTCAGTACAGTTTCAATCTTTTACTCCCATTCCATCCCACCCACCCATCCCTCCCAACCTCCCTTCCATTTCCAAGCCCCGTAGTTTTGTCCATGTGTCCTCTATATTTGTTCCTGTAAACCCTTC
>CM052547.1:48986536-49045733 GCA_028533065.1 Trachops cirrhosus | reverse complement strand
TTACCGTCTGGTCTTTCCGTGTCCACTACAATTTTGATTTCTCATTTTCATGTAAGCTGCAATGTCCTCTTTAGTATGGTTAGGTTTTTCTGTCTTTTGAAACGGGAGGCGGCGTGTGCTCCCTCCTACCACGTCGCCATCTTCTCTCCCCCACTCTGACCAAATATTTATTGAGATGTATGCTTCCACCCATGCTGAAATAACAAGTATTAGATTTAATATTTCTCTATAACCTGGAGGAAATGTGGAACTGTGTTCAGGCGTGGAACAATGGACAGTGTAGAATTGTGATTTCTGAGAGAAGGAAAACAAATGAAGTGATTCCCTACAATTTCCCCGAATTTTCTGCATGGGAGTGATTTTCAGTATTACAAACACGAGGGAGGATCCAAACAGAGCCTAGTGATCTTGCTAAATTGGGGTAGAAATTGGAGTTCATTGTGGTGGAGAGACATGTGGGAGCTGTGCAGAGAAGAGGTCCAGAAATCTACAGCAAGATCCCCTGAGTCTGTTGAATTCTAAACCATCAGAGTAAAAGTCTAGAAGGTCAGGGAAAAAATGATGGAGTAAAAACTGAACAATTGCCACAGATCTTAGAAAGTGAGGAAAAATTCTAACTGACCAGCAGAGGAGTGTCCTCAATAATCCTCTTGAAATATTAAGTAGAGACCCCAGAAGGAGTCATGCTTTAGCAGTAGAGTTGAACTATCCCAGGAGGCAAGTGTACTGTAGACTCACCCTAACAAAGTTTAAAAACAGGATTTAATGGGACTAAGATAATCCAGAAGTCACTGCCTACAAAAGTAAGCACAATACCCATTAAAAGAAGACAACAAAACACTTGAAAATGTAAAGACCTTAATGTCTAATACCCAATCAAAAATTACTAGGCATGCTAAAAAGCAGGAAAGTGAGACCCCTAAGAAAAACCAGTAGATAAGAAATAGGCCCAGAATGACTATGTGATTGAAATAACATAAGGTTATATTATAGGGAAACATGAACATAATGAATGAAATGGAAAATACTTAAAACAACCATAAATAATTTGTAGAGGTGAAAAACGCAGTCCTTGCAGAAGTGGCTCAGTTGGTTGTAGCATCATTCTGTAGACCAAAGGGTCCCAGTTTAATTCCAGGTCAGGGCACATATTCAGGTTGCGGGTTCAATCCCTAGTTGGGGTGTGAGAAGGCAGGCAATAGATTCTCTCATTCTCTTGCTTTGACTCTCCCTTTCTCTAAGAGCAATGAAAAAAATGTCCTAGGTTAAGGATTTTTTTTTAAAGAAAAATACAATACCCATTACCGGAAGTCCCATGATCATTAGTTAGTTTGGTGACTTGCTGGAAGGACTCACATGACTCAAAGTCATACTCATGCCCACGTTTTATAACAATAAAGGTTAAAGTGCAGGGACAGGGAAAAAAGCATAAGCAAATGTTAGGTCGCAGGTTTCCAAGTCATACAAGAGTCGTACAGATGTACTTTCAACTTTGAACTGCAAAGACACATGTCTACACCCGAGAAAGTTCACACATGTCTTGGAGTTCTTAGTTCTTGAAAGGGATTAGTCACATAGCTGTGCTGGGGACCAGAAATCAGACAACAACTATACATTATAAATGTTCATGTTTAAACACATTCTGGTGCATCTTGACCTACTACTTTAGGCATATGTAATAATAATTAACCTGTAACTGGAGTATTTCATCAATTTAATTCTCATGGCTTAGCCAGGGATCACTGCCCTAGCTACAGAGATACATAAAAGTGAGCAAAATAGACCTACTTTATCAATTGTTCCTTCACTGTATTCAAAAAAAGAATACTTAATTGGATATGATCAATAGCAGATTAGACACTATAGAAGAAAAAAGTAATGAATTAAAGACATGACAGAAACAGTATAAAGTAAGGACAGAAAAGATTGAAAAATAATAAAAATCTAGGTTACATGAATTCTGTAACATTGTCAAATAGTTTACATTTATAATTAAGGTCTCAGAGAGGGAAAGGAGGCAAGAAGCAGAACAATATTTAGAGAAGAATTTTACAATTGATGAAAACTATAAGCACACATATCAAAACCTTACCCAAGTACGTCATGGCTGGTTTCTAATAGAAAAATTATAAAGCATATTAAAAGACAACAAAGTTTAAAGAGACAGCAAGCATCAGAATCAGATTCATATGGGAGAGATATTGAAATTACTGCACCAGGAATTTAAATAAACTATGATTAATATGCTAAGGGCTCTAATGGAAAAAGTGAGCAACATGCAAGAAAAGATGGGTACAATAAGAGAAATGAAAACTTGTTGAAACAGAAGGAAATGTTAGAAATAACTGGAATTAGGGCCCTGGCTGGTATGGCTCAGGGGATTGAGTGCCAGCCTGTGAACCAAAATAAGAAGGTCACCACGTTGATTTCCTGTCTAGGACACATGCCTGGGTTGCCATCCAGGTCCCCAGTAGGAGGCGTGTGAGAGGCAGCCGCACGATGTTTCCCCTTCTCCCCTCCCCTCTCTAAAAGTAAATAAAACCGTTTTTAGTTTTCTGAGGAAGTTCCATACTGGTTTCCACAGTGGTCGTACCAGTCTGCAATCCCACCAACAGTGCACTAGTGTCCCTTTTTCTCTACAACCTCTATAACACTTGATGTCTGTTGTTTTATTTATGATGGCCATTCTGACTGGTGTGAAGTGCTATCTCATTGTGGTTTTAATTTGCATCTCTCTGATAGCTAGTGATATTGAGCATCTTTTCATGTGTTTCTGGATCTTCTGCATATCCTCCTTGGAGAAATGCCTACTCAGGTCCTTTGCCCATTTTTTGATTGGGTTTCTTGTCTTCCTCGAATGGAGTCGTGTAAGTTCTTTATATATTTTGGAGATTAAACCCTTCTCTGAGGTATCATTGGCAAATATGTTTTCCCATACAGTTGGTTCTCTTTTTATTTTAATACTGTTTTCTTTAGCCATGCAGTAGCTTTTTATTTGGATGAGATCCCATTTGTTTATTCTTTCCTTTATGTCCCTTATTCTAGGGGACGTGTCAGTAAAATGTTTCTGTGTACAATATCTGAGATTTTCCTGCCTATGTTCTCCTCTAGAACTTTAACTGTGTCACGATTTATATTTAAGTCTTTTATGCACCTTGAATTTATTTTTGTGTATGGTGTAAGTTGGTGTTCAAGTTTCAATCCAAAAGAACGTATGCATCCCAATGTTCATAGCAGCACAATTTACAATAGCTAAGTGCTGGAAGCAACCTAGGTGCCCATCAGTAAATGAATGGATCAGAAAACTATGGTACATTTACACAATGGAATTCTATGCAGCCAAAAGAAAGAAGGAGCTCATACCCTTTGCAACAGCATGGATGGAGCTGGAAAGCATTATGCTAAGCAAAATAAGCCAGGCATTGAAAGACAAATACCATATGGTCTCGCCTTTAACAGGAGCCTAAACAACAAAACAAAGAAACAAGTAAAATATAACAAAAGACACTGAAATAGAGGACAGGTTGTTAGTGCCCAGAGGGGAGAGGGGAGGGAATTTCAGGGGAGAAGGGAAGGGTTTACAGGAACAAATATAGAGGACACATGGACATAACTAGGGGGGTAGGAAATGGGAGGGAGGAGGGGAGGGATGGGTGAGTGGGCTGAAATGGGAATAAAGGGTAGAAACTGTACTGAATAAACTAAAATAAAAAAATAAAAGTAAATAAAACCACTAAAAAAAAAGGAATAAGGAATACTTTTGATGGAATCATCAGTATAGTGCACATGGCCAAGGAAAGAATCAGTGAGACTGAGGATGGGTTGATAGAAATGTCCCAAACTGAAATAAAAAGAGAACAAAAAAGAATTTCTAAAAAACCCATCCAAGAATTGTGAGACAATTTCAAAATCTATACCATATACATTTTAATACCAGAAAGAAAAGAGGATGAAGCAGAAGAAACATTCAAAGTAATGTCTGTGAACCTTCCAAAATTACACCACACTAAACTCAGAGAACAGCAAGGAGGGTAAGTACCCCCCAAAACTACACCTAGGCAAACTGTAGGAAAGAAGCCAGAGGGGAGGGAACACTTACCTATAGAGGAACAAGGATAAGAATTGTAACTTGTCTTTTTATCAGAAACCATAAAAGCAAGAAGAGTGAGATATTTTACAAACCTAAAATTTCATATCAAAATTGTCTTTCTAATATGGAGAAATAAAGATTTCTAAGAAAGGGGATGTGAATCAATAATAATGTTATTTGAAAGTTAAAAATTATTTTGGAAAGTCTAAGGCAATCACTGCATTTCAAAAAGAAGTATAGTATGTGAAAAGAGCTACAATGGAATCAGAATGTCAAAACCAGGGGGAAAAACCCCAGAAAATGGGGGCAAAAGAAACATAATAAATGCAACAAAAAGTAAAGTTCCAAACATGATATTAACCCAATTATTATCAATAATCACGAAAAATGTGAAGGGTCTAAATACACTAACTATAATGAAATGACTTCATTTTTCTGAAGTTTGCTGGTGGCTTCCAAGTCTCACCAACTTTTGTCTTTCCCTTCTTTCCCCATCTGGAAAAGCTGATAAGAAAGCCCAGATGTTTTCTTTGTTGGGGGAAGTTCAAATTGTGCAAGCCCTAGCCTGTGAAGGGGATTCTAACCCCAGTCCACAACATTACCATGATAAAAGCCCTGTTCCCATCCTTCTTTGCTTTCTCACACCATTTTTAGGTCAGTTTTGGGTCTGCTCTGCTCCCAAAAAGCCTCAGTATGTGAGTAATAGAGCTTTTTACACTCTCTTGGGTGCTGTGCAAGGTCATCAGTCTTGGCAACCAAACTATTTTGGGTTGGGGTTCATTCTGTCTCTGAGGTAGCCACAATAATTGGTGCAGCGCGCAGCATGTCTAGACAATGGGTACCACCACTGGGAATTCTTTGCTTTGGCTTGCCAACTGTTAGCTACAGGTGAGCACGTACTTTGAGATTCTGCTTGCTGGTAAGTTTGCACTTTGAGCTATGCTGATTTGTGCTGTATTTGCTTATTTTCTTAGCTTCTGTTAAAGATTTCACTGACTTAAGTCAGAAGTTTTGATTATTGGCATTTAGGAACAGGACTCTCCTTAAGTGGCCTTGAGTCAAGTGTATTGATTTGGATCTGTGTATCTCAGATTGAATCATATGTGCAGTGATCCCCAACCTTTTAGGCACCAGGGACCGGTTTCGTGGAAGACAATTTTTCCATGGATGGGTTGGGGAAGGGGTTGAGCTCAGGAGGTAATGTGAGTGATGGGGAGCAGGATGAAGTTTTGGTCCCTCCCCAGCCACTCACCTTCTGCTGTGCAGCCAGGTTCCTAACAGGCCACTGACCAGTATGGGAGGTGAGCCCAGGAGCAGGTTGGAGACCTCTGGGTTAGCGCATTGTTTTTATATGCCAAAGTCGAGCTTCAGTCCCTTGTCAGGGCACAGGCATAATATCAGAATCGACCACTGAATGCCTAAATAACTGGAACAAAAAAAATTGATGTTTATTTCTTTTTGTGTATCTCTCTTCATTTTTCTCTTCAAAATAAATAAATTGATAAAACAAACATTTTAGAAGGATAAAAAAGGAGGTGACTTGCTTAAACCACACAGCAGTAAAAATGAAGAATATGGCCTGTGGCCTATTCCCACTAGGAGTGGGGTGAAAAACTCCCATCTGCTTTTTCCTAATCCAAATTCTCTCTAATGGAACATGACAGAGTTGAGAGTGTTTAAGGGCATTGTCACAGTGGGTTTGGGGGGAAAGCAGTGAGAAGGTACTAGGGCCATATTCTGCTGGGATCCTTGCAACACTCTTCCCCACCACTGTGCTCTGATCCCCAACCTCACATGTTCAGTCCCTGGGAATTCAGAGGTCCCCAATCATTTTGGCACCAAGGACCAGCTTCATGGAAGACAATTTTTTCTTCATAAGAGAAGGGAATGGGGTAGGAAGACAGGAGGTGGAGCTCAGGTGGTATTTAATGTGAGTGAAGCTTCAGTGTCTCCTGTGCCCTCACCTCCTGCTTTGCTGCCCTGTTCCTAACAGGCCAGGTACTGGTGTCAGTCCACAGCCCAGGGGTCGGGGACCCTCAATATATGTCAAGTGTAAACCATAACTGAAGCTAGACTCAGGACAATGACTCTTAATCTGTGACCATTGATTGAGTGTTTTGAGCAGGCATTGATGCTTGCTTTGTGGATTGCTTAGTGGAAAGGTTTTAAACTATATGGGCCTATCAATATGGTTGCTCATGTGGAGAAAGCAATTACTGTGTGGCATCTGAGGTTCTATGCACACATAACAAAATGCCTTTGCTGCTGCTACTGCTCCTAAACTTCTACAAACAAGGATCCTGATCCTTGAGGTTATTAAAAAACAAAACAAAACAAAACACCCATGGCACAACTGTGGTACAGCCAACAGATTAATTCCACCATTGTCATATAAGAGTTCCCTAACTCTAATAATACTGATGTGAGATTCTTAGAGGAAATAATGTATAAATATAAACAGGATAGAGAAGATCCCATTACTGAAGTTACCACTAAATAGTAAAGAAAGGAAAGGAAGGAAGGGAGGAAGAGAGGAGTAAAGGAAAGAAAGGAGGGAGGAAAGGAAGCTGAAAAGGGAAGAACAAAACAACTAGAGGTACAAAATTTGAATTAATTGGAAATCTGAAGTTTACTAGAAGAATTCACACAAGAAAAATTACACAAAAAATACTAAAGTGCACTAGTTGTCTTTTTTTCTTTTACTGTTTTACTCATTTTTAAGTGCACAATTCAGTGGCAATGAATATGTTCACAATGTTGTGCAACACTAATCATCACTATCCATCTTCAGAACTTTTTCATCATCCCATACAGAAACTCTTAACCAACTTAGTAATGTCTCCAATTCTTCTTCCCCAAACCCCTGGTAACCTTTCATTTAAAAGTACATTTTATTGATTATGCCATTACAGTTGTCTCATTTTTTTTCTCCCCTTTATTTCCCTCCACCCTGTACCACCCCTCCCACCAGCACCCCTCACTCCTGTTCATGGGTTGTACATACAAGTCCTTTGGCTTCTCCATTTCTTATACTATTCTTAACCTTTCCCTGTCTATTTTGTACCTACCATTTATGCTTCTCGTTCCCTGTACCTTTTCCCCGACTCACCCCTCTCCTCTTCCTTGCTCATAACCCTCCATGTGATCTCCATTTCTGTGATTCTCTGCCTGTTCTAGTTGTTTGCTTAGTTTTCTTTTCCTTTTGTTTTTTGGTTCAGTTGTTGATGGTTGTGTTTGTTGTCATTTTACTCTTCATAGTTTTTATCTTTTTCTTAGATAAGTCCCTTTAACATTTCCTATAATAAGGGCTTGGTGATGATGAACTCCTTTAACTTGACCTTATCTTTGAAGCACTTTATATACTCTCCCATTCTAAATGATAGCTTTGCTGGATGGAGCAATCTTGGATATAGGTCCTTGCCTTTCATGACTTTGAATACTCTTTCCAGCCCCTTCTTGCCTCTAAGGTTTCTTTTGAGAAATCAGCTGATAGTCTTATGGGAACTCCTTTGTAGGTAACTGTCTCCTTTTTTCTTGCTGCTTTAAGGTTCTCTCCTTATCTTCAATCTTGGGTAATGTAATTATGATGTGCCTTGGTGTGTGCTTCCTTGAGTCCCAATTCTTTGGGACTCTCTGAGTTTCCTGGACTTCCTGGAAGTCTATTTCCTTTGCTAGATTGGAGAAATTCTCCTTCATTATTTTTTTCAAATAAGTTTCCGGTTTCTTGCTCTTCCTCTTCTCCTTCTGTCCACCTCCCCGTCACCCATGATTCTGATGTTGGAACATTTAAAGTTGTCCCAGTGTTCCTAAGCTTCTCCTCATATTTTTGATATCTTGTTTCTTCATTCTGTTCTGGTTGACTGTATATTTCTTCCTTCTGCTCCAAACTGTTGATTTGAGTTCAGTTTCCTTCCCTTCACTGTTGCTTCCCTGTATGTTTTTCTTTTTTCAACTTTGCATAGCCTACACTTTTTCCTCTATTTTGCAACCATATTCAACCATTTCTTTGAGCAGCCTGATTACCAGTGCTTTGAACTCTGTATCTGATAGGTTGGCTATCTCTTTATCACTTAGTTGTTTTTCTGGAGCTTAGATCTGTTCTTTCATTTGAGCCATATTTTTTGTCTTGACACACTTGTTACATTGTAAGGGGCGGAGTCTTAGGTATTTGCCAGGGTGGGGCAACCCATGTCACTGTATTATGGTGCTATATGTTGGGGAGCATTCAGAGAAGGAACAATGCCACTTGCTTGGCTCTGGGCCAGCAATCAGTCACTTCCCCCACTACCCACAAGCAAATTGGGCACTTCTGGTGCTGATTCCCAGGTGGGTGGGCTTGTGTATGTTCTAAGACCCTGTGGGTCTCTCCAACAAACTCTCCCCTGAGACTGGGAGTTTCTCTGGCTGCTGCAACCCCCACAGGTTTTACAACCAGAGGTTTTGAGGCTTTCTTTTTTCCCATGCTGAAACCCTGGGTTGTGCAGTCTGTCTGGATCCCTAGTTGTTTTGGCCTAGTTTACCCACACACAAATGTGGGTCCCCTCCAGCCACTGCCTTGCCTCGTGTCCTCTCCTCCCTGGCTGCCCATCTCCACCCCTCCTACCAGCCTGGATGAATGTTTATTCTTCAGCTACTTGGTTGTCAGACTTCCATACAGTTTGATTTTCTGGCAGTTCTGGTTATTTTTCATTTTTAAATTTGTTGTTGTCCTCTTAGTTGTATGAGGAGGCAAAGTGTTTCTACCTACACCCCCATCTTGGCTGGTAACCTTTATTGTATTTTCTGTCTGAATTTGCCTATTTTGGTACCTCACAGAAGGGAATCACATTTGTCCATTTGTATCTGGCTTATTCTACTCAGCATAAGGTGTTCAAGTTTCACCCATGTTGTAACATGTATTTCAGAATTTCATTCCTTTTTATGCCCAAATAATATTCCATTATGTGGATATACCACATTTTGCTTATCTGTTAATCTGTTGATGAACACATGAGCTGTTTCCACATTTTAGCTAGTGTGAGTAATGTTGCTATAAACATTGTATCTGTTTGAGTCTTTACATTCAGTTCTTTTGGATATATACCTAGTTGTAGAATTGCTGGATCATATGGTAACTCTATGGTTAATGTTTTGAGAAACTGCCAGACTCTTTTCTTCAACAGCTACATCATTTTATGGTCCCAAAAGCTATTCACAAAGGTTCCAATTTCTGTTCATTCTTTCCAGCATGTGCTATTTTCCTGATTTTAATAATATCCATCCTAATGGGTATGGATTGTTTTATTGTGGTTTTATTTGCATTAGCTAAGTGACCAAAAAGTCTAATAAGAAAAACATCACGCAAATTGCAGTTGAAGTACATTGTATAAAATACCAGACCAGTACTCCTCAAAACTGTCAAAGTCATGAATAACAAAGAAAGTCTGAAAAACTACCACAGCCAAGAGGAGACATAACCATGCAATATGGTATCCTGGATGGGATCTTCAAACAGAAAAAAGACATTAGGTAGAAACTAATCAAGTCTGAATAAAGCATATATAGACTTTATTATAATGTATCAGCATTGGTTCCTGAATTGTAATGTGTGCCATACTAATAAGAAAACTGACAGGGGTGTATGGGAATTCTTTATTATATTCTATTTTTTTATTTTGGTAAATCTAAATTTTTCTAAAGTAGAAAGACTATTTTTAATAAAATGTAAAAGAACTTACAGACGTTAAAAGGATAATAGAATATTTTGAACAACTTTATCCCAATAAACTCAACTTTGAGAAAATGGGCAGGTATCTGACAAGACACAAATTACTAAAACTGATTAAGAAGAATTAGAAAGTCTGAATAGCATTGCATTTATTAAGGAAATAGAGTTTACAATTTTAAACTTTCTTACAGCAAGTAATTCAGGACCAGATGGCTTTGCTCTCAAATTCTATTAAACACTTAAGGAAGAAAAAAAACACATTCTACACAAATTTTTAATAAAAAATGTATAATGCATCATAACCAAGTTTATTTCATGAATGCAAGATTGATTCAACAAATAAAAGGGAGAAAACAATAGTTATATCAGTAGATGCAGAAGACAAAATTTAATACCTATTTATGATATAAACTCTCAGCAAAGTAGGAATAGAGGAAAACATCCTCAGTCTAATAAAGGACCTCTACAAAGAGAAACTACAGCTAACATCATACTGAGTGGTATACAAAGCAAGGATGCCAGTTTTCACCATTTATAGTTAGCATTGTGGTGGAGGTCCTAGGCAAGAAACAAGTAAAAAGCAAACAAACTTGAAAAGAAGATATAAGCTGTCTTTATTTGTAGAATATGATTGTGTACATAGAAAGTCCTAAGAAATTTTCCAAAAAAACCTACTAAAACTTCTAGTTGTATTTAAGGAGTCAAAGAACATGAAGACAGTATATAAAATCAATAGTATTTCTGACTATTAGCAACAAATCACTGTGAACTGCAAATGAGATCATAACAGCATATAACTATGAAATAATTGGGGATATATTTAACAATACGTATAATATCTATATACTGAAGCTATAAAACATAGCTTAGAGAAACTGAAAATCTACATAAAAGATACTATTTTCATAGACTAGAAGAGTTAGTATGTTAAATCATTCCTTTCTCCTCAAATTAATTTTTAGATTCCATGTAACCTTAATCAAAATCTCAGCAGATCTGCTGGCAAAAAAAAAAGGTTCTCTTAATTTTCTTTCATCAGAGAATGTCTTTATTTCATTTCCATTCCTAATGGATATTTTTGCTGGATATAAAGTTCTGGGTTAATAGTTCTTTTCTTTCAGCATTTGAGAAGTGCTCTGTCTATTCCTTTTGGCCTCCATGATTTCTCATGACAAATCTGCCATAATTTGAACTATTGCTCCTCTATAGGGAATGTATTGATTTTCTCTATTGCTCCTCTATAGGGAATGTATTGATTTTCTCTGTCTGCTTTTAAGACTTTGCCTTTAGTTTTTAGAATTTTGATTATAATGCATTTAGATGTGGATTTCTTTGGATTTAACCTGTTTGGGGTTCACAAATTTCTTGAATCTGTATATTTATGTCTTATAAAATTTTTGAAGTTTTCTGCCACAATTTCTTCACATTTCTGCATTCATTCTCCTCTCCTCAGGTATTCTGATGACACAAACATTAGACAAACTTTTTTATTGTCCCACAGTTTCTGGGTCTCTGTTAATTTTTAAAACATTTTTTTCTTTCAGTTGTTTAGATAGGACAATTTCTATTGATTTCTCAAGTTCACAGACTAATTTCTCTGTCACCTCCATTTTGCTATTGAGTCTAATAATTTTAATATTGATTATTGCATTTTTCAGTTACAAAATTTCCAATTATTCTTCTTTGTCTTCTATTCTCTGAGTATTTTAATCTTCTGTTAATTTCAAGAGTTTTTTTCTCTTATTTATTAGAGCATTTCTATTTTAACATCGTTAGCTAATCTGTTATCTCAGCATTGTCATCTATTCATTGTCTTTTTCATGCAAATAGAGATTTTCTTGGTATTTCATATACCAGCTATTTTGTATTGTATCCCAGACATTTTGAGTATTATGTGTCTCTTGGTCTTCTTTTATCAGGCAATTGACCTAACTGGTTCAGTCTGCGTATTTGAACCTGAATTCTGTGTTGTGGTTTCAATGTCAGTCTCACTCCCCATTCTCCCTCTTCTATTTACTTTCCAGAGACCTAAAATTGCTACTCCGCATTCCGGTTTTATAGCTGCATCCAGTGGGAGAGACAGGGTAGAGTGTGCTAGCTTTTTTTTTTTTTTCCCATAACTGAAACCTCATAGCAGTCTTTAAAAAAAAAATAAATTGTGAAAAACTGAATTCAAGATTTATCTGAACATGCAGTATATCTCTAGAAAACTGAAACTATCTTGGAAAATAACAGATGACTTACATGACTTAATTTATTTACCTACAATAAAGCTGCAGTAATTAAGACAATGTAGTTATTGGCACAAGGATAGATAAATAAATTATTGGAGCAAAGTAGAATCCAGAAATAGACCCACATATATTGGTTAATTGAATTTTGACAAAGGTACTAAGGTGAATTGACAAGAAAGTGATCATATTTTCAACACAATGAACTGTGTCCTGGAATGATTGGGCACCCATGAAGAAAAAGTAAACTTTGACCCTCTTCTCAAATTACAAACAAAAGTGAATGAAAATGGATTGTAGTAAAAGCTAAAACTGTAAAACTTTTAGAAGAAATCACAGGAGAAAACATTCGTGATCTTGGGCTAGACAAAGATTTATTAACATGTATTAATAAAAAGTATAAACCAAAGAGAAAATAATAATCATATTTTATCAAAATTAAAAACCTCTTTGAAAGACAGAATTTTAAAGTGAGCCACAGATCAGGAAGAAATACTTACAATGCACATAACAAAGTACTTGTACTGAGAATATATGAAGTTATCTTACAAGTCAGTAATAAAAAAAACCAACCAGGTAAAAAAATTGGCAAAAGATTTGAGTAGATACTTCTTCACACTTAGCCAACAAAGTGTGTACTTCACCAAAAAAAATCAACATAAAAATATCACTGGGTATGGGGAAATGCATATTAAAAAACACAATGAGATATGGCTACACACCCACTAGACCAGCTAAAACTTATACTAACAGTACCAAATGTTGGTGGGGGTGTGGAGCAACAAGAACTCGCATACATTTTTGGTAGGAATGTGAAATTGTTCAACTACTTTGTAAAACAGTCTGGCAGTTCCTAATTGTTAGTCATACACTTAACTACATGTCCCAGCAATTCAACTCCTGGGTATCACACAAAAATGTGTATGTTCATATTCACAGCTGCTTTAATCATAATAGTGTAAGATTGTAAAGAACACAAATGTCCTTCAAAAGATGAATGGGCGAACAAATTGCAGTAAATTCATGCAATAAAGTACTATTCGACAATAAAAATAAATGAACTGACAAATGACCACAAAAATGGATGCATTTCAAGATCATCATTCTGAACAAAAGAAGCCAGGCCAAAAAAAATGCATATTGTGTATTTTCATACAGGTGTATGAAATTCTAGAAAAGACCAATCTAATCTACAGTGGCAGAGAGATCAGTGGTTGTGTAGGCATGAGGGTTATTTACTGTGAAGGGACAAAAAGGGACTTGGAATAATGGAAAAATTCCAGATCTTGATTATGGTGGCAGCTACATGATTGCATAAATTTGTCAATTCATCAATTAATCAGAAGTCAAAATTAACACTTATTAAATGAGTGCATTTTATTGTACTTAAATTATACTTCAAAATTGATTTTTACTCAATGCCCAAATATTTTAATGAACATTTACTAAATGGTAGGCACTGGTGAGAAGAATGTATGCAGCCAGAGGAATTGAGGATATCTCAAATGTTTCTTGCTAAAGTGGCTGAGAAGAGGATGAGGCAAGGAAGGTAACGATGCAGGTAGAGAGGCAGGTCTGAAGGGTGTGTGTGTGTGTGTGTGTAATACTGGATTGACATCTGTGATACAGATCTTGGAATTTGCCCATTAGTAGACTGGTAATTTTACTAACACCCCTGATTAATCAATAAGGTATGCCATTAACACTGATAGGCAGTCCTGGGGTTTCTTCAGTCACAGTGT
This sequence comes from Trachops cirrhosus, assembly GCA_028533065.1. Taxonomy (NCBI): domain Eukaryota; kingdom Metazoa; phylum Chordata; class Mammalia; order Chiroptera; family Phyllostomidae; genus Trachops; species Trachops cirrhosus. The sequence continues at coordinate 49,031,963 of CM052547.1, read as the reverse complement.
GGTATACCCCCATGTGAACAGCATCCAGGAAGGGACATATGGGATTAGCACCCAGCTCTAGTGGCAGCTTTATTTCTGCTATTTTTACCACCTGCTATGAGCTTCTATGAATTGAACCTGGTAACCCAGATTTCTTCTTTCTTCTACTTTCCCACTTCTCCCCAAATTCAAAGGTAATATATGATTGTCACTATTTAAAGAGTGATGAGCTTGGTTTCTGTTGCATTCAGCAACTGCGAGAACAGATGCCAGAGACCTTTCAGGGTTTCAAAGATGTTACTTTATTGGCCAAGTTTTACCTGTGCAGGGGCAGACTCTCAAAGTGTCTGGAGACACGGTACCCGCAAGGGCTGCTGACGAGAGTCGCGCTGAACGCTTACAGCTAAGTCCTTATATAGGGGTGGGCAAGCAAGCGTTATACAGAAGCAGACGTGGCAGTTAGCTATTCGCTTACAAAGACCGCGGGCGGGAACAGGGTTGGGCATTGGCTCAACAGTAGTAGCTTTACAAACCAAACATGTTAGGTTGCATCTGTTTTACAATCCTTTGTTCTTGCTCCTTACAGTTTCAACACTTTTCTTTTGTCAGGCCACCTGCCAAGTAAGTGGGAAAAAAATTTAAAGTTATTGTGGCTTTCCCAGAAAGAAATTTCTACCTCAGGGGTAAATGCAGAATGGCATTTTTGTACTTATTTGCTCAGTGACATATATCTGGTGGAACCACTGCTGTGTGTTGGTGATGCTGTGCAGTTCAAGTGGGCTGCATAAGGAAACACACTCAGTGTACCACTCATGGCAAATATTCGGTGGCTCTATTGGTCCAAATTGCCTTCTTAAACACAACAGTTTCCTCAGTCTTTTCTTTGTGTGGTATTAATGTCCACAGACTTCCATGGAGGCTGTCTGATTATACTGGTTGGGAACATTTTCTGCACTAATTTGCCTTCATCCCCTTCTAAAGGGATGAACCCTGTGATGATTTTGTAAGGGAGTGTGCATATGATTCCCTCAATTTAAACTAAACGCCAATTTCTTCACCATCATTGACAGCCATTAGCTAGTCCTATGGACTTGCAAAGTTAAGTGATCAGTGTTAACTGCTACAGTGTTGTTAAATCACCGTTGTTTATTCAGACTTTGATGGGACACACTGTGGGTTCAGACCCTGTGGTGCATGAGAGTCTGTGCCCTCAGAGAGTTTACAATCGAGTGGGAATACCAGTCAACTATAAAATTATTGTTGTTATCTATAGGAAGGAAATGAATATTGAATTTTGTAATAAACCAGGGGTATGCTTGATTCATACATCTATCTAATCTAGTAATCTCAATAACACTAAAAAGCACAAGTGAGGAAACTGCATCAACAGGGAGCCAGGTTCCACCCTGAAACCTGTTGACTCCAAATGCTGCTTTTTTCCACTTCATCGAAGCAGCAGAAAAGAATGTTAATAAGTCCGTAGATTAGGGCTCTGTTTATATTTAGTATGATCAGGATGTTTTACCTTTTGGGAAGGTAGCATAATTTGTCTGATTTCTTCCATTCATTAAAATTGCCATAAGAATAAATACTTTAGTTTGAAAGATGTACACATTTAAAGACAGGAACCCACCTTCACTTAGAATTTCCCTGTGATAGGTGATCAGATACCATGCTTGAGTTTTTCAAGCAGTTCAGGCAAAGCTCTCAGCTGCAGTCCCTGGTGTGACCATCAATATAAAGATCTGGGGCTCAGGCTGTTCCCCAGCTAATCCTAATATGGTTAATTTGGGAACATAAGGCTTTGCCTCATATGCTTCGAGACAGTTCCTACTGCAGGTAGCTGATGGACTCCATCTACCGCGCTTGGGAGCATCTGGGCCTCAGATTGCTCCTCTGCTGTTTTCTGTCTGGCCCTATGGACCACCTTTCCAACCTCCTGCTAGGGGAAGCTTATGTGCCTTCTAACTAGGCTCTGGGACCCATGTTTACATATTTTGATTTCTAAGAAGTTAAACCATTTCCATTTGTGTTGCAAATAACAAAAAAAAAATATACAACTCAGTTTCATCTGTCTTAAGAATGTAGCATTTTTTTCAGGTCTACTAGAGACTAATTTCCTGTTTTGTCTACCTATAAATGCCTTTATTTCAATTTCATTTTTGAGGGGTATTTTTGCTAGACAGAGAAATCTAGTTTGATACTGTTTTTTTCCTTTTAGCACTTTAAGGAATTTCCACCAACTTCTTGTTTCCATTGCTACTGATGAGACCTCAACTGCCACTCTCATTGGTTCCTCCTGTACAGAATGTACTTTTTTTCTTTCTTTGATTGCTTTTAAGACTTTTACTTTCTCTTGAATTTTCAGCAGTTTGGCTTTTACTCGCCTATATGTTTTTCTCTGTACTTATCCTGCTTCAGCTTCACTAAACTTCTTATATTTGTGGGTTAATATCTTACACCAGTTTTGGAAAAATTCTCAGCCATTGCCTTCTCAAATATTTCTTCTATCCATTCTCTTTCCTCTCCTTCTAGAATTCCAATTGCACGTGCATTAGACTTTTTGCTGTCCTACAGATTTCAGACTTGCAGTATTTTTTCCCTCTATTCGGTTTGAATCATTGTAATTCAGTTTGCATAGACTTGTCTTTAGCTTCACTAATTCTTTACTCTGCTGTGTCCAACCTACTGTTAAACCCATTAAATGGATTCTTAGTTTATGTTTTTTTATATGTTCACATATAACATCCACTTTTTTACTTTAGACCATTTAACATATTTACCATAGTTCTAGGCTCTTTCAACACCCAAGCCATCATTTTGTCTGAAGTAGCTTAGTCTAGCGTACCTTAAATGTGCCCAAATGTAAGCTAATGTAAGTGGTCCAAACATGTTTAAGGTAGAGTAGACTAAGCTATGATGTTTGGTAGGTTAGGTGTATTTAATGCATTTTTGAATTACAATATTTTCAACTTATGATGGGAAAACTGAGTCCTTTCTCACAATAGACACCAATAAATGGTAAATGAAATAGAATTGATGGACAGCACTATTCCCAAATGGCTTAGCAACATGCTAATACAGAAATGCTGAAAGAAACAGCTAAAGCAGAGTTGCTGCTTTGGGAAGGGTCCTTGGGAGAAAGGGCAAAGCTCTGCAGAGAACTGTGGTATTTTGTATAAATCTCTTCAAGCTGGATGCTTATATTACTAGTGCAAAACAATGCACCAAATGCCAACAGTGAAATACAAGTACTATGTCTAAGATTCACAAACATGGTTAGTTGCAAATAATTTTCTCAGTAAGAAGGATGAAATCACCTCCATTAACTAGTGGACAAGGGACATTTGACAGGACATTAACTGAAGTGGTCAATGAAGACCTACTATGAGAAGCCTGGACTTTAGTTTGAAGTTGAACATCAGTGAGAACCAGCCTCATGTGTCTAATGGACCTATGGGTGGAACATACCTACCTGTCTGCTGAGGTCAAGTCCAGCAAAGTAAGTCCTAGAGCAAAATAACAGAGTCTCTGTTCACTCTACAGACACCCCCATACCTTTACCTGACCTAGGTCCCATCACTAGGACTCTAGGCACAGCATCCTGCTGGGTCTAACTGGTGAGAGGTGCCAGCTGGATGTCAGAGGGAGTGGGCATCCTGCAGGGTTCCCTAGGCCCAGCAGAGTACACACCCCTCAGGCAGTCCCTCTTCCACAGTTGCAGTTACCTCCTGCCCTCTGAAAGTAAGTGCTAAGAAAGGCCCATTGTACCCTCTGTCCCTTCACCCTGCCTCACCTTTGTGAGTTGTTCCCTCCTGAAATTCTCCTGGTCCCTGGAGCAGTTCCTGGTGATTCTTGCAAGAGGCTGACTGATAGGAGCTGAGTGCCCTCGGCCCCATGGTGGTCCCTGTCAGGAAGCCCCCTACTGTGACCTGTGGCCTCTGCTCTTTCACATATGTCAAGCTGTCCAGTAATAGTCACAACATGGTGGAGAATGATTCCTTATTCTCTTGTAGCAGTGGTGCAGTTTAGGAGGAGATGGAGGAAGACCTGTCAGCCAGCCTCCCAGTGCTTCTGCCACTGTCTGGCCTGGAGCAGGGGTCCCTGAGCATGTCCCCAGACAATGGGGAAGTCTCTGTGTTTGAACTACACTGTTTGCTCTTTAGACCACATGTGTGTTACTTGCATAAAATAATGCAATCGCAAATGCTAAAATGCAAATTGTGAGTCTCAGAGATTTGCAAGGACGGATGGGATAGAGGAGGATGACTGCTGACAGACATTCAGCAGTGCCCTGCACCCCCTAACCTCACCTAATCCTCAGATAACCCTAGCAAGCAGGTACTGCTAGTGTCGCCAATTTACAGCTGAAAAATATGAGGACCCCTCAGAGAGGGCCAGGAGCTGCCTATCGGGTAGAAGTATGTTGGGAACATGCCAATACTCAGTGGTTGGGCCCTCCTGCTTTTGTGAACCATGTCAGAACTGGTGGTTGCAGCTCTAACTCCATCACCCCAGACTGCTTTCACTACTCTGGCCTTGGCTACCATGGTTGTTCAGCCATATGTGGCTCCTTCCTGCACTTACTCCTGCTGATATAGCTTCTTGGACCACCGCCATGCAAGGACAGAGCATCCAAGTACAAAGATTACCCACCTGTTCCTGCTAGACTCCAAAAACAAGCTCAGCATATTCCAACCCTTTCAAGTGTCATCCAGCTCTGGTGTGTTGGGGTAAGAAGTGGAAGTCCTATCTTCTCACACAGCTGGCTATCTGCAACTGGGGACTTGGTGTCATCACCTCTTTTGTGAGGAGGCAGGTTCTCTGGACACCTCTGGACTAGTCCCCAGAGGGTACAGTCTGTGGCCCAGGGTCTCACCAAGCACTGTGAATACAGACCCAAGTTTGGAGGCAAAAAGAGGACTTCACACAAGGAAAATGTCAACAATATCAAATGTCCCTGTACCTGCAGTCACAAGCCAGATTCCAGTTTGAGAGGGGTTCTCTCACTGGCCTCAGCCATCACTGTCACTGCAAACACGAGTTCTGCCTCCAAAGTTGAACTTGGGTTTCTATGTTTAATGATATGCAGTTCACATATTTTTCTTTAATGGACTCTCAGGCCTAAGATTAGAATTTTGGGCAGGATTCAAGCTCCCAAGATCTAGGTGTGACTGCCTTTCTGGCAGCCTTTTAGGTGGGGGCAGAAGGGAGGATTGAATTATCTCTCACTCTTCTCAAAATAAACCGCATTATCCAGGCAAAATCTTGGCTCACAACCATAATTTCAGGAAAAAAATTTGAAAGGAAAAATTGTTAAGACAAAGAGGGTCTTGTCCACACTGATGTGAACACCTGAAACCTCATTGCACCTGTGCTGGATATGAAGCTTCAGAAACTCTGAGGGCACAACTGGTTTAAGCTCCGGTATACCTAGTTCATCATCACTCCAACCCAAACACGCTTTTACCAGAATGTATGGGCTTCCTCAGTCGCAGGGATGCCCATGTCTGGATGCTGGAAATCTCAAAGGTCTAAGTCCCAAAAGGAGGCTGGCTGGAAGCCCACTGCTGCTCTTCCCTGTAGTCACCACACGATGGCACTAGACAGCCAGCTCGGGGAAGGGCTAGGCAAGGCTTGCCCTGCCACAGAGGTTCCAGGCAAGGGCTGTGATCTTCTGCAGACTTAGAACAGGCAGCTGGCGGGCTGTGGCCTTGGGAAAGGACACATCTCTTATAGCACCGCTTCACTTTTTTTTCTGTTCTGTAATCCATTTAGGAGTCAGGCAAAATTCTTGATAAATCAAGGATCTCAAACTTGGATGCCTTTGGGGCCAGTCGCTAACATTGTCAGGAAAGCAGAGGCCCATGCAAAGGGGACCCAGGCAAGGAGGCAGGCTCCACTCACCTTCCTTCTATTGCCACCTGGTAATGGGAGCCCCTGGGGGACAAGACCTCCCAAACGAGAAATTCATGTTTCTATGTAAATCTCTTTCAACTACAGGCAATATATTATTATTTTCATCAATTTTATTGAGGTAGTCAGTCACCAGACCAATCATTATACTGATACAGAACAATTCCATAATTCTAAAAATGTTACTTCATGCCCATTTGGAGCCAATTAATTCCTACTAAATACTGACCCCTGGCAATAACTGCTCTGTTTCTGTCAACATAATTTTGCAAATGCAATCATGACGTACCTAGTCTTTAGTGGCTCGTTTGTTCATTTAGCATGATGCATTTGAGACTCCTTATTGTGGGTACCAGTAGTTTGCTCCTTTCTACGGCTGAGTAATATTTCATAGGACTAACAAAACACAAATTGTCCCCAATTTGACCACTTCAAGCTATTTTTATGGCATTTTGATATGTCCTCATCATTCTTTGATCACTTCCTTGTTTTCTGGCAACCAAGATGTTCTAGTTTCATACACACGTGTGTGTGTCAGTAAATTCATATAACAAAAAGTAACCCTTTTAAAACATACAGGCTAGCGTCATTTAGTACATTCACAAGATTGTGCAACCACCACTCCACCCAGTTCCAAAATATTCATCACCCCAAAGAGAAACCCTGGATCCATTAAACAATAACTTTCAACTTCCCACCTCCCCCCAGCGGTGCCTGGTAACCTCTATTTTTATCTCTGTAAATTTGTCTATTTTAGATATTTCATATAAGTGGAATCATGAAATAGCCCAATTTATCTATTTATTCTTTGGTTGCTTGGGCTATTTATTTGTCCTTTTGTGTCTGGCTTATTTTACTTATTCCAAAGTTTATAAAGTTATCCATGTTGCAGCATACATCAGAACTTTATTTTTATTGATAATAATATTCCATTGAATGGATATACCACATTGTGTTTATCCATTCATCTGTGTTTATCTATGGATGGACATTTGAGTTGTCTCCATCTTTCAGCCATTGTAAATAATGCTTCAATGAATATTGATGTATAAGTTTCTTTTTGAGTTCCCAATTTCAGTTTTCAATTCTTTGGGGTATATACTTAGAAGTAGAATTACTGGATCATATGGTAATTTTATGTTTAACTTTTTGAGGAACCACCAAACTGTTTCCCAGAGCAGCTGCACCATATTACATTTCCACCAGCAGTACAAGGGTTCTGATTTTTCCATATCCTCACCAGCAGTTATTTTTCTTTTATTGACAATAGCCATCCTAATGGGTGTGAAGTGGTACATCATTGTGGGTTTTGTTTTTATCCTCATATGGGGACATTTTTTCATTGCTTTGAGAGAGAGAAGAAGGGAGAGAGGAAGGGAGAAAGAGAAACATCAATATAAGAGAGAAACATTGCTTGGTTGCCTCCCATATGCACCTGGACTAAGGATTGAACCAGTAACCTAGATATGTACCCTGATCAGGACTTAAACCCACAACATTTCAGTTATGGGATGACACTCTACACCAGTCGGGGCTCATTGTGGTTTTGATTTTCATTTCCAAAATGTCTAGTGACTTGAGTATTTTTTATTTGCTTATTGACCATTGTATATCTGCTTTGGTGAGACATCTATTCAAGTTCTTGCCCATTTTTAAATTGATGTTTTGGGGGTTTTTTTATGTTGACTTATAAAAGTTCTTTGTGGATATTAAGCCCTTATCAGATATATGTTCTGAAATATTTTCTCCCATTCTTTGGGTTATATTTTGACTCTCTTGATAGTTTCTTTGAAGTACAAAAGGTTTTAATTTTGATAAGGCCCAATTTATCTATTTATTCTTTGGTTGCTTGGGCTATTTATGTCACATTTTTAAAAAACTTTGCCTAATCTAAGGTCATGAAGATTTAAACCTATGTTTCCATTTTAAAATTTCATAGTTTAGAAGCCTTTTTATAAGAGTCTTATATTTAGGCTTGAGATCCATTTTGAGTTAATTATTATGTATTGTGAAGTAATGGTCTAATTTCATTCTTTCACATATAGCTATCCACTTGTGCCAGCACTATTTGCTCAAGAAACTATTCTATTCCCATCGAATGGTCTTGGCACCCTGTCAAAAATTAGTTAGCTATAAATCATGGATTTATTTCTAGACTCTCCAATGGAATAGAGTTCTATTCCATTGATCTCTGTCCTTATTCTGTCACCACACTTTTTATTACTGTAATATGTAACAAGTTTTAAAATCAAGAAGTATGAATCCTTCAACTATGTTTTACTATTTCAAGATTATTTTAACTATCAGGGGTCCCTGGAAATTCTATGTGAGTTTCAGAATCAGCTTTTCCACTTCTGCACAAAACCAATGGGATTTCTATAGAGATTGTATTGAATCTATAGGACATTTTAGGTAGTATTGCCATTTTAACTACATTAAATCTTCCAATCCTTAAACATGATTGTTCCCTCTGCCATTTATCTAGGTATTATTTAATTTCTTTCAGGATAGCAGAGGAAACAAACATCAGTAAAATTTTGGAAAGAGGAGCAGAAATTACCCAGCAGATCAAAAAAATTCTAAGAAGATACAGGGAATGTCAAGAAACCAATCCAGCTTTACATCAAAATCATCAAAGCCTCAAAAATTACCCATATTTTGCTGTGTATAATATGCATTTTTTGGCCAAATTTTTGAGGGAAAAATGAGGAAACACATTATGCATGGGTAACACTAATTCCACATCTATATAAGTGTTTTTAATTCTTTTATTTATGCTTATGCATTGAAAGTGTAATTCTAGAAAGCAATAACTATATCCATATGCAAAATAGTACCCTGGAATACAATAATCAGTTTTGTTGAACTTAAGATGAACTTGCAATGAAAGCAGTTTCAGACAATGATTCAACAAAATGAAACGAAGAGTGGCATATTGTTATCTGCAGAGTAAGACAGATGATGCCGATTGTTATCCACTTGATAACACAGGTGATGCTGACTTTATTATCATAGGGTGAACAGCACAGCATTTCTCTTTGTAAACTTTAGGCGGGAGAAATTATTGGAAAGTCCCTTGGAAAGTGTCAAAAATGGTTTTTGTACACTGCAAGCTTTAAGCTAAAAGCTATTAAATATGCTAAAAAGCATGGCAACAGAACTGCTGAGAGAAACTTCAGACCTCCTCCCACAGGGAGTGTCATCAGATTGGGGGGCAACAGGAAGAAAAGCTTCTTTAGATGCCAGAACAGAAGAAGACAACACAAGGGAAACCTCCAAAGGGACCAGAGGTGGAGCAGGAGGTGGTTTCTGGAGCAGCTTCAAACTGGGGTCTCTGTTCCAACCAAGATGATACAAGAAGGTAAAAGGACTGCATGAGAAAAAATCATTGATGATTTCTCAGGGACACCTAAATGGCACTTTAACTTTACAAAGAGAGAAGGTTTGAGCATGAGGACATGAACAAAACTTGCCCCAAAGCTTCCAGCAGCCAATGAGAATCAAGCTTTGGAATTTCATTCTTATGTTATCATCCTTCAAAAGACTTACAACTTTCAGCTGTCCCAAATCGCCAATATGGATGAGGCCCAACTTATTGGATGTCAGTTGGATGAGGTGTACAATTCTATCAGTTTAGGCAAGCACAGTTATAAAACCACTATTATATTCAAGATGTAGAATAGTTCCATAACCCCCCAAATCAGATATCTTTTTAATTCTCAACATTTAATATGAGTAGAAAATTGAAGATTAGCAGACTTGAAAGAAATAGGAATAATGCAGATATCTTCAGGGATAATCGTTTACAATCATAAACAGATAATAGGATATATGATCAGAAGTAACATTCAGAGTACCAAAAGACAACTATTAGAAATACAAAATATGATAGAAGAAATTAAAACCAATGGTTGGGCATTTATTCCAGAGAAATGAAGACTCATGTTCATTTCTGTATATATACAAGCATTTATAGCAGCTTTATTATTAACAGCCCCGCACTGAAAATGACTGAAATGTCTTTCAATAGGTGAATGGTTAAACAAATGGTGGTACATCCACACCATGGAATACTACTCTGCAATAAAGATGGATGAACAGGAGTATCATAGAGTAGGAAGCTTTAGGAATCTGTCTCTCCACTGAAACAATAATTGAGCCAGTGCCCTTTTCTCTGTGGGATCACCATGGCAGCTGGTGCTGTGGACACATATCCAGAATACTGCAGGGCCTTTAAGGCCCTCATTGCATTCAGGACAGTGTGGTTCAGGTCTGCATGCTTTCCACACTACACAACTTCTTCTTTGGCCAAATCAATCACACCTCTGAATTTCTCCACAAATTTCCTGACGGCAAGATTCCAGCATTTGAAGGTGATGATGGATTCTGTGTGTTCAAGAGCCATGTCATCACCTACTATGTGAACAATGAGGAGCTGTGGGGAAGTAATGCAGAGGCAGCAGCCCAGGTGGTACAGCAACCTGGTTGCTCCTCACCTTGGGTGTCATGCTCCACTACAAGTAGACCACAAAGAATGCAAAGGAGAAGGCTAGGTGAATTCTGTGGCTGCTCACCTAAATAAAGACATGGACTTCTTTGGTGGATGAACAAGTGACACTGGCTGACATCACAACTGTCTGCACCATATTGTGGCCCTATAAACAGGTCCTGGAGCCTTCTTTCCACCAGGTCTTCCCTGATACCAACCATTGGTCCCTCTCCTGCATTAACCAGCCCCAGTTCCATGCTGTCTTGGTGGAGGTGACACTTTGTGAGAAGATGGCTCCATTTGATGCTAAAAAGTGTTCAGAGCCACACTAAAAAGGACAGCCCATGGAAGGATAAAGGATCTTGAGAGGAGAAGCAGAAACCCCAGGCTGAGCAGAAACAGAAAGGAAAGGCAGCTAGCTAGCTGTTCATGCTCCCAAGGTGGAGATGGATGAATGTGAGCAGGTGCTGGCTGCTGAGTTGAAAGGCCAAGAAGCCCTTTGCTCACCTGCCCAAGAGTACCTTTGTATTGGGTGAATTTAAGTTCAAGGACTCCAATGAGGACACACTCTCAGTAGTGCTGTCATATTTGGGGGAGTACTTTGATAAGGATGGCTGGTCTCTGTGGTACTCTGAGTACTGCTTCCTCAAAGAGCTCACCCAGACCTACATGAGCTGCGACCTCATCACTGGAATGTTCCAGTGATTGGACAAGCTGAAGAAGAATGCCTTTGCCAGTATCATCTTTGGAACCAAGAATAACAGTCCATTTCTGGAGTCTGAGTCTTCCAAGGCCAGAAGCTTCCAATGCAGGTGGACTACAAACCATACATGGCAGAAACTAGATCTGGGCAGTGAGGAGACCCAGACACTGGTTTGAAAGTACTTTTGCTGGGAGATGGAAGTCAAGGATGTGGGCAAAGACTTCAATCAGAGAAAGATCTTCAAGTGAACATCTCTTGCCATCACCTATCTGCTGCCTGCACCTGTCCTTCAGGGAGATTGAGGGTCATTAAAGGAAAGTGAACATTGAAAAAAAATGAGCTGGCAAGAACATCGGAAAGAACTATTTTTGGAACTCTAGAATCTAGTTGAACACTTGCAGCATCTCGTAGAGAATTTGAGAAAGAGGCTGAGAAATTTCAGTGAATTTCCATGTTTCCTGCAGAGGCTAACATCCTGCATCCCCAGCACCTGGACAAGGCAGCCATGGGGACAGTGGCCTGTGTTCAAGGTGTGGCTTACTGGTTTCAGGCTGGACTATAGGACCTTGTCCTTTAAAATTCGAGATTTTGTATTTTGACTGTTGCTCAGTGCTTTTGATTACAAAAGGTGGTACAGAGTCTGATCATTCTTTCAAACTCCCATGGTCAGAAGCAGCTTTCCTGCCACAGGGGATTTAAAAAGACAGTTGTTTTTGCAAATTTATTTTATTTTTATATTTTTCTCTTTGAGAGCCAGACATTAAAGAAAGTCTTTGTTCAGTCACTAGCTGACCCTAGAGAATAGAAATTTCAGTGACCACTCTCGATAAGGAATACATATTTTTCAAAATAGTTTGGAAAAGTCACAAACAGATGGCTCTAACCTTCAACAGCAAAAACCAGAAATTCTGAGGAGTGGGAATATATGATTTTCAGAGTTATCACATTACACAAAGCTCAAAATGTTCAGCTGTCAACAAAAATAACAAAGCATATATATTGGTTTGGTAAGGCTGCTGAACCAAAGTACTGCAAAGTGGGTGGCTTGAACAACAGAAATTTATTGACCCATAGTTCTGGTGCCTAGAAGTCTGATATCAAGGTATTTGCAAGATTGGCTCATTCTGAGGATTGTGACAGAGAATCTGTTTCATCTATCTCCACTAGCTATTGGTAACAAGCTTTAACATGCCTTGACCTGTAGATCTCTCTATTTGTGTGTCTGCATCCAAAATTTCCACTTATAATGACATTTTTAATGTTATGACATTTATAACGACAAATGTCATATTGGATTGGGGAACACTCTACTACATATGACCTCATCTTAACTACATTTGCTATGACCCTATATATAAGTAAACTCACATTATGGTGTTTTGGACTTTAAAATATGAATTTTGGAAGGATACAGTTCCACACATAACTTGAAGATAAGGTAATCAAAATTATGCAGATACATAGAAAGAATAATGAAGAAAGATTAACAGAACCTGAGGAACCTGTAGGATACCATTAAGAAAACCAACATAAAGAGCTCCAGTAGAACAGAGAAAGAGAAAGAAAAATATTTGAAAAAATAATGACTGAAAACTTCCCAAATCTGATGAAAACCATGACAATGCACATCCAGGAAGCTCAATGAACTCCATATAGGATAAATTCTAAGTGATCACTAACATGCATTATAGTAAAATTGTCAAAAATCAAACACAGAAAGAATCTTGAAAGCAGCAACAGAGAGTCTACTCATTGTGTACAGGGAATTCTCTTTTTTTTTTACATTTTTTATTGTTGTTCAAGTACAGTTGTCTCCATTTTCCCCCTATTGCTCCCCCCAACCCCAGCCATACTCACTTCCCACCCTTGATCCTACCCTGCTTTGGTTTTGCCCACATGTCCTTTATAGTTGTTCCTAAAAACCCTTTCCCCTTTTTCCCCACTGTCTCCTCCCACCTCCCCTCTGGTTACTGTCAGATTGTTCTTTATTTCAATGTCTCTGGTTATAGGTTGCTTGCTTGTTTGTTTTGTTCATTAGGTTCCACTTATAAGTGAGATCATATGGTATTTGTCTTTCACCGCCTGGCTTATTTCACTTAGCATAATGAACTCCAGATCCATCCATGCTGTTGCAAAGGGTAGGAGCTCCTTCCTTCTTTCTTTCTGCTGCATAGTATTCCATTGTAAATGCACCACGGTTCTTTTTTTTATGATTTTATTTATTTGTTTTTAGAGAGCAGGGAAAGGGAAGGAGAAAGAGAGGGAGAGAAACATCAATGTGTGGTTGCCTCTTGCACGCCCCCTACAGGGGGCCTGGCTGGCAACCCAGGCATGTGCCTTGACTGGGAATCTACCTGGTGGCCATTTGGTTCACAGGCCCATGCTCAATCCACTGATCTACACCCGCCAAGGCTGTACCATAGTTGTTTTTTTTTTTTTAGCCATTCATTTACTGATGGGTCCTTAGGTTGCTTCCAGCACTTGGCTATTGTAAATTGTGCTGCTATGAACACTGGGGTGCATAGGTTCTTTTGGATTGGTGTTTCAGGACTCTTAGGGTATAACCCCAGCAGTGGAATTGCTGGGTCAAAAGGCAGTTCCATATTCAGTTTTCTGAGGAAATGCCATACTGTTTTCCACAGTGACTGTACCAGTCTGCATTCCTACCAACAGTGCACTAGGGTTCCTTTTCTCCACATCCTCTCCAACACTTGTTTCTTGATTTGTGTATGGTGGCCATTCTGATTGGTATGAAGTGGTATCTCATTGTGGTTTTAATTTGCATCTCTCTGATGGCTAGTGATGCTGAGCATCTTTTCATATGTCTCTGGGGCCTTTGTATGTCCTCCTTAGAGAAGTGTCTGTTCAAATCTTTTGCCAATTTTTTAATTGGGTTTTTTGTCTTCCTGGAGTAGACTTGTATGCGTTCTTTATACCTTTTGGAGATCAAACCCTTGTCCAAGGTATCATTGGCAAATATGTTTTCTCATACAGTTGGTTCTCTTTTCATGTTAATGATGTTTTCTTTAACCATGAAGAAGCTTTCTATTTTGATGATGCCATTTGTTTATTCTTTCGTTTATGTCCCTTGCTCTAGGGGACATATCGGTGAAAATATTGCTGTATGGAATATCTGAGATTTTCCTGCCTATGTTCTCCTCTAGGACTTTTATAGTGTCACAACTTATATTTAAGTCTTTTATCCACTTTGAATTTATTTTTGTGTATGGTGGAAGTTGGCAATCGAGTCTCCTTTTTCTGCATGTACCTATCCAGATCTGCCAACACCATTTGTTGAGGAGGCTACTTTTACTGCATTTTATGCTTCTGCCCCCTTTCTCAAATGTTAATTGACCATAGAGACTTGGGTTTATTTCTGGGCTCTCTATTCTCTTCCATTGGTCTACGTGTCTGATCTTATGCCAGGTGTACAAGGAATTCTTAATAAGATTAACAGCTGATTTGTCATGAGAAACCATGGAGTCCAGAAAGAAGTGGGATGACATATTTAAAGTTCTGAAAGAAAAAGCTCTAAACAAAGATGTCTGTATCTGGCAAAACTAGTCTTTAAGAATGAAGAGAGGGCATGGCTGGGTAAGTCAATTGGTTAGAGCATCATCCTAATACACCAAGGCTGTGGGTTCAATCCCCAGTAAACACATGCAAAAATCAACCAATGAGTGCATAAATAAGTGGAACAACAAATCAGTGTTTCTCTCTCTCCCCTTCTCCTTCTCCCTTTCTTTCTTTTCCCCTTCTTCTCTCTCTAAAATCAGTAATAAAGAGTAAAGGGAAAAATAATACATTTACAAATTAACAAAAGCTGAGGGAGTTTCTTATCAGTAAATGTACCCTACAAAAAATGCTAAAGGGAGTTCTTTAGACAGAAATGAAAGGACACTATATAGTAACTCAAAACTATAAAATGAAATAAGAACACTAGTAATGGTGACTACATAGATAAATATTAAAGCCAGTATGACTGTATTTTTGTTTATAAATCCTCTATTTTTATATATAAATTAAAAGACAAATGAATAAAGCAGTAATTACAAATCTAAGTTAATAGGAACATAATATATAGAGATGTAATGTGTGATGATAACAATATAAAGAAAGATGGACAAAGATATATAAAATCAGGGTGTTTGTACACAATTTTAGCTAAGTTAATATTATTCATATAAGGTTTGTATATATGTAAGGTTTTAATTGCAACCCCAAAGATAACCACTAAGATAGTAACTAAAAAGTATACAGAAAAGGACAAAAGAAGGGAATTAAAATTGTACAATACAAGAAATCAACTAAATACAAAACAAGGAATAGAAGAATTGAGAAACAAATAACATGTAGACATAAAGAAAGCAAAGATTAAATGACACAAGTCATCCCTTACAGTAATTACTTTAAATGGAAATGGATTAAACTCTCCAGTTGGTATGCAGAGATTAACAGAATGTACTAAAAATGATCCATCTATATGCTGTCTACAAGAGAAACACATAGGGGTTGAAAGTAAAAGGATCAAAGAAGATATTCCATAAAAATAATACCATAAGAGTTCTGGATAGCTTTATTAGTGTCAGACAAATAGACTCTAAGTGAAAGGGTTACAAGAGACAAGAAAGAACATTGTTAAATATTGATAAGAGGATCGACCCATCAAGAAGATATAATATAAAAATATATACACTTAACAACAGAGCCCCAAATTAACAAAATTAAAAGAGAAAATAGATAATTCTACAATAATAGTTGGAGACTTCAATACCCTACTATCAATAATAGATAGAACCAAATAGAAAGAAGATCATTAGAGAAACGAAGCATTTGAATAACAGTGTACACCAATTAGAGTTAACAGATATACAGAAAATTTCACCCCAAAATAGTAGAATAGACATTTTTCTTAAGTGTACATGGAATGTTTTACAGGATATATTAGGCCACAAAACTAATACATTTTAAAAGATCCAAGTCATACAAAACATATTTTCTGACCACAATGGAATTAAATTAGAAATCAATGAAAGAAGGTAAACTGGAAAATTCACAAATATGTGGCTAAAATCCAACATCCTTAAAAAACCACTGGGTCAAAGAACAAATCATAATGAAATTTAGAAGACTTTTTGATGAAAAAAACAAAACACAACATATCAAACATAAAAACTGCAGTGAAAGGAAGGCTAGGAGGGAAGTTTATATATTTAAATGCCTAACTTCAAAATAAGAAAAAATCAAAAATTAATAATCTAACTATACAACTTAAAGAAATAGAACTTGTAGAACAAACCAAATACAAAGTGAACAGAGGAAAGGAAATAATAAAGACTAGAACAAAGATAGATCAATAGAGAATAGAAAACTAATTTAGAAAATTGAGAAGAGGTACAATATAGCAGTGGTGTAGGACATTGAAGTTACTCCCTCCCATGAGCAAACTCAATAGTACAGATATATATATAAAAAAAAGTACTCCTGTGAGACAACCTAGGGCTGAATAAACAGCTTACAAACAACAAATAAGAGAAATAAATGGAAAATAAAAGGCTGGGAAAACCACAAAAGCCCTCTGGGAGCTGCAGAAACTCTCTGAGCAGGAGGAACCAAGGAACACCATTGTTTATTCCCCTCCGCCTTGATATGGGGGGCAAGAGATCTATTTCAGAGTTTTGGTCAACTTGCAAGATCACTGCAACATGTTCTCAGCTACATTGCCTGAAGTCTTGAAGCAAAGGGAGCTAGCAGGAACAGCAGGGCATTAGCACATGCACCTGGCCTTCCTGACAAGAGTCACTCCATCCTGACAAGCCAGTGGCCCAGGCATCATAATAGGTACCTGTCTGGTTTCAATAAGCTTCTCAAAACTACCCAGCACATAAAAGCTACAGAGTGATTTCTTTTCCAGAAGACCATTTTCTTTACAACAAATAAGAAAGAGACTTCATAAAGAAGGCTGAGGCACTGTGGGGGCTCTCTGGGGACTGCAAAGATTCTCCAGGGCCAAAAGTGCCAGTGAGCATCATTATTTACATCTCCCTTGATCTCCAGAGGTTGGGTAGGAACTTAACCCAAGTGCTCTAGCCTACCTGGAAAATCACTACAATGAGTTCCTGGACACATTACCCAAGCCTGTTTCACCCCCCAAAAAGGAGCAGACAAGATAAATAGCGCATGACTACACACACCTAGCCTTCTCAGTAGGCGCTGTTCTTGCTCATAAAGTCAGTTACTTGGATGCATTAAGCACTTGCTGGTAAACAGCCTGCCAAAACCACATAGCCCACACAGCCTTTATAGAGGCCATTTCCACTGAAATCCACTTTTTAAGACTGGAAGAGAAAGGTAATTTGTCTAATTCATATAACCAAACACAGGAAATCAAAGAAGAGGAAAAGGCAAAATAATATCTTTCAAATAAAGGAACAAGAACAATCCCCAGAAAAAAAGCCCTAAGGAAATGAAGATAAGTAATTTGCCTGATGAAAATTCAAAGAAATGGTCATGAGAATGCTCAACAAAATTGACAGTGGTATAGAGAAACTTACAGAGTACTTCAACAAAGAGTTAGAAAGTATAATAAAGAACCAGGAAGACTTGAATACAGTAAGTGAAATAAAAAAATACATAAGGAGAAATCAACAGCAGATTATCTAACACACAACAGATCAGCAACCTAGAAGACAGACTAGTACAAATCAACAAATCAGAACAGCAAAATGAATAAACAAACAAATAAACTACAAGGATAGCAAGGATAATTTGAGGGACCTCCAGGGTAATATCAATTGCTCAAGTCACTTTACAGGGATCTCAAAAGAAGAAGAAAGAGAAAAAGGAATGGAAACTTTACTTAAAGAAATAATGCCTGAAAACTTTCCTAACCTGGGAAAGGAAACAGACCTTTTGTTCCAGAAACCATAGACAGCTCCAAATAAGAAGAACCCAAAGAGATCCACACCAAAACATATTGTAATCAAAATGACAAAAGTTAAAAAAAGAGAAAAATTTGAAGAGAACAAGAGGAAAATAACAAGTTATATACAAAGGAAAACCCATAAAAGTATCTGCTGATTTCTCAAACGCAACTTTACAGGCAAGAAGGGAGCCACACATGATCTATAAAATGCTGAATGAAAGAAACTACAATATAGGATAATTTACCCAGCAAGGTTATCATTCACTTTGTTCTAGAAAAAAATACAGTTTTCCAGACAAGCAAAAACTTAAGAGTTCATCAGCATCAAACCAGCTTTACAAGAAATGTTAAAGGGCATCTTTAAGCAGAAAAGGAAAAGCCATGACCATAGATAAGAAAATATGAGAAAGGGGAAAATTACACTGATAAAGCCAAATATTTAATATGTACAGCAAATAAAAACACTTAAAAAGCTATGACAAAGGTCAAAAGAAAAAAGTATAATCTCAATTAAAACTATGATAAGTAGTTAAGATATATACCATACAAAAATATCTAAAACATGAAATCAATAACAGAGTATAGAAGGGGAGTAAAAATGTAGTCTTTATAGAGCACATTCAAACTTAAATGCCTATCAGCTTAAAATACACTGCTATCAGTATTAAATGATATACATAAACCTCATGGTAACCACACAAAAAAACCCTACAAAAGATATACAAAGAACAAATAGAAAAGAACCCAAGGAAAGCACTAAAGAACAGCAACAAACTGAAAAGGAAGAGATCAAAAGAAGAAGAAAGAGACAGAAGAGAACTTTAAAAACAACCAATAAAACTTAACAAAATGGCAATAAGTACATAGTTATTAATATTTACTTTAAATTGAAATGGATTTTCAACTAAATGCTCCAATAAAAAGACATTGAGTGGTTGAATGGATTAAAAACATGACCCAGCCCTGGCTGGTGTAGCTTAGTGGATTAAGCGTGGGCCTGTGAACCAAGAGATCATGGTTCGATTCCCAGTCAGGGCACATGCCTGGGTTGCAGGCCAGTTCCCAGTAGGGAATGCACAGGAAGCAACCATACATTGATATTTCTCTCCCTCTCTCCTTCCCTTTCCCTCTAAAGATAAATAAATAAAATCTTTAAAAAAAAAAATGACCCATCTACATGCTACTTACAAGAGATTTACTTGAATTAGAAAAACACACACAGACTGAAAGTGAACAGATGAAAAAAGATTTTCCATGCAAATAGAAACAAAAAGAGAGCTGAAGTAGTAATATTCATATCAGACAAAAAGACTTAAAAAATGAAAAATGTACAAAAAGAACAAAAAGGATTTACATAATTATAAGTAGTCACTACAATAAGAGGATATAACAACTGTTAATATTTACACACCCAACAGAGATGCACACTTAAAAACCTAAATATATAAAATGATGATTAACAGACATAGAGGGAAAAATCCAAAGTAATTTAGTAATACTAGGCAATTTTTACCCTACTCACATCAATGACTAAGATCATCCAAACAGAAAAATTAATAAAAAAATAATGGCTTTAAATGTCACATAAGACTAGATGAACTTAATAGACATTTATAGAGTAATTTCACCTAAAAACTGCAGAATACACATGTTTTTTTCAAGTGCAGATAGGATATTCTCCAGGATAGATCACATTTTAGGCCACATAATAAGTTTCAAGAAATTCAAGAAGATTAAAATCATGTCAAGCATCTTTTCTGATCACAAGGACATAAAACTAGAAACAAATAACAGGAAGAAAATTGGAAAAAACTAAAATATATGAAGATTAAACATCACTAAATAACCAATAAATCAAAGAGAAAATCTAGCAGGAAATTAGAAAAGTATATTTGAAACATAAAAAATAAAAACACAACTTTTCAAAATTCATGGAATATAGCAAAAGTGCTTCTAAGGGGAAATTTTATAGCTATACAGGCCTATCTCAAGAAACAAACAGAGTTCTGGCCAAAATGAAGGTGTAGATAGAAACCCTTCACTTCCTCACACAACCAAAAGGAGGATAACAACCAATCTGAAATCAATAAACAACCAGAAGCACCAGAATATCAAACTGCATGGAACTCCAACAACCAAGGAATTAAAAAAACAGTCAACCAGACCAACCAGACTGGTAGGACAGGTGGAAGGAGAGAACCCAGGGTGAGGTGGCAGATTGCGCAGGTGAGGAAAGCTGAGAGAAACTGCGGTGAGGTGGCAGACTGTGCCAGGCAGTCTGGGTGAATGGGAAACTGAGACTCAGAGCTGGCTGTGGACTATGGCGGAAGTCAAATATACTTTTCGTTGGAAAGTGGGCTAGACCCAAGCAGGCGAGTTGCATTGTTCCTCCTTGGCCCCACCCCGACACACAGTGCCACAGCACAGGAAGGAGAGTTGCCCTGCCCTAGTGAATACCTAAAGCTCTGCCCCCTTACAACTTAACAGTTATGCTGAGATAAGAAATATGGCCCAAATGAAAGAACAGAGCAAAACTTCAGGAAGAGACCTAAGTGATGAGGAGATAGCCAACCTATACGATGGAGAGTTCAAAGCCCTGGTAATCAAAATGCTTGCAGAACTGATTGAGCTTGGTTGCAAAATGAAAGAGCAAATGAAAAATACCAAAAGTGAAATAAAGCAAAATATTCAGGGAACCAACAGTGACAGGAATGAAACCAGGACTCAAATCAATGATGGAACAATAAAAAGAAATAATCATCCAAACAGAACAGAATGAAGAAATAAGAATTCAAAAAATGAAGAAAAGTTAGGAACGTCTGGGACAACTTTAAACATTCTAATATCCGAATTATGGGGGCGACAGAAGGAGAAGAACAAGAGCAAGAAACTGAAAATTTATTTGAACAAATAATGAAGGAAAACTTCCCCAGTCTGGCAAAGGAAATAGACTTCTAGGAAGCCCAGGAAGCCCAGAGAGTCCCAAAGAATTTGGACCCAAAGAAGAACACACCAAGGCACATCTTAACCCGCGCTTAATCCACTAAGCTACACCAGCCAGGGCTGGGTCATGTTTTTAATCCATTCAACCACTCAATGTCTTTTTATTGGAGCATTTAGTTGAAAATCCATTTCAATTTAAAGTAAATATTAATAACTATGTACTTATTGCCATTTTGTTAAGTTTTATTGGTTGTTTTAAAATTTCTCTTCTGTCTCTTTCTTCTTCTTTTGATCTCTTCCTTTTCAGTTTGCTGCTGTTCTTTAGTGCTTTCCTTGGGTTCTTTTCTATTTGTTCTTTGTATATCTTTTGTAGGGTTTTTTTGTGTGGTTACCATGAGGTTTATGTATATCATCATTAACTTACCCAAGATTAAAGATAAAGAGAGAATCTTAAAAGCAGCAAGAGGAAAGGAAAGAGTTACCTATGAAGGAGTTCCCATAAGACTGTCAGCTGATTTCTCAAAAGAAACGTTGCAGGCAACAAGGGGCTGGAAAGAAGTACTAGATGTCATGAAAGACAAGGACCTACATCCCAGATTGCTCTATCCAGCAAAGCTATCATTTAGAATGGAAGGGCAGATAAAGTGCTTCCCAGATAAGGGCAAGTTAAAGGAGTTCATCATCACCAAGCCCTTATTATATGAAATGTTAAAGGGACTTATCTAAGAAATTGAAGAAGATCAAAACTATGAAGAGTGAAATGACAACCAACTCACAACTATCAACAAATGAACCTAAAAAAAGAAAGAAAAACAATGAAAACAAAAACTAAGCAAACAACTCAAACAGGAACAGAATTAGAGAAATGGACATTACATGGAGGGTTATCAGTGGGGGGGAGGGGAGGAATAGGGGGAAAATGTACAGAGAATAAGAAGCATAATTGGTAGGCATAAAATAGATGGGGAGTGGTCAAAATGGTGTAGGAAACAGAATTCAAAGAACTTATACATACAACCCATGGACATGAACTAAGGGAGGGGGATGCTGGAGGGTTGGGGGGTGCAGAGGGGAGGGGGGAGAAAGGAGAGGAAATTGGGAAAACTGTAATAGCATAATCAATAAAATATACTTTAAAAAAAGGAAACAAAAAGATTCCAAAAGACCCATGCTTGGAAAACTATAGAACTATAAGAAAGAAATAGAAGACACAAATAAGTGGAAGCATGTACCATGTTCATGGATTGGAAGAATTAACATTATTAGAATGCACATACTCCCCAGAGCATACTATAGATTCAATGCAATTCCTACTACAACGCCAATGTCATATTTCACTAAAACAAATATTCCAAAATTTTATATGGAACCAAAAGAGACTCCAAATAACCTTAGCAATCTTAAGAAAGAGCAAAGTTGGAAGAATCACATTACCGGATATCAAACTATACTACAAAGCCACTGTAATCAAGAGATCCTCGTACTGGCACAAGAACAGGCATAAAGATGAATGGTACAGAACAGAGATCCCAGAAATCAACCCACACTTTTATGGCCAACTAATATGTGACAAAGGAGGCAAGAGCATACGATGGGGTAAACACAGTCTCTTCAAAAAATAGTGTTGGGAAAATTGGACAAGCACATGCAAAAAATAAAACCAGACTATCAATTTATACCATACACAAGAATAAACTCAAAATGGATAAAAGACTGAAATGTAAGTCACAAAACCATGAAAATCCTAGAAGAAAACATAAGCAGTAAAATCTCAGACATCTTGTATAGCAATATTTTTGCCGATATATCTCCTAGGGCAAGAAAACAAAGGGAAAAATAAACAAATGGGACTACATCAAACTAAAAAGCTTCTGCATAGTAAAAAGAAACCATTAACTAAATGAAGAGGGAATTCACTTTATGGTAGTACATATTTGCCAAGGATATATCTGATAAGGGGTTAATTTCTAAAATATTGTATATAAAGAACCTACACAAGTCAACACCAGAAAGGCAAACAAACAAATTAAAAAAGAGAAAGGACCTGAATAGACACCTCTCCAAAGTGCTCATACTGATGGCCAATAGACATGAAAAATGCTCAATGTCACTAATCATCAGAGAGATGCAAATTAAAACCATAATGAAATATAATCTCATACCTGCCAGCATGGCTACCATCAATAAATCAACAAACAGTGCTGGCAAGGATATAAAGAAAAGGGAACTCTCATGCACTGATGGTGGGAATGCAGATTGGTGCAGCCACTGTGGAAAACAGTATGAAGCTTCCTCAAAAAGATTAAAAATGACTGCCATTTTAGCCAGCAATTCCACTTCTAGGAATATATCCTAAGAATCCCAAAACACCAGTCAGAAAGAATATATGCACCCCTATGTTCATAGTAGTGTTATTTACAATAGCCAAAATCTGGAAACAGCCCAAGGGCTCAAGAGTAGATGAATGAATAAAAAAAAAAGCTGTGGTACATTTACCCAATGGAATATTACATGCTGTAAAAAAGAAGGAACTCTTACCTTTTGCAACAGCATGGATGAACCTAGAGAATATTATGCTAAGGAAAATAAGCCAGTGAAAAAAAGACCAATGCCATATGATCTCACATGTTCTACTGAACACAATAAACTGATGAACAAAATAAAACCAGAAGCATGGATACATGGAACAGACAGACATATCTCAGAAGGGAGGGTGGTGGGGGGATTGGAAGAAGTATGTGCATAGCCATGGACACAGACAACTATGTGGTGAAAGCCAGGGGAGCAGGAGCTGGGTGGTGGGGAATATAAGGGAGGAAATGGGGGACATCTGTAATAGTATCAATAAAAAAAGAAACAAGACAGTTTTTTCTTTGATAACTCTAGGTCTTTATTACAAATGGAGTTGACTGCTAAGAAGCCCCCTCTCTGATCTTTCCTTCCTATTCTTCCTCTCAGCACATCCTTCCATGGCGAATCACTAGGCCATTATGCAAGAGGAGTCTAGGGAGAGTGAAAAGGTGCAGTGTTTACTTCAAAGAGTTCTGAAACAACCACTGAATCCTCCTGGCTTCAGTTGAGAATCTTCTGATGAGAGGGGTAAGATTTAGCTCCAATCTTCAAGGTCCTCCATATCTTTATCCTGGGGGTGGGGAGGAGGGCTTCTGTTTTCTTTTGCAATTTGCACTGTGGTTCACTGGTCTTAATCGGCTTTGCCTGGACTTCCACTTCCATAGCTGCCTTCTCTTTCTGCTGGAGGAGTTTTCTGCACTTCTTCCCAGACAGAGTAATGTTGGTACATGCACTGGACACCTGCTCTTGAGGTGGTGTCGTGTGATCAGCCCTTCATCTATCACAGCTCCTAACACCTGCCTTTGCTTGAGCAGTTTCTTCTTCAGCTCTGTTCTGGCAGGTTCATCTTCCCTCCAGGACCACCCATGGCTGAGCAGCTTCCCAGTTCACAGGAAAAAATTCAAATAAATAAACAGTATAACACTACACCTAAATGAACTAGAAAAACGGTATAGAAAATCAACAAAATATAAAATTGATTATTAAAATGACAAATAAGATTGGCAAACTTTTAGCTAGATTGACTAAAAAAAGAGAGTAAAGATTAATTCAAATTACTAAAATCAGAAGTAGGGACATTACTGTATATAGAGAAATAAAAAGGGTTATAAAAGAATACTATGAACGATTGTATAGCAACAAATTGGATAATTTGGATAAAATGAGCAGATCCCTGGAAACATACAACCTACTAAAAGTGAATCATGAAGAAATAGAAAATCTGAATAGATCCATAAGTAGTAAGTACATTAATTTACTAATCAAAAAACTCCTAACAGGGAAAAGCCCCAAACCAGATGGCTTCATTAGTAAGTTCTATCAAACATTTAGAGAGCTAATATCAATCCTTTTCAAGCTTTTTCCAAAAAGTGAAGATGAAGGAACACTTTCCAACTAATTCTGTGATGTCAGCATTGCTCTGATACCAAAGCCAGGCAAAGAGACACAGCAAGAAAAGAAAAACACATACCAATAACAATTAGGAATATTGATGCAAAAATCTTCAACAAAATAGTAGCAAACTGAATTCAACAGCATATTAAAAGAATTATACACCATGAACAACTGAGTTTTTATCTGGAATGTAAGGATAGTTCAAAATATGAGAGTCATGGATATAATAATATACTGCACTAACATAATGAAGGGGAAAAACATAATCATCTTAATTGATACTGAAAAAATCACTTGAAAACATTCAACCACCTTTCTCATAAAAGAACACTCAACAAACTAGGAATAGAAGAAAACTATCTCAACATCATAAATGCCATACATGTACCACCCCTTCCACTGTCCCCAGTTAATATCCAACTCAATGGTGAAAGAATTAAAGCTTTTCTTCTAGGATCAGAAGTCCTAGATTTCTAGGTGCTGATTGATGCCTACCTTTGCCATTTCTATTTAAGATATTACTGGAAGTTCTGGCCTGAATAATTAGGCAAGAAAATGAAAGAAAAGGTATCTATATTGGGAAGAAAGAAGTAGAGCTATCTTTGTTCATATTTGATATTATCTTAATTATAGAAAACCCAAAAGATTATACACATACACACACACACAAACTAACAAATGAGAATGAATAAATGAGTTCAGTAAAATAGTAGGATATAGAATCAATACACAATGACAACTCTATAAAGGAAATTAAGAATACAATTCCATTTGCAATGCATGGACACAGACAACAATGTGGGAAAGGCTGGGGATGGGGGAAACTGGGAGACATCTATAATAATTTCAACAATAAAAAATAAATTAATTAAGAGGAACACTTTTGAATTGAGCTAACCAAGCAAGTAAGAGTTAAAGAATCAAAACTACAAAATGTTGCTGAAAGAAATCAAGGAACATATAAATAAATTAAAATGCATTTCATGTTCATGAATTGAAAGACTTAATGTTGTTGAAATATCAATACTACCCAAAACAATCTACAGATTCAGTGCAATCTCTAGTAAAATCCCAACAACTATTTTTACAGAAATAGAAAATTCATCCTAAAGTTCATATGGAATCTCAAGAGATCCTGAATAGCCAAAACAATCTAGAAAAGAAAAACAAATCTGGAAATCTCATACTTTCTATTTTCAAAATTTATTACAAATATTTAGTAATTGAAACAATGAAGTACTGACTCAGTACTAAACATGTGGATCAATGTAAGAGAGCAGAGAGCCTAAAGATAAAACCTCACATATCAGGTCAAATGATTTTTGGCAAAACTGCCAAGACAATTTAATGGGGGAAAAATGATTTTGGGAAAAAAACAGCTTTGTCAGGAAATGATACCAGGAAAACTGGATATCCAGAGACAAATGAATGAAGTTAGATCCTTGTTTAATACCATAAGTAATAATGAACTCAAATAGATCAAAGACCTAAATATAAGAGCTAAAACTATAGAACTCTTTGAAGAAAACACAAGGCAAAAGCATCACAATATTGGATTTGGCACTGACTTCTTGGATATCACCAAAAGCACAGGTAACAAAAAAGAAAAATTGGACCTCATGAAAATTTAAACCTTCTGTGTGTCAAAAAACACTACCTACAAAGTAAAAGGAAACCACAGAATGGGCGAAAATATTGGCAAATTGCCTATCTGATAACAGGCTAATATCCAGAATATATAGAAAACTTCTAAAACACAACATAAAAACTAAAAACATGATTTAAAAATGCGCAAATAGACATTTATACAAATGTCTATATATTAATATATATTTGTTCAAAGAAGATACACAAATCACCAGTAGACATATGGAAAGATGCTTGGCATCATTAATCATCCAGGAAATGCAAATCAAAACCACTATAAGGTGTGCCTTTATACTCACTAAAATGGTTATTATAAAAACAACCCAGAAAACAAGTGTTGGTGAGGATGTGAAAAAACTGGAACCCTTGTGCACAGTTGTAAGGGATGTGAAATGGTGCAATACTGTGGAAAATGGTATGGTGGTTGCTTTCAAAATTAAAAACAATCATCATATGATCCAAATCCACTTCTGGGTATACACTCAGAATAATTGATAGCAGGGTCTCAAGGAGACATTTGTGCACCCATGCTCATGGCAGTATTATTTACCATAACTAAATGGTGGAAGCAAAGTGTCCATTGTTGAGTGAATTGATAAACAAACTGTGGTCTATACATACAATGAAATACTATTCAGCACTGAAAAGGAATGGAATTCTGACACATGCCACAGCATGGATGAACCTTGAGGACATATTTCAGTGAAATAAGGCAGCCACAAAAAGGCAAATACTCTATGATTCCACTTATATGAGGTCCCTAAAGTAATCAAATTCATAGAGACAGAATGTAGAAGAGTGGTTATCAGGGGCTTGGGTAAGGATGAATGGAGAGTTAGTGTTTAATGGGTATAGAGTTTCAGTTTTGCACAATGAAGAGTTCTGGAGAGGGATGGTGGTGATAGTTGCACAAAGATATCAATGTACTGAATTGTCTATTCAAGCCCTATGCCCATTTTTTAATTAGGTTGTTTGTTTTATTGGTGTTGAGTTTTGTACGTTATACATTTTGGATATTAACTCCTTATTATATGTATTGGGGAATATGTTATCCCATTCTGTGGGCTTTTTATTTTATTGATGATTTCCTTTGCTGTGCAAAATCATTGTAGTTTGATGGTCTCTCATTTGTTTATTTTTTTCTTTTGTTTTCCTTGCCTAGGGAGATATATCCAATAAAATATTGCTATGAGCAATGTCTGAGACTTTGTTGCCTATGTTTTCTACTATGATTTTTATGGTTTTGGGCCTAACATTTAAGTCTCTCATCTATTTTTAATTTATTCTTGTGTGTGGCTAATAAATATTATTTAGGTTCTATGTCTGTGTGTTTTTCAGTGTTCTTGTGATTGACTTCTAGTTTCATAGCATAGTGATCAGTGAGGATGCTTGATATGATTTCAATCTTTTAAAATTTATTGAGACTTCTTTTGTGTGCTAACATGTGGTCTATCCTAGAAAACATTCTATGTGCCCTTGAAAAGTATGTATATTCTGTTGCTTTAGGATGGAATGCTCTGAAGATATCCATTAAATGAAGAAATCCATTTGATCTGGTGTGTTGTTTAAGGCTGCTGTCTCCTTGTTGAATTTCTTCCTGGAGGATTTACCCATTGAAGTCAATGGGGTGTTAAAATCCTCAACTATGACTGCATTTCTGTCCATCTTTCCCTTTATGTCTCTTAAGATTTGCTTCACATATTTAGGTGCTCCTCTCTTGGGTGTGTAAATGTTTGCTAGGGCTATATCCTCTTGTTGGATTGTTCCCTTTATCATTATGTAGTGCCCTTCTTGGTCTCTTACTATAGCTTTGGTTTTAAAGTCCATTTTGTTGAATATAAGTACTGCTACCCCAGCTTTTTTTCCCTTCCATTTGCATAAAATATCTTTTTCATTCTCTTTACTTTTAGTCTGTGTGTATCTTTTGATCTGAGATGGATCTCTTGGAGGCAGCATTTATATTGGACTTGTTTTCTTATCCATTCAACTCAATCTCCAACCAAAAGACAATCCTATGTCTTTTGGTTGGAGCATTTAAGCCATTTACATTTAAGGTGACTATTGATAGATATATATTTTGTTCCATTTTATTGTTAAACTATTTTCCTCTGTGTTTTGTCTTTCTCTTTTTCTTCTTCTTAAAGCAAGCCCTTTAATATTTGTTGCAGTACTGGTTTGGTGTTAAACTCAGTTTTTTATTGTTTGGGAAGCTCCTTATTTATCCTTTAATTATAAATGATAGCCTTGCTGGTTAAAGTAGCCTTGGTTGTAGGTCCCTGCTTTTTATCACCTTGAATATTTCACGACCCTCCCTTTCAGCCTGAAATGTTTCTGTTAAGGAATCAGATGACAATCTCATTGCTACTCCCTTGTAGGTAACTACCTGCATTTCTATGCACTTTTAGGTTTCTCTCCTTGTCTTTAAGCCTCACCATTTTGATTATGATGTGTCTTGTTGTAGGCCTCTTTGGATTCAACTTGTCTGAGACTCTTTGAGCTTCCTGGACTTGTTTGTCTTTTCTTCTTTACCAGATTAGGGAAGTTTTTAGTCATTATTTCTTCAAATAGATTCTTGGCCCCATGCTTGCTCTCTTCTCCTTCTGGTATTCCCATGAAGCAGATGTTGTTACATTTCATGTTGTCCAAAATGTTTCTAAGCTCACCTCATTTTTTTAAGTTCTTCTTGCTGCTCTGCCCAGGTCTTTTTTTGTACCTCATCTTCCAAATCACTGATTCAATCCTCTACTACACCCATCCTACTGTTTATTACTTCCAGTGTATTATTTCTTTCAGATATTACATTCTTTATTTCTGAATGGTCCTTTTTATGTTTTCTATGTCTATTTTCATGCTATCCTTATAATCATTACTCTAAATTCTCTGATAGATTGTCTGCCACCATTTCATCTAGGTCTTCATCTGGAGAATTCTCTTGTTCTGTCATTTGGTGTCTGTTTCTTAGTCTTCCCTCTTGACTGATTTTTAGTATTTGTTTCTATTTATTAAGTAGATCTGAAAAGACTCTAATGTAGACCTTTGTCAGACACTGTTTCTGACTGGCCCTGGGCAATCTGTTTGGAGCTATCAGCAATCCACAGTGTGTGGCTCCCTCTGCTGGGCTTGTCTGTGTGCAGAAAGAACCAGGCTATGCGTCAAGGTTGGCTTTTTAAAAATTTTTTTAAAATATATTTTATTGATTATGCTATTACAGTTGTTCCATTTCCTCCCTTTATTCCCCTCCATCTTGCACAACCCCCGCACTTGTATGCCCCCCCACTCTTGTCCATGGGTCATACATATAAGTTCATGTCCATGGGTTGAACATATAAGTTCTTTGGCTTCTACATTTCCTATAATATTCTTAACCTCCCCCTGTCTATTTTATACCTACCATTTATGCTACTTATTCCCTGTACCCTTTCCCCCATTCCCTCCTCCCTGATGATAACCATCCATATGATCTCCATTTCTGTGTTTCTGTTCCTGTTCTAGTTGTTTGCTTAGTTTGCTTTTGTTGTTACTAGTTTTTTTTTTAGGTTCAGTTGTTGATAGTTGTGAGTTTGTTGTCATTTTACTCTTCATAGTTTTGATCTTCTTCAATTTCTTAGATAAGTCCCTTTAACATTTCATATAATAAGGGCTTGGTGAGGATGAACTCCTTTAACTTGCCCTTATCTGGGAAGCACTTTATCTGCCCTTCCATTCTAAATGATAGCTTTGCTGGATAGAGTAATCTTGGATATAGGTCCTTGCCTTTCATGACTTCAAATACTTCTTTCCAGCCCCTTGTTGCCTGTAAGGTCTCTTTTGAGAAATCAGCTGCTAGTCATATGCAGACTCTTTCATAGGTAACTGTCTCCTTTTCTCTTGCTGCTTTTAAGATTCTCTTCTTATCTTTAGTCTTGGGTAATGTCATTATGATGTGCCTTGGTGTGTTCCTCCTTGGATCCAACTTCTTTTTTTTTTTTTTTAATTTTTATTTTAGTTTATTCAGTACAGTTTCTATCCTTTATTCCCATTCCAGCCCACCCACCCATTCCTCCCCTCCTCCCTCCCCTTTCCAACACCCCTAGTTTTGTCCATGTGTCCTCTATATTTTGGATCCAACTTCTTTGGGACTCTCTGGGCTCCCTGGATTTCCTAGAAGTCTATTTCTTTTGCCAGACTGGGGGAGTTTTCCTTCATTATTTGTTCAAATAAGTTTTCAGTTTCTTGCTCTTGTTCTTCTCCTTCTGGCATCCCTATGATTCAGATGTTGGAATGGTTAAGGTTGTCCTGGAGGTTCCTAAGCCTCTCCTCATTTTTTTGAATTCTTGTTTCTTCATTCTGGTCCAGTTGGATGTTTATTTCTTCCTTGTGGTCCAAACTATTGATTTGAGTCCCGCTTGCCTTCCTGTCACTGTTGGTTCTCTGTACATTTTCTTTTATTTCACTTTTCATAGCCTTCACTTCTTCCACTATTTTATGACCATACTCAACCATTTTTGTGAGCATCCTGAATACCAGTGCTTTGAACTGTGCATCTGATTGGTTGGCTATCTCTTCATTGCTTAGTTGTATTTTTTCTGGAGTTATGATCTGTTCTTTCATTTGGGCCCCCCCCTTTTTTTCTGGTCTCATTGTGCCTGTTACATTGTAAGGGGTGGAGCCTTACATATTAGCCAGGGTGGGGCAACTCACCTTATGGTGTTGTGATGCTGTATGTGTGGGAGGGGTCTGAGAGGGAACAATGCTGCTTGCTCAGCTCTCTGCCAAACTTTCAGCCATTTTGTCTGCTACCCAAATTGGGCCCTTCTGGTGCTAATTCCTGGGTGGGTGCGTTTGTGTACATTCTAAGACCTTGTGGGTCTCTCCAATGAACTCTACTGTGAGGGTGGGAGTTTCTCCTGCCACCACAACCCCCACAGGTTTTTTCAGTCAAAGATTTTGAAGGTTTATTTTACTATGCTGGAACCCTGGGTTGCACAGTCTGCCTTGTTCCCCAGTTGTTCCTCCTGGGTTATCTGCAGTGACTGTGGACTGCCCACTCTGTCAGCTGCCACCTCTCCCAGTCCTTCAGCCACTGCCTTGCCCACCCCAGTGCTCCAGCCATAACCTTACCATGAGTCCTCTTCATCCAGCTGCCTGTCTCTGCCCCTCCCACCAGTCTGGATGAATGTTTCTTCTTTAGCTCCTTGGTTGTCTGACTTCCATACAATTCAATTTTCTGTCAGTTCTGGGTTGTTTTTTTTTTTAAATTTGTTGTTATCCTTCTTGTGGTTGTGCAAAGAGGCACAGTGTAGCTATCTATACCTGCATTCTGGGTAGAAGTCACAGTTCCAAGCCTGGCTTTTATCAGAATCAGGCCCCAGGGGTGGATCCACTGAAGTCTCATAGAGCTCCCAGAGATCCCTTAGTTGTTAAACTACTCAATGATATATCCTCAAGCTGTAATAAGCAGCCCAACTTAAGCTCCAAAGGTGGGACAAAGTAATATGTATGTGTGGGGCTATTGATTCCCTTCAGGCTGATGGCATTTGGAGAAGAGTTATGCCTGAGAAAGTTGGCTTCTTCAGTATGGGGAATGGCCCAGCACAGGGATCCTGGTGGCTGTTCCTTCAGTTCTCTCCCCAGAGCATCCAGCCCTAGATTCTCTTGAAATGTCTCTAGTTCACTCTGCCCTACATCTGCCAGAGGCTAGGGTAAATGGCTGCAAATGAAATTTTGTGTGTTGGCCCTTTAAGAGGCTCTCTGTGTACCCAGCCATCTCTCCCTGGCAAAGAGAAACCCTGCTGCTTTTCTCAGCTGGATGTTATCTTGGTTACTTTTCTGGCTCTGGTGCAATAGGCTGGGAACCCCAGCTTGGTGTTTAGACCCCAAACTTCTCAGGGGGATCCCCACTCTGGCTGCTGAAATATCCCTCCAGGACTTCAGCTGCTGCCCATGGGAGCCCAGCCAGCCCTCTTGCACATTCTCTGCACTCCCTACCAGTGTTATTGTGATGAGGTGGTTCTTCCATCTGTCTGTGGTTATAAGACTTCTCTCCAGATAGTGTTCAGTTGGTTATTCAGGTTGATTTCTCTATAATTTAGTTGTAATTCCAGATTTGTCCTGGTAGGAGGTTAGTGTAGCTTCCATTTATTCCTCCACCATCTTGGATCTCCTTACCACATTTTTAAAAATGCACTTCACTGTATATAGTTATACCTTAATAAAGTTTATTTAAAAAAATAACAAAGTAAAGACTAGGACAAGATGGCTTCATTGGTGAATTCTACCAACACTTAAGAAAAATTAATGCCAATCCTTCTCAAACTCTCCCAAAAAAACAAGAACAGTACTAACTTATTCTATGAGGCCAATATTACTCTGATATCAAAGCCAGACAAAGACACTACAAGAAAAGAAAACTACTGGTAAATATCCCTTATAAATATAAATGCAAAAACTTCAACAAAACACTAGCAAACTAAATTCAACAGCATATTAAAAAGATTATATATCACATCCAAGTAGAATTTATCCACAGAATTCAAAGGTGGTTCATAATAAGAAAATCAATCAATACAATATACAGTAGAATGAAGAAATAAAAATACATGCTCATTTCAATTGATGCAGAAAAATCCTTTGACAAAATCTAAAACCCCATCATAATAAAACACTCAACTCCTCAACAGGATAAAGTCATATATGAAAAAATCTACAGATAGCACCATACTAAATATCAAAGGGCAAAGAAGACTTTTTCTCTAATGTCGGAAATAAGATAAAGATGCCTATTTTGCCCAGTAGTATTCAACATAGTATAGGAAATTCTAGAGAGAATAGTTAGGCAAGAAAAATAAATAAAATGCATTTAAATTAGAAAGGAAGAAATAAAACTAACTCTGTAAATAGGTGACATGATCTTACATGTAGAACACCATAAAGAATCCACACACACACACAAAAACAAACTGTTAGTGCTAATAAACTAACTCATCAAAATTGTAGGGTATGACAGAGAATGGCTTGAGGACATGTGACACAGGTAACATGGCCATACCACCTCAGGTTCACCTCCTTTTCGTTTCTTAACACCCTGATATCTGGCATCTGTTCTTCCATAGAAACAGCTCTGCATAAAACTAAACAGTCCTAAAACAGCAGTTATGTCTTAGTCCTCACCTTATTGAACCCATTGGTAGCACTAACATTGTGGACCACCCTATGCCACCTGAGATATGGTCATCCTCTGGCTTTTGGGACACAAATACTTTGTCTTCTCTGTCCATGCCTCCATCTGGTTCTCAGGCTCATCTTTCTTTACTTAACCATGAAATTCTGGAGTACCTTAACACAGCCTGATGCCCTCTTATCTTCTCCTTCTACACTCTCTTCCATTCAGATGACTGTCTTTAATTACTGTTGGTATACCAATGATACCCAAACTACTATCTTAAGACCAGACCTCACCCCTCTAATTTCAGACTCAGATGTATAATTGCCATTTAGATGTCTCAAAGGCATCTCAAACTCATCCTGACCAAGACTGAACTCATGGTCTTTCTCCAAGGCTTTACCCAGCCCCATCTAGAGGCAATGAAAGAAACTTAGTATCATTTTTTTACTCTCCTATAGCCTCTGTGGGAGCAACTCCATCCAGCAGCATACTCCTCCCAGCTGCAGATGAGAAATAAATTGTCCCAGACACAATCTTGCTGTTCTGGCAGGAAAGGGGGTAGCAATTCCTGCTAGTGGAGAATGCCCTGAGCTCTCCTCCCAAATGGCTTTTATTGGGAAAGGTATGTGTAGGCATACACAGCACACATGCATAGCTCACCAATCAATGTCAAAAGGCTATAATCATACAAAAGCAGGTACTATCTATAGATAACGAAGGAACACAGAGATCTGTCATAGTTCAGGGTCTGTTAGTCATGCTGACTCCAGAGGGTCTTTAAGAGGTATTTCATGAGATAAGGAGTTTACTCCTTGTGCCTTGAATTTAAACATCCAGTTTATATCACTAGGGCTACACAAAACAAAACAGTAAGTTTCAAAGGATACAATGTATTTATCAGGCCTGATTCCCATGGGAACTCTGGATGTTAGAGTCAAGTCATGCTTGCCACTTGCATTTTTACTTGGTTTTCCAGGGAGACTTACTAGTCCCTTTCAGGGCTTGCTCTTGTGGGGCTACAGTCTCAGAAACCACACAGAGTGGTCCCCAAGAAGCCTCTAATCACCAAGATGTGTTAATTTTATCTCCTAAACATCTCTCAAATCCACCTCCTTCCTTCTGTTTTCCATCAACACCTCATTACAAGGCATCACCATCTCAACTGAGTTACTGCTTGTACATCTTGATATTCAGGCTGAAATAGAAGGGAAAGATGTGTACAAAACAAAGATAATTGAGCTCCCAACCCAGCCCCACATGTCACTTCTTGGAGCAAAGTCACATCCTGTCAGCATCTGTTATACTGTGCCAATGTGATGCAAGGATCTTGGAAAGTCCTCATCTCTATTCCACATAGCCACCTGGCTGAGAAACAGTCTTTCTTTTAGACACATGGAATTGGAGGCTTTGCCAAGGGCCACACATCAAGTGGGGCTGAGGTGGTGTTCCTACCTCCCTGTCCCTACTGTAGATCTAGTTTTTTCATAGCCCCAAGCACTGCAGGAACTCAGAGGAACTCCATCTTATAGGTAAACTCTCAATGTACTTGACCTCAGCCAGTACTGATGGCACCAGACACACACCCTTTGCTGATGTTCATTTTAAACCATTGTCCAAGAAGATGGCAAGATGCTCTGGCCCAGAGAAGAGTCAGGGTAAATCTAAATTTGGGCTTAAGGATTTGGGCAGCCTGCTTGGAACTCTGGTTCCTGTATAGCCCACGTTAGGTCACTTGCCACATCCGTTGTCACTTCCCTTTAAAATCTACTGAGTCTCCTGACAGCATCGGACATTTCTCCAGGCTTCTCCCTCCATTTAGCTCACTGTCTCCCTCTCTAGCTATTTTTACTTTCTAATAGCAAGCTTGGTGCCCTGCCCAGACCCCTTTCCAGGCTGCCATGAGAGATGCTGACAGCTCACTGGGCACCAGGGAAGGGATACCTTCAGCCTTACCCTCCTGTGGCTTAAGAGGGACTGCCAGAGGGCATGTAAGGTCAGCCCTGTCTCAGGGTGGGAATAGCTTAGGGGAAATTTCACTGCAGAATTACCCTGGTACCAGTCTCTTGCTGAGACCATGCACTCACCCCATTTCTCTGCCCTGTCCCATGTCCCTCACTGACCTTCTGCTGAGGGCACTCCCTCAGCTAGTCACTTGACTAGAATCCCCATCTTGATCCTGCTTCTAGTAACCCTAATCTATCACAGATTCCTTATGTTTGCACCAGTAAGTAAAGTTTTCTGACATCAGGACATAAAGAGGTTTTCCATTTTACTTCATTTTCTCCTCTCTTCTCCTTCTCCCATTTTCAAGGCACTGGTCCTGACCTGGGAAGGCTCTCCATCACCTGTCCAGACCTCTTTTGCATGCCATGGAGGCAGGTGAGCCAGCAGTAACCTACCTAGTTCTTAGACTCATGGGGCTTTCATGGGTACCAGGAGTGTTCTGAGCATGGGACAGGCAGTACTCATGGTGTCCCCTTTCAGATGGGACACTGATGCACAGAGAAGCTGGGCCACCAGCTTGAGGTGATGAAAGGAGACTTGACTTGGGGTGGTGAACACACAATATACAGATGATGTATTATAGAATTGTACACCTGAAACCTATATAATTTTATCAACCAATGTTACTGCAATAAATTCAATAAAAATAAAAACAAAGAATAGAAACCATTTAAATATCCATTAATAGAGGACTATTAAATTATAGCACAGATGCACCCTGAAAGACTAGATATCCATTAAAATGAAGAAATGGCTCTGATCTGGAACAATTTATGAAGTATATTAAGATATTTGTAACAACTACAGAAGAAGAGTGTGTCTAATATGCTACCATCTTGTGTATATTAGAAAAAGATATGAGTTCATGCATACATGTTCTGTTTGTGCACACATGTGCTTGTGTGCACATGTGTGGATGTGTGTGGACATGCATGCATGCATGTGGGTATGTGTGCGTGCATGTGTGGAACAGGTAACAATGATTACCTTTTGGTTGAAGACCTTGGGACTTTGGGGACAGGCCTGAGGGATGCATATTACTTTCTAAATTTTTAATACTGAACCATATTTTTCGTGTACTACAATCCTTTAAAGAAAAGTAGTATGAAATAAAGCAGTCATACTCATGGCCTACTGAAAAATCAGAGACTAGTATAATCCCATTGGAATGTGGAATAGCAGCACTATGTAGAAGGGCACTGCTGAAGATGTAAGGGTTTTCCTCTCTGCTCTACAAATACAGGGGCTAGAAATGCATCTTGGAGTCCCAGGGAGGGTAAATAAAATTAGGGACACAAACTGGCTTTTGGCTAGAGGTCATCACCTTGGAGATGACCAGGGCAGCCACAATAAACAAGGTGGGCAAGAAGTCCTATGTTCTGGAAAGTGGGTGAAATGAATGGAGTGAGGATTGTGGAGTAAGGATTACTAGGAAGCTGCCTGGGCCCTGGAGAAGGACTGGATGGTAGTTCCCAGTCTGCATGAGGCAGAAGTAAGTTCTGTTGTGTGTTCCTGGGGTGTCTGGGGCCTGGAAAAAGAGCACAGAGTACTTCCCAGCAAAAGGCTCCAGGCCCACTCCCTCCAGACTCACAGAACCTAGGTGGGGAGCAGCCCTGGGGTATGGTGCAGGTCTGTCTGTGGGTGGAGTTCAGCTTCCAGAAGCAGTCTCTCAGGGCTGAAGGAAGCAGAATTCTCTAGGATCCCTTGCTCTTGGGGTTGGAGCCAAATTGATCTATATTTGGACTGTGGAAGTCTCAAGAAGATTTTCTGCAATGTTTAAAACCATGTCATGTTTGATATGTGCAAAATACAGTAACATGTCCCCATAATCCAATCTAATAATGAAGAGACACATGTGACAGATCTTTACACCTGCCTGGGAGATCCTTCCCCACCTATCCCCTGCCTCCCCCTACCATTAGATGACCACATCTCTTTCCTCCTGTTTTAAGAATAGTATCTCAAACTATACATTGGACATTTTTTGTGATACAGTGTTGTATCATACTACATCCAACTTTCTTTTCCACTCCATGGCAAGTTGCTAAGAGTCACACATAGTTGTTGTCCACTTAACTCATTTAATTTTCACTGTATAATACTCCACAATTTGTCCTCTGCTTCCACTAAACATTTGGTTATTTCTACTTTTTGCTATTGTGGACAATACTGCTTTGAGCATTCCTGCCCTGTTCCCTGGTAATGTCCCCAGAGAAGAATTATTGACTAGAGGATCAATAACAAATCTTGTTATTGACAAGAGTTATTGACTAGTTATTCACCCTTATGAGCCAGCACCACACTGTTTTCCCAAGTGGTCCCACTGCACATGGGCACAAGTAGCTTATAGAAAGAAGCTCCTTTAGATCTACCGTTGTAATGGAAAGCAGGTCCGGCTGCTACAAAAGGCAATAGTTGAGAGGCAGGTGCTGATGTAAAGTAAAGTGGTTTATTTGCAGGTGCTGGCCATCTGAAAGATGGGGGACTCACAAAGCCAATGGAGGCAGTGGAGACAGAGGTTTTTATAAAGAGGGAGAGGAGAACAAAACAAAGAGATCAAGGGAGGGGGTTGCAAGTTCTCTATGTGCAGACCAGCACAGTCACTTCCAATAAGCCAAGTGATGGTCCAGTGTGCCTCATCCTGGTTTATTCAACATGGCTTCATGTTGTCCTGGCTCCATGGTTGAAGGTTAGTAAAGCTCATGGGGCTAGGATGCCTGAAGGCAGGGGTCTGTATATTTTGATGTTACTTCCTCTGGTTCTTATACAAACATGCTGTTCATCTACAAACTACATATTAGTCAGCATCAGCACTTACAGAAACAATGTCAAAAGAATGGTGGGGTGGGTTACAATTTCCCACTGTTACAATTTTCCACTGTTATACCATCAGGCTACACTTTGCCATGGTCTACTGCTTAGGAAACAAAGCAGGAGAGCCTACAGGGCTCCTCCAACTGGTGCAACAAAGTTGGCTACACTGTTGGTAGAAAAAGCTCATACTTGTCCCAGAATCCAGAGTCATAAAATGTGCATTGTCTTCAGTGGTTCCACCCCTGCAGGTTTATTCTAAAGAAGAGGGTGAAGGGAGTCAGGAACTACTTGTTTTGGCCTCCCTATGTGTTGAGTGTTTCTATGTATTCAATGTCCTCAAAGAAGAAATGGGCAATAACCTAAATGTTTACCAACAAAGGAATAGCTTAGCAGTATTCTCTATGTGAAATTATTCCAGAAACATTAGAAACAATCATGGAGCCCATTTAGCAACATGGGGCACATGGCCCAGGCATTTAAGAGCAGCTAACCATACCCTTGATTGTCCTCATGCCATGAGCACAGTTAATAAGAATCAACGTATGGTTAAAGCCTCCTAAAAACAGGTGGTCAGGGGTCAACCAGCCTTCTAGGAAGTGAATTGCTCACTCTCACAGACCACATGGAAGAGGGCTATGTCCTAAGGGTGAAGGAGCAACAGGAGAGAAGGAGGCTGCGCCACCCCCAGTGGCTCCATGGAGCAGCCTTCCCACCAGTTCTGCCTGTCTTTCTCTGGACAACACAGACCACCTTAACCTTGTTGAAGATGCCATTACTGAACCTTTGTCACAGGCAGCCTTACCTGTATCCTAGTGAGAGAGCTATGGCATCACTGGCAAAAGCAGCGTGCTGATACCTGGGACTACTGACTTCTCAGAGTGTTTTGGTGACACAATGTGAGCAAAATTATCCTAAGGCCAGGGCCTCACCTTTATTCCAAGGCCATTTGGCCAGTTGCTGAAATCAGCAGATGCAATTGGCTGCAATTCTGAAACTGAATAAGGCACGAAGTAGTGTTATAAAAAACAAAACAAAACAGGGATTTTATTTTAGCAAAATTTTACACCATGGAACTATGCCTCCCAGGAAACTGCCTGGATGACAAAGCCACAAAAAAAAAACCTGAAAAATAAAACAAAACAAATGAAAACAAACCAACATCATAACTACAAAAATCTGATAAACATTTTCTTGACCCACTCCCCTGCAAAATCCCTAAAAAGCAAAAAAGCATTGACAATTGTTTTAAACAAGTCTTTGTAACCCAATCATCCTTTGTCACTTCTGTCTTGGAAAGGGTGCTGACCAGTACTACCCAGTTCTGAGAGACTGGAACACTGAAAAATATGACAATTGTCAATAAATTAAAATGTCACGTGATCCTCAGTTCACACTCTTAATCCTTTTAGGAACTGGCTTTAGTAGAAAAATAACAGGTCTGCAGAGGGTGCCAGATTATGAACCCACCTGGGTACCCTCATATCTTGTCCAGCTCTTTTTGTAAGACCCTGTCTTTCTGAGGTCATCCCATGGCCCAACCAAGACCACACCACTGGTGGCAGGCAGTAAGTCTAATCTGTGAGGAGACACATTCTGGTGCAGCCAGATGGGAAACAAGTCAGAGGAGGGCCAGAGCAGAAGAATGCCCCAAGGCTGGTGAGGTGAGGATCAAGAAGTGCTTCCAGGGTATGCAGGCCTGGGCTGTG
The DNA here is from genome assembly GCA_028533065.1 of Trachops cirrhosus. Lineage (NCBI taxonomy): Eukaryota > Metazoa > Chordata > Mammalia > Chiroptera > Phyllostomidae > Trachops > Trachops cirrhosus. The sequence goes on along the minus strand of CM052547.1, from coordinate 48,991,727 downwards.
GGTCCTGCACTCATAGGAGAGGTGAGGGCTATTGTGGTCAGGGTAGAGCTAAGCATGTGACGTTGAGTGCATGCAACCTCAGATTGCACAGGAGACATCCAACGGGGAGCGAGGCTGTGGAATGCCTGCCCCAAATGACAAGTATCAGCACTCAGGAGACTCTGAAGGGATGACAGCTGATGGTGTGATGGCAAAAGGTGACTTCTAATTGTGATGCATCTAGGGTATGACATCTGGATGGGGGTTAACTTTCAGCAAACAAGACATATCAGTGGCTGTGTGGGCGCTGAGTGAGCTCAGCAAAAAGATGTGTTATGGAAGCAAATGCCTAACAACTGAGCATGAAATGGCATGTAACAAACATGGTGTGTACATAGCTTCGGAGGGAGTATGTGGGTAACAGGGATTTGTAAGAAAGATGGCAGACCCTGGGTGTGCTGACAGGACCAGCCCTTTCCTCCTTAAGTCTAGCTCAGCATGGTATGGCTGTGGTCCAGGGTGTCCTGGTAATTGTCCAGGCCCCAGGTTTTCTACATCCCTCCGGTGGGGTGAGGCTTCATGAGGAGCTCAGTGACAGCCTTTCCTAGGTCCAAAGGAGTTGGCTGCTGCTGACCCACACTGAGAGAACCTATGAACATAGTGTGGGGAAGCTCTGAGAGGATCATACTGAAGGACTTGGGTAGGCTCCTAAGAAGGAGGGAACAAAGGACCAGCCTGGAGGAGAGCATCATAAAGAGGGTAATACCATAGCAAAGACTGGGACATGAATGTCGCCAAGAGGCCAGTCTCTGACCAGCCTAGCCACCACAGGCCACCAAGGCATTCACAGGTCTTCACCATAGCGTGTGGAGGTTCCACAGCTGGTATGGCCTCATTGCTGCCAAGCTGCCCTTCCTCAGTTGTATTCTGATTCCTGTTTTTCAAAACTTCAAGCATACCTTGCCCTGTTCTTCCCAAAGTTCTGGCATTTTTGTTTGTCATCCAAAGATACTCAGAAGGGACATAATATATTCAAGTAGTCACTAAGGAGACATTCAGTCCTTCCTAAGGGACTCCCATGGCTGGCTGTCTCCCCAAAGCTAGAAGGGTGTATCTTCACTGTCAAGTACCCAACACATGCTGCAAACCACACACACACACACACACACACACACACACACACACACACGCATGAGTGGGAGGCAGCCCAAAGCTCAAGGCTCCACTGAGCTGGTTTGGGCTTTAATCTTTGGCCCAGGCAGAATGAAGGGTTACATTTTCAAGTTGTGACTGTTTTCCTCATCCTACAATTTAGCACCCTCCACATGATGCACTCCCTCCATACACTATTTCCCATGTAGCCCCTCACACTTGTGTGCTGCTGTGAAGGTAATCAATCTCTCTTATCTGATTTTCATAACCACCTGTCATTCTTATGCCATCTGGTAACAGTGGAAACTGACAGAGACTCAGTGAGATGCCAAGATCAGATAGCCCCACACCCCAGAGCAAATGGCAAAAACTCCAAACTGTCAGAAAGTAACAAAACACATTTATTTCAATTATTGGTATATGAACTCCCCTGTTCATGAAAGTTCTACAAAACCTGACATCATATTGCATCCTGGGCTCTGTGGGCACACAAAGGCAAACTAGCATCTGGCTAGGGCCAAGCCAGCAAGAGGAAAGGTGGCCCTGCTCTTTGATTGGCAGAGTGAAGGCAACTTACAGCTGGCTCTGTGCCATGCCCATGGGTAAGGATGGCCCCAGCCTGAGTCCTTCAGGGAAGGGTTTCTCCCCTAGGCCAAGGCTGTCCTTAACCAGGTGGGTGAGGTAGGGAGGGTACTGGGATGGGCCACAGGCTGCCTTGAGCCAGCATTCTGCTCTGTTGCACCATGGGCAGGTTCAGGGACAGAGCTGACAAAAAAAAATGTCCTCTTTGCAACTTAAAACGCTATCATCCAGTCCTCACCTACCCAAGGATCCTAGGGAAGATCGGCAAGCTAAAGCAGTTAGAGGAAGCAAGTATCAAGCAATGGGCAGGACAGGTGGCAAGCACACAGTTGTACAGCACCTAAGGTAGGTTGCACCCAAACCCGGCCAGGTGTGATGCCAGCCCAATGCAGTGGTTGTGAGAGTGGGGTACCCTGGACCCATCAGAAACTCACATATATGATGCCCCCCAAACCCCAGCCCTGACCTTGGAGCCTTCACAGTGTACCAGGCCCCGCAGGGACACTGAAGGCTAGTGCAGCCGCAGGTAGGAGGGTGCAGAGTAGTTGAAGAGCAGAAAGTCCATTCTGTAGAGATCAAAGAGGCGTCGCTGATAGAAGGGGCTGATGTCCTGGAAGAGGTGAATGGCCTGGTCATGCATGGTGGTTGCCTTGGCACGAGATGGTGGTGCAGGGAAGCGCAGACCGGGTGTGCCCACCAGGCTCAGTACAAAGGCTGCATCCTCTGCCAGGGTCTCGAACTTGCCCACAACATCGTAGCGCAGGCGACAGGGGTGGCAGAGCGTGTGGACGCGCTCCCAGTGCTCATTGAAAGGTTCCTCACGGCGCGTCCGTGGGTCCAGCAGGTAGGCCAGGAACTCAGCGAAGCGCACGTCGTGGCCTCGGGCCAGCGCTTCCGGGTGTGGGCGGGGCCGGAGGCGCCGCACGATGCGAGTGCCGTAATACCGCTGGAAAGCCGAGCTGTAGGGCTGCCTGAATTTGTTGTGGTAGGCGGAGGCAAGGCGCTCGAAGGGTTCCCGCACGAAGAGGAAGGCCAAGTAGTTGCGCAGACGCCGGTTGATCTCCTTGGGGCCGAAGTCGGCAAGAGATGGCAGGCGCCCTGGTGCATGCGCCTCGTGCGCGGGGATGGCTTGGGGGTCCTGGCCCCCAGGGCTGCTCAGTGCCAGCATCACACGCTTCCAGTTGGTGCAGGCCACTTTAGGCACGTAGCAGTAGAGTAGGCCGTGTGCGTCATCCACCAGCACGTGGCGCAGATCCTCGGGCTGCAGCAAGCGCTGCCGCAGTGTGTGGCGACTGCAGGCGCGGCGCAGCTGACGGCGCCGCTCCCGGTGCACCTCAGCTAGGGCTGAGCTTGGGTCCTGTGGATGACGGGGGTCGGGGTCAGGGCTGCTGCCCAGTGACATGTGTTAGCCGGAGCCAGGCAGCAGATAGGGGTCCTGGACTGGGACCCCAGCGCTGCCACTGATCACTGTATATGATTAGGGGCTCAGGCATTTGTCCAGGACCTGCATTGGGAGGGAATGAATCTAACTTTGCAGAGGTATGTGAAACGATGTGACTAGTCACTTGCTAGACATTCAGGTCTGAGGAGGTCCTGATAACAAACATGAAATGGTCAGAGTAAGCTTGATAAAGAGGTATGACTTCAAAGTACCCTTCGCAAGTGCAAACTGAGTATCTGCTGTTTACTAGAAGTAGTATAGTATCTAAGAATGGTGGCTTTAATTCCATAGAGAGTTGGAAATGCAGCTACTTGCAGGCCATTGGGATATTTTTGTTTAATAATAAAATTAGTTAACTCTATATTTATGAATTGGCATATTCCTTTGGGTCTTGATTTCTTTATCCCACCCAGTCCTCTCCCCCCCGCCCCGCCCCCGCGCATGCAACAAATTCTAATGTCGGTACTTGGGCAGGAAGCCTGCCCTCTCTAAGTGTGTTACTCCTCTGTGAAATAATAACATCCAGCATTCATCTTGTACTTATTGTATACCAGGCACCTCACTATGACCTTTACAACTCCATGAACTGGGTACTATAAGGAGGTCACTTGGGCCCAGCCCTTCCTATCCCTCCACAGACATACCAACACACAGGCCAGTACCTCCAGTGATCCCTCTTCCTTTCCTCAAGTTTTTTCTGCCCTCAACAGGGTTTTCACCCCCAGTAGTAACACTCCAAACCCCCTGTCCCTCTCTTTGGTATTTTTTTCTTGTCTGAGTTCTTAGAAAAAAAGTGTTTTTAATTTCTAAAAATTGCTTTAAAAACCTTTAGGTAATAAGACAATAAATATTGGTGAGAATGTGGGAAAGTGGAACCTTATTCATTGCTGGTGAGAAAATAAAATGGTATAGATGTTGTGGAAAGCCATTTGGCAACTCCTCAAAAAAGGTAAACACATGATCCAGCAATTCCACTTCTAGGTATATACCTAAAGTAACTGAAAACATAAGTTACACAAAAGCTTGTGCAAAATTGTTTACAGTAGTGTTATTCATAATAGCCAATGAGTGGAAACAACCCAAATGTTCATCAACTGGTGAGTAGATAAATAGTATATATGTGTCTAGCCATACAATGGAATATTATTCAGTAATAAAAAGGAATGAATTTCTGATACATTCTAAAGCATGGATGAACCTTGAAAACATTATGCACACTAAGAAAAAAAGCCAGACATAAAAGGCCACCAGTATGATTCCATTTACAAAAATGTCCAGAATAGATCCATTGAGACAAAGTAAATTGGTGGTTGTCAGGGGCTGGGAGTGGAGAAAATGGGGAATGACTGCTAATACATACTGGGTTTCTTTTTGGAGTGATGAAAATGTTCTGAAATTAGATGGTAGTGATGGTTGTGCTTCCTTGTAACTGTACTAAAACCACTGAATTGTACACTTCAGAAGAATGCATTCTGTGGTATGTGACTTATATCTCAATTAAGAAAAAGCCTTCAAAATGTTTCCATTTCATAGGATGCCAAAGCAGCATCTGAAATAGCAGGACACTATACACTCTGCCTGCATGAGAATATCTGACATTGTTGGGCGGGGGCGGGGGGTGCGGCAGGGAGAGGGGGTGGAGAATAGACTGCATGTGTGGGCATATGTACATGTGCCTTTAAAAATATCCTGCAAGGTACCTTGGGTGACCCCAGCAAAGGTGGTGGAGATCAGGCTCTGTCCTGGGGCCCACAGGCCCTCAGCTGTGAAGCATATTAATCATCCAGCATAAAGCCCCGGTTCCCTCAGCCCCTCCTGCTCCTCAGCAGGTGGAGAGGTGGGCCAAGGAAATCTAGGTCCCAGGCAAGCCCAGGAGGAGGTGTCCGGAAGCCAGAGGGGCCCCTGAGATAGGAGAAGTGGGTACCCCCCGGGACCCAGAGGCTGCGCACCCGTGAACCCGAAAAAGCCCAGGTGCTCTGTGGGACCTGTGAGGCCCAGGCCCTGGAGTATTTTGGCACTCCTCTTCTTTTTGTATAG
>CM052547.1:48952992-48986036 GCA_028533065.1 Trachops cirrhosus | reverse complement strand
TTATTTACAGTAATATTAAATCAACAGTCATATGACAGAATCTATGAAATCTAGATAACTAGAATAGAGAGTATTGAGGCTTGTACTCAAGAAGAGAGAGTATTGTACTAATGGAACACCAATGAAGGGCAGTATATTAGCAATACACGATGAATGAGATAATGGGGGAAACCTATCAAATGATACATTATAATCAGCCAAGCAAAGAAGTGTATACAAAAAGAAGAGGAATACTTAAATACTATAAAAATAAAAGGTGTACGAATAATGAAATAATGATAATACAATTATGCAATTACTTTCAGGTCCAAAAAAAAAAAAAAAGGAAGGAACCAAGCAGACGATGGAAGGAAGAAGAAGAGATAAATTTGGAAAGCAAGGGAGTAGGGTCAAGACCAGGGTGACAGAAAGAGAAGCATAAAGAACTGATAGATCAAAAAGTAATACGAATTAAAGATGCAAGGTTACTTTAAAATAATTAAAAGAAAACAAAACCAAACAAACATACAAAAAACAAACAAAAGAAAACAAAAACACCCATTTTTGGTTTCAGAGTGGCCAAACCGGTTTTCTAGCTGGCTTCAGCACACTGAGGGGCAACTGGAGACAGTTTTTCTCTGTTCCCGTTCAGGACTCAGTCAGTCTCTGGGGTACTGTTCATAGTGTAGGCATGCATTCTCCCCCAAGCCCATGTGTGGGGGCTGGGTGCAGCTATGTGCGTCCTTGGGAATTCACCACCGTGTGTTCCGATGTCCCGCGGAGTGCCTGCGCCTTTTCCAGGTTCACAGGTGCGCACTCTCTGGGTCCCGAGGGTGCCCACTTCTCCTACCTTCAGGGCCTGGGCCTCACAAGCCCCAGGGAGCACCTGCGCCTTTTCTGGGTTCACGGGTGCGCACTCTCTGGGTCCTGACGGTCGCCCACTTCCCTCGAATTCACATCCTGGGCCTCATAGGTCCTGGGGAGCGCCTGTGCCTTTTCCTTTTTCAACGCTGTGGTTTCCAAGACTTTCACCAAACCACGTTCTCTCTGCGTTGGGGGCGCGGGCATAGAGGCGGGTATCTTTGGATGCACCGGGTGGGTTACACACTTTCACCAGGGCTTTGCGTGGGTGCTTACAGACCCTGTGTGGTTGCCTCTTCGTCCTCACTCCTCTCTTACTCCTCTCTCTGTGCCCTCCGGTGCACTGGCCTCCCCCAGTGCTGCTCAGTCCTTGTTTGGCCAGGGAGGGAACGGATGACTCAGCTCTCTCCCAGGAGCCCCGCGGCCGACCCTGGCGCGCCGGGCCTGGAGCTGAAACCTCCCTGGTCCCTGCACTGATCCACGTAGTCTCCTTACCTTTCGGTTTTTCAATGTCCGCTACAATTTGCGATCTCCTATTTCCATTTATGTCGTGATAATATTGGCTCTTTGCTCTGTTCCTACCTAGAATGGCTAGGATTTTTTTCCTGGTTGTGGGAGAGTAGAATCTGCTGTGTCCTACCATGCCGCCATCTTGGAATCCTTCTCTCCTGAATTCTTATTTCTTCATTCTGTTCTAGTTGAATGTTTCTTTCTTCCTTCTGCTCAAAATCATTGACTTGAGTCCCAGTTTCCTTCCCATCACTATTGGTTCTCTTTATATTTTGCTTTATTTAACTTTGGGTAGCCTTCATTTGTTCCTTCATTTTGCAACTGAGCTCAATCAGTACTGTGAGCATCCTGATTTCCATTGTTTTGAACTGTGCATCTAATAGGTTGGCTTTCTCTTCGTCACTTAGTTGTATTTTTTCTGGAGCTTTGATCTGTTCTTTCATTTGGGCCATTTTTTCTCTCTTGTTGTACCTGTTACATATAAGGGGCAGAGCCTTAGTTGTTCACCGGGGTGGGGCAACCCAAGTTGGCTCCATTGTGATGCTATATGTGGGGGAGGGTTCCAAGAGGGAACAGTGCTGCTTGCTCTGCTCTCTGCTGGTTTTCAGTCACATCCCCCACTACCCACAATCAAATCGGTCCCTTCTGGTGCTGACTCCTGGGTGGGTGGGTTTATGTGCGTTCTAGGAGCCTGTGGGTCTCTCCAGTGAACTCTCCTGTGAGACTGGGAGTTTCTCCTGCCACCTCAACCTCCACAGGTGTTTTCAGTCAGAGGTTTGGAGGCTTTATTTCCCCACGCTGGGACCCTGGGTTGCGCAGTCTATCTTGCTCCCCAGTTGTTCCTCCCAGTTTATATACACTGGAACGTGGGACTGCCTTGTCCACCAGTCACTGCCTGCCCCAGTCCTCCAGCCACTGCCTTGTTGCATGTCCTCTACTCTGACTGCCCTTCTCCATCCCTCCTACTGGTCTGGATGAATGTTTCTTCTTTAACACCTTGGTTGTTGGACTTCCATACAGTTTGATTTCCTGTCACTTCTGGTTTTTTGTTTGTTTGTTTTTAAATTCGTTGTCCTTCTTTTGGTTGTGTGAGGAGGCACAATGTGTCTACCTATGTCTCCATCTTGCTGGAAGTCTGCATCCATATTTTCATTGTGACATTATTAAAATAGCCAAGATATGGAAGCAACATAAGTTACCATCAAAAGATGAATGGATAAAGAAATGGTGCATATATACAATGCAATATGACTCAATAAAATCATGCCATCTGCAACAACATAGATGGACCTAGAGGGTAGTGTCCTGAATAAAATAAGACAAAGAAAAATACCAGATGAGTTCCTGTCTATGTGGAATCTGAAAAACAAACGAACAAGCAGAACAGAAACAGACTCATAAATACAGAGAACATTTTGACAGTTGCCAGCTGGGAGGTGTGAGGATGGGTGAAACAGGTACAGGGATTAAGTATGAATTGGTAGTTACAAAATAGTTATGGAGAATTTAGCCAATAATATTGTAATAAGTAGGGAGTACTAGATTTATTAGGCTGATCACTTCATAAGTTATATAAATGTCTAATCACTATGTGGTACACTTGAAAGTAATATAATGACCCAGCAATCCTTGTTCTGGGTATCTACCCAAAAAACTCAAAACATTTATTTGCAAAGATATATGCACCACTATGTTCATTTGCAGTATTCACAGTAGCCAAGACATGGAGTCAACCAAAGTGTCCTTTGATAGAGGACTGGATAAAGAAGATATGGTACATATACACTATGGAATATTACTCAGCCATGAGGAAAGATGAAATACTGCCATTTGCAACAACATGGGGCTGGACCTTGAAAATATTATGCTAAGTGAAATAAGGCAGTCAGAAAAAGTTAAGAACCATATGATTTCATATAAAACCATATGATTTATATGTGGGATATAAAAGTGAAACTCAGACACAAACAGACAACAGTATGGTGGTTACCAACAGGAAAACAAAAATATTGATCACAAAAAAGAATATACCCAAGAACATTTTATGTGAATGTAGTTTAAAAACATTTTTTAAATATTTTATTTATTTTTAGAGAGAGGGAAAGAGAAAGAGGAGAGAAACATCACTGTTTAAGAGAAACATCAATTGGTTGCCTCTCTCATGCACTCCAACTGAGGACTGGATCTGTAAACCTGGTGTGTGCCCTGACCAGGAATCAAATTCACAACCTTTCACTTTGCAGAATGATGCTCAACCAACTGACCCATGCCAGTCAGGGTTAAAAATTTAAATATATTCAATGGCTATCTTAAAATATTCTTGACTTTGTAAGAATATTAAATATTCAATTAAGGAAGACACAAACAAATGGAAGCATGTGCCATATTCATGGATTGGAAAAATTGTCATCATTAAAATGTCCATACTACCCAAGGCAATTTGTAGATTCAACACAATCCCTATTAAAGTACCAATGACATATTTCACAGATATAGAACAAACATTTCAGACATTTATATGGAACCATAAATGACCCCAAATAGCTGTTGCAATTTTGAGAAAGAAGAACAAAGTAGGAGGGATCACAATACCTGATACTAAACTGTATTACAAGGCCACTGTAATCAAAACAGCCTGGTACTGGCATAAGAACAGGCACATAGACCAATGGAACGGAACAGAGAGCCCAGAAATAAACCCAAGTCTCTACGGTCAATTAATATTTGACAAAGGGGGAAAAAGCATAAAATGGAGTAAAAATAGCCTCTTCAACAAATGGGAGATCTGGACAGCTACATGCAAAAAAGTGAAACTTGATTACCAACTTACACCATATACAAAAACAAATTCAAGGTGGATAAAAGACTTAAATATGAAGTCATGACACCATAAAAGTCCTAGAGGAGAACATCGACAGGAAAATCTCAGACATCCCACGCAGCAACATCTTCATGGATATGTCCCCTAGAGCAAGGGACATAAAGGAAAAAATAAACAAATGGGATCTCATCAAAATAAAAAGCTTCTGCATGGCTAAAGAAAATAGCATTAAAATGAAAAGAGAACCAGCTATATGGGAAAACATATTTGACAATGATACGTCGGACAAGGGTTTGATCTCCAAAATATAAAAAGACCTCACACGACTCCACTCCAGAAAGACAAAAAACCCAATTAAAAAATGGGCAAAAGACTTGAGCAGACACTTTTCCAAGAAGGACATACAGAAGGCCCAGAGACATCTGAAAAGATGCTCAGCATCACTAGCCATCAGAGAGATGCAAATTAAAACCACAATGAGATACCACTTCTTACCAGTCAGAATGGCCATCATACACAAACCAAGAAACAAGTGCTAGAGAAGATGTGGAGAAAAGGGAACCCTAGTGCACTGTTGGTGGGACTGCAGACTGGTACAGTCACTGTGGAAAACAGTATGGAATTTCCTCAGAAAACTAATAATGGAACTGCCTTTTGACCCAGCAATTCCAGTGCTAGGATTATATCCTAAGAATCCTGAAACACCAATCCAAAAGAACCTATGCACCCCAATGTTCATAGCAGCACAATTTACAATAGCCAAGTGCTGGAAGCAAATGAATGGATCCAAAAGCTATGGTACATTTACACAGTGGAATACTACGCAGCAGAGAGAAAGAAGGAGCTCCTACCCTTTGCAACAGCATGGAAGGAAGTGGAGATCATTATGCTAAGTAAAATAAGCCAGGTTGTGAGGGACAAATGCCATATGATCTCACCTTTAACTGGAACTTAATCACCAAAAGAAAAAAGCAAGCAAAATATAACCAGAGACATTGAAATTAAGAAGAATCTGGCAGTAACCAGAGGAGAAGGAGCAGGGGACAGTGGGGGGGAAAGGTTTTCAGGAACTACTGTAAAGGACACATGGAGAAAACCAAGGGGGAGGGTGGAAGCAAGGGAGGGAGGTGAGTTTGTCTAGGGTGAGGGGGAGTGGTCGGGGCAAATGCAGACAACTAAGTGAACAACAATAAAATAATAAAAAGGGAAAAAAAGAATATTAAATATTCATAAGAATAGTGTCTTCTATAATTTGGGAACATATGAGAAAAGAATGCATTCATAAGCAAAATGAATGCTTCCCATGACCCTTGGTTTCAACAAAGAGAAGTGTTTAAAATGCTACTAAGAAGAATGTGTTCATCGAAAAAATTTAAGAGTTTTCCTTAAGATAAGCTTTTGGTGAACAAATAAACTTGGATAATTTGATAAACTGATCTGTTCGCAAACTGACCATGAGCAGTGGTTCTCAAACTTTAGCATGCATGGGACCTGTTATAACATAGGTTGTGGGGCCCCACGCCAACTTTCTAGTCCAATAAGTCTGAAGCAGGGCCTAAGAATCTGCATTTCTATGGTTCCCAGGAGATGCTGCTGCTACTGTTAGGGAGCTGGGGTGCAGACTGAGAACCACTGCACTACAGCAGTGCCTGGTGGGTAGAACAGTGCCTTGACAGAGGGTGTGCTCCATAAAGAGAGGCTGGTTGAATGAATGCATAACAGCCAGACTGGATTTGTCCTGGCCTCTAGACCCTCTCTGTGCATCTGAATTCCACTGTCTAGGGCCCCTACCACACTTCTGACAGCCCCAGACCCTCTGCCACTCCAGTGTCCCCAGGGCACATGGAAGAGATGAGGTCCTCAGGGCCTGCCTATGTCTTGGGGTTCATCAGTGGTCCCAGGACTTGAAACTCTGTCTCTAAACCCAGGCCAGGGACCTGTGGCAGTTGGACATGTCCCAAGAATGCCACTGTCATCAGAAAATGAGCTGGCAAGACAGGGTATAATACTGACTAGTCCCTCAAAGTAAGAGAGGCAAGTGGCTAGTGGGTCTCTCCACCACTGCTGGCCTAAGTGTGGCAGCAGCCTCTAGAAGCTGCTGGTACCAAAGTGACACAGCACTTCTCACAGGACTCAATGGAGCACAGAAACTTTCCCACCATTTTGCAGATGGCAAACTGGAGGCTCCAAGAGGTGTTACCCCTTGCACGAGGTCACCCAGTGATGAGCTCCTCTAGGGACCACAGCTGAAGATTGAGGAAGGCCCATGGGTTGTGGGAGGATGAGCCCCAAATGACAGAGAGAAAACCTAGGCCTTCTCTACTCCAGGACCCCATAACTCAGAGCCTTCCAAAAGCACCAGCCTGTGGGTAAGGACTGTCATTTCCTGGTCAGACCACAGCCTGCAGGAGAGTGGGTCCCACACCAGACCCCAGAGGCCAGTGGGTAGAGAGAAGGAGGAAGCAGAAACCAGAGAGAGGCCCAGAGTAGCTTTGGCCAGTAATTACAGGGCCGAGCCAAACCCACTCAGCCCCACCACACAGATCAGAGGAACCCAGGTCCACTGGGATGGGCAGGCTGGCCATACAGAGGGACAGATGTGTCTAGGAGGTCAGAGGGGAATGCCTTGAAGATCACAGGGTCCAGACCCCCATTCTAGACCACTAAAGGCTGGGGTTCTAGGGTAGGGGCTGGCCCCAAACAGGGCCACCCTAAGACTTCCCTCAATCTCTACTGCCATCACCCAAGCCCCACCCGGCCTTGGCCTCTTTCTCTTCCCCTCAGCCCTTCCATTGGACTCCAGGTCCCAGACCCCTGTCCAGGGGCACCGTGGATCAGACAGGCCAGGGAGAGCCAGGTGGGCAGGCCTAGCCTCATGGTCAAGGAGAGGCCGGGGCCTAAGATGAAGAACTTGGCCATCTCAAAGCCACCACAGACAAAACCACATGGGGGTTCTGCTTTGAAAAAGAACACAAAAATAGCAAGAGGTTATGGAGAGAGGGGGAGAGAGAAGAGGGAGAGGGCAATAGGAGGGGGAGGAAGAGAGGCTGGGTACCAAAGACACAGAAAGAGACCAAGACAGAGAGAGAGAGTGCTACACACAATAACAGGGACAGAGCCTGGGAGAAAAAGAAACAGACAGAATCAGAGAGAGAACAGCCATGAAACAGAATGATTTTGAAATAGCCCAGACAAACTAGCATTGGGGAATGAGCTTCTAGCAATATGGGATAGCCAGGGGCCCATGCCCATGGGGTCTAGACCATTGACACCATGCAGCCAAGACTTGCAGATAGGCTGTGGTCCCAGCCCAGTGGGCCAGCATGAGGATCAATCCAACACTGTATGGTGCCCATTGCTTGTGGGCCAGAAGCCCCTAGGATTATGCAGCAGTCAGCAAAGGAGGCCAGGCTTTGGCCTGGTTAGGGGAGCAAGGCCCACAAAATTCCAGGTGGGCACCATGCCCTGTACTCTGATTTGTGCACATTGATGCTTTCTCCTATTGGGTAGAAACCCTTATTATCCCAATCTAACAGACAGGGAAACTAAGGATCAGAGAGGCAAAAAAACACACCTCAGGACTCCCAGCAAGTAAGGGCCAGAAACATGACTTTACCCCAGGCCACAACATATGTGCACCCTTAATGCAAGCCATGCCATCCTGACTCTCAAGTACCCACTCCTTTCTGCACAAAACCCATCCTCACAGCACCCACAGGCTGGTGGGTGGAATGCCACAGAGAAAACAAATTGTCCTTGCATGCTCACCCCCAAGGAAAAGTTCAGTCTCTCCTTGCAGGGGGTAGGGTGGGGTGGGGTACAAATTGTTGAATGGGGGATTTGAAGTTTCACCATTTGGGGGTAACAATGATGATCCTTAACCTGGTAAGCAAAGATTATGACACATGGTTTCTGGTTAATAAGTTCTAGCTGGGCTAGTGTTGCAAGATCAGACAGGCAGGAGACCCAGGCCTTGCTGCTGGAGTCTGCCCTAACCTATCCAGTTCCTCTGGTAAGCTAGGCCTTCTGGGGTGACCTATGTGCCCCTGAGTCAGGGACATTCACTCTGGTGATCAGGCTGAGCAAGAAACACGTTGACAAATCCTTCATAAGTAAAATGCAACTCTGCCTATTTTGGGTGGTGGGGAAAGAAATAGAGCCCTGTAGAGTGGAAAGCACAAGGGTTTAGGATTTATCCTGGTCCCACACTTCCTAGCTGAGTGACCTTGAGCGAAGCACTATATTTCGTCTGGTCTAAGTTTCATCCTCTACAAATTGGACTACCAATCCCCTCTCTGGTGAGCCATCCATCTTGCCAGCTTGCCCTTTCTCAGAGTAATCTCTGAAGGCCTGGAAGGTACCTTGGAGCTGTGGACACTCTAACAGTACCTGGGAATGGACAGCAAGATAATGAGCATCTATTGATTGAGCTTCCAGCAGCCTCTCCCCCTTCTTTTGCTAGCCTACTTATCTCCCCCCAGGAGCAAACCCACTTACATTCAGTCCATGTGGTTCTGATAGGCTGCCCTTTTCCCATACCTGCTGGAATGGTATGTGACCAGGCCTGACCATTCAGAGCATTCTGTTCCTTTCTGTCACAGCAATTATCTCAGGAGTGGGCATCATGTGACTCAATCTAAGCCAAAGAGACAAATCTTCAGGACTTTAGCTGGAATTGTTGGTAAGAGCCCTCTTTTTGGCTATGGGAGCTAGGAGTGAAACCACTATAAAGAAAAGTCAAACTTACAGCTGGAGACATGATTTGAGACCCTGGATCCAGCCACACTTGAAGGCAGCCACATCTGGCTTAAATCAGTCTGAATTGGGTTGTCCTCAGTGGGATACTGTCCTCTGGGTGGCTCCCAGTCTCTCATTCCTCTCTTGCCTGTGAAGAACCAGGGACCAGAACTGGGGTAGGAGTCAGGGTGTGCAGAGTAGGGCACTGGGGGAGCCCAAAGCAAGGCATTGAGGGACAGTCTATGGGCTGGGTCCCTGCAGATGGCTCAGTGCAAGGCAAGTATGCTCAGGCCTCTGGCTGCCTCCGAAATGGCCCCTGACCTCTGCACTGAGGGGCTGCTGCTGAGTCCTCGGTGGTGGGGGCCCTGCTTGGCTCCTAAGCCAAACCAATCTCAGTCCTCACCCACCCTTCTTAGCTCTGGTACCTTGTCTCCCAATACTCATTGGGCATTTCTGCATTTATTTTGCATAGGACCAAAATACTGGTATTTCATTATAAACATTAGAAACCTATAGGGCCAAAATGCTGCACAACTGTGGGGATGCTGTGACCATCATTGACTCTGTGCCTGGCCTGTAGTTGTCTATAAGTACTGTGTCTTCAGATGCTGTGGTTAAGAGGATGGAGAGGGAAGAGGAAGGAGATGAGGAGAAGGTCAGGGTCCCCTCCTGTTAACACACATCACCCTTGAACTTCAGACAGGAAGTTCTGGACTATAATAGAACAGACATGGCCTGGAGATAGGGGAGGGCAGCAATCCAGCCTGGAAGCGAGGTGGTAGGCTCCCCTGGGAACAAGTCCTTTTCTCCCTCTCAACCCCCTTCCACACCCTTATTCTACAACCCAACCTTAAGGTTCCCTGGAAGTGGACAGAGTCCCAGCTGGGCTCAAGAGAAACAACCATTACTTCCAACATCAGGAAAGATGCTCAAGCCCTGAGAAGCTAGGAAGGGGATGGAAAGTCAGAATGGGGTGAGGTGGGGGTAGCAGTAGGCTGCAGCATCCCCGCAAGACCCAGTGAACTAGTTAGGTGGTGGGGGAGCTCATGTAGCAGCACAGTGGTGTTCCTTGGGTGTGCATCAGTGGCAGATGATGGAGACTGGAGATGTGGGTTTTAATATGAAAAACATAAGATCTGTGAGGACAGGGATATTACAAAATGGTGTTTCCAGTCCTAGACAGAGGCCTGGCACCAGGAGGTGCCCAGCAAATATGTGGTCAATAGTGTCACACAGAGCACAGTTGCAAAGAGTAGGAGACTGTGCAGCCAGCATGTTAGCCATCCACACCCATCCCTTCATTTCTCCAGCCTGTTTCTCCGTGAAATGGGTTAGAGCACAGATGACAAACACAAGGCCCTCAGGCCAAATCCAGTCCTCCACCTAATTTTATCCCCCAACCTGCCACTCTGCACCTTGTTTCTACCTGGTAGCAGCACCGAGCTCTGGCTTAACTGTTAAGAAGTAGTTACATTTATAGAGTCCTAAAAATACATTCAGCCCTTTGAAGGCAAACTGGAGGCTGATGTAGCCCCCAGTGAAAATGAGTTTGACACCCCTGGGTGGGAGGATCTGAGGAGATGACACCAGTGAAGTCTGACATGCAGAGTCCTGACTGGCTGCCTCAGTTTCTCCAACCAGACCATGAAATAGATGCAAAGGAGCCTTAAGTCCTTGTCAGTGTGAACTTCAGGGTGGAGCAGGGCGCTCTAGGGAGCAGCACCAGTCGCACAGAGGGACCACCATGGGGACGCAGAAGCATCGAGCTCTCTCCCACCAATGCAAGGTTGACCCAGCGGGGGCTCCGGGCGATAAGGGGATGCAGCGAGGTAAAGGAAGCTGCCTTCCTCGTTGGGCACTCCGTTACCCGCCACTGACCCGGGTCCCCAGGCACAGGCTGTGAGGCCCGAACGATCCCCACTCCCGATCCCCACTCCCGATCCCCACTCCCGGGATCCCCACTCGCCTCGTTGGGCACAGGCGGAGTATCTAGAGCATTTCTGGGCCCACCCATCCCTAGCCCCTAGCCCGGGAGCAGACTACAGGTGCTCCTGCCTCATCGAAGGGTCTGGCCACGAGTGGGCCCCCTGCCCATCTGGCACTCACCCGGGAGCAGGGCGCGGGTCGCAGCACCCAGAAGCAGAAGTACAGCACTCAGACTCGCTGCCACCAGCACCAGCCGCCTCCAGCAGCGCCTGCCCATCTTGTGAGAGCGCTGTGCTACAGTCCCGGGGTCCAGCCCGGCGGAAGCGCCAGCCCAAGACGCGCCCCGCCCTCCAGGCGGCGCAAACCAAAGCGGGCGGCGCGGGGGTGCGAGGGCCTTCTTACTGGGTCGCAAGGGTCGCGGGGGTCATGCAGACGTGGCACTACCCTCTGGGGACTGGAGAGGTAGGCGACAGCCGGTCGGCGGGCTTTGTCCAACCTCCACCCTACCCCTGTCCACGATCAAACGGGGCAGCCGCCCAGGGTGCGAAGAATGGAGCCTAGGTGGAGAGAGCTCTGTCGCCCCTTCTCTTTTTGCTGTACAGGCTAGGCTCCGCAAAGGACTGTCCTGGGAGCCCTTATCCTCAGGATCGGATCTAAGAGTGTCCTTTCCTTCCCCCCAAGGCCACCGTGTAGCCTTGTTTTCCAAAGGTAGCTCCAGGTCCTGCCTGAATTCTGACTCATGCAGGTCCTAGCCAGACTACAGAAGAAGAGATGAAGGTCTCAGTTTATGTCTCCCATGGGCAACAGGACCATTGTGCCTCACCTGGTCATTCACAACTGCTCCAGACTCCAGGTGAGCACTCAGAACTTACTGAGGACTCCAGTGTGTGAGAAGATAAGAGTAAAGTCCAGCCCTGGAAAGATAAACCCATCCAGCTAGCCTTGTGGGGTGAGGAGACCAGGACTGACTCCAGGGTCTTGCTGCCCAGAAAGCAGGCTAGCAGGGGATGGGAGGGTACAGCTGGTGGTAGGTGCACAGATGTGTGCTTGAGCACTTGAGCCAACACTTAGTCCTGTGAGTGTGTGGGTGCTGCAGTGAGAGTGAAAGGCTGCTGCAGTAAACTCCAGTTTTTAAACAGCTCTTGAAAAATCTGGTAACTCCAAACCCTGCTGATGCCTGTGTGAGATCAGGAAAATAGCTTAACCTCTCTGTGCCCCAGTTCCCTAACAATGGAATAGTACTAGGACACATCTCATGGTGTTGTGAGGGCTAAATGAAATATAGGACATATTTGGAACAACATCTGACACTCAGTGAGTGCCATCTGAGTACTTGATCTTAGTGATTATTTACTTTTATAGTTACTGCCTATTTCTGGTAAGTTACAGTGGTGATATAAAAATTCTTTCCTGTTTATTTAAGTTTTAAAGGTCTATTTAAGGAAGCACATCAAGTAAATAGTAGGGTTGTTTTTTTTGTTTTCGGATTTTTTTTTCTGGCTTAAAGACATGGCACCAAATGGTGATGATAGGTCTTAAATAGCAGAGGGATGAGAAACCCAGCTCTCAAATAAATTCAGAAGCTCCTTATTATGGCTTTCCAGGGGACTTGGACAGAGAGCCTTGGGGAGCTTCTAACTCACCCCTGGACTAGCCCTCAGTCAAGGCTGCTGCTACTCTGGTCCCAGGACCCAGGAACTCCCGGCCATCCACACCCTCAGCAGACCCCAAATCCAATCTACACCTGCATTCCTGAGCCTCCCGCTAGACAGATATTTTCTATAAGGAGTCCCTGCCCTAGGGTGCTTAGGGCACTTGTCTTGGCTTCCTGGGCTGCCACCTGGTGGCCAAAGTTGAGAACAACATCTCAGCTCATTGTCCAGAAAAATCCTTGGAGGGTCATGGTGGAGCCCGTGTTGAGTCTTGGGGTAGGAGGGTGAATATGCCCCACCAGAAGCCCAGGGCCTATGTAGCTTGCCTAAGAAAGAGCCCTCTGCAGCCTCTGCCCTCTCACAGGGGTTCATATGCATTCATTCATTCAACAGATATTGAATACCCACCCTGTGCTAAGGCTCCAATGTTGAAAACAAGGCAGATACACTCTGCCTTGTTCTATAGATGGGGGAGGGTATAGAAAATAAGAATAAATATATAAAATTATGACAGGTGGTAAATGGTACTGTGAAGGAAATAAAAGCAGAATAAAGAAGTGGGAAGTGTATATGTTGCACACACAAGGGTTGTAGTGGCAGGCTTCAGGGAGGTGACACTGGGCAGAAATGTAAATCAGGTGAGAAGGACCATGTAGATATAGGGACAGGGAGGGGGAGCTTTCCAGGCAGAGTAATGGCCCTTGCGGGAGCCCTGAGGCAGGGATCCGTTGCTGTTGCTAAGTAAAAAAAATGCCCTGAAATTTAGCAGCTTAAAAAAACCATTTTACATTTTCCTCACAATTTTGTGGGTCAAATTTGGGAAGGGAATTGGGGAAGTGGATCTGTTGGGTGCTTTTTTTTCACTAGGGGACTCATCCTGATGCATTTGAAAGGCAGCTGGGACTGGGCTGGCCTGCACTGGCTTTCCCTGAGGGCACCCTTTCACACTGGAGCTCAGTGGTCAGTGGATCTGAGTAGCCTAGAGTCCTGGGTACATGGGGTTAGCTTGAAATGCCTGCCTGCCTTTCTTTACTCCTTAATAGTTTTAAGATTTATTTATTTGGTTTATCTAAGGCTCCAACTTTAAAAACACCAATTTTTTTTAATTGAGGTCATATACACATAACAAAATTAATTATTTTGAAATGTACTCTTCCATGTTATTTAGCACATTGACAATGTTGAAAACACTAGAGTTTTACAGTGAAAATCTCCTTCCCTCCCCATCTCTCTCCAGTTCCTGTGTGTCACTCAGGGTTAAATATATATATACATTTTTCTTTCCTGTGTATTTTGTACTACATACATTACTCTGTTCCTTGCTCTTTTGATACTGGCAACAATTAGAAAATAACAATACTCTTCTCTGGTGCTTATTCTGTGCCAATCACTATTCTAAGACCTTCACATGTATTATCTCATTTAATTCTCAGATGCATCCCATGAAATAGGAACTGTTATTGTTTTCAGTTTATAAATGAGGAAACCAAGGCAGAGAGGCTAAGTAACTTACCTAAGGACACATAAGCTAGTGAGTGGTGTAGCCAGGGTTTGCATCTACCAATTGGCCATAGTCTGTCAGATCCTTATTCTTTTAAATAGCTTGTACAATTTTTTTTAAAAAGTTAAACTCTTCATTTTGGAATACTTGTAGATTAACATGCAGTTGTAAGAAATAACACAGAGATCCCATGTGCCCTGTTCCCCCAGTGATAACTTCTTGCAGAGTATATAGTACAGTATCACAGCCAGGACATTGGCATTGATACATTCTACTCACCTTATTCAATACAAAGTCTAAAATTTTTTTAATTGGTTACAAACATTTAAAGTCAGGAGATTTCACACGAACTGTTAGAATTTTGGCTTCTCATGAAGAAGCTTCCCCAGAAACAAGTCCTGAGGGGAGGTTTAAGCACAGCTCGTTTGTTGAAGCTTGTCTAGTCAGGTAGTAGGTTGTGGGGCCAGGAGGGCAAAGTCACCAGTTAAGGGTGTGGTACTGGGAGTGGGGGGACTCAGCCCAGTTTTACTGGGAGACTGGAGACAGTACAGAACATTCCCCCAGACTTATTACCCACTCACCTACAGACCCTGGAGAGAGCCAAGGGAGCTGGGATATTTATCCACTAACCTCCATTTCCCCTGTCACTGGCTGCTGGCTACTCCCAGGTCAACTGGGGAAGAGCTGTCACTTCTCTAGTCCTTCCAGTTCACCTCTGAGCTGGATGAGCAGGCCCTCAGCCACCAGAAGCATCCCTCCAACAGCAAGTTACAAGTGCCAGCCACTGACAGTCAAGATGTGTACAGTGCATGCCACGAGGGGTTGGGTAGGGAGCAGCCAAGAACTGGTGGGGACATCAACTGGGCCCAGCACAGGAAGGTGCTCTGTCAAACCTGTTTGGAAGACAGAGTGAATGAATGAATGCTGGGAAGCAAACAAGAGTGTATTTCTGCTTGCTTGCCCTTCAAAGCAGCCTCTCTGCTGGTGAGGACCCCAACAACCACAGACTCACTGTGCCGGCCAGGGCAGGAGTAGCCTAGAGAAGGGCTACAGCCAGGCCTCTGAGATCCAAGGGTTGAAATCCTAGCTCTACTCATTACTAGCTGTGTGACCTTGGGAAAGTTCTATCACCTCTCTAGACCTCAGTTTCCACATCCATAAAATAGGACAGTGAAGCCCACAGGCCATGAGAGGACAAAGTGAACTGGTTCATGTGGTGTGCTCAGAAGTGTGAGCACTTAAAAGGTGTTAGCTGATCTTTTCACCTTCTGGTGCAGGTCCTGCACTGGGTGCTTACATAACCAGTTTGTACCTCCCACAGCTTGGGTGGTTAATTACCACCCATTTGTGTAGATTGGGACTAGTCCCAAGGCCACAGGACTGGTCTGGAGCTGAGCTAGGTTCCCATCCAAGGGCACTGCTTCCCAGGACCACCAGAATTCGAGTGCAGTAACTTCCTGGCTATGTGAGTGAGACTAGGACTTACTTTCCTGTTCATAGCATAGCACTAAGGAGGAGCACTTTCTATCAGAATCATTAATGGGATTGGGGATGAGAGCCATCTGCAGAGCTTTGGGAAGGGATGAGACAGCATACACTGGAATGAAAGCCAAGGAGGATACACCTGCTGCTGGGTGGGCTGCTGCCAGGTTTGTCACACTCCTCCCCCCACCCCCACCATAAACAGGAGGCAGGCAGAAGGGGTATAAGAGGCAGTGTCAGCTTTCTACACATATTTCTCCCTCTGTGCCACATTCAGTATCATATCCCCATCATCAAGACACAAACCCCAGCATCGTCTCCCTGGTTTAATATGTATTAGAGCCCCACCAGCCCCCAAAGTCATATCCTAAACTTACAACCCATTCAAACCCCACTAATAGGGCAAATGAACCCCCACCTAGCCATCTCCCCTGTATTAAGCCTGCCTCTCCCTAGAACACTGCCCCTCCCCACTCTAGTCAGCCTAGAGGCCAATGACTCTGTGACCTACACGTGATTTTAGACCCTGGGCCCAATGAGGGGTTGGAGGAGGTGGCTAAGGCTGGAGGTTCCCTCCTAGCTAGACCTTGACTGCCCAGTCTCTCCCTGACCTCTCCACTAAACCAACCTCCACCTCAGTCTCAGACAGACATGTCTAGCCTCCAGGACCTGTGCTCTGGCCTGCCCCTGTGGCCCCTCCCAGAGAACCAGGGCCGCTGGGCTGGGGTGCCCCATGCCCCAGTCAGGACCCCTGGCCTCAGCCCTGCAGAGGAGCAGGTAAGTAGCTGAGCCCTATTATTGCTGGGACCCTTTGCCCTCTGGGTGGTTCTTAGTGGGTATTCCCTACTTCCTCTCTCTGCAGGAGCTGAGGCAAAAAGTCTCTAGGAGCTTCCAGTGGGGTGGGGGAATCCCAGTGGGGGTGGAGGAACACATCTGTATCAGACTCCATGACATCCCATATCCCTCACTCTCTCCCCAATGACCACCCTTGGGTGTGGGATTATGGTCCCCATTTATAAGGACCCTTAGGCTCAAGGTCACCCAGTCTGTAGAAAGTGGTGGTGCCGTGACTGCTTCCAGTCCAAGGAGGACTGGGGCCAGTGTGAAGTGCCCCAAACACGCAGCAGCAAAACATGTATCTTCCTGACCCAGACATGCACATAACTTTGAAATTCTACCCTATAGTAGGTCAGCTCTTGTTTTCGTTTATGGGGATATTACTGGTGAGAGTTGGTTGGGAGGCCAGGCACCCCTACTTGATCTCCCACAGTCCCTCCAGCCAGCACCTCAGGCAATCGGACTATTTGGGAATCCCACTTGTCTCCTCTGTAAACTGGGGAAGAAAATAATTACACCACAGGGTAGTAAAGGAGACCAGATGAAACAAAGTACAAGGTTATGTAAATAGTTTTCCCCTACGTCTTCTTTACTCAAAATTACTCAAGAATTTCAGGAAGAGTAGAGGGAAAGTAGAAAATATTAAGCACAGAGATTAAGAGAGAAATCCCACCACCCCACCCTGAATAAAGACTGCTACCCTTAGGGAGACTGTCCCCTTCACTTTCTGCTAAGTTCCTCCCACAAAGGAGTAAACAGGGCACTGGGGGGCACTGGTGAATGGTGGGGGCAGGGGCTGGTGGGCACTGGAGGTGGGAAGCTGCAGGTGGGGCTGAGAGGAGTGGGCCTTGGTGAAGGGTGGGGGCAGGGAACTCTGCCCCTCCCACCCCCCCATCCATCATCATCATGGTCATAGCTTGGTCTATCTGGCCCAGCTCAGCCTTGTCAAAACAAAGGTTCATGTTTTCTCCCACTCAGTTGCTTCCCTGCTGGCTGCCAGTGCCTCGACCTTTGACCAAGAGAGCCTGAAGGGCTCCACCACCTGCACATCTCTGATGACACCCTTATGGTTTTATGCTGGTAGTCAGCTTCCATGCTGTCCTGTACTGGGAGCAGGGCACCTGGGAGCCTGAGGAGCAGGGGCCACCTCAACTTTGCCTGTGTTTGTTGCCATCTGCTCTAGGGTCACGAAGCTCTTGAGTAGGGGTGACTTTATGGTCTGGGGAGTTTGAGCTTTTGAAGGGACTAAATCTGTCTAGATGCCAGGGTTAGTCAGCCTTCAGCTGGTGCCTGTGAAATATTAAGAAATATACATGCATTTATATCTGCCTCCCTATCCGCTTCCTGCTAATGTTTGGTTTTAGATCCAAGTTCCTGACAAGAGCTCCTAAATCAGTTGTAATTTCCTGCATGATAGGAGTTACGAGCATCTTTTGTTCTAAGAATGCCACTCTAGGTGTGCTCCTGGATGAGGGCTGGTGACCATAAAGACCAAGCCACAATTAGCAAAGTTTGGAACTTTCAGTCTTACCCCACATAGTCCAGAGAGAGGAGAGGGACTGGAGAATGAATTAATAATTAATCATACCTATGTGTTGAAGCCTCAATAAAAATCCCTTACCTGGGGGGTGGGGGTGGGGGCAGGGTTGAAGAGGGCACAGAAGCTCTGCAAATTTTCCCCAGACCTTGCCCTCTACATCTTTTTGTCTAGATTTTCACCTGTATCCTTTATCATGTTCTTTTTCTTAATATAATAAACCAGTAAACATAGTGTCTCCCTGAGTTCTATGAACCACTCTAACAAATTATCAAACTCTTGGAGGGGGCCTTGGGAATCCCGATTTGTGGCTGGTTGTCACCTTAGGTGACAACCTGGACTTGCAATTGGCATCTGAAGTATGTGTGGAAGGGGGCAGTCATGTGGGCTTGAGCCCTTAACCTGTGGGGTCTATGGTGACTCCAGGTAGACAGTGTCAGAATTGAGTTGAACTGTAGGATACCTGGCTGGTGTCAGAGACTTGGTCAGTGTGGGAAAACACTGCACATCTGGTCACAGAAGGTTCTATGTGAGAACAGTTTCTCTTATAGAGGGGAAACACAAGAGTGTTTTCCTAGAGTTTCCAAACCCAGTGACAACTTCATCAGCAGTTCACTTTATACTTTTCCTTTGGCTTGTTTTCTATGTTTTTATTTAAATGTGTCTCTTTGACTTTTGATATAAACTTTAAAGGTAATTTTATGATAGGAGATAAGTCAGTTAAAAATAAAAGAGTAAGTTTCCCACTTCATCTCCCCAAGTCACAGTTTGATTTTTTTTTGTGTGTATATCCTTTCGGACACATTTTGTGTGTGGACCCTTAAAAATATTAAGTAGAAACATTTTATACATGTTAGAGGTTTTTTGAGATTTTTCATTAGTAATGTATTTAAAGTTGCCACATTCTCTTAACTGTTTCATAATATTTAATTTGGATGAACTCAAATGTGTTTCATTCTTTCCTCTTCTATAAGTACATTTCTTTGTTTAAATATAGAGTATTTTCTATGTATAACATCTAAGCCACTGTATTCTCATTATGAGCACAGGACAACTACAGTGCTGAGGAAAATTTAGTCACATACTGTGGCCAGTTCCTCTATTAGAAATGTCTTCAGCATCCTTCTCTCTGCCATACACAATTTCTCTTATTGACCTTTTCTCTGAATTCTGCCCTACCTAAAGGGGCTCTGCTGGGTATCAGATAGCAGATCTAAAGACTTCCCACATGTATCTGGGTTCCCATCACTACTAATACACTATCCTGAGCTTCTTGAGTGTGGGGCTCTTTGGGGCTCATCTCTGGGTCTTCAATAACACCAGAAGTTGTTTGTTGAATGTGTGGACAAGAGTATATGCTAAGTACCCAAACCAACATCTTACAGGAGTTCAGCAGACAGGAGAAACATAGCTGGACTTCTGGAAGGAGGTGGTCTTAGTAACATAGGCAAGGTTCTTAGACTGGAAAATCTGAGAAGGTCACTTAGACACAATGGGAGGCAGTGAGTGAAGATGCAGAGACTGGCATTTCCAGAGTATATTAGGGGTGGACGTGGCCCCATGTAAATCTGAAGTAGATGCAGAGAAAGCCAGGCCCAGTCTGATTATAGAGTATCCTGAATGTCAAGAGTAGTGTGGACTCTTTCAGGTCAGTAATGAGGATCCCATGAAGGTTTCTGGGCACTCTCCCAGAGAGTGTTAAGGTTTCTACAAAGTTCCTAGAGGGGCAGGTAGGCTGGAGGAAACAATTGGCAGCACAGAGGGTCATGAGTGTGGGAGATGATCATTTTGATAGCTAGGACTCACAAGGCATGTAAGTGTGTCAGACACTGTTTTAGGCTTGTCAGTTCAGTTAGTCCCTAAGACAGCACTATGAGGTGTGTGCTATCCTCACACTGATTTTGCAGAGAGGGATTGGAAGCTCAGAGGGGGGATGTGTGCGTGTGCTGTGTAGCAGACGCTCTGGCGCAGACTGAAGCTTGGAGAGGAGGAGTGCAGAAGCAGCAGCCCCTGGAGGGGCTCCATTCCTCCAGCTGGAAGAGCTTGAGCCACAGTTTGGACCCAGGAAGTCTGGCCGCAGTTTGGGGCAGAGCTGACTGAGGACCCAAATGAGGCTAGTTTAGAGGGGTGCAGGGATGGGGGGTGATTCAAACAAGGCTGAACCAATTGGATCATGGCTATCATTTTGGCAGAATTGGTGAGTCAAAAACTTCCAAGCAGGTGAGGTTTGCCCCATAGGATCACTGCTAGGTTAGAATGAAAGAAAGTAAGGTAGAGGTCAAATCTCTCTCTCTCTCTCTCTCTCTCTCTCTCTCTCTCTCTCTCTCTCTCTCACACACACACACACACACACACACACACACACACACACCCTGTTCTCGGAGCTTAACAGAGTCACGGGCTGGTATCCTTATAGGTTGTCAGCTGTCACACAGAAAAGGTTTGGTCTTGGCAGAAGTAATATTACTTCCAAGACAGGATTCTGTCTCTGCCTTCTTAGTTTCCTAAGGCTGTTGTAACTAATCACCACAAGCATAGTGGCTTAAGACAACACAAATCTATTATCTTATAATTCTGGGTGTCAGAAATCTGAGATGGGTTTCACTGGGTTAAAAGCAAGAAATATTAGTGCAAATGAACTGATATTGAAATCATATTTGTTCTTTTGCTGTCTTATTGAGTATCATGACTCTCATTTTGGGGGCACAAATAATGACATAGATTGTCCTGGTTTATGTTTACATGTTTAAATAGTTCAACATACACTCTTAGTAGCATTTACACATATTATAAAATATCAAGTTTAAAAAATAAATGCAGCAGGGTCGTGTTCATCTGGACGTTCCTGGGGGGGATCTATTTCTTTGCTTCAGCTTCTAGAGCATCTAGACCGTCTAAGAGTACAGGCCACTGACCTTATTAGGCCAGCTGGGGAGTGCAAGGATATCTAGAATATTCTGTCCAATTTATGTGTTGAATACATCTGGTTTTACTAATAAGAACCCATTTGTCCCATGTATTACATATTAATGGGCCCCAACCTCACCAGTGGAAATCTGTCTTTGACATTCTGTATGCTGCATAGCATGCTCTCTGGTATAGACTGAGATGGGGAGAGCTGAAGAACTTGTGGTAGCACTGTATGATTAGTATGCCAGCTGACCATGCAGAGTGTGAATTCCCAAGCGGGGCTCTCTCTGGCTCTCCACTGTGGCACTTGATATTCAACTGAAGACCTGCAAACAATGAAGTTGCAAAGGTGAGCATGAGCAGGAAGCAAGAAATACTCCTAAGGTCCTGGCTTTGCTTCTTTAAGAACAGGTGGGTAGAGGTCTGGCACTGTGTGCCAGGTAGTGCACATTATCTCTTCAAATCCTTTCAACTATGCAGCCGAGTAGGCCATGCTGACAGACGAGGAAACTGGGACAGGGGTGACCTGTCTAAGTCCACACAGCTAGTAGTTAACAAGGCAAGGACTAGACTCAGCTGTGCCTACTGTTCTGCGCTCCTAAGGAAGTGGCTGACCCCATCACTCCACTTGCTGAGCTTTCTCCTGTACTGAGGTTCCCAGGATCCATGGGAACCTGAGCCATCGCCCAAGCCAGTTCAGGCCTGCCTATTGCAGGACTGTGGGCAACTCACACAACCTGTCTGAACACCATTTTCTCATTTTAATGCTGAGAACTACCCCCCATCAGAAACTTGGAGTATTAAATCCAGGCCAACAAGCAGAGCTGCTGCTTTTTTTATTTTTTCACTCAAAAAATAATTATCACATGTCTATTATGTAACTATAGACATAGGGAATAAAGTTATTGAGCAAAAATGGAATAGAAGACAACTTTCCTAAACTAAGTATAAACATGAAATTGCAGATAAAAAGGTACAGTTTATCCCTGAACGAAAAAAAAACCAACAACTTGATATGGAATAGTTGACATTAAGTCATATCCAGAAAAAAAATTACATAATAATGAAACATTCAATGGTGATAAAATGGAAATCTTATACAAGAAAAAAATAGGCAAATAGCTTTTGTGCTGCATTTAGGATTCAGAAAATTGCTGGAATTCCCTTTACATTTATGGCACATGTGCATGAACACTTCATTTTGGGGAAGGTTGAATTTTGTACAGGCTTTAGATACATTTTATAGAATGGCTGAGTCACTTCTATCAACTGACACAATTTGAAAATCATTAATTTTGACAGGAACATTTGTTGTGTTTTTTAGTTATGTGATTATTTGAACAAAATTTTGCAAAAGAATTTGATAGTTAAACCTGCCTTCACCTTGAACCTTGGTAAAATATCATATTTAGCTCCAGTAATGAAGCCTACATTTCTGTGAGAACAGTGAATACGGTGGTTTTAGACTGCAGCTGCCACCTCTTAGCAGGCTATAAAATCAACCAAGGGGGTTGCAACCAATATTCATCAGAAAATTAAATAAAAGAAATTAGGATAGAATATAATAGGTGCCTTGTAATAAGGTTAAGTCTTGTGTGGAATATGTGTGCATGGTGTGTGTGTGTGTGTGTGTCAAATGAAACTTTTTTCTTAATGTCCACTTTTTCTGGCAAGCTCTGATGAGAAGCCATACACCAGTAAAAAAACAAAACCAAACAAAAAGCAACCTTTGTGCTAAGGTTTAAAACTCACAGAAAGTAGCCCAATGCCACATGCACAGGTGGAAGAACAGGCCCTGACCTTGAACAGTAATCACTGTCCTGACTTCTCACAGTGTATCTTAACCACACCTGCTCTTGAACTTTGTGTCCAAGGATAAGTTATGCAGTACATTTTTTGTGTGTCTTCTTCACGTAACGTGAGGGTGGGAGAGTCATCCCAGCTGCTGGATTGTTTCATCCTCCTTGCTGTTCTGCTGTGGTTCCCTAGGGTGGGGTCCCCAGACCAGCAGCAGCAGCATCTGGAAACTTGTCCGAAATGCAGAGACTTTGGGGGTGGACCCAGAACTCTGAGTGATTGTGATGCCTGCTGGCCTTGAGAGACTCCTGTGGGGGCACATTCTTAGCCACTGTTCTGGAGAAACTCATATTTCTGATCGTTTTTTTTCCAGGAGGGAAGGGATTATGTGCTTTTATTCCGTGTGAAAATTAAATGAGGTAATGGCTCTGCAAACCTTTTCAAGGTTCTGAGACAACCTGAACTGGCATTTTCTCCCTTGCCTGTTCTGGCCCTCTGCTCCCTCCTGAATTGCCCCTCTCTTTCTCTCCCTCCTACCCCACCTGCCCTAAGGCCCCAGTGACACCCCTATCATTCACTCCCCAGAGCATGTCTTAGCCCACTGTGTTTGACCTGGACATACTGTCCTTTCTTTCCTAGGCCTCTGCCCTTGGCCTGCAGGGCATCTGTGCTCCTGGCTGGGTTCCCAGCTCATGGTCTTCCTGGCTGGTACTTCTGCCCCTACCCAAATGCTGGTGTCCTCAGGGCCCATTCTTAGGCCCTTTTTTCTTCTCCTGTCACCTCCTGCTTTCCAGTGTCAAAGTCACCTTGTCTTCTTTGAGTCTACACCATCTCTCCCCTCAATAGACATGCTTTCAATGAATGAGTGAATAAATTTATTACAACCAGCTCTTCATCTCTCTTCACCCCCAAAGTAGTTTGTTCTTCATGGCCATTGGATGAATAAATGGCTTCAGTGTCCACCTAGACACCAGGCTGTCACCCTAGCAACCTCCCCCACTTTGCCTGCCTCCACCCTCAGGCTCCAGTCTGGGTGTCAGAAGGAAGAGAGCTATGAAAGGGTCTGCCAGGACCCTGGTCCTCCTTAATCTTAACAAGACAGATGATAAGCAAGGAAGGAAACAAACAAATCACAGTGTTTGATGGCAAAAAGTTCCAGAAGGAAACAAAGGTGGGAAGAGAGGCTGAGAGTCAAGAAGGCAATGTCAGGCAGGCCTCTGAGGAGGGGGCATCTGGACTGAAACTAGAATGAAGGAAGGGGCCCTCCAAGAGAAGGCAGATTAAGGAAGGGGGTTTAGGCAAAGGGAGGATACATGCAAAGGTCCTGAGGTAGGACCAGGAACATCAGGGATGTATGGAGACGAATGATAGTGTTGGGGGCAGTGTGGGAGTTTGGGTTGCTTTTCCTAATTGGATAAGGATCCCTTAGAAGGTTTGTCCTATCTCTGGCTTTAGGCTTTATGCTGGGCCTTCCACACCTGGCAGGATCTCAGTCCAAGAGCTTCAAATGTAGCCTAAGGTTACTTGCCAAGCTGGCACTGATAGTGTTTCTCTGCACTTGTATAAAGGGCCTATGAGCTCCTGGTAGGTCTATTCCCACTCCCCTGGATTCTGCATCTCACACTGTAGCCACAAGCCTCAGGGCAGGACCTACTCTGGTCCTTGCCTAGAGTCAAGCAGCCTGGTCTCCAGTGAGCAAGTCCTCTTGGGAAGGCTTCATGTAGGAGGTGACGCTGTGGATGGGCCCAGGGTGGAAACAAGGCAGTCTCTGGGTGGGATCATAGGTTTCTAAATAAAGCAGGGGCAAATTCAAGTAGGGAAGGATGGCCCATTATGGAAGCCACAAGATGCTTGGCTCTAAGTTCCCACCCCTGCTGCACCTCACCCCTCTCCTTCTGCAGCTGGCACTGAGGAATGCCCTGCGCTACTTCCCCCCGGACGTGCAGGAGCTTCTGGCCCCTGAGTTTGCCCAGGAGCTGCGGTTGTATGGACACATCTATATGTACCGGTTCTGCCCCCAAATTGAAATGAGGTGAGTGCTGGCGGGCGGCTGCAGCTTCAAAGGGGCCCAGAGTGGGAAGGGAGGGACGTAGGAGGGACCATGATGCAGGCCAGGAACTCCAGAGTCAGCAGAGAAGGGGAAGTTAAGGCTGTCCACACTAGGAGGCCCATGGGTGTGGCATGCTGAGTTGTAGTCCCTCACACAGAGAGAGGAGGTGGCAGTGTTATCATCTGTGGGAGCCTGCAGCCTAAAGCTGGTTGAAGCCCACAAGACTGGCTAGAAGATGGAGTGACCCTTATTAAATGGGTCCCTCTGGCTTGATGTCCTGGGGTGTGGGTCCTGTGCAATTCTGAAGCCAAACTGTATGCAAAATCCCTTTTTAACCCTATGTTTTTTTTGTCTTGCCAAAGGGCAAGGAGAGGTTTAAAAGGTGCTCTGCCAGTGTCTTCAAATAGCTCAGGCTTCCCAACAAAGTTCACAAGCTGAATTGTGATTGTCACTGAAAGCCTTGTGAAGCCATGAATGACTGGGCTCACCCCACATTGCACAGTCAGCAGTTCTGGAGTGGGGTGGAAGGATCTGCCTGTCACAGTTCCCAGATGCTGCTGCCCCACCCAGGTATCACACTGTGTATCTTTGTTCTTGGATATGCCAAAAGCCCAGACTTGTCTGGGACCATCACAAGGAATGGCCTGAACCCCATAAAGCAGGAACCACATCTCCTCATTCCTTTTTGGGCCAGCTGCCTGGCACTTGCTCTAGAATTGGTGCCTATGAGCACAGGTGGTGTGAACGAAAGAAGGAAAAATAAACTGTACCCAGAGTAGAGGCTTCTGGAAAGTAGACATCAGCTTTGTTTCAAAGTCAACATTCTCTCAGTGGGAGCCTGCCAAGAAGGGAGGAAGGGTGGCCTGGGGTGGAGTGGAGGCTGAACTGCCTGTACCTGGAAGGGTGGAGGGCACAAAGCATAAGGTGAGCACCAGAGTTAGTTGGCTTTGGTTCCTGCTGGGAGCTCCTGAGTGACTTCTGCAGCAGGATGTTGGGTCTCACTGTACACTCCTGTGTGCCCTCCCATCATCATACCTAGTGGCTGGACTCCTCTTGCAGGGCCTACCCAATGAAGCAGTACCCTTGCCGAACAAAAGCTGCAGCAGCCATCATGCACATGATCATGAACAACCTGGATCCTGCCGTGGCCCAGGTAATAGCTAGGGAAACTGAAGCATATAGTCCAGGACTGTCCAATAGAATTGTAATGTGAGACACCCATGTAATGCATTTAAGCTTTTTATTGAGAAGTAATGATAGATTTCCAGTAACTATAGCAAAGCACCAACATCAGTACATCAATATTGGTATAGAAGAAACACATGTAATTTTAAATTTGCCAATAGCCCCATGAAAAAGTAAAAAAGAAAAGATTTAATACTGTATTTTGTTTATCCTGATATATCTAAAATATTATCATTGTAACATGTAATCAGTAAAAAAAATTATTGAGCTATTTCACAATTTGTTCCACTAAGTCTAAATCTCGAGTAAGTTTTACATTTAGAGCATGTCAGACAAGCCATGACTCAAGTGCTCAAGACTCAGGTCTGGCCACATGTGCCTGTAACGGGCCTCCTTGAGAGCCAGTCTGTACATCAGATCCCATATTTGAGAAAAGATAGGCTTTGCAAGGTGAATCTCCAAGTATTATACTTGAGGGTGATATGGTCCTAGAATTTGACCACCCTCTGTAGTGGTGAGAGCTTCCTCAGCGCTGGCCCTGGCCCCAAAACCTGATTACAAATGTACTCATGGCATTGACCCCAGGCTGAGTTCCCAAAGTGACTCCAAACCCAGCTCTATCCCTCACCCCAAGCTGAGCCCTTATCCCAGTCACAGGTGGGCCATACCCTCTGGCTTCTCCCATTGCCCCCACCACTCCTTCATAAAGGCCCATTGGCCGCCTTGCCCTGTACAGTCCAGTGCAGGGGTGGGTGCCCTCCCTCCCCAGGCTGCTGTCTCAGATGACACTTTGTCTTCTTCAGTTTCCCCAGGAGCTTGTGACCTACGGCGGAAATGGACAAGTGTTCAGCAACTGGGCTCAGGTACACTAGACTGTGAGGCCTGGCTCCATGCCCAGGCCCTACCCATGACCATGTCCTCTGGCCTAGAAGGAGGTTACAAAACCAGGGCTTGGGACTCAGGTATCTGCCTGCCTGATGCCTGAGATTACAGTACTGGAATCTCAATTTGAGGATGTGGAAGGTCTTAAGGGCAGGAGTGGCCTAACTCGAGGCACCAGGAGCCACTAGAGTATAACAGAGGCCTGGAGGGATGGAGCACTGGCCAGGACTTCTGAGGCCTGGGGAGCTCTTGGAGCCTGGGAGTGCCTTGGGGCCCACTGTGGGTCCCCACTTACAGGGCCTTCCATGTGTTGCTCTCCCCTGCAGTTCTGGCTGACGATGTCCTACTTGGCGCAGATGACAGAGGAGCAGACGCTGGTCATGTACAGTGGACACCCCCTGGGCCTCTTCCCAAGCAGCCCTGGAGACCCAAGGCTGGTCATTACCAATGGGATGGTGGGTCCTGGGGCAGCTGGGCATAGTTCTGGCCCAGGGACAGTGGGGAAAACCAGATGCCCCTGACACCTGCTTACCTATTGTTTCCAAGGGTGCTATGCTGCCCTTAGCCCTCGGCTCCTGTCCATCTTTTCCAGGTCATTCCCAACTACTCTTCTAGAACTGAGTATGAGAAGCTCTTTGCCATGGGGGTTACAATGTAAGTCTCTATTTCAGTTTACATCATATCATTCCAGTAAATATCATATATTTCTACTTTTATTATAAAACAATGTAGCAATATTAAATAGAATTTTGAAAAATACAATCACTGTTCTATAGAAATTCCATATCTACATATTCCCTCGCAGTTTTTATGAAATGCCTACAATTTTTATATACTTATAAGCAAATGGACATACAATTTGAATCCTGCTTTTTTCTAACATTTTATTATGAACAATTTCAAACATACAGGAAATTGAAAGAATTAACAATAAACACCAAAAATTCTGTGATTAATGTACTATTAAACTCACTTTATCTGTGTCTTTCTGTCTGCCCCTCTATCTATCCATCTGTCCAATTGGGTTTTGATGCATTTCAAAGTAAGCTGTAAATACTATGATCTGGAATTCAATATTTGTTTATAGGTTTTTCTTTTGAAGTGAAATTTACACATAATGAAATGCACACATCTTACATGTACCATTCAATGAGCTCTAACAAATGCCTGCATATAAGCAACTCAAACCCCATAAAGATGCAGAGTACTGCCATTTCATTTGTTATAAAATTAATGCATGGTCTGGGCTGAAAACTTCCCTCAAACATTATAAAAGTAGCTACAGTGTAAAGGAAATCCCTCTCCCACCCTAGATACCCAATTTACAGTTTCCCTTGCATCCTTTCAAACAAATTTCTTATGTGAATGGCTACAAATATAGATAATTAGATCATTATGATGCCTCTGCACTTGCTTTCCTTCTTTGATGATATAGCTTGGACATTGTCCCATTTCAGGAAACATGGGTCTAACTTACTCCTGCTTTACCTGCAGTATTCAATTGCCCCATAATTCATTTAGCCCACTTGCCTCCTGATTTGGGTTGTTTGCAGTGTTACAGCAAATGTCCTGATCTGTACATCTTTGTGGATCTCTGGGAGTGATAATAACCATGTAAAATATAATCAAATCATACTATTGGGAGCCAATCAATCAAGCCTCAGACTAATGCTTTATAATATAATAGTCACCACCATTTGTCGTTCTAGGATTTATAGGTTTAATCCTCTGTACAATTCTCTGATATAGGTACTCTTATTACCCCATTTTGTGGAGGAAGAAACTGGGGATCAGAAACCAAATTACTTTTTTTGTTGGTCACTAGTAGTCATGGTTGTTGCTGTTATTATTACTATGAGCCTTGAAGACCTCTGCTGTACCAGTGGAAGCACCCAAGGGTCAGAGGTATGGGGTCCACTCCTGGCTCCCCCGCCTCTTATGACCTCCAGCAAGTCACTGTGCTTCTGTTTCATAGATACAGGATGGAAGTTTAGAGAGGGTGAAGCTACAGAGTCAGACCTGGGCTGGCTGCCCCTGAAGGTTGACCCCAGATGCTGTAGGCAGTTAACTAAAGAAAAGATACAGATCACTAGTAGAGATAGAAAACGGTTTACATGTACTACATAAAAACCCCCTGAGAACCACTAATTAAAGCAAAGCCCTTTTCACTGTTGGACTGACAAAAATAAAATTACAGATGATATCCAGTGCTGGGGAGGATGTGAGAAAACAGGTAATCACAGATTGTGGGTGGGGTCTAGGTCAGTACAGGAAGCTGGAGGTAACTGGGTGGGCTACATCTAGTGACTGGGATAAAGAAACTTTTACCCCACACTTTTACTTACAAGAGTTATCTTGGGAGTAACGTGCAGCAGATCACTTAAACACAAAGGACTGAGTCAGCTCTGCTATGTGTCATAGTATAACCTTGGAAACTTGGATCATATCTGTAAAGAGTAGATATTAATGAGTGTGAGAGTTAATTAAATGATAAAGGTGACACCCTTAGCATGTGGCACAAAGGGAACCCTTGGGCACTCTGCTTGAATGGATGCAGGCCCACCAGGGAACACACCCATGCTGGGGGTTGAGGTAGGTTCTAATGGTTTCACCTGTCTCCCTGGATGGGTGTTTATCATATCAGCACTATTCTGTTATGTTTTATAATATTCATATGATCTTTCAAGGTATCCCCATGTTTTGGAAGAGGAAACAGAGGTTCTGAGTGGTCCAGTGCCTTGCCTAAATTATGGGATACACTTGATATTTAGATACAGAATTAGGATCCACTTCTGATCCAGAAGACAGAAGGGTAAATTCCTGGGCAACAGGAATCCAAGAGAAAAGAGATATGAACTTAAAATTTATAAGGGAGAAAAGTAAGTGGTAGTTTCCCTTGAGACTCTCCTTACCTTAAGAAGAGTACAATTAAGGCAAACAACAAAATGTTGTCATTCCCCCATTACATTGCCAGCAATTAAAATGTTTGATAATTATCAAGTAATGTAAACAGGTGTGCTCATGCATTGCTGGGGCAGTCACTTAGGAATCTGACAGCATTTGCTAATATTTTAAATGTGTGTACCTGATGACCCAGCACTCCTGCTTCCTGGTTACTACCCTGGGAGGCAGATCAGAGGTGGCTCACTGCAACGTTGTTCCTGTAGCAAAATTGAAGCCATCCTGATGATCGATAGGGGAGAAAACATTCTGTGGCTTCTGATACTGCATACTTGGATCCACCAAAGGAGTGAGCAGGATCTGTGAGTGCTGATGTGGAAAGAATCCCACAGGCCTTGTGTTTAGGGAAAAAACAAGCCGTAGAGACAACACCTACTGAATGAGGCCATTTATGTAACTAATGCTGATAATAACTCCTCATGAAAAACAGTGCTCTAAATGGGTTTGTTGGAGTCTAACTTACACACAGTAAAGTGTGCAAATCTGGAGTGTGCATAGTTGTGTCAGCACCTCTTGCTGGAGACCAAGCCCCACCCCTGCCTCCCACAGCTCCCAGCCCTCCTTGCAGCAGGTAAAGTCCCCAGATGAAGGTCACTAAATGAATGGAATCCTGCAGAATGTACTCTTTCATGGCAGGTTTCAATGCTAGGCCCATCACACACAGGAGGAATATATTCTTTCTTTTTTCTGTGTAGAGTTCCATTGTGTTCATATACTGCAATTCATTCCTCTTGCTGATGGGCATTTCAGGATTTGACCACTGCAAACCAAATTGCTATGAACAATGGTGTGCATGTATTTACACGGGCATAGGCATGGAAAGTGGAAGTGCTGGGTCACATTAAACATTTGTCAACGTGGCTAAATATTCTCCAGTGATTTTACCAATAATACTACAGTTTTTAAGAGAATGAAATCTGTTATAAGATATCTCAGAGACCAGAGGGTACCAAAAATGGGGGACTGTAAGCTTTTCTAAAATATTTTCTTTTGTTTTTTAAGAAGAATGTATTAATGCATTTGGAAGCAATTAAAAATGAATTTAAACCATTAAAAGTGGGGGGTTGGCACTGGGCTCACCCCTTGCTTGCTTTCTCTGTGGTCAGGTATGGCCAGATGACAGCAGGGAGTTATTGCTACATTGGTCCCCAGGGAATCATCCATGGCACAGTGGTAAGAGGGAGGGGTCATGCCTAGCCTCAGGGGATGGGAGGTGGACATGCCTGAAGTGGACAGTGAGCTCCCAACTCTTCTCTCTGCAGCTTACCTTGTTGAATGCTGGTCGTCGGTACCTGGGTGTCAATGACCTGGCTGGGAAAGTCTTTGTCACCTCTGGACTGGGCGGAATGAGTGGGGCTCAGGCCAAAGCCTCAGTCATCGTGGGATGCATTGGTGTTATAGCAGAGGTGAGCACATGGGGAGCGCTGAGTCCTCATCCCTGCTCACCTCCCTCTTTATTCATTCAAGAGTCACTCACACTCATAACACTCTCATTTCTGGCCCCTTCCTTGTCCCCTCTACAAAACCTTCCAGGGTGGGTTCCCAGGGCAGTATACCCCTCCTGCCTTCAAAGTGCTCATCGTTTTCCATGGTCAATGCCTGTTGATGCTATCCCATGAAACTGAGTTTCTGTGGGTTAAGCTTCCATTACTACACTGAAAATGTGGAATATAGCTGGGAGATAATAAATGGTTATGAATAAATGAACATAGACACCCCTAACTCAGACAGTTCACAGTTAGGGGTAGGAAGCAGATGAGCTGCCCATCAGTAGAGGGGAGTGCAGCAACTTTTTCTCAGGGGCTGTCACAGCTTTCTTTGGTAGTGCCAAGGACAGGCAGGGGAACAGGAAGAGAAGGTGAATGACTCTAAGAAAAGCCTTGGTGATACATGCCAGTGTGATTTACATGTAGTTGATACTAAACCTGTAATATACATAGCTGTACTTGTTAGGAGCCCATTTGACTGCAGATAACAGGAGACCAAGATATGGCAGCTCACATAAATAGGATTTTATTTTTCTCATATAACCAACAGTGTTGGCATTGGTTCAGCAACCCAGAGCCAATATCTCTAGATTCTTTTGGGCTTCCCTTGTGGGTACAAAATGGCTGCCACAGCCCTAGCCAACACATTTATAGTCAAGAAAGGAAGAAAAGAGAAAGGGCAGTGCCAACTATGGCTGACTCTATATCAGAAAAAAAAATCTCAAAATTCTGGCCAGTATTGGATCAGATGGATATTCTTATCTACAAGGGAGCTGGGGATAGTGGAAAGGATATTTGTTAGCTTGGATATGGCTCATCTCCTGGGGCTGAGCACAGTGTCACTCTAAACACAACCCAGCTTCTGTTGATTTAAAAAAAGAAGGAGGGAGAATGAATATTGGAAGGCATCTGCCCTGAAAAAAGTGCTCTTGTCCATCAAGTTTGTGCATATTAAGGCAATGACTTGATACTATAGTTTATTTCTTTCCTTTCATATAATAGTCTTAATCTCTTTAAACCCTTGTTAATGCTAGTTCTTTGCTGTTGATAGTGGGGTTGTAGGGGAGGGTAGTTATTTTTACAGATGTGGGTTTGTTTCCTGGGCTTTGTGGTTTTGTTCTGGCAGCACCTGCAAAAGAGCATATAAGATGTGGTCGGCAGAGTGACCCTCAGTCAACCAGGTGGAGGGAAGGACCTACCAAAGAAGGGCAATCAAAATTCAATGAAATCCAGTGAGCCAACATAGACATCATAAAGGGCATCCCAAGAGCATCAAGTCCAGGAGATCAAGGAGACTACACCATTGAATCTCACAGGCCTCCTATAATAGAAGTTCACACTACAAACACAAGGAGCCAAAGTGGACCAATTTAAGTAGCAAAAGCAATCAAGAAAAGTCTCACAAATAATGGGAAGAAAAAGAAACAGCCCTCAATCAAAATGAAAGGAGGAATCCTCAGAAAGAGTGCTAATTTAAACAGGCAAATGATCTATCAGATATTGAGTTGGAAACAGTGGACATAAGAAACCTCTATGAGCTCAGTGGGATTACCAAAAACTACAGGGATACTGTGAGGAACATACTGCAAACTATATCAACATGAAAAAGGACATATAGGAGAAATGCAAGACAATATGAAATGTAATAATATCCGTAT
The DNA here is from genome assembly GCA_028533065.1 of Trachops cirrhosus. Taxonomy (NCBI): domain Eukaryota; kingdom Metazoa; phylum Chordata; class Mammalia; order Chiroptera; family Phyllostomidae; genus Trachops; species Trachops cirrhosus. The sequence continues at coordinate 48,953,263 of CM052547.1, read as the reverse complement.
AATAGGGATACCAGAAGGAGAAAAAGAAGAGCAAGGGATAGAAAACCTATTTGAAAAAGTTATAACGGACAACTTCCCTAATTTGATGGGAGAAAAAGTCACACAAATACAGGAAACACAGAGAGTCCCAAACAAGAGGAACCCAAAGAGGCCCACCTCAAGACACATCATAATTAAAATGGCAAAATCCCAAGACAAAGAGAGAATCTTAAAGGCAGCAAGGGAGAAACAGGAAGTAAAATACAAGGGAGCCTCAATAAGGCTAGCAGCA
>CM052547.1:48918785-48952492 GCA_028533065.1 Trachops cirrhosus | reverse complement strand
GGGAAGAATTCGCCAAGAAGACATAAACATTGTAAATATATATGCACCCAACATAGGAGAACCCAAATATATAAAGAAAATCTTAGAGGACTTCAAGAAAGATATTAAGAGCAACACCGTTATAGTGGGGGATTTTAACACCCCACTGTCAAAAATGGACAGATCTTCCAAACAAAATATCAACAAAGATATTGTGTCATTGAACAATGCCCTAGATGAAATGGACTTAACTGATATATATAGACCCCTCCATCCCAAAGAAGCCAAATACACATTCTTCTCAAATGCACATGGAACATTTTCAAAGATAGACCACATGATAGGACACAAAACAAGCCTCAACAAATTCAAGAAAATTGAAATCATACCGAGCATATTCCCGGATCACGAGGGTCTGAAACTAGAAACCAACCCTGAAGAAAAAAACCCAAAACACTCAAGATCATGGAGATTAAATAGCATGCTATTAAACAATGAATGGGTCAAGAATAAAATTAGGGAAGAAATCAAAAAGTTTCTGGAAACAAATGAAAATGAACTGACAACAACCCAAAACTTATGGGACACAGCAAAGGCAGTCCTGAGAGGGAAGTTCATAGCGATACAGGCCTACCTAAAAAAGATAGAAACATTTCAAACAAACAACCTAACCCTACATCTACAAGAACTCTAGGAACAACAACAAAGACAGCCCAGAGCAAGCAGAAGGGAGGAAATAACCAAGATCAGAGCGGAATTAAATGACATAGAGAATAAAAGCACAATTCTAAGGATCCGCAAATCCAGGAACCGGTTCTTTAAAAAGATAAACAAAATCAACAAACCTTTAAGCAGACTCATCAAGAAAAAAAGAGAGAAGACCCAAATAAACACAATCAGAAATGAAAGGAGAGATTACAACAGATACCACAGAAATACAAAGGATAGTAAGAAATTACTATGCAGAACTGTATGCCAAGAAATTTGAAAACCTAGGTGAAATGGACAAATTCCTAGGAAAATATAATCTTCCCAAACTCTATGAAGAAGAAACAGAAAGCCTGAACAGACCAATAACAGCAAATGAAATTGAAGCAGTCATCAAAAGACTCCCGACACATAAAAGCCCAGGAATGGATGGTTTCACAAGAGATTTCTACAAAGCATTTAAGGAAGAGCTAACCCCTATCCTTCACAGACTATTCCAAAAATCCAAAATGATGGAAGACTCCCTAACTCTTTTTATGAGGCCAACATCATACTAGTACCAAAACCAGATAAAGACACAACAAAGAAAGAAAACTTCAGGCCAATATCGCTGATGAACATAGATGGCAAAATCCCCAACAAAGTATTGGCAAACCGCATTCAAGAATACATTAGAAAGATCATACACCATGACCAAGTGGGATTCATTCCAGGGATGCAAGAATGGTCAATATTTGCAAATCAGTAAATGTAATTCATCACATAAACAAAAGCAAAGACAAAAATCACATGATCATTATCAATAGATGCGGAAAAAAACATTTGATATGATACAGCACCCATTTATCATAAAAACACTTAGCAAAGTGGGAATAGAGGGAGCATTCCTCAACATAATAAAGGCCATATATGAGAGACCTACAGCCAACCTCATACTCAACGGGCAAAAACTAAAATTTTTTCCACTGAGATCAGGAATAAGACAAGGCTGTCCACTCTCACCAATTCTATTCAATATAGTACTGGAAGCTTTAGCCACAGCGATCAGACAAGAAAAGGAAATAAAAGGCATCCAAATTGGAAAGGAGGAAACAAAAATGTCACTGTTTGCAGATGACATGATAGTGTACATAGAAAATCCTATAGACTCGACCAAAAAACTGGTGGACCTAATAAATGCATTTGGCAAAACAGCGGGATACAATGTCAATATCCAGAAATCAAAGGCATTTTTGTACACCAACAATGAAACAGCAGAAGCAGAAATCAAGAAAAACATCCCATTTGACATAGCAAAAAGAAAAATAAAATATCTAGGACCAAACCTAACCAAAGAGGTAAAAGACCTATATTCAGAAAACTATATAACACTGAAGAAAAAAATCAAGTAGGACATAAATAAATGGAAACATATATCATGTTCACGGATTGGAAGAATTAGCATCATCAAAATGTCCATACTACCCAAAGGAATCTACACATTCAATGCAATACCTATTAAAGTACCAATGACATATTTCACAGACATAGAACAAACACTTCAAAAATTTATATGGAACCATAAACGACCCCAAATAGCTGTTGCAATTTTGAGAAAGAAGGGTAAAGTAGGAGGGATCACAATACGTGATACTAAACTATTTACAAGGCCACTGTAATCAAAACAGCTTGGTACTGGCGTAAAAACAGGTAATTCGACCAATGGAACAGAACAGAGAGCCCAGAAATAAACCCAAATCTCTATGGTCAATTAATATATGACAAAGGGGGCAGCAACATAAAATGGAGTAAAGACAGCCTCTTCAACAAATGGTGTTGGGAGAACTGGACAGCTACATGCAAAAAAATGAAACTTGAGCACCAACTTACACCATACACAAAAATAAATTCAAGGTGGATAAAAGACTTAAATATAAACCGTGACACCACTAAAGTCCTAGAGGAGAACATAGTCAGGAAAATCTCAGATATTTCATGCAGCAACATTTTTACTGATATGTCCCCTACAGCAAGGGACATAAAGGAAAGAATAAACAAATGGGATCTCATCAAAATAAAAAGCTTCTGTATGGCTAAAGAAAACAGTATTAAAACAAAAAGAGAACCAACTGTATGGGAAAACATATTTGTCAATGATACCTTAGACAAGGGTTTGATCTTCAAAATACATAAAGAACTCACAGGACTCCAAGAAGACAAACAACCCAATTAAAAAATGGGCAAAGGACTTGAACAGACACTTCTCCAAGGAGGACATGCAATGGGTCCAGAGACATATGAAAAGATGCTCAGCATTGCCAGCCATCAAATTAGAGATTCAAATTAAAACCACAATGAGATACCACTTCACACCAGTGAGAATGGCCATCATAAATAATTCAACAAACAAAAAGTACTTGTGAGGTTGTGGGGGAAAGGGAACCCTAGTACACTACTGGTGGGAATGTAGACTGGTGCAACCATTGTGGAAAACAGTGTGGAATTTCCTCAGAAAACTAAAAGCAGAACTGCCTTTTGACATGGCAATTCCACTGCTGGGATTATACCGTAAGAATCTTGAAACACCAATTCAAAAGAACTGATTCACCCCAATGTTCATAGCAGACAATTTACAATAGCCAACTGCTGGAATCAGCCTAGGAGCTCCTACCCTTCACAACAGCATGGATGGAACTGAAGAGCGTAGTGTAAATGAAATAAGCCAGGTGATGAAAGACAAATACCGTATGATCTCACCTATAAGTGGAACCTAGTCAACAAAACAAGCAAGCAAAATATAACTGAAGACAATTAAAATACATAACAAAGTGATGGTAACCAGAGGGGAGGGGGGAAGGAATAAGGGGGAAAAATGGAAGGATCATCAAGGAACATGTATAAAGGACACATGGACAAAGCCAAAGGGGGTAAGGCTTGAGGGTGTGAGGTAAGGACGGGTGGAGCAGAGGGGATTCGTGGGGGGTGGGAATTCAAATGCTATAATAATGTCACTAAAAAAAAAGAAAAAGGAAATAAAAGTGGGTGATTTATATCAGAGTATGGCACCTACCTTGTGGAGACACACCCTGGGATGATTGGTGACTGGGTGGCTTATGTTTCTTGGTCACAGGTGGATAAAGCAGCCCTCATGAAACGCCACCAGCAAGGTTGGCTGATGGAAATGACTGACAACTTGGACCACTGCATTAAAAGACTCAGGTACAACATCTGAAAAGTGAGGATTCAAAGTGGAGAGACCATGGAAGGGGACCCAGAGTCTGGGTTGCTCAGAATAGGCCTGCCAATGCCTGACACCTGGCCACAGATGGCCACCACACCTCGTTAACACTCAGAGGCAGTATAGCAGGAAGGATCTTGTAATATCTATTATTTGCTGATGTGTAGGAAACCCCTGGATTTGCATACTTTGGTGGTCAGACACTTGGTTCTAATAGATTTTCAATTATCCTCTTACTTTCCCCCCAACACTGAGCCATAGCTTTTTAAAAAAATTTTATTATTTATTTTTAGAGAGAGGGGAAGGGAAGGAGAGAGGGAGAGAAATGTTGGTATGAGAGATAAACACTGATTGGTTGCTTCTCATATATACCCCAACTGGGGACTGAACCCCACAATCCAGGCATATGCCCTGACTGGGGTTTGAACCAGCAACCTTTTGCTTGTGGGACAATGCCCAATCAACTGAGCCACACCAGTCAGGGCTATTCAGCCATAGTTTTGCAAAGAATGTGTCTGTGTTTCTCACTATTGTGACCTCAGTGCTCATCCCAGAGCCTTTTACATAGTAGATGCTTACTGAATCTATTGGGGAAACGAACCTTTGAATGATGGAGCTTTCCCTCAGGGTGACTTCATCAGGTTCAATATAAGTTGATCTGCTTCTTCATTGTAATTGCCTGTGTGGTATCAGGGGTAGCTTTTCCTCTCCTGCTTGATGTCTTATTGGGAGTGGGGTTGGGGGGGTGGTGGACTGCCCTAGGGCTTTTGCTCAAATGCCATTTTGAAAGCATCCTCTCAACTGATTTGCTTTGCAGTACTGAGCCTGTGTGGGGAGGATGCATTGTCACCATGGTCACCACCATGGTTCTCCATCCCAGCTATAATATTCTAATCAATGGGGGCTTGTATGAAAATGTTTAAGTATACACAGGTTTTGAGAAACATTCCTGTTCTGAAGATGGGATATTATTTGACTTAGAGCTTTCTAAAATACTATTTTGAGTACATTGCACCTTTGTGTAAAACTCCCAGATAACTAACTCTCCATTAATTATAGGAAAAACTCCAAACTCACTGTGCCACTAAAGGCTCTTGCCTGATTTGACTACTGTCCCTGTTAATGCTGGCTAGCATCCTGAGCACATGCACTTGTACACTCTGACACACACACACACACACACACACCCATTTACACATACTTGCAACATACACACTCACACACACTTACACACTTCCAACCACTCTGATATTCTTGTCATATCTAACTATACCTCTTCCATTTGCCTTCTTTTTCTTTTCACCACATCAGTTTAACAAACTGCCTTAAGCAGCCTGTCTCACCATATTTCTGCTCCCTGAGCTGCAGAAGACACAGATGGGAATGGAGTTATTCTTGGGGGACTCACAGTACCTGTTCTTGTCCTTTGGCTGTAATGCAGTCCTCCTTCCCCAGTGTCCCTAATTGTTCTGCGACCAAGTGTCCTTTTCCTGTTTTGTTATCCTGGTGTGCCAGAGAGAGGAGTGTGTCTGGCCCCTGCTGGCATCTCTCTGCTAAGCAAGGACTTTAGTTGATCTGTATCTTTGAGTGGGTGCCACACTGCCCCACTTATTTGATGCTTTTTGATACCTTTCATATCTGCAAGAGGCTTTATATATTCAAGTTTTCTGTTCTCCAAAATATTTTCTTTTTTTGTAGTTTTATTTTTCCAATGTGGAATCAACTTTAGTGACTTTTATGATTTGAGGATCACCTTGAGTGAGTTCTAGGATGGTCCTTATTAGAGTTCTAATAGCAATAGCCCTAATTCTAAGTATTGCCTCAGGAAGGGTTGTCACCATTGTCACCTCAGTTCTCCTGTCCAGGGTATTCAAGTCTGCCGTTTCCCTTATGGTCTTGGTCCTCAAAGGACACACCTCATAGGTCACTGAATCTCAGGCCCTATACTTGCACATGATACTTTTGGTGGCCTCTTGGGTCTTCTGCATTCTAGCCATCTGGGTGTCCCCTGGTTGTTGGCCAGTGTGGACAGCTGTGGGCAGGTGTGATGGAGCCATTTGTTCTGCTCTTTTGTCCTCTAGGGAAGCAAAGGAAAAAAAGGAGGTGCTCAGTCTTGGTTACCATGGCAATGTGGTGGATCTTTGGTAAGTACAGGGGTGGGAGTCAGCAGCCTTGGGGACCCCAGGTGAACCTTTCCCCCAAGGCAAATTCCCAGTGGTGGCCAGGTGCTCCTAGAATGCGGTTTCAAGTGTTGACCTGAGGCTCTGCTTCCAGGTTTTGTGACCTGTATCTTGGCCTAAGCTCATAGCAGCCTTCCCGCAGGTATTCTTTGAGGGAAGAGGCGTATAGGGAGGGATGTATGATTAGCCTCAGTCTCTGGCTACTGGACATGTGGGCTGGAAAATGTGCTACAATCCCCTCCAAGCTAGGGCCTAAACTCAGGCCCCAGATGCTTCCTGCCCCTGTCCTGGGCAGCTGCTGCTCTGCACTGACTAGACCACATCTTCTCCAGGGAGCGCCTGGTCCATGAATTGGACATGACAGGGGAGCTCTTGGTGGACCTGGGGTCAGACCAGACATCCTGCCACAACCCATTCAATGGTGGCTATTATCCTGCACAACTTGGCTTTGCAGAGGCCCAGAGCCTCATGGCCTCCGATCCTGCCACATTCAAGGGCCTGGTGCAAGAAAGGTGATGCAGGTCCCAGGGCTGCTCGGGGTGTGAGGCAGGGGCACAGGGTGGGAGGGCTATACACTGGAAGGAGCTTTGGACTAAGCAGCTGTGGCCCCTGCCTGGTTCTCCAGTGACCAGCTGTGTGGCCTTGGCTAGGACCCTTAACCTCTTCAAGCTTCTGTCTTCTCTGTCAGATTGAATGGAAGTCAGCAGAGACGGCTGACCTCCATGGGGTGAGGCTGGGGATGACAGTGATGGGGCAGAGAGGGCCCATTTCAGAGTTTACCACCAGCTGGAACTGAAAGCTGATTGCTGGCCCATTGCAGCCTGAGGAGGCAAGTCTCAGCCATCAACCGGCTGGCCAAGGAGAACTTCTTCTTCTGGGACTATGGCAATGCTTTCCTCTTGGAAGCCCAGAGAGCAGGTGAGAGAAGGGTGGCTTGCTGAGGGCCCATCCTCCCTGGGCTGGCAGCAGGCACACACCCCCCAGCCAGGGCTATCCTGGCAGGGACCTGGGGCAGGCAGGGACCAGGGCATGTAGGTTTCACTGTGCCCCTGCCCGGTCCTGCCAGCTTGACCTCTCTGGTCTCAGTTTCTCCATTTCCCTTAAACATATAAAGCACCATAAAGAGAGTGGGCACAATACTTATGTACAAGCTCCATTGCAAAAAATGCAGCTTTACTTTTTTTGTGGAGGAAACTTTTTTTCTGTAAAATATGTGATTCATTCATAGATTGTAAAATTCGGAAGGTATAAAAGATATTCAGTGAAAAATGTCCCTCCCAGCCCCATCTCTGGCACCAACTCTCCCCCTGCCTCAGAGTCTGCAGGCTCTGTGGTGCCTCTCTGGATATACTTGCAGCAGACACAGGCATGTGTACATACTGCCCTGCCCCATACCAAGAACTTATGGGCTCCAGCCTGCACTTGCTTTCTCTTCTTTTACCTGAAAAGACACCTGGTGACAATTCACTATGTGGACAGAACACTTCCACAGTCTTTCCCTGGGCTGTGTTTAAATTGTCATCTGGATGGTGGTGTATGTCCTCACCTTGGGTGGAACCTGCCAGCTTGTGGCTGGTCCAGGTGAAACTGTGTGGGTGCTCCGTCCACAGGAGCTGATGTGGAAAAGAAAGGTGCCGAAAGGACAGAGTTCCGCTACCCCTCGTATGTCCAGCACATCATGGGGTAAGTGATCAGCCCCTTTCCAGTGTCTGGGTCCTGGACATTCAGGTCAGAAAAGCTGCTCCTCTGACCACTGCTGTGAGGCCATAGAATGGTGACTACACCAGGTCATGGGATTCCACCACAAAATGCTGGTGAAGAGAAACTGAAATCATGAGAGACCTTGTACAGGGCTTTAATGAGAGGGCAAGGAGGCTTCAGGGGCCTGGAGCTGAGGTTACTTTCTGGTGAACTCCTTAGTCTTCAGTACCTATAACCCTAAATGCTGTCCATCCCATAGTCATTTCTATGGGCCCAAGTGGGTGGCTGATGGTTTGATCCATGGAGGCCAAGACGTGCTTTTCCCTGCAGCCCCTGTACCTACCTGGTTGTGCCAGGCAGGTCTGGGGAGGCCAGTGGCCAAGGACAAGTAGGGAGGAGTGGAATGTACCCAGAGAGAGACTGGCTGAGGGTAGAGGCTCGAGGACTAAGGCCAGGAGTTTGAGCTCAAGCAATACAGGGCAGGGGAGGGAAATTCTCAGGATATTTTTGGAAGAGTCTCTTCCCCTAGTGTGGCAAGATGGGACCAGAGAGAGAAGGAGGCAAGAAGGCAAACATCTCCTTCTCAGGTTCACTGTGGATGGGGGCAGAGCCAGAGTGGGCTGGGCCACTGGCCCCTCTGAGGAGGGAAGCAGGAGGGTAGAGGGCTGGGTCAGTGTGGGAGCCCAGGGAGGGAATAGGCTGCTGCCTCTTTGTGCATGGAGTTCACATAGAAAGATCAGTTTACCTAAGGCAAATTTGGCCAAGTCCCCACATTTACTATTTCTCCCAACTATTTAGTTTTGATTGTTGGGTTGTCAATAACAATGGCTTAAGACACTTCTCTTGTCTGTGTCCCAGCTCCCTGCCCCTGCAGCTCTGAGAGGGGAGGAAGAGGGGACAAATGAGGACTGAGGGGTGAGAAGGGGGTGGAGGAAAGAGAAGTAGGAGGGTGGAGGAAAAGGAAAGGGGAAATCAGGGGTGGGGGGGAAGGAGAGGGAGGATACTGAAAACTGAAGGGGATTACAGTGGAGGAGGAAGGAGGAGACTGAAGGGAGGAGGTAGAAGGAGAAGAAGGTGGAGGAGGAGGGAAAGGACCTAGTAACTGAAGGGGAGAGAGAAAGAGGGGGTGGTGGTTGCTGAGAGGATGGAAGGGGACTAGAGGAGGCAGAGTCTCTGACTGAAACTTCCTGTCCAATTAGTGACTTATGGGCTTCCAACAATTATTCTGGACATTGAAGCCACCTTCCCCAATTTATTACACATTTCCACACACAATGTCCCCCAAAACACACCCCAACTCACACAGCCTTCACCCCCTTCTTAGTTCTAGAACATACGCTGGCTTCCCCTCCTTGGATCATGGTCCAGTCAGTGGGTGCAACCAGCTTGAGAAGGTGACTAGGCACTTTGTCCTGGCAGGGATATATTCTCCCAGGGATTTGGGCCTTTCCGCTGGGTATGTACATCTGGGGACCCTCAGGACCTGGCAGTCACCGATCAGCTGGCTACATCTGTGCTGGAGGAGGCCATTGCTGGTGGAGGTAAGGCTGTCAGGTTGGAGATGCTCAAGAGTTAGTGGCCCCCAAAATGTCCAGTAACAAGTCTGTCTGCCTGGTAGTGCAGGGCAGCCCTTCTCCCACCCACTCTCCTCATTTCCTGCCTGGCCCTTGTGGGCAAATGGGTACCCCGCCTCCAGTTTGTGCCTTTCAACAGTGCTTCTGATTCTTTGTCGCTGCCTTCTGTGCCCCTTCGGAGCCTTTGGCTTCCCACACCTACCAATCCCACTCTGCATATTTCATGTCAGAGCCTCTCCAGTCAATCTATGGTTTTTCTGATATGGAGCCTTGGTTCTGCCTTTTCACATGGATAGGGGAGGTTGTTTAACCTAGTCCCTTCTTGTGTAGTGAATTTAATGTGTCATTTATGATCTGGAGAAGAGAAGAAAAGGCAGTTATTTTATGAAACTTACTCAGCTGTCAGAGTTCCTACCCTCAATTCTCTACAGCTTTTCTACAGGTAGAGAGATGGCCTTCTCTCCAGATGGTTTCCGGTGTGGGTTGTTCAGTCTTTGCTGCTTGTTTTAAATCCCCAGGGGCCATTTTCACCCTGCTTCCATATCTGGGTTCAAGGGGATGGATGGAACCTGGGTTACAGATATCCAGGGCTAGAACCAGGCTGAGGGTGGGTGGGGTCACCTATATGGGAGGAGCCAGGCAGGGGGAGGCCTCAGGAGGAAAAAAGGGGAAGCAGGGGCCTTCTTCTGGAAATCTTATCAGAGTCCGCCTGAGGCCTCTTGGTGTTAAAACAACTGCACAGCCCTCAGTAGGTGGCTGATGGGTGTTCAACAAACAACCCTGCAGGAAGAAGCCCTGAGCTTTTGCATCTGTTGGGGCTCCAATTGGAATAGTAGCAGTATTTCCACTAGGCAGATAACCTTGAGAGCATAGATCCTCCTAAACGGTAGTAAATTAAGTAGTAATAACTTATGAGCATTATCATAATTTTAACATTTTATTTTTATTTTTAAAATTAATTTATTATTATTTTTATTGTATTTTTATTTTTAAAAAATTTTTTACTTTTTTAATAGTCTTTTTAAAAGTGTGAGTTCATTTAATTGAAATTTAATGATGTTTGTGTTAACTGCTGGCTCATATAATTCCTGAAGATTTAACTGTCTGTTCTCATGAGCTAGTAGGAGTGGCACCTGAGCTCCAGGGCTACCACCCTCCTCTGTATACCCTCCATACTTTAGCCAACTGGACTATCCTACTTGGAGGGCAAACTTCTTCTCATCTTGCGGGGCCTTTGCACTTGCTGTTTCCTCTGCCTAGAGTTCTGTTTCCTCAAATCTTTATGTACAATAGCTGGTTCCTCCTTAGCATTTAGGACATAGCTTGACCATTACCTCCCCAGAGAGAATTTGACCTTCCTGACCAACCAATCTAGTGACTACCTCACCACACTCTTATTTTCTTCATAGTCTGCAGCAATCTGTTCCCTGTGCCTAGCATAACACTCAATCGATATTTATCAAGGGAATGAATATATCAGACAGGGGGCTGCATACTTATGTGCATTAATTAACATTACTATTGGCATTGCTGGTTCCAAAAATCAGATGGCCTAGTGTGGTACTTCAGAGAGACTCCTTGACCCCAAGTCTGGGCTCCAGTGATGGGTGAAGAACAGGTGCCTGTAATGAGCAGTCTGAGAGAGGGAGGGTCTGCACCTCACCTCAGGTCAGGAGCTCCTGGTGTCTGTGATATCCCTTCCCTTCTCTCCCTGCAGTGAACCCAGCTGTGAAGCTACAATATGAGGACAACATTCACTGGATCCGGGAGGCTGCCAAGCACCAGCTGGTGAGGGCTTAGCTTGGTAGGGGGCAGGGGTGGGCCATGAGACTGCCTGCCTGGCCAGTAGACCAGAGATCCAAGAGGGTGCCAACATACACCATGAGACCAAGTAAGTGGCAGACCCACTAGAGTCAACAGCTACCTCATTCCAGGGGGCAGCTGGGTAGAGAAATTGAAGGCCCTTCAAAAAAGTGGCCTGGGACAGTGACCAGGATGAATCAAATCACTCTTCACCCAGTTACTCCACAAAGAGTTCTCTTGAGAGGCAGCCCCTGAAAGGCCCAAGAGGCAGGCCTCCTGGCTTCTCAGCTGTGTGACTTGGGTGAGTGGCTCAGCCTCTCTGAACCTTGCATCTCATCCATACCATGGAGATGCTGGTGATCATAAGGGCACCTGGCTGTGCTGGAGTGCTTGGGGCGGGCCCTCTTGGCAGTCAGTGCATGAGTCACCAACAGGGCCAGGGTTGCGCTGGCTTCATTTCTGTGACTGTGACTATGCTCCAGTGAGTGTGAAAATGAGTGTGATGTGGGGTAGGAACTACTTTATACTGATGGATCAGAAAGGTATCTCTGAGAAGCTGCCTTGTGAGTTCAGATCTAAATGCTGGGAATTGGAGAATGAAGAGGCAGTCATGTGATAGTCAGGGGAGGCACAGAGACCAGCCAATGCACAAGCCCTGATGTGGAGAGCAGGTTTTGTGTACCAAGGACAAAATAAAAAGTGGATATTTTGTTCACATGCTTTTGGCCATAGCCCCCAGTGGCCAGACACTTCCACCACATCTTACTAATGGGTCCTTGGCTGGGGGTACATGACCAGGAGGAGCACTGCTCCCTTCCCAGTGCTTCTGTGGTCCAATGACTTCCAGCCAAATTGCTGTCTCCTTGCCCAGTGGTTTGTATGCATGTTTTGGCAACAAAACCCCTGGTGCTGAGAGGAGTCTCTGTGACCAGCCAGAGTCTGAGACGTCTAAGGCTATTGGGTGTTTATATTTGTATTTTTTTTATAGTACAGTTTCCCCCATAAGGATTTAAGGCAACTGGTATGATTAAAGTAACGCCGTTGGATAGAAAGTCAGGAGGAAGAAAGAAGCTAATCATCCTCAAGCAAAACAGCCAAGACTGAGCTCTGCATTTTAGGCTCATGGGCAGATTCAAGGTTAACCCATCACTGGCCCCTCCAACCTTTCACCCCATTCCTACACAGGTTGGCCAAACAGCCAAGGGAAACACCTGCATCCTCTTTGAAGAATCCAGGGTTTCTGAGCCTCAGCACTACAGACATCTGGTTTCAGATGTTTTATTTTCAATTCTGGCAAAATATGCATTAACATAAATTTTACCATTTCAACCATTTTTAAGGTACAACTCAGTGGCATTATATATACATTCACATTGTTGTGCAATCATCACCACCATCATCTCCAGGACTTTTTTATCACTCCAAACTAAAACTTTGTGCCCATTAAAGAACAGTTCCCCATTCCCTTCTGCCCATAGGTGCTGCATCCTTGTGGTTGAGTGTGTAGGTACTCAGCCATGCCACCTACAGGCTGGACGACCAGGGCAGGTTTCTTACCTCTCTGGGCCTCAGTTTCCTCATCTGTAAAATAGAGCCTACAATCAGGACAATAGTGTGTTCCTCATAAAACTCACAAATGAGTGCCTGTGTAAAGTTCTTAAGAGTTGTACCAGGAACAATAAAAAACCGCACTAGGTAGTGTTAATATTATTACTGGAAAGACTTGAATAGGGTAATGCTCATAATAGGTAGCATCCCTGGAGATGGATGAGTCAGAGTTTCAGAAGCAGATTGCAGGTGGACACGTGAGGAGTTGATGTGGCCACCCGGTGGGTAGGTGTGTGGGCTTGCCTCAGGCCCACCAATGTTAGGGCTACCACATACCTTGTGGGTCCTTCAGGACCTTCCTGGAGGCAACCATCTGGCTGCTGGTGGACATATCACCCAAGTCTCTCCCATGTATCATCAGGTCACTGAGGTGTCTCCTTTTATCTTTCTCTCCACAGGTGGTGGGCTCCCAGGCACGGATCCTGTACTCAGACCAAAAAGGTCGTGTGGCCATTGCTGTGGCCTTTAACCAAGCCATCACCCATGGGAAGATCAAGGTGACATTTCCCGTGCTGCTGGTGGGGGCCTCCCTTTGGTTCCTTCTTGTCAGCACCAGCACCACCCCAAGGTCCTATCATCTGTATATGTGTCAACTGATGGTCAACAGTTGGGGGCAGGGAGAGATGAGGGTCTGCCCTCACACCCAGGCTCTGCCACTGGTCCCTGTGTGACTTTGGGCAAGTCAAGGGCCTTCTCTGAGCCTTTGTTTCTCTCCTGTTAAAAGAGAATCATATATTTTTAAAAGATTTTATTTATTTATGTTTTTAGAGAGGGGAGGGAGGGAGAAAGAGAGGGAGAGAAACATCAATGTGTGGTTGCCTCTCACATGCCCCCCACCAGGGACCTGGCCCGCAACCCAGGCATGTGACCTAGACTGGGAATTGAACCGGCAACCCCCTGATTCACAGGCTGGCACTCAACCACTAAGCCACATCAGCCAGGGCGAAAGAAGCAATATTAACCTCAAAGCATGGATGTGAGGATTAAATGAGTTAGTTTCCACCTGAGTATTTTATATATCTTTGTTGAATTATCTTTTTACAATCATAATAAACTTCTTATTTTCCTGTGAATCAGTCCTACCAACTTTGGAGGACATAGAGCCCTGGACACACTTGTTCAGAGGGGCTTCTCACTCTGTTTTGTAGGCTCACATGCAGAATTCTTATGACAGCCCTTTATGTAAAAGCACCAGGAATATTAATGATCAGAAATGAAAAGGAAATCAAAGTAGATGAAAGTGAAGGTTGTCCCTGTGGATGGTTCTGGGTAGCACTGGTACCAAGTCCAGCAACCCCGACCTTTCTCAGGGAGCACCATCAGAGGGTACCACTGTTTGACACTTCTCAAAAGCCCATGTTCTCATGGGGAAGGCTGGCATAACTTGGCCAAATGTGTCCCTCTGGGCACACTCACACCCAGGCTGGGGTCAGAGATCAGCACTGAGAACTGGGTGTTTTAATCTTTCCTCACTTCCTCCCTCCCTCATTCCTTTTTTTATTCATCAATTGATTGAACACTTCCTCTGTGCCTGGCTTGTTCTAAGCACAGAGGGCAATGTAGCAAAGAACAAGATAAACAGAATCTCTGCCTTAACCTATGTACTAGTAAAGAGAAACTAACAATATATTTTAACTAAATGTATATATTCAGGGAGAATTTTAGATGGTGATGAGCTCTGTTGAAGAAAATGAGTTGAAGTGACAAGGTAGGGGTAATGGGGTAGGGTGAGCAGTGACTTGGGGTGGCTGGGACAGGCCTTTCTGAGGTGCTGGCATAGAACTGTGGCCTGAATATCCAGAAGGTGCCAGAATACCTAGGGCAGGTGATTCTAGGGCAGGTGGAGAGGTGGAAGCAAACTTGGTCTGTTCAAGGAAAGGAGAGAAGGTCCTCTTGATTCAGAGCAGTGGGGAGTTACCCTTTTGGCAGGCTACCTCCTCCTACATGGGGAGCCCATGATTTTCTGTTCCCACTGAGGAGGGCTGGGAAAACCAGCACCCAGTAGTGACACGGACTCGGGGGCCAGGCTGCCTGAAGGAAGAACCCAGACTCTAGTATGCCATGTGTGTCTTTAAATCCCAGCCTATCCATTTACCAGCTCTGTGACATTGGGCAAGTTACTTATCCTCTCTGGGCCTCAGCCTTCCTTTCTATAAAATGGGCATGATAACAGTCGTGCCTACCTGGATAGGGTTTTTGAGATGACTCAATGAACTAACACATGTATAGTATATGTGGGTTTCTGGGCACCAAGAATAGAAAGGGTCAAAATAAGCAGAATCTATTAGTAGCTGCAGGAGGACATCAAAAACATCCATGTTTCCTCTTGTTAAAGGTGTGTTTTCCCAGTGGGGTATATCTGATGAGCTTCTGATAGGGCTTGATCCAAGCTGATATCTTGTATCCTTGCACACTGCAGGCACCAGTAGTCCTGAGCCGAGACCACCATGATGTGAGTGGCACAGACAGCCCCTTTAGGGAGACCTCCAACATTTATGATGGCTCTGCCTTCTGTGCAGGTGAGAAAAATAAAAAATTATTATACATTTTTTAATGTTGGATTTAATTTTATTTAAAAATCAGTTGATTCATTTAGTTAGTCATGATGTTACAAAAAATGTGCAAGCATTTGAGAGGCATGACATAGAGTGACCAACCCAGGACAGAGAGAGGAGGTTCTGAGACATGGACCTCTGGTTTTAAAATTGGGCCAGTGTTAGGCAAACTAGGACAGTTGGATGCCCTAGATGTGGGTGTGCTTCTGGCCCCATCAATTGCTGGATGATCTTTTGCAAGGTACTTAAAGTCTCTGAACCTCAATGTTGTCATCTGTAAAATGGAAATAACAATAGTACCTATTTCTAAGGTTTGTTGTGAAGAACAAAATGAATGTATACACATCTGGCATTACATCAAGGTCCCATGGCCAGTGTTCAGTGAAAGTTAGCTTCTGCTGCTTTCTTCACTGATACTGCTAGTACAACTGCTATAATTATCATCAACACATGGCTGATGAGTTCTATTCCTGGGGTAACTTTCTTATTCCTGGCTCCTTCCATTACGCACAGGTTCCCAAGGGAAGGAGGTGGACACCCAGGAACACCATCCTTTTTTCAAGGAATTGTTCCACTTTATCAAAGTTACCAAATTGATTGTATAGAGTTGTATTCCTTTATTAGCTTTGTACTGTTTGTGAGGTCAGTTGTGATGTCCTCTCTGTTACTCCTCATATTGGTCATTTGTGTCTTCTTTTTTATTGATCAGTTGGCTAGAAGTTTATCAATTTTATTGATTTTTTTCAAAGAAGAACTTTCAGTTTATTTGATTTTCCTTTAATTGCTTCTCTGCTTCCAAATGTATTGATTTATGCTCTAATCTTTAGTATGTATGCCCTTCCTTCTGCTTGCTTTGAGTTTAACTTGCTCTACTTTCTGCAAGATAGAAGCTGGGGTTACTGATTTGATACCTCTTTCTTTTCTAATATAAGTATTTAATGCTATAAGTTTATCTCTACACACTGCTTTAGCTGCATCCTACAAATTTTTATATGATATATTTTCATTTTCACCCAGTTCAAAACATTTTAAAATTTGCTTTGGAACTTCCTTGATCCATGGGTTATTTAGAAGTATGTTTTTTAACTTTCAAGTTTGGGGGGATTTTTCAGATATCTTTCTGTTACTAACTTCTGATTTAATTCCAATATGGTCTAAGAACTTACTATATATTATTTCTGTTCTTTTAAATTTGTTAAGGATTTTATGGTCCAGAATGTTGTCTATCTTGGAGACGACAACATTGTATCCTGTTGCTATTTGGTGAATTGTTCTTAAAATGCCAATTAGGTCAGGTTGATTGGTAATGCTGTTCAGGTCACTTATCTTTACTGATTTTCTGCCTATTCTATAAATTACTGAGGGAGGAGTGGTGAAGTTTTCAAATCTATTTGTAGATTCATCTATTTCTTCTTTCAGTTCTTAAGCATTTTGCTTCATATTTTAAAGCTATGTTATGGGGTGTACATTCATTTAGGTTTATTATATCTTTTTGGAGAATTGACCTCTTTATCATTATGTAATGTCTCTTTTTATTTTTGATAATATTCCTGGTTCTGAAATTCTCTGATGTTAATACAGTTTATGTTTGTATCCTAGGGTCACTATAATAAATCACCACAAACTTAGTGGATAAAATAACCCAAATGCACTCTTCCACACTTCCGAAGCCAAAAGTCTAAAGTCAGTTTTAATAGGCCAAAATCAAGGTGTTAACCAGACCATGATGTTGTAGGATGCTGTAGAGGGGAATCTGTTTCCTGGCCTTTTCTAGCTCCTAGAACTACATTTCTTGGATTGCTTGGTTCATGGCACTTTCTAATCTTCACAGCCCAGCAGCAAGAAAAAAGGATTGTTAGGATTCTCCTCCATCTTCTCTGTGAGCACCCAGTGGAATTTTTAGAGCAAGAGTCTGCCAGAGAGTACAAACCCCCTTATATCCATGTCCCATGGGCCTCATAGTCACAGGGCTCATGCTTATCCTTCAGCACTTTGTTAAACACTCACAAGGTGACCAGTTTGGGCTCTGTTTCTCTGTGCAAATGGTTATTTCTCCCCATATTTCAAATTAGTTAGTTGCCCTGGTACCTCAGTTCTCTGATCGGGTCACAAATTAATGTGCAATTTGACCCTGCCCCATCCATTCTTTTGTTTGTTTGAAAGGTGGAAGTGATGTTCTTTGTCTTTCTACATTTCTAAGCTAAAAACACTACCACCTGCCTTTTAATTCTATTTTATTTCTACTTCTGGGGCACTTTGTCTGGCATTCAGTATTAGAGAGCATAAATATAGGGAAGGATAATAGTGGGTAAGTGGGCATTTGTCAATTTCTTTGCTTTTGCTCAGCTTTGCAAATATAAATTATTGCTGTTTCCAGAGTCATCTGTCCATAGTTCTCTATCTGTCCTTCAGGCCTGAATGGCACTGTCTCATCCAGTGGGGCCCACTTGTACACTGGTTGGAACATGGCCTTGCCCTGGCCCAGCTCATTCAGGGAATGACAGGTTGTGGCTTTTGTTTTCACAGACATGGCTGTGCAGAACTTCGTGGGTGATGCCTTTCGAGGAGCCACCTGGGTCGCTCTTCACAATGGTGGGGGCGTGGGCTGGTAAGAAAGTTTTGGAAAACAGGGTGGTGAGGGTGCAGGCTCTTGTGGAAGGCACAGTGATTCCCTTGAGGGTCCTGGGACCTCCCTCCCCCAAGCTTCCTTTGCTAAGGGCTTTGCTGTGATGTTTTCCTCCTATAAGGTGGAAGTTGGAGTGACAGAACATTGAGGTGGCAAAGTGTCTTGAACAAACCGCTCTTCCTTTGGGGGTCTTACCTGTCACATAGGACATAAAGGCTGTAAGAACCATGACTGCCTCTTTTATGTCAGTTTTCACTTTGCATTCACAGATATTTCCTCAGAAATCCTCATAGGCTGTCTTTTTATTCTACCCATGACTCCCAGAGCAGACAGACAACAGGGCAGGAGACCTGGGTTCTTGGCTCCCCTGGGTTGCTGGCTGAGGGCTCTGGCCCGGCCAGTTCTGTTTCTAGTCTGCACCATTAGGAAATCTGTGGTTTCTGGGAGAGCCTCATTCTGGCTGAAGATGTCCACTATAACTGTACTTCCAACATGTGCAGGTTTTCTCACACCACACAGCAATTTTCTCCAACACCTGTAATTCAACTCAATCCTGACACTAACTACCTGAAGATAGCCTCAGATCCCACAGGTTGTGGACTCAGTCCCACAAGACTGTTCTTAACCCACTTCACATCGCAAGCCCAGGTTGTTGCCTGCTTCTGACTGGTCCTCTACCAATTGGAGGGTCCCAAGACATCCTCCTTGAGTTCCATTAATTTGCTAGAATGGTTTACAGAACTCAGGAAACCTGTTTACTAACCAGATTATTGATTTATCACAAAAGAGATTTAAGGATACAAATCAACAGTCTGATGAAAACATACATTGGACAAGGTCCCAACAAAGGAGTTTCTATTTTTATGGAATTTGGGGCCCACACAGTGGCACAGGGAAGCATTCTGTTTCCCCAACCTGGAAGCTGTCTGAACCCCAATCTTTTTTGTTTTTTATGGAGACATCATTATATAGGTGTGATTGATTAAGCCACTGGCCATTGGTGATCAATTCAACCTCCAGCCCATTCCCCCCTCCCTGGAAGTCTGGGGTTGGGACTGAAAGTTCCCACCTTCTATTCTGAGTTGGTTTCCCTGGCAACCAACCCCCATTGTTTATGTGGGGGTCCACAAGTAACCTCATTAACATAACAAAAGGTATCTATATTGTTCTCCACCCTTAGGAATCCCAAGGGTTTAGGAGTTCTGTGCTGCAAATGGGATGAAAACCAAATATATATTTCTTATTATAAATTACAATTTCACATCTGCTGTTAAGAATAACAAATAAGTTATACTTATTGCACATGGACAGTGTGACAAGCATTATCTAGACTCCTTGAATCCATTCTTACACTTAATTTTAGAGGGAAAACACATTATACAGATGAGAAAACTGAGGCACCAAGACGTTAAGATGCTGTAGGAACTGCACTTGCATGGGGTCTGCCTCTATGGAGTCACTTGGGGAGTCACTCAGCTCAATTCCTGGCTACCCAGAGCAGTAGGGGGAATGGCAGCTTCAGAAAGGAGGACAGCTCCCTGGGCCTGGCTATCTTGGAACTGACCTCTAAACCTGTTTTGGCCAGCCAGAACAAGATTGGCCTTGCCCTCCAGAGGCAAGTGTTTCAGCACTTGAGCTTCCCACGGGATTATGATGGGCCAGCTTGGATGGAATTTCAAGCTGCAGCTCAATCAGGTGGCTCTAATGAATGGAAAATGTAACTGGAATGCATGTCCTTTCTGACACAAAGGATGGAGAACACCAGGACACGAGAAGAATGCCTAGTTATTGGGTACCTGGCCTTTTGGCACTGGATTTACTGAGAAAGTTCTGGAGGTGAAGAGAGACTTTGAACAGGGAGTAACTTGCCCAAGGCCATAGAACTGGTGGTAGAGCTGGGATCTGGACCCAGATCTGTTGCCTCCCAGGATCCACTCATCATTGCCAATGGGACAACAGAGGGCAAGAAGGGACAGAGCAGAGCAGCTGAGAGTCAACAACATGAGGGCCTAAGAGCAGGGGATTGCTGGACCAGAATTCAGGCAGAACACTGTTTACTTTAACCTCCTGTACTCTGGACTCTCAGGACAGGGACTGTAAATTCCCAAGTTTCTCCCACCCCCAAGGCTGTCCCCAGGCTCTGTGGACAGAAATGCAAGCTGGTAAGACGTGGGTGGGCATCAGCACCTTGTATCCTGGCTGCTTTTGAGAGCTCTTTTGGGAACACCTCAGATTCATGTTGGAATTCATTAGATTCACACGTTCATAATTTAATCTGTCAGATACTCCTACAAAGGTTTCTGCAAAAATCAGCCAGAAAATCAATCTGTCCCATCACAATTCCTATTCTAGGAGGAAATCACTTTCAACTCCAGCTCTATTTTTCTTCTTTGTAGTATGGAAATTCATGTTTCTAAATTATAAGCTTACTCTGCTATTGCTTGATTTGCTTTTAGTTTTGTGAATTGTTTATTTGCTCCCCGTTTTTATATTTTATGTTTCCCATTGATCAATATCAGCTGTATCATTTTCTGCTCCCTTCCTTGCCTGTCTCCTCAGAGCCTCTCTTTCTGATTGTTCACTTGGTGTCTGTCCATTTTCTGTCTGTCTAGCTGCCCTTGCTGTCTGTTTGCTCCTTTAGATAGGACTGGTTGATTTTCCTGCCCTTGTAGGGAGTGTCCAGTCAGTTCTTGGAGCTGGGTGGGAAGGACAGGGCCTCACTGTTGGGTGTTGAGACTTCTCCTCAGTCCTTGTGTTTCATGTTCATTCTACTGTCCCAAGGCACTCTGAGAAGCCAGGGCATTGAGGGTTTCCGCCATCCGTGCACATAGACCTTCTTCACTTCTCCCACCCCCAGTGCAGCAGGAAACATCTTCGTATGTACAGTTTTGTTGCAAAATTAAGAGCATGAATTCTGAAGTTGATTTGTCTATACAACTTAAACTGTTGAGCTTTGTTTCTTATCCACAAAATGGTCATAATAATAGCAACTGCTTTGCAGGTTTGTGGTGAAGATTAAATTAGTTAATAATAGCTAAGATTTATATAGTGCATAATATGTTCAAGGTCTTCTAGGAAATTTGTGTGCTAGCTCATTTAATCACCACAACAGACCCATCTAAGAAATAAATACTACCCAGCAGAGATAAGTATCTTTGCTCAGGTGTCACAGCAACTTGGGGTTATAGGAGGCCTGGCACAAATGCATGTGTTAGTCTACCACAGATCTCTTGTAAATGAGCCAGAATAGGACCTGGCACATGGTGTACCTCCCATAAATGTAAATCTCTGTCATGTGCATGCTATTTGTAATCTCAGGTTCAAATAAGTGGGAGTTTTAAACTTTTATAGCTACCACCAAATTTCCTGTTTGGTCCTGGCAGTGTGGCTCAGTGGATTGAGTGACGGCTTTTGAACCAAAGAGTCACTGGTTCGATTCCTCGTCAGGGCACATGTCTCGGCTGTGGGCCAGGTCCCCAGTAAAGGATATGTAAGAGGCAACCACACATTGACGTTTCTCTCCCTCTCTTTCTCTTTCCTTTCCCCTCTCTCTAAAAATAAATAAGTAAAATCTTTCTTTAAAAATAATTCCCATTTGCATAACCTCATCAACACTAAATGTTATCACTCACTGGATGTTAACATGGGAATTACCAGCCTGGAAGGGAAGAAGTAACAAATTCTTGTTTTGTTTGAATTGCCTGCTCTGAGGTGTTTTTTTTTTTTAAATCATCACCCAAGAATATGTTTTGATTTTCTTTTTTAGAGAAAGAGGAAGAGAGGGGGAGAGAGAGAGAGAAAGACAGACAGACATCAATGTGAGAAACATCGATCGGTTGCCTCCTGTACAAGCCCTGTCCCAGGGATCAACCCCAAACCCTTTGGCGTACATGACAATGCTCCAACCAATTGAGCCATCTAACCAGGGCTGCTCTGAGGTTTTTGTTTTTGAATTGTGTAGTTTTTCTTATCAATTTCCAGTCATTCTTAATCTATTTTCGATATAAGATTGATGTATTGGGTTCCTGTCACTTGTCTTTGAACTTTATTTAAAACATCTGTGCTGACTGGGTTCCCCAGGAGACAGATGCTGGGTGGGGGGTTGGGAGTGTGCAAAAGGGTTATTGGGGAGGACCACCTGGGATAGGAAGAGTTGGGAAAGGTGGATATGAGACAGGATGATTGGGCAGGGGAGCCGTACATTCCCATGCAGACCTGATAGTCTCAATGCTGGCAGGGAGTTCTAGAGCCCAGATAGCCATTGTAGGAGCCACTATGGGAAGAAGTAGGCAGGCCCCATTCCATGGTATTGCTCAGTCTCTGCCCCAGGTAGGACCCTAAGGAGCTATTGTTCAAGGCTGTGAGTGAACCACCTTCCCCCACAACTGGGCTTCCTGGAAGGGGCACCTGGGTTGGCTCTGTCTCCTCACAGGGGAGTTTTAAATCTTTATCCAGTGGATTTTCTGTTCTGGCTATCAGTATTTTTAAATGTTGCTTTATAAATCTTCCCCCCTACTCCTGACTTTAAAAGAAATTCTCCTAAACTTTCTTTATTCATCTTGCAAATTGTAAATATTTCCTTCCTTAATGACACCTGGATTTTGTTTTCCTTTATGTGTGATGTAGGGTTCAACTTTTATGTTTTTCTCAAAGGGCTGTTTATCCAAACACTGTCTGTGAGTAACCTCAAATGCTGCAATGATAACAAGTCTTTAGCACCCCATTTTCCTGGGCTCAGTATGGTCAGGGCTCCTCTGTAGGTAAGGTTTGCAGAAGACACCTGAAGCTGAGCAGCTTTGGTTTCTGACCATCTCAGATTCCGGATCCCAAAATGAAAGATGTAGTTTTAAACTCAAAAAGACCACTATGATCGAGAGTTCTCATTTGGTGACTTTTACTGCCTTCTGCTTTCTTCTCTGATAACCATCATTGGCCTCTGACAGGTGAACAGTCATGACCTTAAATCTAGTCAGAGCATCCCACCCTAGATGCTGGTGGAGACATGCTGGGAGCCTCCTCAAAGGCAGAGGATTGGCCAGGTGCAGGCTGGCATCAACACCAGGCTTGAGGGTCAGGCAGGGGCAGCTTTAGTGCCCAGAGTGGGAGCACTGGTGGCTCCTGAGACAGAGGGCTCCTCACCTTCTTGGTGGGAACTGATTGAAATTATAAATAGGGTCCAGGTTGGGCAGATAATATAAGACCTGACAGTCTAGACTTGACTAGGATCTGAGACTAGAGAAACTAGATGCACCTTCTGGGTGCGGGAAGGAAAAAGAGCAAATTCACTGGAACTGGGTACCAAAAAGCAGCTGTATGTTATGGTCCCAAGTGTCTGTGTTTGGCAGTAGAGCCCTGGAAGTTACTGGCAAGATCCAGGGTTTTTCCTGAGTGTGTACCTGAAGGGGACACCTGGAGTATAGTGATGTGAGTTGAGGAACTTTGGCTGTGTCCACCAGCCATTGGTAACGACATCAAAGGTATGGATGGGAGTCCAGGGATGCCAGAAAGGACAGGGTCCTCATGACTGATGGAGAAAACAGCAGGGCAAATATGTGGACAGTGGAATAGTATTAACATACTCAAGTAAGATTCAAATGACATCTATTAAGAAACAAATGAACACAAGAACATATCACACCTATGAGAGAAGGTGGTCAAAACAAAATTCAGAGAAATGCATTAATTAGAAAACAAGAAATGCTGAAAATAAAGAAACTCAGTATTCAGTTGAAGTAATCAGGACTCCAAAATATACCTAAAACAAGTAGAAAGAAAAAAAAATAAGGAAGACAAGGAGCATAAAGAGAAAATCAGGAAGAATGATAACTGAGTTGAGTGATACAAGAGGAAGCATACATATCCCCAAGGAACCAGAGGAAAAGGAGGTCATGTCACATTCAGGAGGTCAGACTTCAAGCAAGATGTGACACATGAGTGGGTCCTGAAGGTAGGCTCAGGGCCATGGAGTAAATCACAGAGGCATGAATATGGGGCACAGAACTGTGAGGCTCCTGCATCCATAGGCTGTCAAGAGGACACAGACTCCAACCCCAGCAGCCAAATACAACACACCATCAAACAACACTTCCAGAACATTCCAAAACTCACATGAATTTCTTCTTGCTCTGTGAGGGTCAGGACCCAGATGTGACCTGGAAACTCTTACTTCTTGCAGGGGTGAGGTGATCAACGGTGGGTTTGGCCTTGTGCTAGATGGGACCCAGGAGGCTGAAAAGAAAGCCAAGATGATGCTCAGCTGGGATGTCTCCAATGGAGTAAGTCACCCCAAGTCTCTCCCCTGCCTTCTCTTTCTATCGGTGATTCTGCCCCTTCCAAATGCAGACGTGGGATAGACTTCTACCCCTTTTACTCCAGAAATGGTCAGGAGCACATCCTGCCATTCCTGCTTATTCATGTCTCTCCTAATCAGCTGCCCACATCTCTCTGGGGCTGTTTCCAGAGGCTACTTTGCATCTCCCAGCCTCTGGCCTTACCCTCCTTTCTAGCCTCTATCCACACAAGGGGGCCCCTGGCATCTGAACCTGCCCTTCCAGTGAGAGCAGCCCCACTGCTGGTAGGAGGGGCCTCCTTTTAAAGCCTTGTATTTCCACCATCTCTGAGGTGGGTCGGAGAGTGCAGAACTTATATAGCCTCTGATTAGCTTTGCAGCTATAATTAGCTTTGCTGTGATTCAGGGTGGGCTCTCAGAATGTGTGTGTGTGGTGGGGGCTCCATGCTCTCCAGGACCACATCACAAGGAAGTGGGAATAAATGGGAAGTCAGGTGGTAATGGGGAAGGGTATGCGAGGCTGTGAGTGAAATAGGGAAGTGAACACAAGAGCCCAGAGAGTTTGACATTGGATGGCTTGAAGAGTAAATGTGACAATGGAAGTGAAGGGGTTCTTGGAGATCTGACTCCCTGGGAGCCACCAGCAGAGGTGGGTCTTCATTCTAAAGGCAGTGAAGCAGTGAGAGAATGGACAGGAGGAGGCATGGGAGGACCAGTGGACAGTGTGGGAGAAGGGGGTTTGGCAAGAATAGCAGCAGGGAGGAGGGGGAGTTGCCATGATATTCATCCAGGGAAACTTGACAATGGAGATGGAGAGAAGGAAGTGGATGGAGAGAGATTTAAAGGCAGATCTGAGGTGGGTGTCCATTCTATGAGGCCAGAGAGGAACGGTGCTAAGGATGACTCCTGGGTGCCTGGCCTGTGCTCCTGCGCGGAGTGGGAGGATGGGCAGAAAGATGGCCAATTTCAGATCAGAGAGGCAGGTAAATAGTAATTAGGCCAAGAGAGGAGGAGGCCTGAGCATCAAATGGGGCTTGGATAGACTGACCCCACCAATAGCAGAGGGTCTCCTAGGCGGTATGAGCCCAGCCCCAGTGTGTCCAGAATGACTTTTTGGTAACCTTATGATGTTGGCATCAGCTGCTACACAGCTCTCTTTGCACCCCACTGACAGGTGGCCCGCCGCTGTTGGTCTGGGAACCAGAAGGCCTATGAGATTATCTGCGAGACGATGCAGGAGAACAAGGGCTTGGTGGTGACACTCCCATATGAGGTGGCAGATGAGCATGTGCTCCAGCAGGCCTTGTGGCCATGAGCAGGAATCCAATAGTCTGCCGTGGTCCCTTGGTCCCCCTGGTCTGTGTCCTTACCCTCACACCATACCATGCCTTCCAGTGCACATCTCCCTCTCCTGGGTCAGCAGCTCCATGCCCATGCCCTCATTTGGCCTCACTGCACCCTAGAAGGTGGGCTGTTGCCATTTCCATTCCACGGATGAGCCAGTTGAGGCCCAGAGAGGTAGAGCCATTTTTTCATAACCATGTTACCCCCCTGGGAACCTCAGAGAGCAGTGAAATTCTTGTTTGGGGCTACATCCTCAAGCTTGCCATGGAGTAGACTCTGGGAGCTTTGGGGTAGGCATCAGCAGTGAATACTGGCTAAGCTGGCCATCAACCAAACACCTTCTAAGCCTCTTGCCATTTCTTCTCCTACCAAGGGCGCAGGCTTTCCAGCCAGGCTTTTATATCACTCTGCCTCCTGTCCAGCTTCCAGCCATCCATGCAACTCGCTTTCCATCTACTAGCCTGTTGATTTGTCTGCGCAGGCACCTTTTGTACCTCCATGTTCCTGGCTCTGGGCACAAAGGAACATTGACCAGGCCCTGGGCTTGGAGGGGTCCATGGAAGAAGACAGGAAAATAAAGAACTGACTAGAGAGCTGTGGAAGGTGGCATGGGCAGGGCAGACGCAGTGTGGTGGGATGGGGGCAGGGGAAGCTCTGACCTGAAGGGTAGTGATACTTTGTTGGGAATAAAAGGAGAGAGCAGCAATACTACCCATGAATAATCACTTATATAAATCTGCTCAGGAGCCCAGGAAATCTGGTTTGGGACCAGATGTCCTATAGGGAGCCATATGGGACCTGAGGTTGGATTCTTGCACACACTCACCCCTGCCAGATCTCAGAGCCCAGCCTCAATGAAGATGACCCAGGCCAAGTGGATTACATGGCCATGCTTTCCAGGCCTTTGTTTTGAAGCAGGTGCTTCTTTTTCTTAAGGGGTGATGGTTGTCCTGCTTTATTCTTCTCCTGGTTACAAAAAGGAGCCAAGTGCAGAGATGAGTTCCCTGCCCCTCTACTTTCATCCTTCCTGCCCCACCAACTGATACTGGGACCTGCTCCCTTTTCTGTAAATATACAGGGTCATGCAGGGACTCAGGGAGACACTGCCCCTAGAGTAGGCCCCCTCGATAGCACCACACTTGCTGGCCTCTCATATGAGGGCACCCCCCATGACCTTGCTATGCAAAGCAGAGCAGCTTTGACCACATATTTTATTCTCATTAGTTTCTGGTCTTAGCTTATCCCCCAGCTGGACCCATGACAAACTTAAAAATGGTTCATCCTAAACAAAGACTTAAGAGAGAGATTGGGGGATGGGTCTATAAGGAGCCACAGAAAACTTTTCACCCCTTCCCCTCCATGTTGCCAGAGCGGGGGGTAGTCTACCTGAATTCTGAGTCCTCAATCACTCAGTATTATTTGTCTCAGCCCCAGTGGTCATCTCCCCTTTTCCCATACTTACAAAACCCCAGTTTTGTCTACACAGCAATATACTCAGTAAAAATAGTTGATTTCATAGCCTTCCTTGCAATTAGTAGTGACCACAGACCAAGTTCCAACCCATGAGATGAGGTGGAAATCTGTGGGGTAGGACTTCTGGGAAAGCAGTTGTTTTTCTAATAAAAATGTACAGATGTGGCTGAATTGCTTTTAGCCTTTGCCCCTTCTTCCTGCTAGAACCTCAGGCATGATGCTGGAAGTACAGAAACCATGCTGTGACCATAAGGCCCAAAGAGGCATAGGAGGGGTACACATGGAAAAGTACAGGTGCCTGGACTCTTGGCAGCACATGGAGCTGCCATTCCAGCATCATCCTGCTTGTCTCCAGATTCCTTGGTCCTCATGTGTTAAAACCATCCCAGCAGGACTTCTATTCCACACAGCAGGAAGAGCATTTAATCATCGTAGCGCCTGTCAACAAGACTCCATGGAAAGTACCATTGTGCATATAGCTGCGTTGACATTCCCTGTTTCTAGGGAGAAACCAAGAAGATATGTTCAATTTTAAGACCAGGCCCTCCTTTTCCCACCCAGCACCTTCCTTTATTAAGGACAGGTAGGGCTGAGGAAAATGGCAGAGGAGTGAATGGAAGTCACACTGACCTCTACCCAGGGCCAATTTGGAATTACAACTTAATTGTGAAGAAACCACTGAGAACAAACAACTGAGCAATAGCTAGAGACAAGCAAAATAACTTTGTACAGACAGAAGAACCAGCTTCAGCACAACCTGTCTGAAGAGGAGTGTGGTGGGGCCTTGAGAAGGCTGGCTAGGTGCCCATAGGTCACAGTGCCTGAGGGATAATTAAGCAACTGGCGGATCTCCCTGAGAAGAGTGGGGTCTAAACCTAAGCTAGGATTCCCAGCCTAGAGCACCAGAACACAAAAAATACACAGATAACAACCAGCAGCAAAAAGCAGCAGGGCTGCAGAGACAGATGGCTGGAGATGTAAGAGCCATTTAAAGGGCCAACACACAAATTTTCCTTTGCAGCCCCTTACCCTGGGCACTGGCAAAGGTGAGGGTAGAGTAGGCTGGTGATGCCTGAGGAGAGACTAAGGACTGAAGCTTGAGGGAGAGAACTGAGACAGTAGACACTGGGATCATGGTGCTGAGTCATCCCTCAGAAGGCAGTAGCCATCCAGCTGAGGCAGACCACTCCCCTCTGAGCAGCAGCAGCCTGTGGGTAAACAATATCCTTGACCCCAGGAGGGACTCTTCCGTGGCCCTGTGGCACTTAAACCTGACTGCTGAGTGCAGAGTGACCAGATTAACAACTGAAGGAGATAGTCAGAGAGAGTAGGTCCATGGCAAATATGGGGCAGAGTGGACTAGAGAGACTTGAGAAGAGACTGGGGATGGAGGCTTTGGGGAGAAAACTGAGAGAGTAGCTACTGGGATCCCGGTGCTGAGCCAGCCCCCATATATAGCAACCATCCTGCTCAGGCAGATGAATTCCCTCTGAGCAGCAGCAGCCTGAGGGGAAACAATAGCTCCCACCCCAGGAGGGATTTGGCCCTGTCCTACAGTGCTTAAACCAGACTACTGAGTGCAGGGTGACCAGATTAACAAGTGAAGGAGACAGTCAGTGACAGCAGATCACTGGAAGTCTAGAACAGGCTACCTAAGGTCAGACGGGGTCAACATTTGACATTACCAGAGGCAGATCCAGAAAGAAAAAAACAGTGGTAAATATAAGAGGCTACCGAGATGAAAGCCACTATGGTTTTCTTCATTATTTGTGATATATTCTTTCCTGCATAGCTTTTTACTATTCACTTCTTGTCCAGCAAGGTTGTACATATCGAGTCACTACATATTATACTGGAGTATATTTCAATTCACATATTTTGCCCCTTCCTCCTCTTAGCCCATTTTAGTTTAATCTTTCCTTGAATTATTTCATTTCAAACTTTGTTTTCTCTCCAGCTACAACTTGTTTCTATTCCACACTTACTATTTCTCCCCTGTCCAGACACACAAAACCAATTTTCTTGTCAAGGGTCATTTCACATCCTTTTGCCCTGCTCTTAAAATACCTGTATTCTTTCTCCACCTTTAACAATCTTTGCTACTTGGTTGTGGGTAGGGTAGTTATTGTTGCATTGTTTTTTCAATTTTATTTCTAGAGCTTCACTAATTCTGTATTTAAAATACAGAAATACAAATTTTACTGGTCCCCTCTCCTACTCTTTTTTCTTGTCTCAAATTTTAATTTTTCTGTCTTAGCCTGTTTTTTTTCTTTTTTGTCTTCTATTTCTCTTTCACCTTACCCTTTTATTTTTATTTATTCTATTTTTTTCTTTTTACTGTGTCCTTACATCCCAAATTTTAATTTTTCCCTCTCTTAGCTTGGTTTCTGTTCCTCACTCTTAGTATTCCCTCTCCCTCTATCATTTCAAAATCACTTCCCATTCCTGTAAACATCTCTTAGACTTTTCTTTGTTTCTTTTTTCCCTCTTACTCCATACCAACTATACTAATTTTAGTTCATTTGTTGTTGATAGTATTGTGGTGGATCTTTCTCTCCAATTTGGCTCCTATATTTTAATTATTTACTATTTTTCCTTCCTTTTTCTTACTTTCTTTCACTTTATTTTATTTTATGTTACTTTAACTTCTGTTTAAACCTAATATTATACTATATGCCTCGCTTTTCATACTCCATTCTACATTCTTCATTCCTTTTTTTATTCATGAGGTAAATTTTACCTTCTCTTTTTCCATTGCTCCAACTCCCAACTCTTATTATACTCATCCCTCTATCCTCTCAAAATTATTTTTCTTTCAGTAGCCATCTCATAGCTGCTCTCCTTTCTTATAATAGTCTTAATCTCTTTATGCCCTTATTAATACTGGTTCATTTGCTATTGATAGTGGGATTGTGGGGGGAGTTATATTTGTGGGTGTGGATTTGTTTCCTGGGCTTTGTGGTTTTCTTCTAGAAGCAAATAAGACATGGTGGGAAGAGTGACCATCAGTCAACCAGCTGGAGGGAAGGACCCACCAAAGAACTACTCAACAACAATCAAAACCCAATTACATCTAGAGAACCAGCATAAAAGCATAAAGGATATCCCAAGAGCATCAAGTTAAGGTGATTAAGGAGATTACACCATTGAATCTCACAGGCCTCCTACTATAGAAGTTCATATCACAAAGTTAGAAAGTCAAAACAGATCAATTTAAGAAGCGTAAGCAAACAAGAAGAGTCACACAAATAATGAGAAGACAAAGAACAACTTCCCCCTGAAAGGAAAAGAGGAATCCTCAGAAAGAATGCTAAATGAAATAGAGGCAAATCAACTATTAGATGATGAGCTCAAAGCAATGGTTATAAGGAAGCTGAATGAGCTCAGTGCAAATTACCAAAAACTGCAGGGAAACTACACATAAAAAAGGACATAGAAACAATTGACAAGGGCCAAGAGGAAATGAAGAATACAATTTCTGATTTGAAGAACATACTAGAAGGAATCAAAAGCAGGCTCAAAGAAGCAGAGTATTGAATCAGTGAACTGGAGGACAAGGTAGAAAAAACACTCTCAAAAAGTGCAAGAAAAGGAAAAAAGACTCAGAAGAATTGTTGGGAACTGCCCTGCCTGGTTTCAGAAGCTGTAACCCGCCTTCCCCCATGGCTAAGGCTGAGTGAGTGACCTTCGGACCAGAAGCCACTAAGGAGACAAAGCTTATCTCCTCCGCAGGGGCACCGCTTCTGCTCCTTTTTCTTCACCCTGCCTGGCCCCCCAATGCATGATCAGTTAACCAATAACAGGTAAGATTCCTCAAGGGAGGGATGACCTAAAGACAGGCACAATCATGGGGGTCCCCAGGGAAGGACTTGGGGGGCTACAGCAAAAGGGGGTGATGGACCCTTACCTCTCGGCATTGACACAGCCTGAGTCCTCATTCTGTCTACGAGAAGTCTCCTAATCTCTTGGCTGCCCTACTTCCCCTGACTGACTTAAGTCTGAAACAATGACAGAGAGTGGTGCAGCCCTGTACTGGAAAGGGCAGGTTCCCCAGGGTAATCAGGCCTAAGAAAGAACACATAAAATCCTGTGAAACCTGCTTTGCTAAGAATGCTCTAATTTTCTGATAAGGGACCAAGCAGGAAATGAGTTTGTTTCCCAAAGTTTTGTAGCCCTTTAGCTAACAGACCCTGACTCAGAATAAGCCCTCATAGCTCTTTGTATGCTATCTGTTGTTTGATCCTCACAGCCTGAAAGTGATAAATGAGCTTTACCTGTATTCCTGTGTAAAATGAACCCAATAAAAGCCAATTGAGGAAAAGGCTCTTGGCCCTTCTCCTTTGAGAGAATGGCCACCTTTCCTCCCCAAGCAGATCATATCTTAGTAGACTTATTCTCATCCATGGCGGACAGTGGGGCTCTGCAGGCAAAGCTCCCCCACAGGAAGACAAACAGTGAGAGACAAAAGAGCAAATGTACAAAGGGTGGAAAATGGCAATGAATAAGTACTTATCAATAATAGCCTTAAATGTAAATGGATTAAATGCTCCAATCAAAAGACATAGAGTAGCCAAATGGATAAGAAAACATGACCAGCACATATGCTTCCTACAAGAGACCCATCTCAGAATAAAAGACCTACACAGACTGAAAGTGAAGTGTTGGAAAAAAATATTCCAAGCAAATGATAGGAAAAAAAGGCCAGGGTAGCAATACTTATATCACACAAAATAGACTTCAAAAGAAAGACCATAAAAGGAGACCCAGAAGAACACTTCATAATACTCAAGGGAAGAATCCATGAACACATCAACATTATAAACATATACACCAAATAGATATTAGGAACAGCCAAATATATATGGAAAATCTTAGAGGACTTCAAGCAAGATATAGACAGCAGCCCACTTATACTAGGGGATTTTAATACCCTACTGTGAAAAATGGATAGATCTTCCAAACCAAATATTAACAAGGATACTGCATCACTGAACAATGCCCTAGATCAAATGGACTTAACTGATACATATAGAACCCTTCAACCTAAAGAAGCAAAATACACATTCTTTTCAAATGTACATGGACATTTTCAAAGATAGACCACATCATAGGGCACAAAATAAGCCTCAACAAATTCCAGAAAATTTACATCATATCAAGCAGACCCCAAGGGCCTGAAACTAGAAACCAACCTCAGGAAAAGACTAAAAAACACTCAAATTCATGGAGTTGAATATCATGCTATTAAACAATGAATGGATTAATAATGAGACCAAAGAAAAAGTAAAAAAGATATATATATTTGCATTTCCTGAATGCAGTGCTTCTGCCAAAACTTCCATCCATGGACTTAGATAATGCCTTGTTCACCCTCATGGTATTCCACACAGCACTGGTTTCTTTTTAATTAAAAAGTTTTTTCAATTACATTTGGCATATTGTATTAGTTTCAGGTGTACAACATAGTGATTAAACATTTATATAACTTATTAAGTGATCACCCAGTAATCTACTACCCGCATGATGCCATACATAGTTATTACAACATTATTATTTTTTTAAAGATTGTATTTATTTATTGTTATAGAGAGGGGATGGGAGTGAGAAAGAAAAGGAAAGAAACATCAATGTGTGGTTGCCTCTTGCATGCCCCCTAGCTGGTGACCTGGCCCACAACCCAGGCATGTGCCCTGACTGGGAATCGAACTGGCAACCCTTTGGTTTGCAGGCCCATGCTCAACCCACTGAGCTACACCAGCCAAGGTTATTACAATATTATTGACCATACTGAGGTCTGTCCAGAAAAAGTCTAGTCATTGTTAGTCTAAAAGAGAACATTTGCACAACATTAATGTAACTGCAGCCAAGGAGTAGACTGGAATGCTCGTATGTGAACAGGACTTCACTGTACTAGTCGGTAGGGAGGGTAGACTCTATTGAGTGAGCACGTGTACTGTGTGGCCATGGCATTCAAAATGACTGAGGAGAGCAATGAATCTGCACCAAACTTTGTGTTAATTTTGAATATTCTTCCACAGAAAGTATTAGGGTGATTCAGAAGGCCACAGCTGGGCAACTGGTGATTAGCAACTTCATCATGACAACACACCCATTCATGCACCATGTCTTGTGCAGAGTTTTTTGGCAAAACATCAAATCACCCAGGTGACTTAGGCCACTTACAGCCCAGATTTGGCACTCTGCAACTTCTGGTTTTCCCAAAACTAAAATCACCTTTGAAAAGGCAGAGATTTCAGACCATCAATAAGATTAAGGAAAATATGATGGGGCAGCTGATGGCTTCTGGGAGAACTGTGTGAGGTCCCAAGGTGCCTACTTTGAAGGGCACTGAGGCGTCATTATCCCATGTGCAATGTTTCTTGTATCTTCTTCAATAAATGTCTCTATTTTTCATATTACATGGCTGGATACCTCCTGGACACATCATGTAGCTGACTATTATAGAATTGTACACCTGAAAGCTATGTGATTTATATTAACCAATGCCATCCCAATAAATTCAATTAAAAATAAAATAAAAAATTTAATGGGCATCCTATCTATTTCACTTCTAGGAGCACCATGATCAAGTAGCCAGTGACATAGGTCTCAGTGCTACTTTGACTCTCCAGTTCATTACAGTAACCATA
>CM052547.1:48897381-48918285 GCA_028533065.1 Trachops cirrhosus | reverse complement strand
CAAGCAAGAAGGGGCTGGAAAGAAGTATTCCAAGTCATGAAAGGCAAGGACCTACATCGCAGATTGCTCTATCCAGCAAAGCTTTCATTTAGAATGGAAGGGTAGATCAAGTGCTTCTCAGATAAGGTCAAGTTAAAGGAGTTCATCATCACCAAGCCCTTATTGTATGAAATGTTAAAGGGACTTATCTGGGGAAAAGAGGATGAAAGGCATGTATAGTAAAATGACAGCAAACTCACAATTATGAACAACCACACCTGAAACAAAAACAAGAAGAAACTAAGCAAACAACTAGAACAGGAACAGAACCACAGAAATGGAGATCACATGGAGGGTTAGCAACAGGAGAGTGAGAGGAGAGAGGGGGGAAAGGTACAGAGAATAAGTAGCATAGATAGTATGTAAAAAATAGACAGGGGGAGGGCAAGAATGGTATGGGAAATGTAGAAGCTAAAGAACTTATGACACATGGACATGAACTAAAGGGGGAATGTGGGTGGGAGAGGGTGTTCAGGGTGGAGGGGAATGAAGGGGGGATAATAGGACAACTGTAATAGCATAATCAATAAAATATATGGAAAAAAAAAGAGTTCGGTTTGGACATGCTGTGTTTTAGGTACCCATGCACTTTGCAAATTGAGTTCCTCTGAGGGCAGGGACTGTACTACTGGGCTTGGTGAGTAGGTGGTCTGGAGTGAGGCAGGGAGCGCATCAGTAATCGCTTAAACCATGGATATGGATACACTTCTCAAGGAACAGTGTATAGTTGACCCTTGAACAACATGGATTTGAACTGTGTGAGTCCACTTACATGTACATTGTTTGCAGTTGACAGCAGTTCAGTTGACCAACACAGTTCAAACTCACATTGTTCAAGGGTCAACTCTGGTTGGGAATATGAGCACCTGGAGAGCTGGCTGTAGTCATACATGAATTTTTGACACTGCAGATGTCAGCCCACCTAACTCCTGTATTGTTCAAGATCAACTATAAATCGAAGAGAGGCAGTGTAGTGATTAAGAGCGTGAATGCTAGATTTAGACTGCCTGGATTCAAATCCAGGGTCTGCCCTTAAGTAGCTCTGTGACCTTGGTTGAGTGACTCAAGCTTTCTGTGCCTCTTCATCATCTGTAAAGTGGTAATAAAACCTCATAGGTTTATTATGAGGGTTCAGTTAGTTAATAAGTTTAATTAAGGCACATATAAACCATCTGAAAAGGTCACCAATTGTTGTTGTTATGATTTGTATTATCAAGGAGGCCTAGGACAAAACCCTGGGGACTGCCACAAATACAGGTGAAAAGTAGAAGGAGAACATAAGGTCAAGAGAGGAGGATGTTTGGAAAAGGAAGGGAGTCCTGAGTGCTGAGGTGTGGCGGGTTGGGTAGGAAGGTATGGGGGCTCTTCTGGAAGGCAGGGTCATTCTATTGTTTCACTTAACGACACATGGTTTGAGGTTCAGTGGAATAGCTGGGGCAGAACTCTGCTCTAGTACCTGAGAGGGGGGCTAGGGTGAGGCTGGAGATGCTTCTAGAGGGGTGGTTGAAGGAAAGGAAAGGGCAGTTGCTGGCTACTGTAGAGTTAGAGAGATGCAGATAATGGAGAGAGGAGTGATAGAGCATTGGCTAGTTGAAAGTGCTCTTGACTGTCAAGAGTGGTGGTGAAGGCAGAAGCTTGGTAGAGGAATCTCAGAGCCTGTTTTCAGATTAGGAAAAAATTGATATTCTTGGGTCTGGTTGATTATGCCATTTTCTCTGCTTTTGTAGATATTCCATAGTAAAAAGTTAAAAGCAAGCACTATCTCTTTTTCCATGGTAACTGGAGGAGGAAGAAAGAATAGAGGGCCATCAGCAGGGAGCATGTATGAGGGAGGACAGATGGGGAAACAAGGACAGCATGTATGGGATGGGAGCTTCTCCAGGACACATGTGATGGTTTCTCTAGTATGTTGCAGAATGTCTCACAGGGAGTTGAGGTTGGTAGGTGTTTGTGTGGTCAACTTTGCAAATGAGGATGCAGGCTGAGCAGATAACTGTGGAAATTGCAGGTTTGGAGGGAAGCTTGTCATTATGGGACTGCTTCACCCTCCCCCTGGGTGTGGTGTCTTGGTATAAAGGTGGGTTGTTGTTTATTAATATCTTTGGTTTGTACAGAACTGACATAAGTCTCAACATATAATGCTGTAATTGGGAAATAACACTGTTAATATGAAAAAATGGTCACATTCTGGTTATCAAAGAAAATACAAATTAAAATGAAATATATTGTGTTCCCTGTTGAATTAGCAAATATTTAAAAAAAATGGAAACTCAACTGCTGGCAAAAGTATGTAGCAGATGTCCTCATTGTGGTTGATCTTGTTCTTTGGGAAAGCAGCTTGATTAAAAAGTGTATTAAGCACCTCTGCTCTGTGAACTGCCTTCAGAAATCTGTGTTGAGTACTCCCAGCTGGAAAAAGGGGCCAGGAACATGGCAGATAGAGGGTATTGCCATGCACTGGGTGGAACACAGTAGGAATCATAGACAAGATGCCTAAGGGTGAAACCTATAGCATCTGCTTTCTCTGTGGTGTTTTCCAAACATACTGTCATGAGCCTGACTAGAAAACAAGTTTGAAGCTTTGTTTGATAATGAGATAAGTTCAGAACTCATCAGAGGCAGCCAAAACCCATATTCATCTGGCCATATCCTATCTTTATAGCCTCTTTTCCTAAAATAGGCCTCCTGGCCCTGGACTCCAGCAGCTCCCCCTCACCACCCTGAAAGTTGCCACAGTGTAAAGATGCTTGTTTCTACTTGTTTAGGCACTCTGTGAGTACTCTGTCGGTTGGTATTGTACACTTAGTCCTCATAATTTCTGTGATGTTGGTGTCATTTCTACTTGACAGAAAGGAAAAAGGAGATTCCAAAAGGATAAATAAGGCTATACGCTACAGAGGGTTGAACTAAAGTTGGGATACAGTCATGCTAGCTCCAGAGCAAGACCTGCCCCTTCAGCATTGCTGCCCTTTATGGCGTCCATGCCTTAGCTTGGCAGCTCCCTTGACCTGGATTTGGATGCCCTTGCTCTGCTCTGGCTGGCCCCTATCACTTGTTGGGACCCAGTTACCTCACATGGAAGCTGCCTTCTGAAACCTTTTTTCTGTCCTCTCTGGAGGTATGCTGCTTCCTCTGCTTCCAGCGTATGCCATGGCACTAGAGCTGGTTTTATTCTGCCCTTTATTGTGATATCTGATTGTTTACATGTCTATACCAGGTCACAAGCTGCCAAGAACGCTACTTCCTCTTCTGTCTCTGTGGTGCAGACCTCCAACAGTGGAAATCCAGGGCATGAAGGAAGGTGGCTGTATTTTTGAATCTCTCTAGTTTTCCCTCTGACCTGTGTGCGGGTCTGCAATCTTACTGAGTGGCTAAGCAGTTGAGTAGTCAATAAGGCAGTGCCAGTTCCAGGTTCTGCTCGTGTCCCTGACTTAGGGCCATTTGTTTGGTCACTCTGGGCATCAGTTTCTCAGTGGTAAAAATGATAAGAATTGGCCTTGGTGATCTGTTGAGATAGCTTCTAACTTGAAATGTCATACAATTATGGTTGTTATATAATAGTAGCTTAATAGAGATGGTTAGTATAAATTTTTTAGCAATTGAATGTTTATGGAGTTAACACTTAATTTAACTTAATCTTTCTAGCAGCCCTGTGTAATGGGTGAAGAAATAGGCTCAGAATTAACTTGTCCAGGGTCATATATCTTATATACAAATGGTGTGGAACTTCAGATCTCCTTTTAGAAACAGAGTTTGCTTTCAAATTTAATTCCTTGTGATGCTACTTCAAGGGGTCTTCAGTGTATGTCTCTGGCCAGTAGCCAAAGCATGGGACATGATTCTGATATGACAAGGAAATGTCAGCATTGGTTCCTTGGTAATCCACAGATTTAACAGGTATCATTGTTTCTTTTCCAGGGTGCTGTGCCAGGTTCTCTGCTCGTAGCAGTCTCTACATTCACTCCAAAAAACACCTGCAGGATGTGGGTGCTCCAAAAAGCCGTTGCCCGGTCTCCAGCTGTAACAGACTGTTCACCTCCAAGCACAGCATGAAGGCACATGTCATCAGGCAGCACAGCCGGCACCCAGGTCTGCTTGAGATTTATCCCTCTTAGAGGGTTACAAAGATGTGTAAGGTCCTTCCTTAGCTTCTCTCAGAAGTTGGCTGAGTCTTAGGTTAAGTTAATCTAGTGCAGTGAGGTCTTACCTGTCTAGGGACCATGGCTGCCAAACCTGGTGGCCTCTTTCAGACTCTCCTTCCACTTCTCACCTCTGCTTCTCTGATCTGTCCTTGGAGAACATTCAGTCTTCTACTTTGTTGGCTTTCCTAGCATCTGCCTCCTAAGTCTGTGTCCCCCTTTGACCTAGGAGCCCCCTGTGTTCCTTTGCCGTTTCTGTCTTCTTCAGCTGCTCTTTCTAAGTCCCATTGGTTCTTTCTGAGCACACCCTTTTGTCTCCTCCATTTCACTGCTGGGGAAAGTCCTTGAAGATGAGAACAGAGTTGTGTTTCAGAATGTGAATGGGGACAGGATTGTGAGGGCAGAGAGGGAACCATGACAGTTCTCTGGGAGGCGGGGGTCCCACAAGACAGCCTTGTTCATTTGGTTACATGGTGTTATGGAACTTAGAATCCTGCCTTTTGAGGCTGCAATGCACAGTCCTGTGGTCAGGATGTTGAGAGGTCTGGGTGGCCACATGGTTGACTCCTTAGAGCACTCTCATCACCCTGCTCTCTGGGGTATGGTGGGGTTGCTGCACCTGGCAGGGCCTGGCTGGTGAAATCCTGGCAAGCTATAGAGTTATCTGAGTGTGTTGCTAACCAGGTCCTGCTCGTTGCCACCTGTGTGACAGGCAGCACCAGCTTTGGGGTGTAGTCCCTTCCTAGCTGTGTGATCCTGGGTGGGGAATAGGCCTGCCAGCTCTGGTTTTTCCATCTTTCAAATGTGGAATTTGAGTGGTTTGATATTGCAATGTCTTGTTAAAGTGTCTAGAATAGGGCTTGATGAGTAGTTTAGTTCAATGAATGTTTGTGCCCTTCCTGTGGCTTTCTCTGATCCCATTAGTGTGGTCATGTCTTCCCTCCTTTGGCTATAACAGTGATTGCTTTGTTTTTAAAGACACTGTCCTTCTTCTAGACAGTAGGTAGGTATCTTGAGGACTCATGTTAGAGGCTGTCACCTCGGCTCATAGGCCAATCAGGTTCCTTATGCTAATGTTCAGAGGCCCTCAGTGATAGACTAGTTTCCTGCCTCTGTCTTTAAAACTTACCTGCCCAACTATGAGCTGGTGATCTATGATACCATGCACTTGGCCTCTCCTTCCCCTTTCCTAGCCTGGCTAATACAGAAGTCAGCAACAGCACTGTTTATTCTCTGGATACGAGAACCTCTCAGGTACTTCTGTAGTGCCTCTTTTCCAGTCTCTGCATTTATGATGTGACATTGACTTATTCGTGTCATCCTTCCCTGCCACAAGTTAGGGGTGGGTAGATGACCAGGTGTTGGCCCAGTGCTTGTCTCATGAGAAATAAGTGCTTGGGAACGTCCATTTATTGTGGACCAACTTTGCCAGGGGCTGCCCTGGATTAGCTTTTTGAATTCCTCCTCACAGTGGTCCTAGGATAGGGGGTTCCTAACCACTCTGTCAATGACAAAGAAACTGAGATGGAAATGAGAAGGACTTGCTAGAGGTCACATGGGCAAAGAGGGGCTGGAACAAGGCCATGATTGTAACCTTATGTTAGATGCTCTATTAATTAATGTTAATGTTTTTTGAATATCTGGTTCTTGTACATAGCAGGCTCTAGTAAAAGTGGAATTAATAAAGTGCTAACTAGGAATTTTTGGACAAACTGCTATCTGTTTGCACTAAGGTTATTATTCTTAACCTTTTCATAGGGAGCTGATTCCTCAGAATTGTCAAGGGAATTTTTGGAAAGTTTTGAAAAAAAGATAGTTTTGATTTTTAATTTTTCCAAAGAATCACTACCATTTTCTTG
The DNA here is from genome assembly GCA_028533065.1 of Trachops cirrhosus. NCBI lineage: Eukaryota > Metazoa > Chordata > Mammalia > Chiroptera > Phyllostomidae > Trachops > Trachops cirrhosus. Next base: position 48,912,248 of record CM052547.1, on the reverse strand, counting down.
CAGGATGTTTCATCACTAAGAGATACTTAAAAAGCAATAATATATTGATCTTACATTTAAATTTTGAAGTAATATGACAATTAAAGAAGATATATTCTGAATTTGATTATTTAGAAATTTATTGTGGGGGGGGTTGTCTAGAGTAGATTCTTTCATAGATTTGCATGACAAATATAATGAGCACTCTGACCTGGTGTCCACAATTGGAAAGTAAGAGCTTGGGATTAGCTAATGTTTGGTATGGGAGGAATAGAGCCAGGAACTGACAGCCTTTTTCCTCTGGCTGGGCCTTGGCACATTCTAGAAGTTGCAGGTAGAATTGTCTTAAGAATAACATCAGGTCCTTTTTTGGCTCTGGATTTGGGATGATTGAGTGCACTTGTATATAAACCCCCGACTTGAATATTCATTGAAATTTTAAAAAAGTGTGCCAGTGTTCATTATTTCCCCAGGGATATTCTGATTATTTAGACTACTTAATTGAATAACTAATAACCAAATGATTAAAGAGTATTGGGACCAGTAAGACCGAATGAAGAGGGATCTACTAGAATTGTTTCTACAGTAATTACTAAATGTTGCTTAAGGGCCAGCAGGCACTGTGCCTGGTGCTGAGGCACAAAGATGGTGAGACAGACTGTACCTTCAGGATGATCATAGCAGGGGGTGGGGGGAGTATTTGAGGCTGGGGGTAAAAAGGTGATAGGGAGAGGGGAGTCTATCTCTAGAGTGCGTGGGGGACCAGATCTCTAGTTCTCTGCAGCTCCCTAGAGCTGGGGTCTACCGGCCAATTTTCTTTTTCCCCATTCACCACCCCCAAATGACTCAAATCTGTTTTGGAGTGGCAGCTAGTTGTGCAGTGAGGCATAGAGTTTGATGAGACATGAGCTGATACAAGCTAATTCCAAAAATATTCTCAGAACCAGAGTTCACCTTGGGTCTGACTTCAGAAGATTTGGATGCCATGGAAATTTTACAGTCTTCTCAGGGGTAGCTGTTGTACAGCAGAAAGTATACAGGATTTAAAGCCAGAAAAGACGTGGCTTCAAGTTCTGTTACCTATTAATGTGATTTCAGAAAATGTTATTTAGACTCTTGAGTTATTTTCTCCATCTGGAGACATCCCTGTCAGCTCTAGGATTTGAGACAACTTATGCAAAATGGTTTATATGTCATCAGGCTTTCTTCATTGAAAGTGCCACTTTTGATGTGCTGGGTCAGGAATTAGGCAGTAGATGTTGTCTTGATGGGTTGCCTAACATCTTGTGTACAAATAAAACTTCCAAGTCTTCTGCCCTGACTGGTGTAGCTCAGTTGATTGAGTGCGGGTCTGCAAACCAAAGGGTCACTGCTTCTATTCCCAGTCTAGGGCCCATGGCTGGGTTGTGGGCAGGTCCTGAGTAGGCGGCACACAAGACACAACCACACATTGATGCTTCTCTTTTTCTCCTCCCCTTCCCCTCTCTCTAAAAATAAATAAATAAAATCTTTAAAAGCAAAACATCTTCTTAGTCTTCTAAGACCATAAAATAACTGGACTGTTTATTCCTTTTCAGATCTCTTCCCTCAGCTAGGAGCTCCAAGTTCTCTTCCACTCAGTGAACTTGGCAGCCCAGGCCAAAGTGAGCTCAACAACATAGACCTGGCAGTACTTTTCTCTGATGTACCTGCAGATGGTAGTAGTGCAGCAGGGGCCTCGGATGAGGCACTGACCCCTGGAATCCTGACTATTGATGTGACTTCTGTGAGTTCCTCTCTTGGAGGGAACCTCCCTAATAATAGTTCCTTAGGGCCAATGGACCCACTGGTTTTGGTGGCCCACAATGATGTTCCTCCAAGCCTGGACAGTCCCCTTGTTCTTGGGACAGCAGCCACAGTTCTTCAGCAAAGCAACTTCAATATGGATGATATGCAAACTGTAAGTGCAGGAGGATTAGGCTGTCTGGTAGCTGTGCCTGTCAAGAACTTAGGTCAGGACCCACGGGCTTTGACCTCCAGCAGTAGTTTGGCAGTGAACACCACCACACTGACCTCTTCAAGCAACCTGCCAGGGAACACCAGTGTCCCAGAATTGCTGGCTTCAATCAAAGTGGAACCAGACTTACCACCTGGCCCTGAAGCTGTCAGGCAGCAAGAACAAAGCAGAGAGGTGTCCCGGCCTGTGTTCTCCAGCCCTCCAGAGAAGCACAGTCCTCAAAGAGACACAGGACTGAGTGCAGGGACTGGCAACTTTTATTTGGTATGAAGTGCTATATTCAGTCACTGCCACATAGCCCACTTCTCTTACACTCAATTTTGAGGATGTTCTGGATTAATCATTTATGTACAGACATTTCTTACTCTTTGTGAAAGAATGGAGCCCTGGACTACCAGTTTGGAAATCTGAATTCTGATCCTGAGTCAGAACTGATTAGTTTTTACAACCTCAAGCAAATCGCTTAACCTGTCTGAGTCTTAAAGTCTCATTTCTAAAATTAGGGGGATTGGCTAGATGATTTCTAAGGTCCTTTTGAGTGCTGTGATTACTTGATAATGTGTTTCTTTTCCTGAAAAAAAAATTGGTAGTATTTCATAATGTTGAAATAGTCTGCCTTTGTACTTTTCACATAATAACGAGTCCTTAGATTTACTAATAAGCAGAGTAAGGGGGATCTTGTTATCAACTGTCTTTAGAGTTTTAATGGAAATTTTAAAATCATGCAAAACAACTTTTTTAAAAGAATTAGAATTAAGGGGGAAATAGGAGTGGTTTGTGAACCTTTGTTTCTGGAGGGTTATGAGTAGTTTTCCAATTTTGAGGCTTGACAGTTAATATCCTTTATATCAGTTTTATGTTTAATGTAATTTAAAAATAATTTAAAGATTCTTGGAGAAGTCTGATTTCTTTCCTCAGGTTCAGGTGGGAATGATCAGACAGGTCTTTTTCTTTGTGGCACAGGTTAAGTTTGATAGTGATATTGATCAAAATAGTAAATCTTACCACAACTTCTAAAAAAAGTTTAATTATTTGAATTAGGATCAATTTTGAGGGATGTGATAACTCATCCACCACGGAGCCAGCTTTTATGTCTTTTGAGAGAACCTCCGTCTCTGTCTAGCCTTGTCTGGTGTCATGTTTATTGTGGGGGCATATTTACATGTGCTTCAGTGGCTACAGTAGTTGCCTGGTGTGCAGGTGCCTGGGCCTGGAGGGGACATGGCTAAGGCTCAGAGATTTGTAGGGTGTCACTGCCTGAGTGCAGGGCCTCAGTGCCTTGGAAACAGTAGTTCTCTGGTGCCATTGCATCATTGGAGGCCTAACTGTGGGTGGAGGCAGGAGGAACCACCATGACCTTGATCCTTGATTCATTTTCTTGCTAGCTGAGTGACGTTGGGCTCCCTCGATTTTCGGAGCACAGATGGTGTGTGGTGAATGAGTTACAGGTATGCCGTGAGCTGTATAGGGGTGTTCTTTCTCTTTTTGTAGTGATAAGTATTAAAATGTTTTTCTTACAAAACATTCACAAACTCAGCTGAAGTCCTATTTAAATACTGAAATACTGTTTGACTCCCTCAGTAAACTTCCTGAATTCATAACCAGTTATTATTTTGGTCTGTAAAACACTGAGTTGAGCACCTGCCACTGAAGTGGCCTCTGCAGTGGGTATATGAAATAGGACCTCCAGGTCTACCATACAAGTATTATGTGGCATGCTCTGAAAAATGTTGGGAAGTGTTGCAGTAAATTAATCTTGAATCACTGAGGGAGGACTGGTTATTTGTTTCAGACAGAGAAGTATGTAATTCATTTTTTAATAGTTTCTGTGTAAAATATTTTAATGTTTTAGACTTTGGAGGAATAAACTTTTAATATCTAGGTAATAAAATTATATATATTGTTCCAACTCTGATTTTGTTTAGCTATCACTATAAATGTGTATAGTATTTGATTCTCAGTGAGCCTTTGCTGGAGATTCTCAAAGAGTATTAGACTTTGCTCTGTTCAGGAAGCAAAATTACTACATTTCAGTAGTTCTCTTGCTACCCTCCCTTTGCTGTTTCGATCAAGTGACTGACACACTTTTCTTTGATCTCAGGAAAGTGGGGGCTCAGCAAGAACTGATTCCCGAGCCATTCAACTAATCAAGAAAAAAAAGCAGAAAGGAACTGGGAGCAATGCAGGTGAGGCTGTGTGTGCTGCAGTGCTGGGGGAGTGAAGTTTCTGATAGTTAGCTTGGGGCTTAATTAGGGACAGGAGAAATACATAGAATGGATGTTTTCTATGTTCTTTGTGTTACTTTTATGTTCAGAATACCCTTTCATCAACTTAGTTTTTATGTGAATTTAAGAAAAAAAGTTACAAAATTCCTAGCATCAATGTGGACATATTTTATTTAACTAAAAAAAAAAAGCTGAGTAAAAGTTAGTGGTTGTAAACTTCAGTGTTTGTTACCTGATAGGCTGCAAGTTAAAGACCAAAGCAGACCATGTGTCAAAAGTGGAGGTGGAAATCTGATGATAAATGGCTGCTGGCCCTTGAGCTTGGCATTTGGGAAGACCCTGAGGACAGCTTCTGCTGTCCTGAGCCAGCCTGTAGGTGGCATGAGTCATTCTGGGTACCTAGGTTAGAGTTATGTTGAAGTCTTCTAATTTTAAAATGTCAGCAACATTTTTGATTTTTTAAAAAACACTAAGTAGACACACCAAGACCTGCTAGTTTATGGCCTCATGCATCTATACATTCATCCATCCTGAAAATGGAATAGTGCAACACAGTGTTTAGAGGAAACTACAATAAATTCTTTTGTAAAGGTAACAGTGAATTATTGTTAATGCTTTTATTTTATACATTTTGTTTGTCTTTTATATTTATCTAAAATGTGTTTTTAAAATATCAGGGGGTATGGAGAATTAGTGATATAATTTTATTATCTTTCTGTCCTTAATAATATAGGACTTTTTCTTTAAAATAATAGTAACTCCTTTAGTTTTCTTAAAGCAGACATTGCCCTATAAGGTATGTTGTACATGTCAGTGTTCATTGTGACTGAGCAAGGGTTACTACCTCCATAGTTCACAGAGTGCCCAAATAGGACTTTTAGAGATGATAATAATAAAAGAAAGTATGGTGCTGGTGATCTATAGAATGACATTCAGCACATATTAGGCAAAGTTGATGAAGGAAACCAAATGCCTTTATTTAACCTGATAGTAATCTCAGCTTGAAGAAAAAAATACGATGAACATTCAGGTATGTAATACATGTTATATCCATTGCATTGCTTTGGAGTTGCATTTGTAGATGTGGTTTTACAATTTTATTTATTTTTTAATATTTCAGCATTTTTTAAAAATAGGGACATTGAAAAAACATAGCCACATATTAATTATACTAGTACCACTTCATTAAAATAACACTATTTTCTTAATGTCAGTATCTAGCAAGTGATCAAATTTTAATTGTCCCAAATCCCATAAATTTTTCAAAGATTTCATTTATTTATATTTAGAGAGAGGGGAAGGGAGGGAGAAAGAGAAGGAGAGAAACATCAGTGTGTGGTTGCCTCTCACATGCCCCCCACCAGAGACCTGGCCTGCAACCCAGGCATGTGCCCTGACTGGGAATTGCACCGTTGACCCTTTGGTTCTCAGGCCGTCACTCAGTCCACTGAGTCATATGAGCCAGGGCCCATAAATGGTTTTTATAACTGTTTGAATCAGCATCCCATTAAAGCTCATTTACGACTTGGGTTGACATGTTTCTTAAGTTTCTTTTACATCTGTAGGCTTCTCCTTCCATCTCCCTCCTGTGTATTTGTTGGAGAATCTGGCCAATGTGGATTTTGCTGATTGTATCACTGTGGTATAGTTTAACAGGTTCCTGTCTTCTATGTTTCCTATAAATTAGTAATTACATCTGTGGGCTTGGTTTGATTGAAGTTTGATTCTTGGGGGGAGGGGTTAGCAAAATGCTTGCCAGGTGGTAGGGGGCTCTTCCAGGGGTCCCTGACGTCTTTGTTAGCAGCTGTTGATGACCAGTAGTGACTGCATTGATTAGGGGTTTCAGAAAGATGATATTCTATCATTCCTTTTAAAATAATGAGTTAGTTTCTTAGCACCTTCCAGTAGTGGTCAAAATATTTTTATACACTTGTTGATAAACATTTTACAGATTTTTATGGGAAGAAATCTGGAACCTGCCGAGTATTCAAGCTTCATATGTTGAAGGCAGGAGAATTTTCCTGTAAGTGCCAGCCACATACCATCCTTGAAAAGCCCTCTTGAAGTAGTATAACCAGATGAGAGATAGAGGAATGAAAATACAGGCCCATAGTCCCTTTTCCAAAACCCTTGGGACTAATTGTGTTTCCACCCCACCCCAGCCATTAAATGCTTCTCTTGTTGGCAATATTCCATATGTATTGTCACTTATTTGTGTCCTCCATTTGTGCGGCCCTTCACCCAGCCTCCCCTTATATTAGCATCTCCCACAATCACAGTGTATTTACCTAACTCATGATCATGGCCACTGTTCTATTACATGGACTGCAGACTTTATTTGGATTTGACCAGTTTCCCACTAGTGTCTTTCCTATTCCTACATTGCCTTCTCCAGTCTGTGTCTGTTCCTCAACCCTTCCTTGCCTTTCATGATGCCTGTGAAGAGTGCTGGTTCCCTAGTCTGGAATGTCCCTCCATTGGATCTGTCTGATGCTTTCTCTTGATCTGACTGAAGTTATGGACCTTTTGAAGCCAAAGTGAGGTGTCCTCATTGCATTGTATCAAGGTACATGTAATCAACATATAACAGATAATACTAACTTTGATCAGGGTTAAGGTATTATCTGCCAGGTTTTCCCGTTGTGAAGTTACTATTTTTTCCTGTAATTAATAAATATTTATTTTGAGGTAGATACCTTGAGATGGTGTGTAGATCTCGAGGGTCTATAAGATCACCCTCATTTCTCCCACCCAAATGCAAGTTTGATGGTCTCAGGCCACTCTTAGGTTCAGTAATTTTCTAGAAGGGCTCAGAACTCACGATTATGGTTTACTGCGGTGAAACAACACAGAATAAAATCAGCCAAAGGAAGAGGGGCATAAGGCAGGGTGCAGGACAGTTCCTAGAGTGAAGCTTCCAGTTGACCTGCCCCTGGAGTTGTGGACAGTGCTAACTTCTCCCACTGTGTGACAACACACAGGGTATTGCCAGCCAGGGGAGTTCACCTGAGTCTTGCTCTCTAGCTATTGAGCCAGGGCCCCAAGGCCTCCACCATAAGTCACATTGTTAGATTACTTGGAGTGGCCCAGGGCCCGGAGGTAAACAAATACACCTACCAGATAGGACATTCCAAGGACCTTGAGATTCATTCCCAGGAGCCTAGGGTGAAGGCCACACCTCAACTTGAGGTTAATCCATTCCCACACACTATACAGATACCTTGTTTCTCTTTCTTCTACTCAGTCAACACTCAGGCAGATTTGCCTGCGTTATTATTACTGTGGTGTTCTAAAGGTGATTTTCTGTTTCATTCATTTCTTGTACATTTATTAATTAGAATTTTCCTATAAGGAAGAGCTGTCCCTTCTCCCCCATTTATTTATTTATTTATTCAGTTACATCAGTATGGATGCAAAGGTTATTTTTTTTATCCTTTACATTATTATAATATTATCTTTTTAAAAATTTTTTTATTGTTGTTTAAGTACAGTTGCTCCATTTTCCCCCCACCACTCCTCCCACCCCTACTTAATATTGTATTATAACCATTATTATCAGTATTTATTTTGATGCTCAAATTGTTCCAGCTTTGGCCACTGGTAGCAATTTTGGTTGGATCCTTTCAACATGCCTCCATCCTGGTGTTTGAGGGAGATACTTCCTACTTTTTGATTCCACCAGACTTGTCTTATATTATCCCTAGCTCAGTCCTAGAGTCTGTCACTCTCCTAGGAGCCCTGTTCCTTTTATTGGAGAGTGATATCTAAAACTGAGGTCTAGGCTGTGGGTGTGCTTGTTGATCCCTGCTACCAGGGTATCATTGCATCTAGGCTCTCTTGGCAGATGCTCCTAGGAGGTGTATTTATGTTTTATATTGGGTTGGCCAAAACGTTCGTGTAGTTTTTTCTGTACGATGACTCTAGTAGTGCTTAGTTGTCTTTAACTTCAAAACAATTTTGTTAGATTTTATTGTGTCAGCTGTCATATCAGCATGCATTTTAAAAATTATCAAAATTGTTGCATTTTTGTGCAGCCCTTTTTAATTGAAGATGGAAGAATATACAGAACATTTTTACATATTATGCTTTATTATTTCAAGAAAGGTAAAAACACAACTCAAATGCAAAAAAAATCTGTGCAGTGTATGGAGAAGGTGTGACCAATAAATAAAATGTGTCAAAAGTGGTTTGTGAAGTTTCTTGTCACTACTGACATGTTGGCCAAGTAATTCTTTGCTGTGGGGCTGTCTTATGCATTGGAAGATGTTTAACAGCACCCCTGTCTTCTACTCACTGGAAACCAATAGCGGGAGATAACCAACGTACTTCAAATCAATAAAGTTGTTGGTGAGAATGAAAAATATGTCCAAATCACTGGACATATTTGTCCAAAAATATGTCCAAATGAAAAATATGTCTTTTATGGAAAAAAACTAAACGGACTTTTTGGCCAACCCAATAGTATATTATATATATCAGTAGAATATATAACCTGCACTAACTATGCCTTAACAGAATATTTCACATTTTAGAACAGAAATATGGTACATATGTTCTGTATTTGTTAACATACTTAGTTTACTACATTGGCATTTTTCAGTGAAATATATTCATGTAAGTGGGATCAACTAAGATTATAAATAGCTTCACAGGTGTTACTGCTAAATGATTTTTGGCATCAAATTTAAGGGGGGAAATGTAGATTTTGGAACTTACTGGGTTTTGGGATTGTGGTATAATAAGTCTAGGAACAGTGAGGTTACAGGTTAACAAGACTATTAATGGAATTAAGTAATTTGAACATAGTCTGGACTTCACATTGTCAGTGTAGTGAAGTCCAAAGTGCATATGCTGATTCTTAGAAAATGTGCAATTTGAATGATTTGAAAAATAAGGTATAGGGTCTAAAATCTAAGACCCTTCCCATTGGGTTGCTCTTGAGTGTACAAAATAAAATTGTGCCATTTCTTTATCTTCAATATTGAGGTCCCCCCTCAAAATAAACCAAGAATATTTTCTCAGTGTAAAAAGTAAAGAGAAACTTTTATTCTTGAAGCCAATAGTTAGCAAAATAAGCTTTAAAAAAGTGTAACTAATTTTAGAACTATAAACATCCATATTATATAAACATCTATTTTCTGTACTCTAACAGTAGGGGGAGGGAAAGAAAGCAGTGCTTACTGGAAGAGACAGTAAACAGCAAAACACACATGTTAGGGGAGTCATACAGTAAAAGTGTAAACAAGTGTGAATCCCCTGACTTTTTATTTTGACTGAATCAAAGAGCAGAATCCCAACTTTGTGTTGTCTAAAAGAGGCACATTTTGGATGTAAATATTTAGGATTGTTAAAATTAAGATAAGAAAAGAAAAACCAAAATCTCAAAGCAGAGGCTCATACTATTAGTACTACTATTTTTCTTTTATTCCTCACTTGATGGCATGCTTATGGATTTTAGAGAGAGGGGAAGAAGGGACAGAGAAAGAGAGGGAGAGAAACATTGTTTGGTTGCCTCTCACACACTCCATGACTGGGACTGAACCTGAAACATAGGCATGTGCCATTACCAGGAATTGAACCTATGACCATAAACTGCTCATGACCTTTGGTTTGTGGGACAGTGCTCCAGCCAGCTAAGCCACATCAGCCAGGGCAATACTACTAGTATTGAAAGCATACGATTTAAAGACGATGACTTGGGACAGAGAAGATTTTCCCTGTTTTTGGTTGCTCTCCACATATGATCAACAGCATAACTATAAAAGACTTCTGGCCATTTATGTGAATATTTATATGAAGGCTTACATTATCAAACATTAGAAAGTAAAACTGATGGAAATCTAGGATTGGGTAAATAAAAACCAATATCTGAGGTAATTAACTCATTTACAGATGAAGCTTTTCTGTAAAAAGATGTATCTTTTTACAGAAAAAGATACAAAAGATGTTTACAGTGGGAATAATAAAGTTGATTCAGTAGATCCTATTCCATGAACATGGAATATTTATAGAAATTAAACTGAACAAATTAGGCCGTCAGAAAAAGCATTACAAAATTGTTAGCAAAAATCCCCAGCCTGATGCTGTATGTATTTGATCATAATGTGATAAAATAGAAAGTAAAAATTACTTGGAAAACAAAAGAAAACCTACTAAAGTCTTGGGTAAAAGAAGCAATAAAAACTAATTACAAATGCTTACAGAAGAATTGGATAGCCAGGTGGTTTTATGTTTGAACTCTTGAGCAAGCAGCTTCTCTGTGCTTCAGTTTTGTCCTTTGTAAAATAGTAATAGAAGCAGCTATATTGGATTCTTGTGGGGAATAAGTGAGATAATACAGGTAAAGTGCTTACAAGCACTCCAAATCTCATCCACTTACCATTGTTAAGAATGAAAGGTAGGGGATATGGCTAAAGCCAGAGAGAAGTTTATGCAGTGCTTGCATTCCTATAAGTAAGAGAGAGGAAGTTAAGTGGAATAAACTTATTTCAGGTGGAAAACAAATCTAAGAAGAATCAGAAATCTGAATTTTGATGCTTAAGTGTGACAAACTATTCAGTGTGAGCCAAACAAAAAATCTTTTATGTGGATATAGCCCCTAGCTTGTCAGTTTCTACCTCAGCAATATCACCAAGAAAAAAAAGTGTAAGTGAATTTCACAGATTCAAAAAAAATAAGTATCATTGAAACTCTGTGATAATAAATTAGAGTGCAACAAAATGCACACTTTCCAGGAAAACAAATTATCATTATTCAAAAATAACAACTGTGGGTAAAATTAGTATTGCAGAGTCTCATGCTTGCCTGTTATACAGCTTCTGCCTATCCATGGTATGTGTGTAGTAGCCGCTGTTCTAGTGTTTTTGTGGAAAATAGGAAACTCCCCATGATCTGGATACAAAGCCTGACAAGGATACCCCATGAAAGGAGAACTGTACATTGACATTTATGACAATTGATGGAAATGTTCTCAAAACACATAGGATCTGGCAATAAATCTAATATTCTGACTAGTGGGGTTTAGATCCATAGCTTGAGGATATTTCAGTGTTTTCACTCTGTTTATCACAATAGGTTGGTGAAGAACTTTACTTTTCTCAATGGATTCTGTATCCAATACTGATGGAAATAGAATGTAATAAAAATTCTGAATCCCAAACCAAGAGCCAATATAATACTTCATGGTGAGTTAGCAGACATTCTACATGCATGCAAGTATTACATTGGTTACCATTATCACCCTTGGTATTTAATTTTGTTCTGGAGGTTCTTGCCAGTGAAATAAAGCAAGAAAGAGAAATAAAAACTGTAAGGAGGAGGCATACAATAATTTGGGTATTATTTGATTGTTTGTTAGAAAACTCAAAAGAATCAGCCCTGGGTGGTGTGGCTCAGTGGATTGAGTGCTGGCCTGCAAACCAAAGGGTCACTGGTTCGATTCCCAGTCAAGGCATGTGCCTGGGTTGCAGGCCGAGTCCCTGGTCATGGGTGCATGAGAGGCAATCACACATTGATGTTTCTGTCCCTCTCTTTCTCTCTCCCTTCCCCTCTTTCTAAAAATAAATAAATAAAATCATTTATTAAAAGAAAATTCAAAAGAATCAACTGAAAAATCAGAACTTAAAGGATATTTAAGTGGCCAGTTTTAAAATAAATATATAACCATCTAGAGTGTCCTGTGTGGCACCAGTAGCTAATTAGGAAATACAATGGAGAAAATACCTCATTGACAATGTGATAAAAATTACAAAGTATCAAGGAGGAAATTTCACAAGCGAGCAGGACCTGAGTGGAGGAGACATAAAACTTGACTGAAAAGAATACAAGGCAACTCCTTCCTTCTGATACATATCCCTGCTGGGGGCCTGAAACAACACAGATACCACTGCTTGCATTCTGATGTGGGGGTGAGGTTGGAGCACTTGATAAACAAGAAAAACTGTAAATCAGATGGTAAATGTGAATAAAACAAGAGAATAAAATGTGATGGATTCCAGTTTTAAAAAGGTAGATACCTCACAGAAGGTGACATTGAGGAGGTAAGGAAGGGAGTGCCTGGACAGATCTGCATGAAGTGCTAATGAGCCTCTTAGGCTGGAGGGTGCTGTCAGCAGAAAAGCCTTTGTTGGCAGAGCCAGGCAGCCTAGGGGAGAGTTTTTGGGAAGTGGTCAGAGAGCTGGTGGGAGGCAGGCTGTTTAGGGCCTCAAGGTCATTGTCAGAACTTTGGCTTTCATTCAGATGGGAAAACAGGCATAATTAGAAAAGTGGCTTTCACTCAGATGGGAAAACAGGCATAATTATAAAAGTGACATGATATTTAAGGGATTGTTCTGGCTGCTCTTCTGAAAAATAAAAGGCGTTGGGCAATGAGAGCAGGTAAAGGTTTCTTATAGCCCTCCAGCAGGAAATGAAGGTAGCTAGTATCAGACTTGTCGCTTAGCAATGGGTAGAATTGCTGACAGTTGCAGGTTTTGTGAGAGAAGTCATTGCAGACATGCTAACTCTCTCCATGATATTTTAATACAGTTCCATTTGAAATTCCTGAGAGATTTCAGAGCAACTGTGTAAGAAGCTATGGGTAAGGACTTATAAGGAAACATGGAGAAACTAGCATATAGGATTTGCACTGTGCTTGTTAGGGCTTCTCATAAGCTACAATTAAAACTGGTTGTGCTGGTGGCCTGTAGGCAGACAGGACACCAGATCTACACACACTGAGACACAGGCCTAAGGCCACAAACCTCTGTGTGTATAAAGGTGGCTCTTTCAATTACTGACAAATGAGTGATGACCTTTTGGGGAAAAAAATATAAAAATTCCCTACAAGATGAAGAATGAAGATGAGAGATTCAAGGGTTTTTTTTAAAACATGGAAAGCTGAAATAATAGCCAACACTTTGTTCTCTTCTGTGTGCTTTATGTGTGTTGCCTCATATTGGATCCCTAAATATAACATTCTGAGGCAGGGGTGTCAAACTCATTTTCACCGGGGGCCACATCAGCTTTGAGGTTGCTTTTAAAGGGCCGAATGTAATTTTAGGACTGTGTAAATGTAACTGCTCCTTAACTAGACAAGGAACTTACCGCACTACCGCCGGTAAGAAACAAGGTGCCGGACCGGATAAAACAAGGTAAAGGGCCAGATTCGGCCCGTGGGCCTTGTGTTTGCCACACCTGTGTTCTAAGGTAAGACTGTTTGTTATTACTGGACCTTTCTGCAACTAGGCCACCAAGGCCCTTCTCCCCAGCTCACTCACTGCTCGGAGAGTACAGATGTCCATAGGGAGGCAGAGGCATGGGCCTTGAAGACCAATTAACATTGAAAGGTTTCTAAATAAGCAGAAACTGTGAAATGATAAGAAGGATGACCACCCCTGTAAAAAACTGATAAGGGATATGAGCCAGCACTGTGCAGAACGCTGCTGACAAATGAGGAAGTGTCTTAGCCATAAGCCAACAGAGTATACTTGGACCTCAGAGTTGAGGAAGGAAACCCAGAGCTTGCACAGATGTGCAGGGAGCAAATTCTCATGCTTTGCTGGTGAGAGCCTCACGGGGGATGCAGTGTGACATTTCTGGGGTGGGGGTCAATTGATAATGTTTTGAAGAGCCAGAGAATATGCATAATGTTCAATCTTGCAATAACATTTAGGGAATTTATCTCAAGGAAACATTCTGGTAAGTGTACTGTACGTGTGCCAGCTGTAGCTCTGTGCGGAAGTGTGCTTTATTGAATATTTATAACTCAAATGTCCAGTAAAGCTGCACACTTCGTGTATATTTTTGCTAAGTCCATGTTTGTAAGAAAAGCTGTATGTGTTGATATACATGTTGGTATATGTATTTGTATAGAAACAAAAATGGCAGAATTAATGTTAATGCAAGGATAGTGTTTTTTTGACTTAAGTTTATAGACTTTTAAATCATTTTTTTCATTTAAAAATACAATAATTATGTAATTTAAAGATGAGTATTAATACTACACCCTCCCCCCCATTTACATACTGAGAACTAGAGCAGCTGTGCCTCATGAGTGGAGCACACAGTGGAAGTTTCTTAAGTTGGACCTGGGGCACTTGGGAGGGCTCCCCATATGTCTCACCAATAAGCTGAGATATGTAGTCTAGAATCAGTTTCCCTTCCCAGAAGGGAGTGGGGGTTGAGAGCAGTAGGAAACAGGCAAGGGCCTGGCATCGTAGGTCAGGGGCAGCTCTGTAGCTCCTTGACTTTAGCCCAGGTCAGCTTGTCCAACGCTGGAAGATAGGCATGTGGGCAGAGGGTGAGGTGAGACTGCTGCGCATAGTGCTGCTGGTCAGTCCACATAGCTGGAATGTTGGAGTAAATAATTGGGTTGAAATGAGCCCTGAAATTAGGTTAGTGATCTACTTTTTAAAATACCTACATGGACTTTTTTTACATTAAAACACAAATCTTTGTACATGTGAGTTACAAAGTTGCTCCCTTTAGTTCCTGTTGCTGCTGTGATGAGAGCAGAAAGACCACACTGAGGAGGACAGAAGTGCCCTGGTGTGGCTGGCAGTTAACTAGTGAGTTACAACAAGCAGTTGTGACTTTTTTCCAAAAGAAAATTATAGTAACCTTCAGACAGACATTGAATGTAAAGGTCAGTGTGGTTTGTGAATGTGAGTGGTGTCATGAAGCGACCC
>CM052547.1:48861131-48897281 GCA_028533065.1 Trachops cirrhosus | reverse complement strand
CCTGGGGTTAGAGCCCTTTAGGCTAGGTAAGCACAGCTATCTGCTTTGGAAAGCTACTCAGAGAGTGAGCCTTTTGCAGTATACTCATGGGCAAGACCATATTCCTCTCTGGTCATTGATCCCTCGGGCACAAGGATTATGTCTGTTCATGGACTCTAGCTGTGACTTTAAAGGCTGGCATAGCTGGAGATATCCCAAAGCATGGTAAAAGGGTTTGGTGACAGTAACCTTCCTATTGTATTGGTAGAGAATTGTGACTCCTCTCTGTGAACAGGCTGTGAGTTGAGGTGTCCAACTGAAAGCCCTCTTTAACAGGTCTCTACCTCTTATACAGAGGAGGTCTCCGTTTAACCAAAAAATGTAATCAGCTTTGTTACACACAGAAGAGCTATGCTGTCCGTGTGAGCCAGGGTGACAGCACCAAGTGTCAGCGTCTAGGGATTCAGAACACTAATTCTGGAGTCAGGAATGGGGGCTGAGGTCTGCTCCTCTGGATGCAGTGGCCTTGGGCAAGTGTCCAGCTTCTGGCTCCAGCATCCTCCTCTGTGAAAGAGGGGCAATATGGGAGCTACCCTTCTAGGTGGTTGTGAGAGTCGCATGCAAAGATTCTTACAAAACATTCAATCTAGGGCTAATGAGAGCCCTAGTGGTAGGTTTAATTAAATGTATGTTTTGCTTATCACATCTTCTGTACTTTCATTTAATGTTTTTGTTGGAGCAGAATAAGGAAGACAGTGGCAGGGCTTTCTGTGTATGTGTTTTTAGGTCCTGTCCCTGAGAGCTCACCTGACAAAATTAGGTATTGTGACCTTGGGCAGAATCCCTGCTCCATGTAGGCGTGCACTCCTTGCTCCCTGAAGCCTGACCCACCATTCTCTGTCTGGCGTGTACTCTAGTGGTCCTAAGCTGCTGATGGTGTTTGGACACACTTGGTCCTGTAGCCTGCCCCAGTTTCTCTGTCACTCTGGGAGCTCCTGTTAATCCTTTCTATGTGCCATTTGACTTTCCCATCCTTGGAGACTCCTCCTCAGACTCTCAGCCAGGGTTGGCCTGTGAGAACATTGATAGGAGACTAGGCAGAGGGAAGAGGGGAAACCAGTTCCTCATTTGTGTTCTGCTTTGTTAGGAATTTTATGATAATGCCCATGTCTCCTGTGGTTTCAGTTCTTGATGGGTTGCCCCTGATGTAATTCTGGATCCTATACACTGTCCCTCTTTCTGGACTTGTGTGCTCTTGCCTTCCTGGTGTGCCCATCTGGCTATTTGCTTGTTCCTTAGCGCACTGTCACTGATGTACCCCATTGTGTGCATGAAGTCCCTCTGGGTGCAATAAGCTAGAGTGTTCCTGTGGTCCTGATGGGACCCTGACAACTCCCCCAACTAAAAACAGTTTGTCAAGGGCGATTGACTGCATTATGGCACTACAGTATCCCCCAAACCTTGCTCAGGTCTCTTGGCAGTAAGCCCCTCACGGTTCCATGGGTACCCTGTATTCCTTCATCATTGTATTTTGATTGTGGGTTTGTCTGTATGACCCTGAAAAACATACATATCTGCATCTAGAACACACCAGCCTTTGGAAACTCCATGGTAAGGCTCATCATTATTAGCACAGTATACAATGTAGTAAACATTCAGTCAGTATTTATGGAAAGAACATAAATAGGTTGCTGGTAACTGGACACATTCAAATAAAAGCCATTCAGTTAGCCCACTTCAGTGCTAAACCTGACAGGTATGACCACTAATTAAAGATCATGGTGCCCAGTATTGTTCGGGGGTTCTTTCCATCTGCTAGCACCTGGAGTCCTCACAGAACCAGTACCCCATTTTCTGGATGAGGAACTTAAGGCACAGAGAGATTAACTTGATGGGAACTACATAGCTAGTGGCTGACCAGACCAGGAGTCAAACCCTCAGCTACATAACACACATGGGAAGTATCACTTTCACGTGAAGTGGACCTGGAACTCCCAAGTAAGTAAACTAGCAGTTGGACTCTGGGTCATTAGGACTTGTCCAAGGTTCTGGGTTGGTGGGGTTAGACAGCTATTAGCATGATCTGCCACATCAGAAGAACAGAGGAGAATCACATTCTCTCCCTGATGCCAAAAAAGCAGCCAATAATTTCTCATCACTGCTGTTTTTTTTTTTTTAATCACAAACCTTAATCAACTCTGAACCAAAAACATTTCCCTAATAATGGAGAGCAAGTCAGATTAACAGTGTCAGTGGGAAGTGTTCGTATTACAGTCTGGAGAAGAGGCAACCAAACCAACAATGGAATGATACTGGACACTTTTATAGGAAGTTCAGAGAAAAATAGGGAATCAAATAGAAAGGAAGCAGTGATTATCAATGACAATCATCAGTTTTAAAAAAATCCAAGGGAATGGACTAAGTAGAAATAAAGATAAATAGGCAGCTAATTGTATAATTATTATTTACATATATCACATTAGTAGCTTTTATCAGAAAAAATAATAAAAACTAAGTCTTCAGATGGCAATAAAAATAATAAAGCATCTTGTGATCACCAGTGACAGTTGTATACTGGGCCTGGATGAGGTCCTGCTTAAGGCCTACCATGTACTTTGGATGGAAACACTCAGTTCTTACTAATTTACATCTTTGTTCAATTTTTTTAAAATCCCAAAGGAACTTGAAATAAAACCAGTTTTAAGTTCATCTGAAAGAATAGTGAGAATCTCCATGCAGGCTTTGAAAAAGAGAAACAGTGAGGTGGGGAGCCTGTTGTGCTGTGATCTAGGCATGCTGAGAAATGTTAGTGATGAAAGCCTGGCCAGTGCCCTGGAGGAGAGCTGGTCAGCAGGACAAATGGGGACAGCTGGTGCAGGTGCACAAATCATTAAGCAGAGGACTAGTGTTCAGTAAATGGTTTTGATAATGTTGGTTTACTCTGAAAAAAAATGAAGATTCATTTTTATGCACTGTCTCCTACAGCTCCACCACCTAGAGAAAACCACTTCCAATGTTTTCATTGTTAAACATTTCACTATGTGTATAAACTATACTTGTTACTTAATTTTGAAGAAATTACATGTTTTTGTCTGCTTTTTACTGTTAATATGAATATTTTTAATTGTGAATAAATATATTTTGTAGTACATCTTTTTAATAGCTGTGTAGCTAGTCCTGGTCAGGTGACTCAGTTGGTTAGAGTGTTGTCCTAATATGCCAAGGTCATAGGTTCGATCCCCAGTCTGGGCACATATAAGAACCAACAAACAAATGCATAAATAAGTGGAACAACAAATCCATCCCTCCCTCCATCCATCTCTCTCTCTATCTCTCTCACTCACTTGGATCCCGGCTCCTGGGGTTTGAGACATTACAGATGAAGCGAGACAAATTCACATGGACTACCGAGTTCTGTGGAGGAAAAGGGACGGCGCGGCTTCTCTTGCAAGAGGAGAGTGCCTCGATCCTTTCCTTGACAAGCTTTTATTGGATTCAGTTTTCACAGGAATACAGGGTATATAAGGAAAGCTCATCAATCATTGTCAGACTGAAATAATTAAACAGTAGATAACATTCAGAGAACTCTGAGGGCTTATTCTGAGTCAGGATCAGATAGTTAAAGGGCCAGGAAACTTTGAGGAACATACTCACTTCCTGCTTGGACCCTTATAAGTTTAATTTTAGAGGGTATTAGCAAAGTAGGTTTCATAGGATTTTATGCATTTTTTCTTAGGCCTGATCGCCCTAGGGAACCCGCCCTTTCCAGTACAGGGCCTCACCCACCTCCAGCATTGTTTCAGGCTTAAGTCAGGCAGAGGAAGTAAGGCAGCCAAGAGATTAAGAGACTTCTTGCAGACAGAATGAGGACTCAGGTGATGTCAAAGTCAAGGGGCGAGGGTCCATCACCCCCTTTTTCTATAGCCCCTCAAGTCCTTCCTTGAGGGCCCTTTCATGACCATGCCTGTCTTAGGTCATCCCTCTTTTGAGGAATCTTACCCATCATTGGCTAACTAGTCATCCGCCCGAGGCCAAGCAGGGTGAAGGGAAAGGGGGCAGAGGTGGTGCCCCTACAAGGAAGATAGGCTTTGTCTCCTCAGTGGCTTATGGTCCCACATCCTTTACTTAGCCTTAGCCATGGGGGATTACAGCTTCTGAAACCAGACAGGGCAGTTCCCAACAACTCACTCACTTGCTCCCCCTCCCTCTCTACACCCCCCACCCCTCTTCCTCTATCTAAAATCAATAAATACAAAAATTAAAAAAAATAGCTGTGTAGTACCAAACATATCAGAAGCTGTGAGAGAATTAACCCTCAGTATCCTCCACCATCTACCGTATATAATGAGTCAAATATCCCATCCTCAGAATTGGGAAGTTACTCAAGTAGTTTGCTGTGTTCTGTGATTCAATGAGAAGCCCAGTAGAGAAAGTGCACATAAAGGCAAAGTTATTAGACACAGCCCTCCCCCCAACCCCCATACACCAGATTGGGGAAAGGGGGGCATCTGAGCCAGTGGTGTGTAGAATAGAGGGCTAAGCGCTCTTGAAGCCAGAACCATTTTCAGTGCTCCTCTCTCCCTGAGGATGAGGATCATAGGTACTTGGGTTGGCACTGAATTCTCCTATAGTTGTCAGTATAGGGGCACCTTTAGGAGGTCACCACAGTGGTAGGGCTGGTGTCCGTGCAGCACTTCTGAGCCAGGCTGTGTCCTGCTGGCCTCATTTAATTCTCATAATGGCTCTATGAGGTGCTAGCCTGCTGTGCCACCATTCCAGGAGGAGTCAGTGGGAGCTCAGGTCACATGACTGCATGGTCCAGCTCACTTTGCTATTTAATATCCATAGGATTATCTTTTTAGATCTACTTACCAGAAATTTCCTTGGTGGTAGGATTTATACTTCTTTCCCTACTGTTTAAAGTTGTCCAGCACAAGTCAGTGTTTTGGATCAATGTTGAAAATATAAAAGCAAAATTCATTTCAGTATGAAGATTACCTTGCTCTATACAGGGCTGGGGACTTCCACTGTAAGAAAGGAATAATTTTTCTTGTGATTGGTTTATTAATTAACTGGGTCATGTTGTATTTACTACTGTGACTTTTTTTACTATTGAGGACTCTGCTGTGTGATCATAAGTGGGGTTCCATGTAGGGACCACCTGTTTGCTTTACAATGCTTTCAAGTATCCATAGATGGAGTCTTGCTTAAGAAGGAAGTGTATAATTTTTACTCATCTTAAATGTTGATGACACAATTCCAGATGGCAAGGTGTATCGTTTGGGGTCATATAACAAAATACACTGCTGTGATGGCTCCAATAATAAAGGTGGGGTTATTTTCCTCTTGAGCAGGGAGACTAGAAGCCACCTGCTGGGCTGATGGATGCTTGGTGCATCATGGGGATCAGATACCCTCTCTCTTTGCCCTGTGTTCTTTCTTTGCATCTCTTACAGGAGCTGATGGACAGTGTTCACCCTGATTTCCAGGACCTTGGGTGTTTGGGGATACTTTCAAGGGGGAGGCAGGCATGGATAGTTTTAAAGGAATCAGCTTTCAGATTGTCATCTTGCAAATGTAATCGTACCTAAAATTGAATTGCCTGAGAGAGTGCATTTGAGCCCAGGAGTTCTACAGGTTCGCTTGTCCACCTTTCCTTTTATAGCTGCCCCTCTGCTTTCTAAAAAATTAACCATGTCCCTCAACCAGGCTTTTATAGGGGTGCATGATGTAGGGTGTGGATAAAAATAAACAGAATATCCCTGGCTGTTGTGGCTCAGTGAATTGGGTGCTGTCCTGTGAACCACGGGTCCCCGGTTGGGGCACATACCTGGTTTGCCGGCCAAGTCCCCAGTAGGGGGAGTGCAGGAGGCAACCACACATTGATGTTTCTCTCTCTCTTTTTCTCTCTCCCTCCCCCTCTAAAAATAAAAAAAATAAAATCTTAAAAACAACAACAACAACAATAATAATTTTCCAGAGGACCAAACCCAGCACATTTCAGGATGCTGGTTTCAGGAAGCCATCCATCTGCTGGTTCAGCTTGCCCTTTCTTGTGCAGAGAGTTTTTTTTAGGAGTAAATGGTGAGATGTTCTGAATGGAAATATATTGTATAAGGGGTCTTGGGCGGGATAAGCAGTTTTCATTTGAAGCCCTCACCATTCCTAGTCCTGTATTGTTGTCATAAAATAAACTGCTTCTTAAGGAGCAAGTCCCATGAAAGCAACAGCATTCAGCTATTTACATTTTTCAGCTATTCATGTTTCATCCCTAGAATGAGTTATTAATTGGAAAGAAAAATAACCTGCCACTAGAGCAGTTCAGGTTAGTAGCAGTGATTCTTTTAAATGTAACTGTGGTGTCTGCAGGGTTACCAGATTTTCAGACACTGGATTGAAAGTACAGGCTGAAAAGAGAATTTCTATAAATTTCAGATTGTATATTGACAGAGTAGTTAATACCAATTTAGCTTTTGATATACCATAAAATATTCTATTTATAGTCAGTCTTATTTCCTGTTATAAAATTAATGCCTTTACAATCTTATTCTAGTTACTGACAAGTTGTTTAGTAATGAACTTTGTCTTTCATTAATATAAAGGAAATGTTTAATCATGGTGTCTAGCAAAATTAGTGGAATGAATTTCTGGTTTTGTACACATGATTTTTTACTTAATTTCCTCATAGTTGAATAGCATACATGGAAGCACACATTCAGTGATGGAATGCAGGCATTGATCATTGTCTCATGTTTCATAGATTTAGACTGTGACCCACACAGTTGGCATTGAATCATTACAAAATAAATGAGAAATAGATAAGATTTATCTTGTTTTTTGTTATAAAACTAAATGATAAATAACATGCATCATTTAAATCTTGCCTTATTCTAAAAGTAAGTTGAAAAAAATACATGATTTGATGCCTTCTATTAATTCCATAATGTTCCTTGAAACATGTTTTAATATTGCTTAGTTGAATTAAAAAATGAAGTTGGACCCTTTATCAGAAATAAGCCAACCACCCTGATAGTAATGACTAACCATGCTGCTTGGCTTCGTGACACACAGTGCCCCTACATTGAATGAGCTGAATCTGCAGTTGTAATGTTGTGATAAAGTTATGTTTATTTATTTTTAAAGATTTTATTTATTTATTTTTAGGGAGAGGGGAAGGGAAGAAGACCAAGGGAGAGAAACATCAGTCGGTTGCTTCTCACCCCCAACTGGGGACCTGGCCCACAACCCAGGCATGTGCCCTGACCAGAAATCAAACTGGAGACCCTTTGGTCCACAGGCCAGTGCTTAATCCACTAAGCCATATCAGCCAAGGCTAATGAAATTATATTTAAAGAACACTAGCAATTTATTTTTAAAAATATTTTTTAATTGGCAGAAATATATGCTTGACTGTGTCTCAGTCTAGCAATAAGTAATAGTTACACAAACACATGTACTCTAGACAGAATGGTTGACTGTGTGGAAACCTGGTGGTGCCTGGCAGAAGTCTGTGTGGAAAACAAGCAGTCAGGCTCACTCTTCTTGATGTGTTTTCAGTACAGTTTTGCTTTTACTATTTCATAATTATCTATCAAAGTTTTTATATGTTATTCAGATTTGGTTTTCATTACTAATAATGGCAATGTAACTAAGTTTTTCAGATGAAGAATTTTAACTCCTAGAAAGTATATTTAAATACATTTTAAAAATAAATAAAATTGTAATTTATGTACAGTTTTTTATTGTAGGGAAATATGACAGGGTGATAAATGACTTCAAAGTATAATAGCCATTCAGGTAAAATCCCAGAGGTGAGTAGAATTAATATTCCCAGAAGAATAGGGAGTGATGTAGAAGTTGTAACTTACGGAAGAGCGAGTGAATTTACCCACTAGCACCTCACCCCTCACCTCCTCACCCTAGTCCCAGCCCTACTGTGGTGTCTGAAACCAGTAGAGCAATTTAGAGAGACATGGAGACCAGCTAGAGCTTATGGGGGTGGGGAGGGTGTTATTGGGTAAACTGAGGCAGAGAGCAGAAAAGGAGGTGCTCAGAGGTATAATGGAATTGCATTTCCCTGTAGCAAAAGGGGCACTGGTTCTGCTCCCTGGGAAACTGAGGCTTGCCATGTGAAGTACTTAGTAATTATACTTTAAACATAAAGAATCCCTCAGGTACCCAGGAAGAAAATAGTAGGCTGTGTGCAGGAAGACGCACTGCAGTTATCAGTGCCCCTCACCCCAGAGCTATGAGTATTAAGCATTGAGGGTATGGAGTTGTGATCCAGGATTTCATACCAGCCAGAGTGGCTGGCGAATGCCGAGGGCAGGAAAGCTTTGAGGACATGTGGGACCCTGAGAGATATGCGAAACAATTAGAGTGAGATCTGGCCACTCATGAGATGAGTAGGGTCAGTAAGCAGCAGGCACCATGCTTACAGAGAGATAGTGCAGCTCTCGAGCTGGGACCTCTGGGTTCGTGTGGCATTGAAACCTTAAGGTAAAATCTGCTATAACAAAGACAGTTCGACCTGTGTAGTTCAACAGGCAGTCAACTGTTGCTGTTTAAAATAGAAACTAAAGTTCCAAAAAAAGAATCCAGCCTCTGCTGTTTTCCATCTTTTTTCTTTAAATTTAGATTAAATTAGAAATTTCCGTGAAGAAATAATTTTCTAGAAGTTCAGCAAGTCCTTCAGTTTGTTTCTTTTCATTTTGTTAAATTCAACAAAATTAAATTGAATACTTTTATTCAGAATAACTTGTATGCTATTCCTTATAAAATTGTCTTTATGATGCCATTCATATACATGTGTCCAGCTTTGTCTGGACATAGCAGTAATAGTACCTAAAATTCCTTGGTACTCACTATGAGTCAGACACTGTTTTAAACTCTTACATGTATTTATTGACTCCTCCCAAAACTTCAAGGTAAGGACTATTATCCCCATTTTATAGGTACAGAACACTGAGACCAGAGCTTAGGTTACTTGTCCAAGGTCAGGTCAACTGTGGAGCCAGGCATAAATATAGATTGGTTTCTGCTTCTGGGATTTCCTGCTGCTCACAAACCATATGAGTGTCAGGAAAACCTTTCCTGAGTGTCAGGATTTTTCTTTCTTCTTTGTATTTAATTTTTTAAAAACTTTTATGAAACCAATGAAGTGATGATTTTTGGAAAGGAAGCTGGACAGAAACACCCTGAAAGATATGGCAGCCATTTAGCAAGTGCCAAAGTGCCCAAGGGTGGGATGTAATGACCTGCTTTCTTTCCTTCTTTTCTGTGATTCTGTTGTTCCTACTGGTTGGTTTTGCTCAGAGATCCACATGCCTGGAGCTTCATGTTGGGGTTGGAGGGGAAACAAGAAGAGTTTCTGCCTGCCAGAAGTAGGCATCTGGGTTCTGATTGCTGTCTGTCCAAAAGACACATGATCAGTATGTTTTTTTCACCTCTTACCTCATGACAGTCCCTGTTCAGTCATTTTAATTCTGCAGGGCTGTGCAGAGTGATAGGTAATGGGAAGGCTTTCTCCACCAGAGTGTGCCCTCTGTGAAGGCAGGGGCCTGGACAGTACAATGTACAGTGCATTGTTGGTTTGTTTCATTTTAGGAGCCTCAGGGTCTACTCAGAGAAAAGTGAAAGGTGGCAAAGTCAGTCCTACTCACTTGTATGCAAGCCCAAGCGGTTGGTTGTGTGGGAACCTGGTGGTGCCTGGCGGAGGTCTGCTAGAACCAGCTCCAGCAGCCGGGGTGCAGTGTGTTCAGGCCCACTTAATGCAGGTAAGAGCCATCCAGCTGAGAGGAGACAGGCCACAGAGGTGTCCAGGCAAGAGCTGTGGGCAAGGCTCAGGCCTTATGTCTCTGAGTATACCTTCCTCTCAATGAACAGCCCTGCCCCCCCACCCTGCTTCTGAATTGTTCCAAGTACTGTTTTATATCCTAAATATTCTCTCCATAACCCTAGCTTCTCCCTTCTTCCCATCCATCATTTGTTCAAGCTTTTATCTTCATTAGGACTGATGTGTCAGTATCAAAACTCTCTGTGTGTGTCTGGTCTTCCCCACTCCCCATGTAGTCTATCTTCCATACTTTGTTAGGAATCCTGTGGAGTGTAGAAATGTGCCTGCTCCATCCCAAGGCCCCCTGTAGCTGTCTTGGAGCTGCTTGGGCTGCCTGAAGCTGTCCACAGACAGGCACTACAATGCTACAGATGTCTTATGGTGTCTGGCTCCTCATGTTGCCTGCCTTTCCCTAGACCCTACTTCTTTTTTCAGGACTGGGGTGAAGAGGATTTCTCAGGCTGCATTGGTCGCCCCCCATCTCTGGGGACTATTTGCAGCACACTAGAGGATGTAGCCTTTGTATATTAAACTTGTTAGCTTTTTTTTTTCTTTTCTTCTTTTCTTATTTACCAAACTAAGCCCCTCAAGGGCAGGGCCACCCACCTCTCAGATTGTGCCCATGGTCCAGCAGATTGTCTACAGCTGGCAGCCACTCCATGAACACTCACTGGATACGTTCACCTCTATACCTCTGTGTACACTTTTTTCCAGTCTTATTTTTGAGGGGCCACAATAGGGAAGTAAGGTAATTTGGGTTTTAGGACAGAAGAGATTTAAAAGATGAGGATATGTCCCTCATGACCTGATCACATGCTACCTCGTCACTGAGCAATCTTCTGTGTCCTGGGTACTCTGGAGCCAAAGAGCACCATGTGGACAGGTCACAATTAAGAGATGTCATAGGATATCTGAGTCCTGAGCTGATCTGGAAAACGGAGGAGGGTAGTACTATCTGTGGGATCTATAGTCTTGGGACAGGATCATGAAGATGACATGACTGTGTTGGCTGTTAATTGTCTGTAGGGTTCAAATAAGTGAAAGAGAGGCAGGAACAGCCTGGGCAGAGCCTGGGGAGGGCTTGGGAGATGGGCCCAGTGAATGGCCATGCTATCGTAAACCAGAAGCTGATGTGAGACTTTTGTGGGACTTGTCTGCAAAGAAATGAAAGATTCTCCCAAGATAGAGGTAGTGGAAGTTAGGTGTGTGTGAGGCAGACTGGCCCAAACCTTCTGAACATAGTCCAGGCTGATAGGTCAGAAGTGAAGAAGGCAGGACTCAAGTTTCTGAAATGGAGACTGCAGGGAGGCTGCTACCACTGGCAGAACAGAAACTAGTTGGAAAAGGAATAGTGGCTATTTTTCTTTAAAACATTTTTTTAATTGTATTTTTTCCATTATCATTTATCCCCCTTATATCCCCTCCCCCCTGCAGTCACCACACTGTTGTCCATACCCATGAGTAATTTTTCCTTTTTGCTTGATCCCTCCACTCTCTAACACCACTCCCCATAGCTAGCTGTCAGTCTGCTCTCTATGTATGAGTTGGTCTCTCTTTTGCATTTTTGCCCATTCAAGTCCACATATGAGTGAAATCATGTGGTGTTTGTCTTTCTCTGACTGGCTTATTTCACGTAGCACAATGTTCTCTGGGTTCATCCATGCTGTTGCAAAGGGTAAACTTTTCTTCTTTTTTTGACCAGTTGGTGCAGCCACTGTGGAAAGCATTGGCTATTTTTCTAAGAGTTACCCAATTAAAGATGTCACCTTTGAGGTAGAGAAACCTGAGTTTTCATCCTTTATCTTTCCCTTGCTGGCTAGTGTAGTCTTAGGCAAGTTAAGCGCTCCTGGCCTCTGTTTTATCATATGTAAAATGGGAATGATAGTGCTTAGTGCTTGACACAGAAGGTTCCTGAGGCTGTAGAAGGAATGAGAGATGCTAATGGTGGTGGTGGCACCAGGATTTGAGTAGTGACCGCTGTGGATGGCCATGGGCTGAATGTGCAGATGAAAGACAGGTAAAGTGTGAAGTAGTGTTCCTTTCCTGAATTGGGTGATTAGGGGCCTGATAGCCTTCCCGTCTTGAAAAGACTTTCCATCTCTCTAGTCCCTTCCAGCCTGACTGAGGGCTGGGTCCAGGGCAGAGAATGAGCCTACCTGTGTGGTCTGAGAAGTCTGCTAGAGAGCACTGAGGACACAGAAGGAGGAATGCTAGAGTCTTCACCAGAGTTCAAGAATAACAAACAAGAGAGAAATTGGCATTTGGACTAAGGGGAGGAATTTGAGTGTGGGAGAATATGGGAAAGTTCTAGAAGAAGGGCTTGGGAGGGAGGAACAGCTGATCTT
This sequence comes from Trachops cirrhosus, assembly GCA_028533065.1. Lineage (NCBI taxonomy): Eukaryota > Metazoa > Chordata > Mammalia > Chiroptera > Phyllostomidae > Trachops > Trachops cirrhosus. The sequence goes on along the minus strand of CM052547.1, from coordinate 48,885,122 downwards.
AGGTGGTTCAGGCCCTGCTTAGCCCACTGGACTTGGGCTAGGATCAAGGTGAGACTGTAAGGACCAGAAGGAGGGGCAAGCAGCTCCCAGCCCCAATGCCAATTATTGCGGAGTTCTCAGGCTTCACCTGGGTCTGGATGCTTTGCCTGGAATACAATGGGTAAGACTAGTTTTGCTGCATAATCATACTGAGATATCTCAGGCTGAGGTAAGGAATGCTGTCATGCCTGGTTAATAAAACATGTGCTGTTGCCTCCCCAGGATGACCCTTCAGGTGAAGGAGTCTTGCCGTTGGTGTTCAGCCCGCAGCCTTCTACCTTCTACCCCCTGTTCACCATCAGTTTGCCCGTCTATGTCCTTCAGGTCTGATGCCTTACAGCTCTTTGGGTTTGTTAGTAAGACTATCATGAAGCATCCAGCTTCGAGGCTTGTCATGGAGGTGGACCTCGGGTGGAGATCCATTGGGTTGGTTGCCAGCATATGTGCTGCTTTCTAGAAAAGGTGGTAAATGGCCAAGAAATAAAAGCTAAGTAAGACTAAAGCTCAAATTTGCTGTTATTGTAGCTCCTACTTATAAATAAGGTGAAAATACTCTTTCAAACATTTTATATGCAGAAATTTTAGTTACTTTCTTCTGTGGGAAGTTAGTTTTTAACCTGTGGGAAAATAGATCCAGACAAATTAAAGAGTTTGCTTAAGTAAGTGGTTATGCTGGGTATAGGTGGCTATGGATAATTTGGATATAAAATAATGAAAGTATCTAGCTTATTAAATTTCTAATGATAAACTTAATATATACTTAAAAACCCATACAAATAGGAATTTTAGTTTTCTTATATCCAAATTGGACTACTAAACATTTTCCTTAATGTCAAAAATAAATAAAGAATAAAGCTCTGGTATGAGGTGGATCGTGGAGGTGGGAGCTCCCAGACTGCTGGAGTGGGGGTGAATTGCAGGGTGGTTTGGTAGCACTTATCCAGAAAGCTTCATTAGTGTCTGCTGCACTCTGGCTGTATTCCCACTCACAAGATCACTCCTAAAGAAACAAGGTAGGATACAAGTAGCCAAAAGCTGGTTGTCGTGGCCTTGCTAATGATGTAGGAATATTTCTCTGACATGAAGAGGTGTATTAGATGGGTTATGATGATGCAGCTGGAGGTCTGGTCAGCCACTAATGTTGCAGATGGACACCTAGTAACTAGGAAAGGTGCTTGCCACACATGAAGTTGAGGGAACAGGGTTACAGGTTAAATAAAGACACTTATTTTTTGAGAAAACCTATAATACAGTATTGAGTTTATTTATCCTTATTTTTGTTTAAATTTCTTCAAGGAACATATATTTAAACATAAGGGAAAACAAGTTCTTTTCAATTGAGAAAAGTCAGGAGCACCCTGTGGCCCTGCAGGTTATGCTGCCAGTTGAGCGGCAGTGAGGTGGTCCTATACCACCTCAGTCCTCTGCTCTGCCCCCCTCATTACTCTGCTTGGTTTTGCAGGAGGTGCTTCCTGCAGCTGGCGGGGCTGCTGGGCCTGAGGATACGCACTGCACAGGCAGCACAATCAACTTGCAGGACCTGCAGTGAAAGCAGCCCTCTACTTGGGGGACCCAAGGGCGACACCTCCAGTCTGTGTCCTGTGAGACTCTGTTACACGGTCTAGCAGGCCTGGGTGAGAACCCACTTGGTTCCTGCTCAGGAGTCCAGCCTAGTTCTTCAGAGACTTTTGGGTACATTTATTGAAAATGTTTTTCTTATATTCTATCAGGAACCAGTTTGAGGCTATACCATTTGAAACTGCCTTGTCCAAGAAAAATGCTTCAGTGATAGAAGGATTGCCTTCCTGGCAAAGCATGCACCTCTTCTGTACTTGCCTGTGTGTGCACATCCCTTGTCCCATTTGATCGGAGCCATGGAGCACCAGTTGCATTTAAAAAAATAGACTTGTGCAGGAAATAGTGTACAAGTTCCATAGTCAAATACAACTTTATCTGTAGTAAAACCAAATGCGGTCTTTCAGCTTTGGTGTTTCAGCATTTGCCCTGAGAGAGATCTAAAAACCCCATTTTCCCTTTGTGAGAACTATGTAACAGGCTGTTTCCCAACCCCTTGGATAGTGTTCATAGTTGGGTTTTGTCACACTGTGGGGCAGAAGTGGGCTTGCTGTTATAGGAAGCCAAATTTTAATCCATGTTCTGGCAGACTAGGCAGGCTTCTTGTGTGAGAGAAAAATGCTCAGGGTGAAATGGGCACATTGGTGTCCCTATTAGCAAGCCCTCTATGTAACCTGAATTTTGAGCTCATCGTTTGGGGATGGTAGAGTTGAAACATTCCAAATAAGTTTTCTAAATTCTGTATTTGGGTACTAACATTTAATAGTAATTTGACAGTGATTTATAATGTTCTGAATACTGTAAATTATGTGCAGAATTGTAATGATGGCATGTACATGTTTTTGTTGAGATTGAAGATGTGCTATCATATGTGACCGTATATTTTTACAGAGTAAGTTTTGTATTGCAGAAAGAGACAAGCGAATAACCTTGCACATACTTGTTAATTAGTACACTGGACATGGTCACTCAGAAATGCTGTGTTTGCCTTGTGCCTTTTGAAGTGTGTGTTTATTCAGACGCTATTTTGGTTTTCAGACTTGGAATCATCCAAACTCTGCACATTCTTAGTTTTCTTTATTTCTTGAGTTTTTGGACTTGGGCTTTTAAGAGTGACCCCAACATTCGATTGTGATTCCTCTCTCTGTCCAGTTCTGAGGTGCAATCTGCTCCTGCTCAGTGCTTCCCCACCTGAAGGAATTTAGGCCCCATTTATAAATGCTTCATACAAAACTCTGTGCTGCGTCACAAACTAAAGTTCTGTGCCCATTTAGCTCAGCTTGCAGGTCCTCCAGAAGTCCCCTCCTTCTCCAATGTGCCAGGCCTGTCTGCCAAGGGTAGTCATACTGCACTGGTCTACCAAAGGAGGACTTACTGTTGGACCTTACTCCTGCACGTCCCCAGTGAATGTCCACTACAAGGTGATTGGTACTTGCTGTCAGTTTTATGGGCACTGAGGTTCTCTGTTGGCAGTGGACCCAACTACTAGTGCAAATGAATAAAAGTTTTTGTATAGTTACACACTGAAGGTTTCTCTTGGCTTAAATTAAGAAATTGTGTGTATAGTGTTGAAATCACTTTTTCCTCCAGTCAGTAGTAATAACCCTTTCATCTGCTCAGCTTGCTGCTTTTCTTGTCTTTGTGTTCCACCCCAGTGTGGAATTGGCTTTTGTCTCTCAAAAAGCATTTGTTTTAGATGGGAGTCAAGAGGGACTCCTTCCCTCAAGCATTTGCTTAGGGTTAAATGATTAAAGAGGAGCGCTGGCATTTGGAAAAAGGGTCTGCCTCCTTAAACAGGCCTTAGACATTAAAGAGTCATGGGGTTTATTTCATATGAGTAAGGAAACATACAGCAGGAGACCACAGGAGGCACAGTGATGGCTGCATGGGGCTCTGACACAGCCCTGTTCGCTTTCTGCTGCCATCTTTCCTGTGCTGTCAGCCAGACCATTGCCATGAAGCCTAGGTGAAGAAGAATAGTTGCTCCTCTTTTTCCTTGTCCAGCAGCTCGTACTCGGGTTCTTTCTTGGTTTTCAAGACCGGGGGCCGGGAGCGGCACACCAACTTTCTGCCTCTCTGCAGAGGTAGTGGACTCAGTGACCCTCTGCCAGTAGCTTCAGTACACCAGAGGTGCTGCCTAGATGCTGAGAGGTCACACCCCTGCCAGGAGGCTGGGGAGCTGGGACTGTGGGGCCCTGTGAGCCGTCCCAGTCTCTGGTCACTCCTGGTCAGCTGCAGGCTGAGGGCTGCAGTTGCTGTGCCAACTAAGGAGTGTGTCTGTCCAGCACTAAAGCCTATGCTTTGGGGTGCCAGCCCCTACACGTGTGGGGGCGGTGGGGGGGTTCGGTAAATATCTGGAAACACAGATGGGAAATAACTCTTGCTGTGGGTATTATGGGGGGTATCCTGCAATGTCTGCTATTTTCCATGGGACAGAGTGGAGAATGCTGGTGAATTCCAGGGAAAGCCCATCAGTCTTGTTTGTCTGTTATGAGCCATGTTCGGGCTTGGGCCTGCATTAGAGACCATGTCTCCTGTGCTAGGACCAGAGGGAAGTGGCGAGTTCTGCCCATTCACTGTGGGGTTGGAGGCCTTGGGACACAGCAATTTGGGGGACCCTAGGAGTAGGTGATGAGCTTGGCCTGAGGTATAGGTTGTATAGTAAGACTCTGGAAAGCTGAGCTTTTGTGCTACCTCTCTGTGCTCAGGGCCTACACCTCAGCAGGGCCAGGAGGGCATGACCAGGCCAGTCACTGACTAGGAGTGTGTGCAGGAGGGCTGGCAGCCCCAAGGGAAGGATTCTGGAGGAATGGGAGTGTAGCCCTGAAGGGTAGTATGCCCAGGAATGGGGTATCCTACTCTACCCAGGCTTTGATCTTAAGGTCTCAAGACCCCTGCAATTGCATCTGCTATGGATTTGGTGAACCAGGCTTGGCTGCAGGCCCTTCTTTCCTCCCACCCCACTGTGCCTGGTTGTGGGACCCTTGCCCAGCAATAGCTCCCCAGGGCCACCCTGCCAACCTTCTTCTTGATCTCAGCCTGGGCCCGGGCTTGTGCCCGTTGCAGACGCTCTTCTTGAAGCTGCTTCTGCATCTTGGCCTTCTCTTCCCGGAGTCTAGGTGGTAGTGGCAGCAGGAAATGGATTAAGGACTAGAGGGGCCAGAGGAAGCTGCCAAATTCCTTTCCCAGCTCCCTCCTCCACAGCCCTCAGGCCATGGCCCACCCTCTTCTGAGAAGACTTCCTACTCCTGTCCACCCTTTGCTTCCAAGGCAGGGCCATGGTTCTGCCACTGCTCCTTTGGGGGCATCCCAGCTCTGGGCTTCTCTGGGAGACAACCTAAGGGCCATCATCTCATCCCTTCAGGAAGCCCAGGTTCCTAAATTCATCCCCTGGTCACTGATTCACATGCCAAGGGCTTCCCCATTATCACTCTTGAAGGCCCAGACCCCAGCAAAGTTAGTAGCTTTGTCTCCTTCCTCTTTGCACTTCTCAAACCTTTGCCCAGTGTCTGCCCTAAGCAGGGCACTAGAGGAAGAACCCCCGTATTCATGGGAGAGACAGATAGCTGTGTCTCAGGGCTCTGCACAGGACTGAATGAACCAGGAGCCCATAGGCCAGAGGAGTCATGGCCTCTGGAACTCATCCATACCCTACTAGGCCTATGGCGAGTTCCCCAGGCCTCCCCTCAGAGGACGGGCCCATGCCACCTGTTTCCAATGTTCTGACACTGCCAGCTCCACCTTTCTGCCCCTGCCACTAAACCCTGGGCTCCCCCCAAGCTGCTGCCAGAGTCTTTACCCCTTCCCTTGGCTCTGGCAGTGCCAATGTCTTCTCCAGTCCAGCGACGAAAATATCCTTTCTCCTCAGAGGTGAGGCTGTGCTAGCCACACCTCACCTTGGCTCCTGGGTTCTCTGACTCTACAACATCCCACTCTCCACAAAAGGGGCTTCCCTCGCTGGGGTTGAGCTTGGTGCCCCCTCCAGTTCCCACAGAGTCCTAGCTGCTGGCCCTCCCAGCATGGAGGACCTGGGTCCAGTCCCCTTGGTTTGGGAGTTCTTGGAGAACAGGATAACAGGGCCAGCCCCGGAGGGCAGCCTAGGCACTCACCTCTGGCGCCGCTCCTTTTCCTTGGCCTTCTCAGCCTGCTCAACCTTGCCCTGGGGCACACGCTCCAGGTTCTCGAGCAGCTCATCCATCTGGTGCTCAATGATGGTCAGCATCTGCACAGTGCCCAGGTTGGACTCCTGCTGGACACCGACACAATGCCGGTACACATCCAGAACCTTGTGGTTGAGGCTCTCCAGTAGCTTGTCCTGTGAGGTGGGCAATCAACCAGCAGGGTCACATGGGTTTGTGTCTGCCCCCACTTCATGGTCTGCCCTCACTGTGGCATGGCAGACCTCCCAGGGCCTCCTTGTTAGTACAGGTAAACACGCAGGAAACATGGGGAAGGACAGAACTTGGATTCCTGGACTTACTGTGGCCAGAGCTATGACCCCCTTGCTCTTTTGTGGTCAGCCAAATCTTGCGTTCCAGTCTCCACTGAGGCTGCCTGTGCCTCAGCCTCTCCCCAGCTGCCTCAGTGTGTGTACCAAGGCCCCATCCCCTCCTCCTGGGAGCCCTTTCTCCACTGCCCCTACACTGACCTCAGCTCTCCACAAGACCACATCCTGTGACCTACTTTCTGTGTGGTCCTGGCCCAGTGAATTCCCCTCTCTGAGCTTGTTTTGACATTCAGAAAAAGTTAACCATCCCCCTGACACTCAAGTGGGCCTGAGTTCTAAATGAGGAACAGCAGACAAAAAGGTTTAAGCCAGGCATAGGACATAGTTGGTACCCAGTAACAACCAGCAGGAGGCGAGGGATCTACTGGCCTACTCATTGTGGTATCCTGTGTACCTGGCCCAGTGCCTGCAGTAGGAATTTGGATGAGTTAGGAAGCTGGAGGTGCTATCAAGAAAGGTATGTGCCAAATTCTGGTCCCGCTGCCTGGAACATTCCTGGCTTAATTCTCACCCAGCTTGGCCTGTCTTCCACAAGGATGTGCTTTCAGAATTCTCACCCAGGATGTGCCTGTCTTCCACCAAGCAGGGTTACCTTCTGGGTACAGTATATAAGTTTAAGAAGCAGGCATATTTGTTGAATGAAAAGGAATGGAGGAGGTGTGTTGGGCAGCTGAACAGCCATGGAGCAGAAACACACGGGGTGCCTTGGGTTTGGGGACCAAGAGCCTTCTTAAGCCAGTGCCCTTTGGTCTGGGGCACAGAGCGTAAAGAAGGCGAGGGACCACAGCAGACCCAGAGCATGGCTGAACCTCGGGCCTTGCTTTTCCACTGTCACAGCTCCAGGCACTGGGCCCCCTCCCAGCAGGTGTCTGGAATAGGCACACCCCCCCTACTGCCAGCCTGTGGCCACCTGCATTCCTTCCTTGCCCATGCCTGCTAGCTGCAATCCAGGGACCTACCTCCTGAGCACCCTTGTACTCGCCGAAATGAAAGACTCGGGCTTTGAGCTCCAGCTCAGCAGCTGTCTCCTCCTCCTTGGTGATGGCTGTCATCAATGTGGTGATCCACTGCTTCAATTGGTTGACTTCCCTATCCCTGGATGGGGGATCAGCAGGACCCTGCTCACTCAGTGTGACCCTGGGCACTTCCCCTCTCTGAGCCTGACCACTTCTTCTGCTGTCCTGAGGGCTAAGGGACCATGACTGCAAAGTGTCTGCATGTCCAGGGGTCAAAGGAACCGTGAGATGCAGGGGTAAAATTTAAGATTTTTAACAAATGACATTAAAAAAGAAAGCTTTTAGTATATTCACAAAGTTGTACAATTATTGTCATAATCTACTTTTAGAACATTTCTGTCACCCAGAGAGAAACCCAGTACCCATTAGCAGTCACTCCTCATTTTTCACTCTCCCTCTACTTTTTGTCTCTCATGGACATTTTATAAACATGAATTCATATACATGTGGCCTTTTGCATCTGGCTCTTTCACTCAGTTCAGTGATTTCAGGGTTCATCCACATTGAGGCATATGTCAAAACTTCATTCCTATGACCACATAATATAGTCCATTGTGTGGACACACTGAACTTTGCTGAGCCATTGATCCGTTGAAGTGCATGTGGCCTTCCATCTTTGGTTCTTGGGAATAATGCTGCTATGAACATTCACAGACAGGTTTTTATGAGGACTGTTTACAGTTCTCTTGAGTAAATATTTAGGAATGGAATTACAACCATCAACTTTTAAATGATACAAATTTAAAAAAAAATGACAATCACAATCATGGCAGACACTGACCCTTATATGTTGGGGGGTTTCCCAAGCTGGAAATCTCAGTTCTCATGACTGGCATAGCTTCACCCATGCAGGCAACTGCACACCAATCCTGGTCACGATGACCACATACAAATCGGGCCACTTCACCAACAGTGCCTGGGAGGCCCAGAAGTGGCCCCCTACCGCAATAAAGATTTCATGGCTATCTCTCCATTTGTTAAAACCTACTGACATTGTCTCCATCTTAAGCAAAGTGCCATGGGCTGCAGCTCTTGCCCACTAGGGGTCCCATGATCTGTCACAAGCATCACCACAGGGCTATAGCCACACCATAGTCCGGAAGACTGTGAGTGTGAGGAGTACTGAGCTGGTCTGTGGTGGTCAGAAAGGCCACATGCAGCTTGGGCACAAGCAGATCGCCTGAGGTGACAACAGCACCTCCTGATATCAGGCCCTATTTCCCTCCAACCCTGAGCACCCACTGCAAGAGCAGGTGCTTTTGGGGCCAGTGGTATGTCTTCTAAAGGGTATATGATTGCATTTGGCTTTAACCTGGTTTCTAGTCCTTCACTTTCCTATGCCTTAAGTGGCTGGTATACTATCCTACGTATCCTACAGCTGGCACTGTGCTGCTTCCTCTCTACTTTCATTTGTTATGTGGATATGGTGGTGGTGGTGGTGGTTTGTTGTTGGTTTTCTACTTCAGATGATTGGGACCATTGCCCCCTACTAGTTCTCTTTAAATGTAAAATCATTGGGTGACAAGCTTTTTTTCTCAACTGGATCCCACCTCCAATTTATAGGAAATGCAGAGGCACAAGGGACACATGGCTCTTTGTTGGTCCTCAGACTGGCATGTTTGTCACCTGCATGTTTGTCATAAAAGCAGAGTCCAGGCTTTGATCAGGACCTACCCCGTAAGAGACTTCATTTTACAAGATTCCATGGGGAGTCCAGTGCACACACAAAGTCTGAGGAGCACTTGCTGCCAGAAAAGTTACCTGGTTTCTTCAACAACTGGACTGGAGGGGGACAATAAGATGGAGAAGGAACCAATAGATCAAAATGGATTTAAAGACAACCAATTGAAGAGTGTTATCTTAATTTGGATTCTAATTCAATCTAATATCTTAAAATGCAATAATATGTGGATTGTTGATATTAAATAATAAGTATTGCTGTTCTTTTAAAGTTGATGTTTTTGAGGTTATGTTAAAGAGCCCTATTGTGTAAGAAATATCTAATATCTATAGATCAAATGATACAATGCCTGCAATTTGCTTATAAATAATACAGAAGATGGGGACATGGGTCGGGTCTAGGTGAAAGGATATTGGCTCTGAGTTGAGCAGTGTTGAAGATGGTGATGGGACTGGGGACTCATTATACTATTCTCATATATATGTTTGTATATTTGAAATTTTCTTAGAGCTTTTGGGCTGAATTGGAGAAGTTACAAAAAGTTTTTTGTTGTTGTTTTGTTTTTTGTTAAGGTAACAAGAAAGAGGATTCCTTTATAAATACCTAGGGACATATAACCAGACAGTTTACTAAACAGGTAGTAAAGAAAAAAAGCAAACAACAAGAAATGTAAATAAGTCATTCAAAAAGACCAAACAAAAGAGAGTTACCATATTCCTGCAGAAATAGCAGCAAAAAAGAACAAAAACAAAATATTTTAAAATAGAGGAAGATGGCAGAGTAAAAAGCCCTAGGAATCTGTCTCCCCACCTAGACAGCAATTGCACTGGCAGAACCTGTCTAATAAAACTATTTTGGAATTCTGGAATATTGAAGCTGACAACTTCCAGAGGAAGCCTGGATAGTAATTGCAGTTAATTTCAGTCAATTTCAACTCTGACATAGCAGCTACCCAACTACCACTCCCAGCCCAGTGACAGACAGCTGTGTAAGTTTCCTGCAACAGCTCACATAGCGTGTGGGAGCTCTGGTGGGTAAAAAGGACTGTCTCCTCCAAATATTGGATATCTGCTCTGATTACTGATTGGTGCTTCTGATCACAGAGGGGCAGACATACAGCCATTGTTGTTGCACCTCCCTGCATTGTTGCAAGTTCCTCTTCCTTGGTTGAAGTGACTTCCAAGGGATTTAAAAGGCTGGGGCTCCTCCCTCCCTTAATTTTTTGCTTTTCCCCCTTTTGAAAGACAGACACTAAAGACCAAGGACATTCAAGGAAAGTATATATAGGGAAAACTAGAAAGTGACTGTGCATGCCCAGGGAAAGGCTCAGAGAAAACCTAAGAAGACCTTAAGTTTACATCTCAGGCTCAGCAAAGAGCCTACAACCTGCCAATAAAAACAATAACAACAACCCTGGAGTAGGGAGAGAAGCTGATTTCTGGGTTACCACATTATTAGATTTGAATGTTAAGTGTTCAAAAGCAGAAATCACAAGGCACACAAAAGCACAAAGTATGGCCTACTCAGATGGGAAAAAAAGCAACAGAAACTTTCTAAGAAAACCTGATGGCAGGTAAACTACAAAGACTTTAAAATAACTGTCTTAAAAGAGGCTCAGATAAGTAAAGGAAGATGTGGAGGAAGTCAAGAAAACAATGTGAACAAAATGGAAATATTAATAAAGCAATAGCCTTAAAAATTCTTGAGCTGAAACGTACAATTACTGAAATGAAAAATTCACTAGAGGGATCCAAAGGCAGACTTGAGCAGGGAGAAGAAAGAATCAGTGATCTTTTAGAAAGGACAATGGAGGCTATCAAGGCTGCGGATCAGAAAGAAAAAACAAGAAAACAACCTAAGCAATCTGTGGAACACCATCTGGAGAACCAATATACACATCTTGATTGTTGAAGAAGGAGAAAGAAAGAGGAAAGTACAAAGAAAATATTTGAATAAATAATGGCTGCAAACTTGCCAAATTGGATGAAAGACATGAATATAAATGTTCAAGAAGCACAAGGAACTGCCAAGTAAAAAGAAATCACTGACCCACACTGAGACATGTTATAGTAAGACTATCACAGGATAATCAAAAGCCAAAGCATCTGGAAAGCTGGAAGAGAAAAGCAAATTCTTACAATAAAAGGCCTTCAATAGGTTATCTGCAGATTTCTCATTAGAACCTTTGGAGGCTAGAGGACAGTAGGCCAATATATTCAAAGTGCTCAAAGGGAGAAAAACACTGTCAACTGAGAATTCTGTATCTGGCAAAATTGCCCTTTCAAAGTGAAGGAGAAGTTAAGACATTCCCAGATAAACAAAAGTTGAGGGAAATAAAAAATTTAGAGATTAAAAAAATGCAACATACCAAAGCTTACACAACACAGAAGAAGTGGTGCTTAGGGGGAAATTTATACAGTAGTTATAAACACATTTTAAAAACCCAAGAAAAATCAGAAATCAATCTAACTTTACAACTTAAATAACATTTTAAAAATATTCTAAACTCAAACCTAGCAGAGGGAAATAATAAGGATCAGATGAGAAAAACAAAATAGGAAATAGAAAAACACAATTGGTTCTTTTTGAAAAGATCAAAGTTGACAAACCTTTAGCGTAGATGGACTGAGGAAAAACACTCAAATTACTAAAATCAGAAATGAAAGTGAGGACACTACTATTGATTCTACAGAAATGAAAAGGATAAGAGTACTATGAACTATTGTACACTCCTAAAATTGGATAACTTAAATGAAATTGATAAATTACTAAAAACAGAATATCTACAAAGACTAAATAATAAAGAAATAGAAAATCTGGATAGACCTATAACTAGTAAGGAGATTGAATCAGTAGCCAAAATCTAATTCCAATCCTTCTTAAACATTCTCAAAAATTTGAAGAGAAGGGAACACTTCCTGACTCATTCTGTGATATCAGAATAACTATGATGCCAAAGTCAAAGATACTACCAGAAAGTAAGCTACAAACTAATATCCCTTATGAACATGCATTCAAAAACTTAAACAAAATATTAGCATACAGAATTCAGCAGCATATTAAAAGGATTATACAATGCAACTAAGTGGGACTTATTCCTGGAATGCAAGGATGGTTTAAAATATGAAAATCAATCAAGGTAATACACCACATTAACAGAATGAAGGGAAGATACCACAAGATCATCTCAATTGATGCAGAAATAGGATATGACAAAATTTAGTCACCTTTCATGAAAAAACACAACAAAATAGGAATAGGAAACTGCCTCCACATAATAAAAAACCATATATGAGAAACCCACTGCAAACATACTCAGTGGTGAAAGAATGAGAGGCCACATGCAGCTTGGGTGCAAGTAGGTCACCTGGATCAGAAACAGGTAAGGATGCTCACTTTCACCACTTCTATTCAATATAGTAGTGGAACTTCTAGCCAGAGCAATTAGGTAAGAAAAAAAGGCATCTAAATTGGAGAGGAAAAAGTAAAATTGTTTACCCATGATAATGATCTTACATGTAGAAAACCCTAAAGACTCCACCACAGCCCTGGCTGGTGTGGCTCAGTGGGTTGAGTGCTGTCCTGTGAACAGAAAGGTCACAGGGTCACAGGTTCAATATTCCCTTCAGGGTACATGCCTGGGTTGTGGACTGGGTCCACATTCGGGAACGTGTGAGGGGTGATGTATTGAAGTTTCTCTCGCACATCAATGTTTCTCCCCCTGGCTTTCCCCCTGTCTAGAAAATAATCAATGAAATCTTTTAAAAATGTTTTAATAAAAAAAAAAGACTCCAAAACAAATTTGGTAGAATTAGTAAATGAATTCAGCAAGATAACAGGACACAAAGGTAACAAAGTTCCTTTTTACACACAAATAATGAACAGTCTGAAAAGGGAAACAAAAAACCATTACATTTACAATAGCATCAAAAAGAAGAAAATACTTCCCAGGGGGGAAAAAAAAAGCTGTAAAGGACTTCATCACTACAAACCAGTATTACAAGAATTGTTAAAGGACTTTAAGAAGAGGGGAAAAAGATAAAAATACAAATAAAAAATGTCAGTAGTGACATAATTATCAATAATTACTTTAAAGGATTATATGCTCCAATCAAATGACAGAGTGGCTGAATGGATAAGAAAACAAGACCCATACATTTGTCTACAAGAGACCCACTTCAGGTTGAAACACAGACTGAAAGTAAAGGGATGGAAAAAAGATATTTCATGCAAATGGAAATATAAAAAAGTGGAATAGGAATACTTATGTTAGATGCTGTAGACTTTAAAACAAAGGCTATAACAAGAGACAAAGAAGGATCCAGCAATTCTTCTGAGTATCTGAAGAAACCCAAGACACTAGTTTGAAAAGACATGAATTCCTATGTTCATTGCAGCATATTTATAATAGCCAAGATATAGAAGCAAACTAAGTGCCCACCAATAGATGAATGGAATATTACTCAGCCATAATAAGAGTTAAATTTTGCCATGTGCAACACCATGGATGGACCTAAAGGGTATTAAGTGAAATAAGCCAGACAGAGAAGCGAATACTATATGATTTCACTTATATGTGGACTCTAAAAAATTAAATGGACAAACATCAGAAACAAACTCATAGATACAGAGGGCATTTTGATGATTGCCTGCCTGATGGGAGGGGTTGGGGATTGGGTGAAAAAGGGGAAGGGATTAAGATGTACAAATTGCCAGTTATAAAAATATTCATGAGGATATAAAGTGCAGCACAGGAAATCTAGTTGATTATATTGTAATAATTATATATGATATCAGATGAATACAGGATTTGTTAGGGTGATCACATTGTAAGTTACATAAGTAACCTGACCACTATGTTGGACACCTGAACTGTAATTTAAAAGTAAATATATACAGAGTCTAGCACAAAAACACCCCTTTTATTACAAAATCTTTTATTACAAAATCATAAGCATGTAATTTTGAAACATAACAATATCATACCCAAGTACCACTATATGACATTTTAGGTGAAATGTTCAAATTAAAATTTTAAATTATTACACCCATATTATTACCCTACCAACCACACTGAAGGAGGCGCTACTTCTGCTGGACCCTGTATATTACATTAAAAACCTAAATGCACATGGTATGGATATACCACATTTTGTTTATACACTCTGTCCATATACTGATGGACGTGGGTTGTTTTCAGTTCTTGGCTATTATGAATAACTGCTATGAACATTCCTGTAACACAGCCACCCTTTGTTTCACTGTTGAAATAGACTGGTCATTTACTGTTGTATGTATTATTTAAACAGAGACTTTATTTTTAAAGCAGTTTTTGGTTCATAGCAAAATTAAAAGCAGAAGGTACAGAGATTTCCTAAATATCCTCTGCATTCCCCACCTCTCCCACTGTCAACATCCTGCACAAGAATGGTGCACTCATGACCATTGATGAGCCTACATGGACACATCCTTATCATTCAAAGTCCATCGTTTACTTGAGGCTCACTCTTGGTGTTGTATGTACATTCTGTGGGTTTTGAAAAATATGTAATAACATGTATCTACAAGTATAGTATCATACAGAATAGTTTCACTGCCCTAAAAACCCAGTCATTCACCTATTCATCCCTCCTTTGCCCTAAACTTTGTCAACCACTGATCTTTATAGTTTTGCCTTTTGCAGGATGTCCAATAGTTAGAGTCATATAGTATGTAGCCTTTTCAGATTGGTTTCTTTCCCTTAGCAATATACATTTAAAGTTCCCTCATCATGTCTTTCCATAGCATGAGAACTCATTTATTTTTTAGTGATGAGTAACATTTTGTTATCTGGGTATAACACAGTTTGTTTATTCACCCATGGAAGGACATCTTGGTTGCTTCAAAAATTTGGCAAGTATGAATAAAGCTGCCATGAACATCCATGTGCAGGGTTTTTTTTTTGTTTTTTTTTTTTAAGATTTTATTTATTTATTTTTAGAGAAGAGAAGGGAGGGAGAAAGAGGAAAGAAACATCAATGTGCAGTTGCTTCCTGCACACCCTACACTGGGAACCTGGTCTGCAACCCAGGCATGTTGTGCTAGACTAGGAATCAAACCACTGACTCTTTGGTTTGCAGGCTGTCACTCAATCCACTGAGCCACACCAGCCAGGGCTGTGTGCAGGTTTTTGAGTATACATAAGTTTTCTATTCCTTTAAGTAAATGCCGAGGAACACAATTACTGGATCATATGGTTAGAGTATGTTTCGTTTTGTAAAAAACGGCCAAACTTTTCCAAAGTGGCTGTGTCAGTTTGCATTTCCACCAGCAGTAAGTGAGAATTCCTGTTCCATATCCTTACCAGCATTTGGTGGTGTCAGTTTTGGACTTTGGCCATATGCGTGTTGTAGTATCTATCTCATTTTAGGTTGCAATTCCCTAAGGTCATCTGCTGTTGAACATCTTCTTCTATGCTTATTTGCCATCTGTATCCATATGTTCTTTGATAAGGTGCCTGTTAGGGTGTTTGGCCTGTTTTTCAATTGGATTGTTCATTTTCTTATTGTTGAATTTTAAGAGTTCTAGATTTATTTTGGATAATAGTTCTTTATCAGATATATGTTTTGCAAAAATTTCCCCCCAGCCTGTGGCTTGTTTTCTCATTTTCTTGTCATTGCTTTTTAAAGAGCAGAAGTTTTTAATTTTAATGAAGTCCAGCTTATCAATTCTTTCTTGAGTGAATTTTTGCTTTGGTGATATATCTAAAAAGTCATCACTACACCTAAGGTCATCTAGATTTTCTCCTATGTTATCTTCTAGGAATTTTATAGTTTTGCATTTCACATGTAGGTCTATGATCCATTTTGAATTTTTTTAAAGATTTTATTTATTTGTTTTTAGAGAGAGGGGAAGGGAGGGAGAAAGAGAGGGTAAGAAACATCAACGTGAGAAAGAAATATTGATTGGATGCCTGTTGTATGTGCCCTGACCGAGAACTGAACCAGCGACCCTTGGCTTTGCAGGATGATGCCCAACCAATTGAGCCACACCAGTCAGGGCTTGAGTTAGTTTTGTGAAGGATTTAAGGTTTATGTCTAGATTTATTTATTTATTTTTGCATGTGGATGTCTGGTTGTTCCAGCAGTATTTCTTGAAAAGGTTTACATTATACAGGTTTCCCCTGTTATCTGAAAGTAGAGCATCCCTGTAAAACCTTTTGTTAGCTAAAATAGCACAAAGCAGAGTATCCTCTGCTTTCTAAAAGTTTGCATTATACCACTTCACTTTTATGAAAGATCTACATTAGTATGGTAACAGCTTTATTCATAAAAGTGAAAATCCTCTTTAGATTTCTTTCAGATAAAACAGGTAATAATGTAGGCCTTTCATAAAAGCAAAGTGGTATAACTTGAACTTTTGGAAAGCAGGCATACCTATATTACCTTTGCTCCTTTGTCAAAAATCAGTTGACTATATTTGTGTGAGTCTATTTCTGAGCTTCTGTTCTGCTCCACTGATCTATTTGTCTATTCTTTTTACCAATACCACACATCTTGATTATCGTAGCTTTATAATAAGTCTTTGAGTTGCATAGTGTCAGTCCTCCAACTTTGTTCTTCTTCTCCCATAAGGACAGTGTTGGTTGTTCTGGGTTTTCTGCTTTTCCTTGTAAACTTTAAAATCATTTTGCTGTTATCTACAAAATAACTTGCTGGGATGTTGACTGGGAATGTATAGATCAGCTTGGAAAGACCTGATATCTTGACAATATTAAGTCTTCCTCTCCATGAACATGGAATAGCTCTTTATATATTTAGTTCTTTCATTTCATTTGTTGGAATTTTGTAGTTTTCCTCATATAGATCTTATACATTTTTGTTAGATTTATACCTAATTATTTCTTTTCTGGGGTGCTAATGTAAATGGTATTTTGTTTTCAACTTCAAATCCCACTTTTTCATTGCTGATATATAGGAAAGTGATTGACTTTTGTATATTAACTTTGGGTTCTATAATCTTGCTGCAGTGGCCTAGTAGTTTTAGGAGGGGCTTTTTGTTGTTGATTCTTTCAGATTTTCTATAGACAGTCATGTCATATACAAAGACAACTTTATTTCTTCCTTCCCAATCTGTATACCTTTTATTTCATTTACTTGTCTTATTGCATTAGCTAGGACTCCCAGTATTACATTGAAAAGGAATGAAGAGAAAGGACATCCTTTCCTTGTTTCTGATCTTAGAAGGAAAGCTTTAAGTATGATGTTAACTGTAAGGTTTTTTGTAGAAGTCCTTTATCATGTTCAGGCAGTTCCCCTCTAATCCTAATTTACTAAGAGTTTTTATTATGAGTGATTCAATTTTATCAAATGCTGTTTCTGCATCTATTGATAGCTCATGTGATTTTTCTTCATTAGCTTGTTGATTGCTTTTCAAATTGATTTTCAAATGCAGAAGTAGCTTAGCACATCTGGTGGAAAATCTCACTTGGTCATGGTACATAATTCTTTTCATATATTGTTGAATTCAATATTTTGTTGAGGATTTTTACATCTATGTTCATGTGAGATACTGGTCTATAGTTTTCTTGTAATATTTTTGTCTGGTTTTGGTATTAAGGTAATACTGGTCACATAAAATGAGTTAGGAAGTATTCTATTGTCTGGGAGAGATTATACAGAATTGGTATAATTTTTTCCTTAAATGTTTGGTAGAATTCATCTGTTTTGGAAGGTTATTAATTATTGATTCAACTTCTTCAATAAATAGGCTCATTAGGATGGTTTATTTGTTGTATTTTTTTGTTTGTTTGCTTTTAGTTTTTTTCCTGAATAAGGGTAGTTGAGTTCATGGAAATTAAATGTATATGGGCTGTGACTTCCCTGGAAATAAAGTGTTGGTGCGTTAGTATGGCTCAGATGCTGGGGTCGCTCAGGTGGCTTAAGGCCAGTTACTGGACAGTACCTCCAGGATTCTGTGAGGTTTGTGTGTGCATGTGTGTGTCCTCTTACCAGGTTCTTGGAATCTGGTAGGCTGCCTGCCTCTCCCCAGCTCATCTCTGTGTGTGTCTCTGCTACCTCCCAGCTTTCTAGAAAACAAAATCTTGCCTGAGAGCTGGTGGTTTCACATAACTCTGGAGATTCCCAGCAGGAGACTCTCCATGGCAGGACAGGGGCCAAAAAGGCGTGAGTATTCAGGAACATATTTCCCCTGTGGGACAGTGAATCCTTGGGCTGGCTCCCATCTCAAGGTCTTTGCACTTACTTTCCCTCTGCCTGGCACCCTCTTCTCAGATCACTGTTTGCTTTCCCATCACCCAGGAAGTGCCTGTCTCAAATGACATCTTTCCCTAGAAGCCTCCACTGCCCTCATCAGTCTGTGCCACTCTCCACTTTAACCCCCTTCTCATATAATTCTTTTAATTTTCCTTCTAGCATGTGTCAGTATCTACAAATCAAATATGTGGGCCTGTCTGTTGTTTGTCTGCCCCCATGGAATGTCAGCTCCATGTGTCAGGGCCTTCTTACCTTATCCTTGGAGGGCCTAGACTCAGGCTTGACCCAGCACAGGTGCTCAGTGTGTATTTGGGAGTGAATTCCTTGCTCCTAACAGGCCTCACCTAGTGCCCCAGCCTGACTCTGCCCAGTCCACCTTTCCTTGGCCTGGCATCAGCAGAATATACCTGGGGTGAAAGGTCCTTACCATGTCACCCCTCTGGCTTCAGACTGCTCCAGGGTGGTGATGGACCAGTCTGGTGTGGCCCCACCCACATAACCTTTTCTCAGATCACTCCTGGTTCCCCATGAGCCTCAGCCTCCCTGCCCAATAAGGCACATCTCACCAGAGCCAGGCACAGCCTTCAAATAGAGCTTTCCCAAAAACAGAAGTCAGGGAAGGGCCAGGGCTATGGACAGGTAGGGTGTGAGGGTAGCACATTCAGTCCTGCTCCCAGTGATTGTGGGGGTTAAAAAATGAGAGTCAGTGACAGAGCTCACACCTCACTGGCCTGGGCGGCCCCACTTGAGACTTACATACGGATCTGGGTGTTTTTCAGGGTGAAGCTCAGCTCCTCCAAGGTCTCCTCCATCTCCTGTGTGTTCTGGATCAGTGAGAGGTTCTGCTCCTCCAGCTTTGTGAAGACATCCAGGAGCTGCTGGGGCTCTGTGAAGTACAGCTCCAGTTCCTGCAACAAGTGTGCGTGTGTGAGACGCAGGGAGTGCCAGCTCCCTCAGGCCCTGCCAGGAGTGGGGCCACTGACCTCCCCATCACTGTCTGGGTCCTCTTGCACAGGGAGGGCAGAGCTGGACCTGTGGAGAGATGTGGGTTCAGGGCACCAGGGTCCAGTCTATGATGTACTCCACCCCAGGGGTGTAGAATCCTGGCATTTTCACAGCATCTCCCCACCCTCAAACCCCTTGTCTTCCTTGTCCATTGCACAGGTTGCCCAGGTGGTAGCATCAGCTTCCTCTTGGTTCCTCAACTGTCACACAGCAACCAGGTGGATGGTTTTAAATTCAATTAACTCATCTCACTCCAGTTAGAATAAAGGTTGGCTTCCACCTGGGAGCTGTGGGAACCTTGCTGCCCTCCCAACCCTTGCCTCCCCCACTGCCCAAGGTTATTCTGCTCCTGCCCTGCAAGCTCCCTAGCTGTCTCTCCAGGAGCCAGCCCTGCCTCAAGGCCTTGGCACCTGCAGCTCCCACTGCGGAGACTGCCCCTCTCCATTTGCCATCCTTTTTTAAAAGCTACTTTCAGGTCCTCTTGTGCCCATCTCTCTTATTTAGGTGTGTCCTTGACTATTGTCCTTGATGGCCCTCATAGCTGTCCCGTGACACAGCTGCCTTCAGCTGACCCTGAGCACCCCACAGAGGCAGAGACCATCCTGGGCCAGCCCACATAAGTGCAGGAAAGGCTATGCAGGCTTGGAGCCCTCAGTGTGGGTCCCTGGAAGGCTCTGCTGGATGGGGGTCCAATCTTGCCTGACATCTTTCATCACCCATTCTTACCTGCTCCAGCCTTGGCCCCTACCCAGGATTAGAGGTTCTGCTGGCTGAAGAATGGCCAGAGGAACCTGGGCTGAGGCCTGAGAGACTCCAGGCCCTGACCTGCCTAGAGTGTAGAGGTGAAAAATGCAGGGCCCTGTGGGAGAGGATACTAAGCACTCACTGGGCCTGTGCCTCACATTGTGTATACATCAGTGCCCATTTGGCAAATGAGGAACGTGCAGCTCTGAGATCTAGTCACCTGCTCAAGGTCACCTGCAGGACATTGCTGGCACATAAGGTATGTTTTTAAGAATCTGGACACAATGTAGGCAACCTCTACTGGCATGCTATATTAAAAAATACCTTACTTTTAGAGCTGAGTAAAATACTAGAAAAATTCATAAAAATAAGGGACACAGCCTGGGGTGTGGACTGGACTTTAGTCTCCACTCAACCTCTTGGCTAAACAGCTTGTGCATCATACCCTGCCCAACTGTAGACAGAGGCCTGGTTACATGGTTAATAGATGGAGAGGCCCAGATGCAAACCCAGGACAGAGTGATCCCATACCTCTATTCTCAGGGACTGTCCCAACACAAGACCTTACAATGGTAACTCTAGGGCTGAGGGGCAACCTAGGCAGAGGAAACATGCATGCATATCTAACCTCTTGGAGTCTCCATCCAAAACAGAACTGGAAATAGCAGCCCCTACTGGCAGGGATTGCAGGGATCAGAGTAAATAAACCATGGTATGTGCCTTGCCCACAAGTAGTGGCTACTCTTCTTCATAAGGCATGGCCATGATTCATAAAGATGAACATGAGCTTGCAAATTGGTAGCACTTGGGTCACCTTCCAGCTGGAGAAGTATCAGTTTGGGATATGGGAGGTTGAATGTAGAGAACATCTAAGTGGTGGACACCCATGGGGGCCTGGAGCTCAGCAAACAGTGGGAGGCAGAACCATGGGAGGGGGTGGCCAATCCACTGTAAAGAAGGAAGGACAGAGGACAGGGTACATAAAGGGATGAGCAGAAGATACAAACCCTGAAAAGCAGAGTGAAGAGGAAGTTCTTGAGCCCTTGGGCTACCCATTTTCCCTATCCCCACTACCACCACCTTCATCCAAGCTGATAAACCATGAAGCTTCCAGAAGAAAGCATCAGAGACTATTTTAGTGACTTTGGGATTGGCAGAGGTTTCTTAAGTAGGACACAAAATGCACCAATCGTAAAAGCAAAGATTGGTAAACTGGACTCAAAAGATAACATTAAGAGTAAAAAGACTAGATGAAGATACTTATACTAGACTTATTACATAAAGGACTGGCATGCAGAATATACAAAGTAATAGAAAACCAGCAGAGAAAGGCTAGCAATTCAATAAAAATGTACAAAAATTGAACAGATACTTCACAAAGGAAGATATCTGAATGGCTATCATATTTCTCATAAAAATGTCATTAAAATCAAGATATATCACCGCAACCCTGTATTAACGGTCTTTGATTTTCTGTATTCTGATATTTTGACATCTGAGGCCCTGTTGATTCTGGAGGGATGAACATTCCTTGAATGTGCTTTTCAAATGCAAAGCAACCAACCCAGTGCTCATGTCCCAAGCTCTCACACTGGAGGCATTATCTTTCTGCCTCATTACCAGGGTCAAGTGCCAGACAATCAGGGATAGCCAGTGTGTCCCAGAGGCCTGAATTTATTCAAACCAGCCAATTTAAACCCACTTAACCTGCTTCACCTATTCCTTCCTGCAGAAACCACAATAAAGGCTCCTATTCACAGTTGCTCTGCTTCCTTTGCCTCCTGACCACACTGGTGCTTCCCGAGGTGGCTCCCAGGGCATGGCATGCCTCCTTCTCTGGGGACTGTGAGAAACAAACTGTCTTTACAAAGGTAGTCATCTCCTGATTTATTGGCCTTATGGAACCTCAAATTTCCTCTCAGTATATACTCTATTTCAAAACAACCCTGCCAGAATAATGAGAGGGACTGACAATACAATTTGATGAGGAAGTGGGGAAGCTGGAACTCACACGTGCAGGCAGAAGCTACTAAAGCTAAGCATATGCCCACCCTATGAACCAATAATTCCACTCCTATTTCCACAGAAATAGTGCTCATGCATAAAATAGTGCTCAGAAAAGTACAAGAATGTTTATAAGTAGCTTTAATCAAAATAGCCAACGATTGGTGATAACCAAAATGGCCACCAGTAGGAGAGTGGACCAAGACAGCAGGGCTTCCTTCCCCCACCCAGTGGGATACAAAACAGGTGCAAAGAGCAGCCTCTGGCTGCACAAAGCTAGGCAAGTGTGAAGTGAAAGCCAGACCCAGAGGGCAGTGGTGGTCTAAATGTATCAAGTTCAAGAACAGGGGAAGTGACCCAGAGTGATTGAGATCAAAACAGTGGTTAATTTCTGCTGTGGGAGAGGGCACCATGATGTTTTGGACATTGGGATTGTTTTCTATCTGGACCTGGGTACGGCCATGTGGGTATTTATTTATGTAAAAAAACAAATGCTCACTTAAGATTTGTTCATTTTGTGATGTCAATAGCACTTCAATATAAAAGAAAAAAAGTAAAGGAGACCTAAATCTGATCATGTCACTGCTTTGCAGAAACTTTCTGGCCTTTGCAGGCCCTGGACCAAAGGGTGGACTATGAAGCCCAGGGTTCTAACTCTATTGGGCTGCTCTGTCCCTCAGTTTCCTCACTTGTCATATGGGTGGCCCTCCAGAAGGTACTAGAGTTTGGAGTGGCTGAGCTGGAGGAATATTGGATGGGGACACCTGGGGGAGGGGTGGTGAGAGGATGGGGAAGTGTGAGGAATAGGCAGGGGCTGGCTGGGGAGGGAGGAGGTTGGGGGTAGGGCAGGAGGAGATCTGTCCTATGATCACTGCTCAGTGCTGGACAGCACAGCAGGAAGGTATCCAAGAGGTGTCTGAGGTGCTTGCCAGTCCCAGAGGTGGGAACTGGGACCTGGCACCTGGAAGCTGGAGGAACTACATACAAGATGAGAGTCACTGGAGCTGGACCTTACCCAGGAGACCTGGCCTTCAGCTAGAGCCTCCTGGATGACTGATGAAACTGTCAGACACTGGCATGATTCTGCATGATAAGCTGATCCAGCTTTGAGCCCCCAGTAATGATTTTATATGTCAACTTGGCTAAGTCAAACATTTTTCTAGATGTGTCTGTGGAGGTGTTTTTTTAGATAAGATTAATAATTTTTATAACCTTTAAATTGTCTGTAAATCAATACATTTCTGTATTTTTTAAAGTATAGTTTATTGATTATGCTATTACAGTTGTCCCATTTCCCCCTTCACTCCTCTCCACCCTACACACCCTCTCCCACCCACATTCCCCCCCTTAGTTCATGTCCATGTGTCATACTTACACGTTTTTTAGCTTCTACATCTCCCATACTACTCTTGCCCTCCCTCTGTCTGTGTTCTACCTACCATCTATGCTGCTTATTCTCTGTACCTTTTCCCCATCTCTCCTCCCACTCACCTGTTGCTAACCCTCTATGTGATCTCCATTTCTGTGGTTCTGTTCCTGTTCTAGTTGTTTGCTTTGTTTTAGGTGTGGTTGTTAATACTTGTGAGTTTGCTGTCATTTTACTATACATGTTTTTTAATCTTCTTTTTCTTAGATAAGTCCCTTTAACATTTCATAAAAGAAGGGCTTGGTGATGATGAACTCCTTTAACTTGACCTTATCTGAGAAGCACTTGATCTGCCCTTCCATTCTAAATGAAAACTGCTGGATAGAGCACCCTTGGATGTAGGTCCTTGCCTTTCATGACTTGGAATACTTCTTTCCAGCCCCTTCTTGCCTGCAAGGTCTCTTTTGAGAAACCAGCTGACAGTCTGATGGGCACTCCTTTGTAGGTTACTGTCTCCTTATCTCTTGTTGCTTCTAGGATTCTCTCCTTCATTTTGATCTTGTGTAATGTAATTATGATGTGCCTTGGTGTGTTCCTGCTTGGGTCCAAGTTCTTTGGGACTCTCTGAGCTTCCTGGACTTCCTGGAAGTCTATTTCCTTTGCCAGATTGGGCAAGTTCTCCTTTATTACTTGTTCAAATAACTTTTCCACTTGTAGCTCTTCCTCTTCTCCTTCTGGCACCCCTATAATTCGGATGTTGGAACGTTTAAAGATGTCCTGGAGGTTCCTAAGCCTCTCCT
>CM052547.1:48808400-48861031 GCA_028533065.1 Trachops cirrhosus | reverse complement strand
GGGGCAACCCAGTTGCTGAGTTGTGATGTAGTATGTCGGGCAGGGGTGGGTCTGAGAGGGAACAATGGCGCTTGCTCCGCTCTCTGCTGGATTTCAGTCACTTCTGCCGCTTGGTTGTAGGACTTCCATACAGTTCAATTTTCTGCCAGTACTGGTTGTTTTTTTGTTTCTGAATTTTTGTTGTCCTTATTTTGGTTGTGCAAGGAGACATAGTGTGTCTACCTATGCCTCCATCTTAGCCAGAAGTCCCATTTCTGTATTTTTTATCAATATTAGCAAAAATAATATTTTATATATTTTTGTGTATGTTTTTTAATTTAGGCTTTATTTTTTTTCCATTACCCTTTAGTCCCCTTACACCCTTCTCCCTCTAGCAATCACCACTGTTGTCCATGTCCATGAGTCGTTTTTGCTTTTTGCTCAACCCCTCTCTATCTTTTCATCTCCGCCATCCTGGCTGTCATCCTGCTCTCCATCATTAAATCAGTAGATTGAGTAAAGCAGCTAACCCTCTATGATATAGGTGAGCCTCACCTAGTCAGTTGAAGGCCTCAGTAGAGGAAGACCTTCTCCAAAAAAGAGAGGATTCTGCCAGACCATTGCCTTTGGACTCAAGTGATAGCAGCAGCTCTGCTTCCTTAGGTTTGCACCCTGCTGTCCTGCCTGCAGAATGTGGATTTGCCAGCCCCTCAATCACATCAACCAATTAAATTCTCTTTCTTTCTTTTCCCTGGATCTAAACCTGCCAGCCAGCTGTCCTGGCTCACCACATGGCTCTCCAGGCCCTCATCACTCTGGCCCAAAGTGGTCCAGAGTCCATGAAGAGGGGAGCATCCTGGCAGTGGCCCTGGCACTGTGGAGGCAAATGCCAGTTAACCATTTGATGCTGTAGTTAGGGCCCGACCCCAAAATTCATCTTGTGAATTTTATTCCAGCCAGCATGAAGATGTCAGAGGCAAGACAGGCCACCAGGGAAGCTTGAACCATGGCTAAAAAGGACTGCCTTTGGACCCACCCTGGCAATATTGCTAATGGAGAAATAGTGATATGTGCAGATCAGCTCCCCTTTCAAAGGAAGGGTGGGCATAAGAAAATCTCCTTTGCTTGTGTTTAGGTTGAGTCATAAGGACATACCAGTACTCTTTTGACCTACATATGGTTCAATGTACTATTTGCTTGAAAATGGCTGAAAAGACATACAGGAAATAATAAAATTCATCCCAGCACTGCTTGTGGCTCCCTGGGCCAATAGCCTTGAAGGAGGTACACAGGGACCTGTCTCAGCTTTTACACCTTCTATAGAGTTGTGATATTTGTGAATGTTTCAGTGAGAGAGCAGCAACTGGGTGCTCCAGCAACCAAACATATGCCCATCCTATGAACCAGGTGGGGTGGATGGAGGACAGCTCTGGCCTTGGAGGTAAAGGAGTGGAGGGACAGATTTGCACTGGACCATGGATCTGTTTGGGGTTTCTGTTTTCCCTCATTGTGTTTTTTGGAAAATTTGAAAGTAACCATCATACTTAAATCTGGGTGATTTTATAATGTCTAGACTTCTGGCTTCTCTTGACCAGCTCTGGAGCTGTGGCCCCTGGGCCAGCACTCCCTGGTGACAGAGTGCTGGCAGGGGGCATGTGCCATCCTGTTCTGTCTTTCCACCTGGCTGCCTTCATCTGTCCACACCTGACTAGTCTACTAGCACCTGAGTGGGCCACCCCAGGCTTAAGTTTACTGAATCAAGCGGAAATAAACCTTTCTTGAGAAAACCTCCTGATTTTCCAACTGAAGTCAGACTGTACTCATATACCCTTCAGTATGGGAACAGCCCCTCCTCACACTCTTCCCCTCAGGGAGTCTGGGCCATCCTGGGTACTCCTGGCCTGGAACCATTAGGGAGTACCCCACCCCAGGCCCCAGCCACCTTGCAGCTCTCCCAAGTCCACTCACCCTTTGGGGTCCAGCCCAACACTCACACTGGGCTGTCTCTCCTGCTGGAGGCTCATGGCGCTGGTCAGGATCTGCTCTGCCTGTACCACCTGCAGCACTTTCCAGGGCTTCCTTGGGCCTTGCCCCTCTGGAGGAATCAGAGGAATAGTTTCTATGGGCTCCCAACCCAGGGTGGGGGGCCTCCAGTCTGGGGCAGCCACATACCTCTGGAGCCTGTCTTGCCCTTGATCCCTGGTCCTACAGGAAGCAAGGGAGGGGTCCCATATAGCCTTGGCTAGAATCAGGCCAGCTGCAACACTGTTTGGGGGCATAAGGGTCCCCCGGGTCCCTCAGTGGCAGAAGGAAGGAGGTGCATAGGAGGAAAGTCCCTAGGGTTTGAGTTGAGATTCAGCCCCACTTCCCCAAGTAGATGCTTAGGTTGAGCCACCAGAGGCTAAGAGGAGGCTGCTGCCCTAACTGGAGCTCTGTGAAGTATAGAAGGGTCCAAATCCATGGCCTGTACACCTCCAAGGCCTCTGCTGGCTGGACACAGGGTGTAGGTGGACCCAGGGACCCGTACTCTCTTTTCTGCTACCTTTGTCCCCTTGTGTGGAGAATAGAGTGTTCTCTTTGGGGGCCTCAGCGACCTCGACCTCCTCAGCCTGTTTGAGAGCCAAGTGCTTCTTCTCTTGTTCTTCCAACCACTCCTTGGGTGACAGTTTATACAGGAAATCCTTGTAGACCTTGTAATGTTGCAGAGTGTCTTCAAATTTGGAGATTTCGCTAAACCAGGGAAGGGGACAGGTGAGGTCAGACTCTGCCCGTGATCTCCTTACCACCCAGAGGGGACCCAGTGCACTCTGGCCAAGAAAGACAGCCACAGAAACACTTGTGCCAGGGACAGTATGCCCACCCTCCTGGGATCAATGTGTGTTATGCTTCCAACAGAGTGACAGTTCTCAGGAACTCTGTCTGCCCCTCTCAGGGGGGAGCCTGGGGTCCTTGGAGCCATGTTTGCCCTGTGTCTTGGTGGTGTGGTCTTGGGAAAGTCACTGAACCTCTCCTGGCCTCAGTCACCTCATCCATAAAATGGACAGCAGCCTGCAGGGCTTTGGAGTCCTGACATGTTTAGGGTTCAGTGTTAAAATGATGAGGTTTGTGTTGTGGGGGAGCTCTTTGGCTAGGGGAGAAGTGATGGAGGAAAATGTGGGCAGGCCAGCCCAAGCTCAGTTTGCCTCTGACCTCACCTTTTGATGTTCATGATCTGAGTGGTCAAATCTCGTATTTCAGTGATCTTCTCCATCTTCACTTTGGTCTCCTTCTCTGCTCTGGAGGTTGGGATGGGGGCAGAGAGACAATCTCAGACTTTAAAGAGAGGCATCCACACTGCCTTCAGGCAGAGCTGGAAGTGGGGGGACTAGCAGGGGGGTGGGTTGGGGTCAGGATTGAGGCAGGGTCAGGGGGCAGGGGTAGGGGTAGGTGTGGAAGCGGGAGCTGGGGCTGGGTCCCAGCTAGGTTAGGTGGGTGTGCACAAGCCCAGGGGACTCTCGGGGGATGGTGCATGGCCAGCCAGCTCCTCTGGCCACAGGCTCACGCTCTCAAGGCCTGCACTGAGCTGCGGTCATTCTCCCTGAGGAACTCATCGAACAAAGCTGAATCCTTCTCCAGGGACTGCTCAGCCCGCTCCAGCTCTGCCTCCTCCTTAGTTGCCAGCATCTCCAGCCGCTGGATCTCACTCCGCTTCATATCCAGGGCATACTGAGGGCCACCAGAGCAAGAATCATGCTCCTCACAGGGATAGCCCACCAGGGGCCCCTTCACAGGAACAGATGGACCTACCTGGATGAGGAACATTTGCCGTTTCTGGTTGATGTACTTGTTTATGTTATCAGATTCCCCTTTCTTTTCTGCAATGAGAGAAGGGAGGCATCTAGAGGGGTGGGATGGGCAATGGGAGACAGACCCAGGTTCTCAGCTGCAGATGGTACATAGCCAAAAGTGGGGAGCCAGTCGGCTGCTCCTGGTACAGTGCTGTGCTGCAAGGTCCAGGTTATTACAGGGACCATAGGAGAGCAAGCCTTTTCTCCAGCAAAAGGAGAGAAGGCTCTGCTGATATATCTTCAATGCCTGGAGATGGGTCCAGGTGGGAGAGCCTCTCTTGCACTCCTCTCACCTGGAATGAGACTCTGGACACCCCTGCCCTAGAAAGTCTTACCCGGCTGGACTTCATTAAAAAAGGCCTATTGCCCAGGACCTGAGAGAAAAATGGGGCAGTATGATCTCTACTTGGGGTACCCTAAGTCTCCAGGGCCCAATTTGGGCAGCAGCTAAGTCTACACAGCCAAGGTTTAAGACAGGTGGGAGGATGTTAAGGTGAGCATCTGAATGACCTTCCAGAATATAAGCAGAGAGGCAGCACAATGGGTCCAAGGGCTGTGGGAACCTCTTTCCTTGACCTTTCTGGAAAGGAAGACCTAGATACTCCCGAACTTTGGAGACCCTGGGGACTATGGGAAAGTGTGGGACCATGTGGCTGTCTTGCCTCTCAAATCTCCTTTCCAGAGGAAGCTGGTGTGGTGCAGCAGTCCTATTTTAAGTCTAAATGCCTGGCAGCGAACCCACTAGGTCACGGTCTCACTGGTCTACCCTGGGAAAGTCTCTGCCCTTACGGACACCCAGCTTTTCCCTGGAGGCCAAAACTGGACCACTGATGAGTCTTTGTATCTAAACCCACTGGGTCCAGCCTTCCCTATTAAGGTGCCATCTGCCTTTCCTAGGTCTTAGGAATGGAGGGTGGAGACAGAAAGGAAACATGCTGTACTGCTTCCCCCATGCAGAACTTGGCACACAATTATCACAGCAAGGTCAGGGCTTCCTACCTCAAAGAAAAAGCCATGGGTGTCAGGGTGGAGGCTGGGAGTTTCCTTATGTTGATATTCACATCCAGTACACTTGTACTCACTGGGGGTTTCAGGACTCTCTGATCCCAAGCTACTTCTTTCTAGTTTAGTGACATACTTTATTATCTAGTTTAGTGACATACTTTATCATCTGAAAACACATGCGTTTTCATTACTTAAGATTTCCTACTGGGTCACAAAAATAACAGAGCGCATGCACACACAGTTCTTTCTTATTACATGCAATGTCTGGTGACACTGAATTCCACAACCATGAGGTGGCTACTATCATTAGCCAGGAGAGGAAACTGCCCTGCCATGCAAAGACATTAGCTAAGTTGCCCAGGATGGTGCAGCCCTTAAATGCTGAAGCTGAGATCTGACCCCAGGCAATCTAGTTCTACATTGACTCGCTTTTTTATCTCTACATTAAATGCACATGCATAAATCCTTGCCTGAGGACATGTTTTCTATTGCCTTTTTTTTTTTGTAGTAGTAGTAGAGAGAGGAAGGCAGAGAAAGAGAGTGAGAGAAAAACATTGAGGTGATTGTGAGAGAGAAACATCCATTGGCTGCCTCCCATATTGCCCTGACCTGGGATCTAACCTGCCACCCAGGTTTGTACCCTGACTGGGAATAGAACTCACAACGTTTTGGTGTATGGAAGGATGCTCTGACTAACCGAGCCACCCAGCCAGGGCAAGATGCTTATATTTTATACAGCCTGCATTCACTGTGTATAGTCAACACTCAGAATGCATGCAATACTGGGATTGAAAGGGTTTAGACTTGCACTCCAGCTAGAGTTGATCATTGTGACCCTGGACAAAGAAGACCCTTCTTTCCCACTGCACCGAAGCCCCGCCTCTCCAAACACTTTTAAAGCACTGCCCTCTCAGGCAGCTCAGATCCCAGGTTGGCAAGGAAGGAGCAGCACCTTTGGTCACCGAGAGCTTCCAGGCGGTGTGGTAGCGGAAGGCACGTAGCTGCTCGGCCTCTGCATGCGCCTCCTGGTCCTCTGTCTCATCCTCCAGCTGCAGCTCACGCCGCAAGCTGTTGTGCTTGGCCGACACTTTGGATGAGTATGTCATCTTCTCATGCACCCGCAGCACCTTCTTCTGCTGCCTCTCCTGTGGGGCGGGTCAGGCGGGGTCCCTCAAGGCCAGCCTGCACCCAACCCCCACCTGGCCACCCTCCACCCTGTCCCGCCCCGCCTGGGTCTCCTTCCCTCTGTGTTGCTTGGTCCAAGGGTAGCATGGACTTGAGGTGGTGTGCACTTAGCTTGGGCAGGCTTGGGGGTGCGAAGGAGGAAAGTGCTCTTTGGAAATCTGGCTGCTGCTTGTGAAGGGAAGAAAGAGCAGGGGCAGACCTTGGTCCTGGATACTCACTGAGTGAGACTTACTCCTCTCCTGATCTCTGAGCAGGAAGAAATCCACATCCCCGGACATGTGGAAAGGATTAGCTGAACTGTCAGAAACTATCACAGACTCTGTGGAGAGATATACCTCATTGGAGAGACAAGCCAGCTCTTCCAAGCTGAGGTCTGTGCCCCTGGGGTCCTGGTGCCCTCCCAGCCCAGCGCAGGGAGCTTGAGTGAAAGCATGTGCAAATGGCAAATGTTCTCTTGGGTCCATTTGTGCCTAAAATCTACCCCTGGACCTTCCAGCTCCCTAAACTCAGCTGTCTGGTTAACCTAGTTGGAGTTGGGCGTCTGTCCTTGACTTCGCAAAGACACCTTGTGAATACGACCCCTCCTGTGTCTCAGATATCTGCTAAATCCTTGGCCCTCTGTCCTCTCCCATTAAAGTCTCAGTGGACGATGTGAGTAGGTGGGGTTGGGGGAAAGGGGATGGAAAGATACTTTGCTTTGGGTGATGGGCGCATGATGCAGTATGCCAATGATGGTTTGTTGAGATTTTTTGTGAACCAATGTCACTCCAATAACTTCAAAATAATAAATAAAGTCTCAGGAACCCCTACTCTGTAGAGGAAGGAAGCAAGAGCTTGCTGACTCCGGAGCTGAGGTGCTTGCCTGCAAGTGGGGAGGGGACACTCAATGTGAATATGCCTTGTTTTTACAGGAGTCTCCACCAGCCTCCCAAGGAAGGACTGGGCCTGGGGGTGGGTGACAGCAATGTGCCTGAGGCCTGGGGAGGCAGTGCAAGAATTTGAGAGGTAGGGACTACCAAGGACCCCAATTCTGCTACTCCCCCAACCTCAGGGCTTGGGGAGAGGTTCCCACAGCTCAGGTATCAGGGAGGACTGAAGCCAAAAGGCACCAAACAAAGGGCTCAAGAATATGGTTACTTTCTCCCCCTACCCTTGTTCTAAAAGAAACAGGGTTCTTTGGAAACAAAGTAAAACAAACCAAAGAATTCTTGAAAGTGAAAGAATGTGAAAAAAGGAAAAAGTATTGACTTTGAATCATCTGCAGGTAACATTTTTTTAGGGTATTTTCTTCTAGTACTTTTCAACACACCTTTTAAATAATTCCATATATTCCGTAAAAAAACACTTGACCATCATCAGTCCCCTCTGAAATGACTAATTCCTTTTGGAACTTGTAAGCAAACCTTAAGAGCTACAGTGACACACTATGTCATCAGGGGACATTCAGCACTGGGATATCCTGAGGACATTGCCAACTACTACTGACTTGTTTTGGGGAGCTGATTTTCCAAAGGGAGACTAGAGGCCAAGGGCTGTGGGCAACCTTCTAGGTGTCTTTCTCACAAGCAGAAAGAGGGCACTGTTAAAGGGATTCAAAGTTATGATAGTCTCAAAATACCTGTACACAAGATACTTATTAATTACCAAGGGAAAAGGAGCTTTACAGTGAAGAAGTCTGGTAGACTCCATGTCACTCAAGCGACCAAAGTGAACATTGGTGAGAGAAAAGTTGGCACTCTCTCCAAAGGGAACCCAGGACATCACTCAGACATTCTTGCCCAGGATGCTTCCTTTGCAGTCTGTCCTGAGGAGGGGTCAGAAAAGCCCAAAGTCATAGGCATTCTACAACATCTTTGTACTATTCTTTTTCACCTTTTCTGTAAGACTTAAACCCTGTCAAAACACAAGTTTAAAAAAATTGAGGCCCTGGCTGATGTAGCTCAGTGGATTGAGCGTAGGCTGTGAACCAAAGCATTGCAGGTTCGATTCCCAGTCAGGGCACATGCCTGGGTTGCAGGCCAGGCCCCCAGTGGGGACCACACCACATGAGAGGCAACCACACATTGATGTTTCTCCCTCTCTCCTTCTCCCACCTTCCCCTCTCTAAAAAATAAATAAATAAAATCTTTAAAAAAATTAAGTTATATTCAGAATGAGAAGAATAAAGGTTATCTGTTCCTTGGCCCAACTGCTGGAAGGAAGTTGGAAGGAAGGGCCTCCAGTCAGTTCTTGACCTGGCTGGTGAGGAGGGAGCAGAGCCTGCACTGTGGCAGAAGATGGCCCACAACAGGGAGGAACACAGGAGCTGGCCTGAGGCCCATCAGGGACCTCTGAATAGGAGGGCCAGAGATGGGACAAAGGCTCATGCAAGATGCGGGTGAGGGGATCTGGGGGACAGGAGACCATTATAGGGGCTTGTGCAGATTTGACTTGAAGTGGGTTCTTTTTCCATGTCTATTCATGACTTTCTTTTGTATACTGACTTTGATTCTGACAGACCCCAAGAGACACTTCCAAAGGGTGCCTCTCAGCCTGAGTCATCTAGGGAGGTAGATGGAGATGGTGATCCATGTACTTGACTCCCCACACAGTAGGTCCCTCTCACCACCAGAAAAGACATAACAAATTTAGAAATGGTGGACAGCTCTGGACAACAAGAAGGGGTGACATCAGGGGGCAGAAACTGGTAGGGAGCTCAGAGGAAGAGAAGGCAGACAGGATAGGGTTAAGCAGGGGGAAGAACAGTCCAATATAGCTCCAGGAGGAGGGCACAGAGGTGGAATGGCTCTTGGCAACAGAAAGGGGTAGGAGGGGCCTGGACAAAATTGCCACAGCCATTGTCTTCCTCAGTCCACACCTCAGTCTCTCTCTCTCTCTCTCTCTCTCTCTCTCTCACTCTCTCTCTCTCTCTCTCTCTCTCTCTCTCTCTCTCTCTCCCCCTGTTCCTGGCCACCAATGAACAGAGGCATTTGCCATAAATTCAGAATGGTAAGGACTGATTCTGGGTCACAGTGACAGAGGAACTAAGAGTCTTTATGTCCCCAAACTGGGTGGCAGCACCTCCCAGTTTCCATCAGAGAGACTCATATGACAGTTAATAAGCACTGAGCATTACCCTTGGCCAGGATGAGGATGTTACATGACTTAACTTTAATAACAACCTATGAGGTGGGAATTATTGTTACCCCTAATGAGGAAACTGAGGCACAGAGAGTTAAGAATCTCACTCAAGGCTATGTAGCTATATGCTTTGTGGAGACTGGTTCTGACAACAGAGTTTGCATTTGCAGTTAAGTGAGTAGGGGATGTTATTAGATAATCAGTGTATTATTGTGGAAATAAGCTCACAACCAAGAGTGGCAATCATTTGAAGCAAATCATCCCAGAAGTGCAAAGTTAGTTTAACATTTATAAGCCAATCAGTGTAGTATACCCCATAACAGAATGAGAGAGAAAATTATATGATCATTTCAATAGATGAAGTTACAAGTATTTCATAAAATTAAAAACTCACTTTGAATAAAAGTCTTAGCAAACTAGGAATAGAGGAGAGTTCCACAGTCTGATAAAGGGAAGTGGAGTGGACCCCAGAGATATCTGTGCCTGAATCCCTAAGCCTATGGCTATATTCCCTTATATGGTAAAAGGGACTTTGCAGATGTGATTAAGGACCTAGAGATGGGGAGATGATCCAGGATCATCCAGATGGGATGCCCAGTATAATCACAAGGGTCATTATAAGATGGAGGCAGGAGGTTCAGAAGCAAGAGGAAGAGGTGTGATGAAAGAAACAGAGGTTGAAGTGATGTCATGGAGATTGGGAGATGCTACCAATACTGTTGGCTTTGGAAGAAGGGGCCACAAGCTAACGAGTGCAGACAACTGGAAAAAGCAAGAAAAGGGATTCTCCCTCAGAGCCTTCAGTAAAATTGCAGCCCTGGGATACCTTGATGCTAACCCTGTAAGATCCCTTTCAGACTTCTGATCTCCAAAGTCATTAGATAAGATATTTGTGTTGTTTTAAGCCACTGAATTTGTGGTAATTTGTTACAGCAGCAATAGGAAATAAATATAGGTATGTATAAGAAAGTTCTAGGTGAAATATTGAATGTCCCTTCCCACCCCAAGATCAGAAATAAAGCATGGAGACCTATCTTTGAACTTCTTTCTACTCAACATTGCAGCAAGGTTAGAAAAAACAATACAAGGTATAGGATTGGAAAGTAAGGGAAAATCATGTCTTTCAAGGTGACATAACCATATAGCAGAAAATAAAAAATCTACAAACAAAATGTTTACAATTAGATTAATTAAAATGGTTTATAAATCTTAACTGTGAAATTAAAATAAAACTTACAGAAGATACAATAAGCAGAAATCTTTATGACCTTGGTGGGGTGGGGGGTTGGTCAACAACAGAACACAAAATGTACGAACCATGAGAAAATGTTAAATTGAACTACATTAAAGTTAGGAACTCTTGTTCACTAAAAGGCACCATCAAGAGACTGAAAACACAAGCTACAGAGTGGGGGAAGGCATTTGCAAGGCCTAAAACCAGTGAATGACTTATATTCAGAATATGTGAAGAGTTCCTAGAAATCATTAAAATAAGAAGACAGACAACCCCATAGAAAAGTAGGCAGTAGACAGAAACTGGCATTTCATAACACAGAATCATCAATGGCCCATAAACAGGTAGTCACTCTACTTGGTAACCAAGGAACATAAGATACTAATACATAGCTAAATGACCAGGTAATATTAAAAGGACCAATAAAGTGCCAAGTGTTGGAGAGGATGTGAAGCAACTAGAATTCACACCTGTTGGTGGAATTGTGAATTGGTATAATTGCCCTGGAAAGCTGTCCAGCGCTAACTACTGAAGCTAAACATATGACCAGCAATTCCTCTCCTTCATAAATACCTGGAGAAATGAGTGCTCATGTCCCCAAAATAACATGTGCAAAAATATCAATCGCACTGTTATTTGTGATAGCTAACAACCAGAAACAATCCAAATGTTCATCAACAACGGCGAAGGAACTTCTGTTACATGTGTCTCACAGAAGTGATGTTGAGTAAAGGAAGCCAGATCAAAAAAGCACAAAGTGATTTCATTTATGTGAAGTTCAAGAATGAGTAAAATGATTCTGTGATAGCAGACTATTGGCCATCTTTTGGGGAAAGAGAACTTCTGAGGAGATGGAAATGTTCTAGATGGTGAATGGATGAAGGGTAAAAAGATTTATTCACTTGTCAAACTGTATACTTGAGATTTGTTCTTTTCATTTTATGTGATATGTCTCAGTGAAGAAACAAAACAAATCCGAAACCGAGACCCTACACCCTTAGTTTAACAATCAGTTCAGCACAAGCACCTATGAGTAGAAGAAACTATTGGGTGAATGCCTCATGAGGATCTGTGAGAGAGGGTCAGGTGGCTACCATTTGAATTACCATTGCAGCATGGCCAGCATTGAAGCAGCTGGATGTGTGGGCTTCTTATGAAAGGTAGTAGGAAGCACACTGCCCAACTAGGAAGGAGCTGTGGACAAAATGTAACATGGATCTATTCTATGAAACATCTGTTGTCCAATTTGAGGAAATATGAGGAACAGGGAAACAGTTATAATGACAGCACCAGTAAGCAGACACATAACCAAGGACATTCTACAGGATAATTAACACTATTTTTCCAACAACTCAAGGCACAGAAAATGAAAGGATGTGAGGGTGTGGCTGTGCTAGATTAAGAGAGATGGGAGCTATTTCTATCTCCTTTGAATCTCAATTAAAACAGATCTTGGAGGAAGGCATTTCCTTGATAAGTAAGTAAATCTGATGATGGTTAACTTCATTGTGGGCTTGTAAGAAAATGTTCCTATTTTTAAAAAATTCACATTGAGATATGTAGGGATGAAATGACACTTCTGGAATTAACTTTAAAATCTTTTGGCAAAAACCAAAAAGGAGAAACGGGATAGATGAAGCAAAAGTGGCAAGCTTGTCTACTGTCCAATCTGGTACTAGGCTTGTCAGTTCATGTGAGTTCACTGGACTTTAGTCTCTACTTCTGGGCAGGTTTGTATTTTAATCAAAAGAGGAAATGGGGGCTGGGGTAGGTTGAGAGGAGGGAGCTTGGCCTGTGAAGGACAGGCACAGGGAACATGCTCATATCTGCACACTTCTGCAGAAGGACCAGACTGCCCTGTAAGCCCAGGAGTGTTGGGGGTGGTTGGGGGCAGTGCAGAAACCAGGAGGAAGTCCAGTAAGCCAGGATGTGTAGCAACAGAACAGGGGATCAGAGGATGAGGTACAAGCAGTTAGCTGCCTACCCTTCTTCCTCCTAACAGGTGGCTGTCACATGCCTAGCTGAAAAGCTACACTTCTCAGCCTCCCTTGCAGACACTGGTGACCCTGTGACAAATAAAATATAGTCAGAAATCATTGGGTGGAGTTTATGGAAAAGATATTTTCTGAGGCAGGTGGACAGTTTTGCTCTTCCCTTTGGTCCTTCTCCCTGTCTGGAATGAGATGTGATGGCTGGAGCTGCAGCAGCCATTTTGTGACCATATGACAACCTTGTGTTTGAAAGCCCTACAGTTAAAGATAGTAGAAGAGAAAGATTTAGGATATGGTCACCTGGATAATTTTGTAGAATTGCTATTGGTGGAGCCTCATGGAGTCATGGACTGCCCCCCACACTTCCCATTATTGGAAGAAAAATATTCTGCTTTGTTTATGTTCTTGTTATTTCAGCTTTCAGTAACCCATTTTCTAATGGAAACAGAAGCATTTCCTTCTGCTTTTCACACTGGAGACTAGGTCTTAGGGCACCTGGAGCTGAGAGAGAAAGTGAAAGTCCCCACCACCTGGGACTTCAGCTCCCTGCTCTTTAGGTACCTTTGCCTTTTTTCCTCTGCTTCTTTTTTTCTTCCGTGATTGTAGGAGAACAGTTGTCTGAGGATTCCAGGCTGTTCTCTGTGGAGACACAAAGTGAGGGCCATAGCAAATGACATATTTTGTGATAGCTGTGAAGGCAGCACAAAGCTGGGGAGAGTCTCAGACACACTATAGGGCTCCAGCCCCAGCACTCTCACCTGCTTGCTGAGTGGGCTTGGTGAGTCGCTCAGCTTCTCTGAATCTTAGTTTCCACATTTGAGATAATCATACTGACTTTGCCAGGAAATTGCAAGAATTGTGCAAGAAAATGGCCACAAAATTTCCTAGCACATGTGTCTGGCACACAGATGATTTTTTTTATGCCTTCCCTTTCATATCCTTCAATTTATTCCTGAAGAGCAGCACAGGATTATACAAGAAGGTCATGGGTCCTAAGCTTCTTCCTCCTGTCCTGTCAGCACTTTTGCTACCAACTTCCCAGGTTTTTCCATCAGGGTTAGACCCACAGACTCAGAGATTTCCATTTCCTTGTTCTCTCTTCAACTGATACCCACAGAGAAGCAGGCATTTGACCCCAGGCTTCTCCAACTCCAACTCAGGAATCTTTTGTAGCTTAGAGATCCCAGTATATGCCAGCCCAGGAGGGCAGCCAGCTTAGAGGGCACATGGGGTGGGGACTGCTGGAGAGCATGGAGGTGTGCTTTGGTGGAAAGTTCAGGGAGCTAGTCCTCTTGGGCCAGTGTGGGGGAGGGTGACCTGGAATGATGAAGGAAAAGTGAGGATCTGGAAGCTGGGGGGGTATACTTCCAAAGGCCAGGCCCTGAGCAGATGGGTCATAGGATGTGGGAAGACTGAGGATTGCTGTGGGACTGGCAGAAAGGTCAAGACCTGGAGCTGAAAACAAATGCCTCCAGGACCAAGCAGCATATATAGTGGTGAAGGGGAAGGAGACTGTAGGGAGTGGCGAGGCCTGTGAAGAACTCAGGGGTACAGGTTGCTGAATCTTTATTATTTTCTGCCTTTCTTAGTGACTATATGATTAAATTTCCAGGTAGTAAACTTTATTTAATCATATCATAAAAACCAGAAGATACCACTGTAATTTAAATAGACCCAAAATGAAAACAAGCCAAAAATCTTAATGAAATTTAATTTTTCTTAATTGAAAAAGCAACTGCACATACATAGCAAGTTTTTCTAACAATGCAGCTTTGGCATATTGACATGATGAAGATTGATATGATGTATTTCTATGATGGTAAGTCCTTACCTGAAACCCTTACTAACAGATTTTTTTATATCTACTCAGAGGTATTTTATGAATGAACTGACTTAGATATTACTTGCTTCTTCACTAAAAATACATCTGCTTATATGCTAAGACATTGATAAACCTTGAGGATATCATACGAAGTGAAAAAAGTCAGTCACAAAAGGGCAACTAATGTATGATTCCACTTATGTAAGTTCCCTAGAGGAGTCAAATTCATAGAGACAGAAAGTAGAATAGTGGGTGCCAGGGCCTGGGGAAAGGGGAAGGGAGAGGGAGTTAATGTTTAATGGGTGCAGAGGCAAGATAAAGAGAGTTCTGGAGACAAATGGTGGTGATTGTTACACAACAATGTGAACGTACTTAATGTCATTGAACTGAACATGTGAAAATGCTTTGAATGCTTAAAAATAAAAATGCTTAAATTTTATGTGTATTTTACCACAATTTTAATAAGTTAAAAAAATGCATCTGCTCAAGCACAAGCCTCATTGTTACTTGATAAGTCCCCTAGTGGACCCTGAGGTTATTTCCAAACTTCTGCGATGGTCCCTCTCCCTCACCAGGCTGAGCTGGACTATTTCCCACACACCTGGAACTTTGTCTGTCTCATAAAATTGGCACTCTCAGTTTTAATTTGCATTTTTGAATTTTGAATGAGATTGTGTTGTTTTTTCAGGTGTTAATTATCCATTTGTTTCTTTCTGTTAATATCTTTTTCCAACTTTTCTGTTGGGATTTGTAGTTTTTAAATGGTTCTTGGGAACTTTTATCTATTAAAGGACAGTAGCTCATTTGTTTGTCAGAGCTGCTGAAAATATTTTTCTTTTAGATGATTTGTCAATTATCTTTGGACTATTTATCATATCTTTTCTTCACAGGACATTTTAATGTTTGCTTAGTGAAATGCTTTAGGGTTTTGTGTCCTGCTTAAAAAGGCATTCTGAATCTGAAGGTAAAATACATTATAAAATATTCCCATGTTTTTTCTAGTGCTTTAACAAACTTAAAAATTTTTAATTAAAAATTTTTAAAACATAAGCCTACTTTTAGAATAATTCTCTAGGAGAAACAGGAAAAGATGAGCTGGCTGAAAAATATTCTCATAAAAAGTGATAAAATACACACACACTCTGGACAATGGGAGATCTGGTGTGAGCTCTGGGCATCTGAAGGTCCTCACACCTCCTGAGTCACCAGCACAGCACAGTGTGGGTTCTGCTGCTCACAAAGGAGACCAAAGACTGCCAGCTCTCTGAGCAAGCCTGCCCCTCAGTGCTTCCCCACCCCTCAACAGCCCCTTCCTTAGGGCTCCTGTAGCATAGTGCTGACAGTTGCTTTTTCCCTTTTTGTAATGGAAGTGTCTGACTTAAGCTTTGATTTTCTAGGTATCCATTTCAAAGAAGCATCCCCTTCATAGTTGGCTATATCCCAGCTATGCAGGCAACAAGACTAGAGCCAGGTACCTTTCCCACTGAGGCTCCTGTCTGAGAGATCTTAGTTGATTTCAATAACTGACCATTTGGGCTACTTGTTTGTTTTATCTTCCCTGCCTTTAAATTCCTACTCTTATCTTTAAATTTACCTATGAAGAGTGAGCTCTCAAACTCTAGGCTCCCACACTCAACCCCAAAGAAAGCAAAATCCCAGGCCCTTATGGGAAAGTGCTAGGCATGCTCTCTTCCTCTCCCTCTCCCTTTCCTCTCTGTGGCTGTGTGGCCCCAGGTGTGCAGTGTGATTTTCAGGTCCTCTAAGTAATAAAACTTTCCCCCCCAAAGTTTCCTGGTGGTTATTTCTGAAGGGCATCTTGTAACAGAAGAATCACAAAGGCTTATCCATTGTCAAAAACATTAATCATGCCCTGGCTGGTGTGGCTCAGTGGACTGAGCACTGGACTGCGAAGCAAAGGGTCATTGGTTCAATTCCCAGTCAGGGCACATGCCTGGGTTGCGGGCCAGGTCCCCAGTGGGGGATACATGGAGCAACCACACATTGATGTTTCTCTCACTCTCTTTCTCCCTCCCTTCCTTTCTAAAATTAAATAAAATCTTAAAAAAAATTAATCATTGTAAAAAAAAAATAAATGGAGCTACTTTAAAATGAGTCAGAGCTGCCACCCCAAAAGAACTGCTTTGCATGTCTTATACCTCAAAACTTTCAAATGTTAAAAACAGGTTAACTTTGGACTGGGCCTAAGCAACATCGTACCCCCAAAAATTATTTTCAAAGACAGTAAGAAAGCAGATATTGTGACTATTGTACTGATGACTACTGGACTGAATATTAAAAACTGTTTAGAATTAATATCAGTATGTGAAGTTGTCTGCACCAACAGAAATGCCTTCCTTCTGTTGGTGTAATTGTTCCCCTTCCCTTTGTCATAAATATCCATTGCTTTTTGTCCCTTAATTGGAACTACTTGGGCATCTGCCTAAAACAGTGTACCTGGATAGCTAGCTATTCTTATTGATTTCAATAAAAGCTTGTGGCTTCTCACTTTGAAAAACCCTTTTGTTTTTAGGTTAACATTACCAATAGGCTTAGACCGGGCACACAACATTTCATCAAATTATTATACTTATGTGGACTTCCTGTGTCCTGCTGGGATTCTAGTGATGGCCTTTCTCCAGCTGCATGGACCCATTCTGATAACTGTGTCCCTCCTCATTCATAACTACCCCTGAGAGCTGGCCAAACTCACCTTTTCCACTAGCCTCCCTTTGGCACCTCCCCCTATGCCAAGAATTCTAGCTTCTGGTCTGTCTGTTACCACCCCCAACTCAGACACTCACTCCACTCACTCTGGTAGGAAGCAGGTGAGGTTACCCTCTTGGGGCACTTGCCCCTCTGACATGCTCCTTCTCCTCCCCCTGTTCTGGCTTCCCTCTGGCCTGTCCAGTTGCTCTCTTCACCTCCTTTGCAAGCTTCTCCAAATGCCAGAATTCTTCAGGCTGTGTCTAGGCCATCCTCACTCTCTCTCTCAGCACCACAGCTTCAGTTTCTATTTATTGATGACACTGACACTCCTAACCTCTATTCTTCTAACCCCTAGGCTTCCATCAACAGCTGCCTCTTCTGAGTTTCCACTTAGCTGTTCCCACAGGCACCTGAACTGAACACATCCATCTGAGCTATCCACAGATGCAGTCCTCCCCTGCTCTCTGCCACCTCAGCAAAGAGCATATGGTGTGCAGGTGTTCTTAGATAAGAGATAAAGTTACCTTGACACTCCCTTCTCTCCCATGCTCATATCAATCAGGCACCCAGTCCCAGGACTCTCTTCTAAAAAGCACAGATTCCATCCAATCCACCTCCCTCCCACTTCAGCTACCACAACCCTTATTTAAGCCACTGTCTGTCTTCTGTGATTTCCTCTCCTCAGCCAGTTCTACATCAACTCCTAACCCCCACCCCAACAGCATGGTAAATCATTTAAAAATACAATGTAAAAAAAAAATCATGTGTTTTCATCCTTTGTGGTAGCCATCGTCTAAGATGGTCCTCTACTAGGGAAAGCCTTATGCCCCAGAGCCCCAAAATTCTTTAAACCAGCCAATCCTAAGCCTTCTCACCCTGCTTTATTCATTCCTTACCAGGAAAAACACAATCAAGTCTCTGCCCTGAGTTCCCTGCTCCCCCTGCCTCCTGAGCACCCTGGTGCTTCCCTGCATGACCCTGTGTGGTGTGCCTCCCCAAACCTGAATAATAATGAAATCTACATGTTAAAACAATAGGAACCACACTCTCCCAGCACCTGACCTGTTATGATATCAATAGGACAACCAGTCCTCTTTGCACTTGCCCTGTGGCATTTGCTGCTGAGGGACCCTGGCCAACTCTGATTAATGGGACAGGGTATGATGATAGCTTACTCAGCCTCCACCCAGCCAATGTTTACAGTCACTTTCTAAGTGTCTGTGATGCTGCAGGTGCTGTGATGTCTTCTGGGAGTCAACATTCTAAACAAGTAACACACAAAAATAAGAGAGTTGGGCGGTGATATGTGTTATACAGAAAAAAAGCAGGGTAAAAGGCAAGTGAGAGAGATGTTCCAGTAAAGAGGGCAGTCGGAGAATCTCAGTGAGGTGGGACATTTGAATAGAGACCTGAGGGAAGTCAGCATGAGGTAACTGAGGCAAAAGAAGCAGATGGAGTGCTGTGGCTATCCCTTTTCTGACAGTGTGGCATGAGCTTAGAGAGTATGGGAAGATGAGGCTAGAGAGGTGGCTGGGGCCCCACGAGCCATGGAAGGACCTTGGATTTCATCAAAAGAGCAATGTGAAGTCACATAAAGGGTTTGAACAGGGAATTATAAGATTCAAGGTGTGATTTTTGAGCTTGGAAGCTGCCATAGCTGGGGTTAGGCTGGTAACAGCTGGTAGGGATGTAGATTTCTGGGCCTTGGATGTTGAAGGGGACAGAGAGGAGTAAGGGAGACTCCCCAGTTATTGACTTGAACACCTGGGTGACAGTTAGTGATGGGATACCTGGCGATGTGGCAGGGAGGGATAGAAGTTTGTGGTAGTTTACTCTGCCACTAGACACTCAAGGGATTGCAGAGTAGGCAGCCAGGTATGAGTGTGGAGTTCAAGGGAGAGGTCAGACTGTATATTGGAACTGGGGCATCAATATTTTTAAGTCACTGAGATTGGGAATCCTCCTAAAGCCTCTGTGGGTCAGGTAGAGCTGGGATGTAGTCAGCTGTGCTGTGCACATGTATCAAATGTACAGAGTGGGTGTCAGGGTTGAACATCCCTTCCCCTTGACAATACTCCATGGACCAGAGAGCACTTAGATGTTAAATCTCACACCTGGGGTCACAGGTGACTCCTGAGTGTTTGAATTAGGCATGCAAAGAGGCTTCAGGAATACTTTAACCAATTGATTTTAGTTACTTTTTAAAGTATGTACATGTGTGATACATGCTAGAAACCCCTGTTTAAATAAGTTTAAGTTCTAAGGCAGCACTGAGTCACTGGCCACATTTTTCTTTCTTAGTAATGCATAAAATAATGCTGGTCTTTTAGAGCCTGAAGACCCAGCCCTAGGGAATTTGTGGGTTAGGGTCACTGAGCAGTACAGGCATCTGTAGAGGAGGCTGAGAAAGGGAAGAGAGCAGAGGCAGTTGGGAAGTGTGGCTGCTTGGAAGCTGAGGGGAAGAAGCACCTTGAATAGGTAGAGGTGGTGTGGCTGTCACAAGTTGGTTATTTTGGTATTTAGATGACTTTCAAATCAGTATTGCAGAATTCCCCTGAAGCACCAATGGTCCACCAGGCATAATGGTGCTGTAAGCTATGCCAAAACCTGATCCACCATTCCCAGAGAGCCTACCTGCTGCCTCCACCTCCAGTCCCTCACCTAGTCTCCCCTGTGGCAGCTGCCCTGCTCTGGGTCTTCATTTGCTTACCCTCCTCTCACCAACCAGGGCATTGTTTTGCTTGCAAGCCTTGAGCACCTGCCCACTGCCCACTGAGGCCCAGTATGGTGTATGGGCCCTCTGTGATTGTCTTCAACTTACCTTTCTATCTATTGGTGTGGCCCTCCCCCACAAGCCCACCTTTGTTCATTTACCTGCAGTTCCTCCCAGAGTGTCTCTTCCCCTTGAGCAGGTGCTCAAGTCCAGCCATCAGCCTGGATCTTCAGGGGAGCCCTTCCGCAGGACCACAGGAACTCACATGACCATGTGCTAAATTCTATACATGCTGCATAATCCTCCTTTCTCAGGAACAGAGAAAAATGAGGAAACTGAGACTCAGAGGGTTCAGTGTTACCTCAGGTGCAGCTGGGTTTCAGTGCCCTGCTTGCCCCTAACCACTGGCTTGGAGAAAGTTTTGGGTCTGGCCTCAGGATGGGGCTCTGCAGGGAGCAGGCACCACCAGTGTGTGGCTCCAGAACACCATCTCCATTCTTTTCCTTCTGACACAAGAACATAAGGACTGCATTCCTGGCCTCCTCCAACTCTGTTTGCCCATGTGACTAAGTCTGGAGTTTGGAGATGGGCAGAAGTCCTTAAGGAGAGCACCAAGAGGTCAGCAGAGCAGCAGTATGGCAGAGGCCAGCCTCAACTGCCACTCTGAGCTCTGTGCAAGTCTTGCTTTCTGGGCACTGTTCTGAGCAGCCAGCCTCAGTCCCGATGCACAGTCTCTTTGGACAGTAGCTGTGCAAATAAAAGACTTTCAGGTCTTTTGACCCAGTGATACATCTTGTATTTTATCCCAGAAACATGGAGTGGGGGTGAGGGAAAATGCTTGTATAGGATATCTACTGTAGGACTGTTGGGAAAAAGCAAATACTGAAACCAGAATTAGCCCACAGTGAAGGGAGATCTGGTGAATGCTGCTATGTCACACTATGGGCATCTCTGCAATCTTTACAAAGCATGGAGCATGAATTTGTACAGTAAATGATCTCCAAAAGCTAGAGTTAAATGAAGAAACTTGGGCTCACAGCACATGAGGGCATCAGCACAGATTAAGCTCCACTCCACACCAGGGTGTGCTTGCTGAGACCTCTCTGCTGTTTCCTCTACCATCTCCTTCTCCCTCCCTCTCCCTCTGCTCCAGTCACTCAGCCTCCTTGAGGTCCTCACACAGGCCCTACAAATTCTGCTCAGGACCTTTCCACTGGCTCCTCTGCTGGGGCACCTCCTTTGACCCTTTGCATGGAGGGCTTTGTCTTTCTCAACTGA
This sequence comes from Trachops cirrhosus, assembly GCA_028533065.1. NCBI lineage: Eukaryota > Metazoa > Chordata > Mammalia > Chiroptera > Phyllostomidae > Trachops > Trachops cirrhosus. Next base: position 48,840,171 of record CM052547.1, on the reverse strand, counting down.
TGCCTGCACAGAAGGGTCTTTCCTGACACCCAATGAAAGACACACCCATATCAGTGTGATGCCACTCGAATTCACTTCATTCTCAGCTCATATCACCTTATCTGAAGGCATCTGAATCATCTGAGCATTGCTCATTTTCTGTCTCCTGCCCCTAGAATCTAAATCTCATGAGAGTACTTTTGTTCACAGCCATGCCAACAGCATCCCTGGTACCCAGTTGAAATACTTGATTATTTGGTAAAAACAAACACGTACATTCCTTCACAGCCCTCAATGCAGGAACCGTCATAAGCCTTTATGTGTGTGCTTGAATGTCCACCCTGTATCTGCAGGCAACTCAACCCCAGTCACTTAAACTCTCCCCCAGTTTTGGGCTTAGCAGGAGGGTCGGAGTTGACCCTGAATCATGCTGCTTGCTGCTGAAATTCCAGCAATGCTATTTTGCATAAGTGGAAGGAAGCAGGAAGCCAGCTGAGGAGCTGGACATGGACAACCTCACCTCTGTTCCCCTGCCCTCCCCTTCCCTTCCCTCCTGATCAGGGAATCCGACCTCCTAAAAACCAAAGGTTGGCCTCTCTTCCTCCCTTTCAGAGCCCCTTCTGTGAAATCTCCCTCAGACTTTCAGGAACACAATGATGTCTTTTTTCCTGGGTGAGTATGGAGAGAGTAGATACTACCCACCATAAACCACACCATGACGTACACATCACACAGACATCCGTATACACATATACACACATGTGTGTTCACACCCACCCCACTTATACTTTCTGCTTGTATTTGTGTGGCCCTGCCTAAACACCGCTGGTGACATAAGCCTGTCCTTCTGCTTGGCACTCTTTGTGACTTGTAATGGACAAATGCACCCACCCATGCCCCTCAGAGTCCTGTCCTCAAAAATCCAACCATGTTGTAGCACGTGTCAGAAAAATTTCCTTCTATTTAAAGGCACAATAGTATTCCATTATATAGATATGCTACATTTGCCTATCCATTCATCTGTCAATGGGTATTTGAGTTGTTTCCACCTTTTGCCCATTGTGAATAATGCTGCTATATTCATGGATATACAAATATCTGTTTGAGCCTCTACTTTCAGGCTAGAGGTGGAATTACTGGTTCATATATATGGTAATTCTATGTATAATTTTTTGAGGACTGCTATAATGTTTTCTGCAACAGCTGCACCATTTTACATTCTCACCAGCAATGCAGGAGAGTTCCAAATTTTCTACTTCTCACTAATACTTGTTTCTCTCTTTTATTATAACCATCCTAGTAGGTGTGAAATGATATATCATCCTAGTTTTGATTCACGTCTCTCTAATGACTAATGATATTAAGCATCTTTTAAAAAAAGTATGCTTAAGTTTAAGTATGTTTTTTGATTATGTTATTACAGTTGTCCCATGTTTTTCTCCCCTTTATCACCTGCTGCCCTACATGCCCCTCCCTCCAATATTCCCTTAGTTCATGTCTATGGGTCATAGATAAAAATTTTTTGGCTTCTCCATTTCCTATACTATTCTTAACATCCACTGTCCATTTTGTACCTACCAGTTATGCTCATTATTCTCTGTACCTTTTCTCCCATTGCCTTCTTTCCCCTCCCTGCTGATAACCTTCCATGTGATCTCCATTTCTGTGATTTTGTTCCTGATTTAGTTGTTTGCTTAGTTGTTTTTTTTGTTTGTTTATTTTTAGGTTCAGTTGTTGATAGTTACGTTTGCTGTCATTTTACTCTTCATAGTTTTTGATCTTCTTCTTTTTCTTAGATAAGTCCCTTTAACATTTCATATAATAGGGCTTGGTGATGATGAACTCCTTTAACTTGACCTTATCTGGGAAGCACTGTATGTGCCCTTCCATTCTAAATGATAGCTTTGTTGGAGGGAGTATCTTGGATGTAGGTCCTTGCCTTTCATGACTTTGAATAATTCTTTCCAGCCCTCTGCCTATAAGTTTTCTTTTGAGAAATCAGCTGCTAGTCTTATGGGAACTCCTTTGTAGGTAACTATCTCTTTTTCTCTTGCTGATCTAAGATTCTCTCCTTATCTTTAACCATGGGTAATTTAACTGTGATGTGTCTTGGTGTGTGCTTCCTTGAATCCAATATCTTTGGGGTTCTCTGAACTTCCTAGACTTCTTGGAAGTCTATTTCCTTCACCAGATTGGGGAAGTTGTCCTTCATTATTTTTTCAAATAAGTTTTCAATTTCTTTCTCTTCCTCTTCTCCTTCTGGCACCCTTATGATTTGGATATTGGAACATTTAAAGATGTCCTGGATGTTCCTAAGCCTGTCTTCATTTTTTTTGAATTCTTGTTTCTTCATTCTGTTCTGATGGATGTTTATTTCTTTCTTTTTGTCCAAACTGTTGCTTTGAGTCCTGATTTCCTTCACTTCACTGTTGGTTCCCTGTGTATTTTGCTTTACTTCACTTTGCAGAGCCTTCAGTTCTTCCTCTATTTTGTGTTTGTGGTCCATCATTTCTGTGAGCATCTTGATTACCAGTGGTTTTTAAAAAATATTTTATTTATTTATTTTTAGAGAGGAAAGGGATGGAGAAAGAGGAGAAAAACATCGATGTGTGGTTGCCTCTTGGGCACCCTCTGCTGGGGACCTGGTTAACAACCCAGGCATGTGGCCTGACTGGGAATCAAACTGTCGAGTGTTGGGGTCTCAGGCCAGCACTCAGTCTAGTGAGCCACACCAGCCAGGGCCTAATTACCACTGTTTTGAACTCTGTATCTGATGGGTTGGCTATCTCCTTGTTGCTTAGTTCTTTTTCTGGAGTTTTGATCTGTTCTTTCATTTGGGCCATATTTCTGTCTTGGCACACCTGTTATGTTGTAAGTGGTGGAGCTTTAGGTATTCTCTAGGGTGAGGCAATCCACTTCCTTGTGTTGTGGCTGTTTGTAGGGGAGGTGTCAGAGAGGGAACGATGCCACTTGCTTGGCTCTCACCCTGCTTTCAGTAACTTCTCCTGCTACCCACAAGCAAAGTGGGCCCTACTGGTGCAGACTCCAGGGTGGGTGGATCTGTGTACATTCTAGGACCCTGTGGGTCTCTCCAACGAACTCTCCTTTGAAACTGGGAGATTATCCTGCTGCTACAACCATCACAGATTTTTACCACCAGAGGTTCTGAGGCTTTAGTTTCCCATGCTGGAGCCCTGGGTTGTGTGGTCTGTCTCAGTCCCTAGTTGTTCCTTCTGGCTTATCTGCACATGAATGTGGGACTGTCTGCTCTGCCACCTTGCCACACATCCTCTCTGCTCCAGCTGCCCGTCCTACCAGTCTGGATGAATGTTTCTTCTTTAACTCCTTGGTTGTCAGACTTCCATAAAGTTCGATTTTCTGGCAGTTCTGGTTGTTTTTTTGTTTTTAAATTTGTCATGATCCTTCTTTTGGTTGTGCAAGGAAGCAAAGTGTATCTACCTATGCCTCCATATTGGCCATAAGTCCTTGATATTAAACATCTTGTCATGTGCTTATTGAGTATTATATGTCTTTGGAAAAATGTCTATTTAAAGTCTTTGCCCATTTTTTAGTTGAAGTGTTTGGTTTTGATTGTTGTTGAGTTTTAGGCGTTCTCCATATATTCTGGATATCAGTATCTTGTCAAACATCTCTTTAAATGTTTGGCTCCCAAAAAGGTAAGGCAGGAAGGTCCTATCTCCTTAAATCTCTGTTGACAGATGTGGCAGGAAAGTCACTCAGCTTTTGGTGCAGACCCTCAGTTACCAAATATATAGCCCCAACTCGAGTAGGACAAGGCACCAGCAAGCCACACCAGGAATATTGTCACTCTCGCCACTGAAGCTGATCTAGAGGTTGGTACCCTCTCCACAAAATGCCAATATTCACCAAAATTTCCCAGCCTCATCACTTTCCTCCAGAAACTGAGTGTTTAACTAGAATCCAGAGTTCCTGTTTTGGGTTTTTAGAGTTCCTGCTACCTCAATATTTTGTTTTAGTGAAGAGAATGATTCCTACTACTCTGCCATCTCCCATGATGTCACTCTTGATATTGTACTCTTTTAGATGACATTGTAAATGGAATTGCTTTATTAATTTCCATTTTGGACTGTTCATTGATGGTGTATAAAACTAATCTTTGTGTGCTCATCTTGTACTCTGCAACTTTGCTGAATTCATTTATTAGCTTTAGTAGCTTTCTTGTAAATCCTTTAGGATATCTCTCTATAGGATTATGCCACCTGTAACTGGAGACAGTGTCACTTTCTCCTTTCCTATTTGGATGCCTTTTATATCTTTTCCTTGTCTAAGCACTCTGGTTACTACTCCCAGCACAGTGTTGAATAGCAGACATCTGTCTCTTATTCCTTCTCTGTAGAGAAGACTTTCAGGTTAACAGAATTCTATGGAGGGCTTATTATGTGCCAGGTTCTGGGGAGACAGCAGCACACAAGAAAGACAAATACTCCTGCCCCAGGGAGTTTACATTCTACTGGGAGAGAGAAATGAGATAAGCAAGGAAAGATGAGGTAGGTTGACAGTGGAAAATGCTAACCAGAAAAATAAAGCAGGGAAGAGCCAAGAGAATAAAAGAAAGGGTGTGGGGTGCTTCAGGTTTTAAAAAGGATGTTCATGGGAGGCCTCACCAAAAGGTGATGCTTCAATAAACTCCTGAGGGAAGGGAAGGAGGGAGGGAGCCACAAGGAGATCTAGGGAGAGGGCATTCCTGGCAGAGGGAACAGAAGTGCCAAGATGCTGAGGGAGTATGCTTCAGCTGTCCAAGGAACACAGGTGGCCAGAGTGGCAGGAGTGGAGTGAGCACAGAGGAGAGAGCTGTTTATTGCTCATCTCTGCAAACTATCTGAGAGCAGGCATCACCTCTGTCTCATTGACTTTGGCATCCCCAGCATAACACAGTGTCTGAAACATAGTAGGTGTTCCATAAACATCAGTCAAATGACTGAATAACAGTGGTCTGGCAACAGTGTCTAACACTGTTCATGTGGTCACCACGGTGGGATTTAAATGGCCCAGTGTTGCAGCTGGACAGATGAACTTTGGATCACTTAAAACCATAATTCTTAAAATTGCCAACTATAACTTCCCTTAGCCCTGCAGTCATACAGAGGGAAGGCCTGGGCATCTGTATGGTTAAGAAGTTTCTTTAGATCCCTACATCTTTTGTTGATGCTTCCAGCATCAGGAATGTGGACATGAGGGGCAGCACACATGTCTGTTCAGTATCTGCACTTGGCGACAGAGTCGTTTTAAGCAGGGATGAACTTTCACCTCACCTTCATCCCAGTGCCCATTGCCTAGTCTCAGCCACTCCATGAAGACCACTCCCCACCCCTGCCCCCATGAGGCTCAGGATAGATTCCAGCCTAAATGTCAGGAACCCCCAAAATGGAGGGACCAGCTGCAGGCTGGGTCTCCCTGAAGTGGCTCTGAATTGGGGTGGGGTCCAGAGGGTAGGGGGGCCAGAGTTGGGGGCATGTCCTGTAGCCCCCGCACACACCAGCCCTGACTGGGAAGCCTTGGGGCCTTCTCTGGACCTTCCCTGGCTCTTCTGCTTGGCCAAAGTCTCTATCAAGTGTCATCTGTTTTCTGCATCACGGACAAGGCCATACCCAGGCGTCCTAAGGAAGGTTGTGGGCAAGGCAGCCCCACTGCCTGTGTCATAGGGAATGGTGCCCTTAGTCATAAAAGTCATAAAAACCAGAAACGGGGCATTCTCCCTGCTTAAACCTTTCCAGTTATCTCAACAGAGCTACTCTTTCATCCTTTAGGATTGTTAATAATAGGTATCAAATGTCACCTCCTGCCAGAGGGCTTTCCTGACCACCTTTCCTATTTAAATTACCCCTGCCACCTCTTTGAGGCTTCCAGTTGCTTTTACTTTCTTCACTTTTTGGCTGTTGTAAATATAAACTGGTTGTGTTTTTTTTTTAAAGTTCCATCAGGGGGAACTCCATGCATTTTACTCACCCTTGAATCCCCAGTTCCTAGAACACATGCCTGCATACTGCCAGCACTTAAGTGTTTGTGAATGAAGAACAAACCCAGAGCTCACTTCTCTGAGTCAAATTTAAGCTAACTCTTTGCCCAGATCCACCCCTCTGCCCTTGGCCCTCTGGCTAAGACTGGGGTCCAGACACCTTATCTGTTCCTGGCCCAGACTTGGAGCTCAGTTATTCCCAAGCCTCATTCCCTAGGGGTTAGTAGACTTCTTGGTCCCCACCTTTGTTCCTAACTCCTATAGCTGAACCCAGAACATCAGACTCGGCAACCCTCTTAGCTTGAAGCCTTGGCTGGTGCTTGCCCTTACAGGCTGACTCACTTGGCTGCTGGGTTTGGCGTACCTGGTTTGGTGCCCTTGCTTGGCCTGGCCTGGCCTGCTAAAACCCAGGGTATGTCAGCTTAGTAGTGGCCCGGCCTGGTTTCCTCCCAAATGTACAGACCCTCAACTCAGAACAAGCTACTCAGCTCAAAGAAGCCTCCCCTTTGCATATCACCTTCTAAGAAAGTGAATTACTCAACCTTGAAAATCACAGGGTACCCCGTATCACCATCCCTGATACCACCAGATGAATCAATATAGTTTATAGAAGCTTCAATTGTCTTGTGATAGTGCCATTATGTTGCATCGTTTGTGTGTGTTTTAGAGTTAATTTTTTATCTGTAAATTCCAAAGCTATCTTTTTTTTTTTTTTTTTGTAATCCTATTTCAGTCTTTCTTCCTTTTACAGTTTCCTCTGGAGTGGCGTGAACAAGAGTGAGTGAGCACCCAAGTGTAGGAGGGTGCAGCCAGGGGGGTTCCCAAAAGGATTTTTAATGGGGTCCAGAACTCAAGGTGTCCAGGAAATATTAGAAAGATATGTAGGATGTCCTCACTGCCCCCACCCACAGGTGTGAGTTGGGGGAAGGGACACATGGAGCAGGGCCATTGAGAGCTGTTTTGCATAGCAACAGCTTTGCAGCTAACCTCTGGCATGGTCATTTAACACATCTATAACTTTTAACTGGTTTCATAGATACCTTAAATAGCTGTGGCCATGCTTGGAGCCAGGGGGATGGAAGTAACTTCCCCCCAAGATGTAACTGGGAGGCAACTCCCCCTAGTAACAGCGCCTGCATGAGAGCTTGGAGAAGATTGGCTCTGTGACATGGGGCCATGCTTGCCCAGATTCACAATGGCAGCCCAGTAAAGCTGGAACGATGTGGGAGTCCTGACAAGTGTAGGTGATTGTGGGAGGAGTCGGAAATGGGGCTGCAAAAGAAGATTGGCGTGGGGATTTAAACCCAGACATGGCAGCCCTTGAAAAGGGAGCCACGTGGCTGTGGCAGTGGAGAGAGAAGTACCCGCTGCAGCCATGTAAGGAGAACCACGTGCCTTTGGCCAGAGTGGGGACCCCCCCACCCCCCGCAGCAGCTATAAGAATCACCATGCGGCTTTCGCAGAGAATCACCATGTGGCTGTAGCATAGAATCACCATGTGGCTTTCACGGAGAATCACCATGTGGCTTTAGCAGAGAACCACCAGGCGGCTTTAGCTGGAGATCCCGGCGACACAGTTGATGGTGCTGGGAACTGAGGGAGGCCTACAAGCCAAGCATGGATTACTGGGAAGAACCAGGGGCTGCCTGAGCCACGGACTTCTGTTTCTTTTCCTGAGATATGGTACCCCAGACTGGGCAAAGGGGGGAAGGAAGGACTGTGTGTGTTTGTGGTGTTTTAAGGGACTTTGGGGTTTTGATGAAGATATTAAGTCATTACTCTTAGTCTGTGTAATTTGAATAAATAACTCCTTTTCACCAATCTCTAATATGGAGAGCTATAATTCTCTGGTGAAGGGAAAGATGAACCTAGTACAGGGGGGCCCCAGGAGAAGGGGGGATCAATTCAATAGCATTGTGGGACCCTCTTCCCTGGTGGCCAGTCAGGGAAAATCATGGGAGACCACATGTGCAGTAAATACAACTACTTTACATGTGCAGTAGTTAAAGTAATACAACTACTTTACATGCGCAGTAAAAGCCGGCCAAAACTAGCCAGGAAGGATCCACCCTATAAGAATAGAGTCCCTCCAGCCCATGAGGTCAATCTCTGCTTGGAATTGGCCTGCTCCCATGTTCTCTGCTATAAACTCTGGGTATTCGGTTCAATTCTTTTGTCCTGATCACCAAGAACCTGGTTACCTGTGCCCACCTGTGACACAAGTATGATGATGGGGACAACTGTTAATTAACAGTAACACATTTTTTGCAATAAGCTAAATGCCCATTAACAGAGAACTGGCTAAACAAATTAGGATACATTCACACTACAGGATTACTATTCTGCTCAAAACACTAAAAGTGTAAGGAAACTTTTAGCTGTATGTGCAGGGAGCATGGGCATGGAGCTCACTTAGATGGATGCAAGAAACAATGCTGACATTGGCCACCTCCAAGGAGGGGACACTGGATGTCTGGGGACAGAATGGGCTAGAATTTTCATAAGGTGAGGTTTTGAACCTCTGAATTTTGAACCATAATAATATTTTATCTATTCAAAACCAAATTAAATTAAAAACTGAAGGTGATTTAGAGTATGTGATAGTAGATAGTATTGCCTGGTTTGCCCACCTCAGCCTAAGCAGCCCCAGGTGTGCCTCAGCAGTTTCCCTCTGTGTCCCACCCCACAAGTGGAAGTGCTGGGCAGCCTGTGTGCCACTTTGGGGAGGCAGATGTTTCACACAAAGACCTGGGGCCAGCTGGCACCTTCTCTGGGCTGAGCCCAGTGGCCATGGTTGTCAGAAAGCTGAGAGAGGCCCACCTTCACTATGGCACCTTCCTCAAGGTCTGTTATAAGGTCTCATGGTCTGAATTGTGTCCTGCCCTAAACTAATGTTTGTGAATATTTGACATCTTAACTGCTAGTACCTCAGAATGTGACCTTTATTGGAAATAGGTGATTGCAGGTATACCGTGTTTTTTGGACTATAAGACACACTTTTCCCCCAAATTTGGGTGGAATAATGGTTGTTAGTGCTGCTGTTGAGTTCTGTTTGCATTTACATTGGTGAAATACTATGTTATTTATGTTATTAAATATTTTACCACATTTTTTGCTTCAATTTTTTAACCCTATTTTCATCCTTTAAAACTTAGGTGCGTCTTATCATCTAAAAAATATGGATAACTAAGATGTGGTCATGCTGGAGTAGTGTGGATGCCTAATTCAGAAATTTGTAACGTACGCATATCCAGATAGAATATCATGTAAAGAAGGCAGAGAGCTAGGGTAGAGGCATGGAATAGATTCTCCTAAAATCTTGATCTTGGACTTCCAGCCCCCAAACCATGAGGCAGTAAATCTCTGTTGTCTAAAACATCGGTCTGTGGTGATATTTTGTTCTAGTAACCTTAAAACACTAATATATGGGGTTTCTAGGATACTTGGCAAAATGTGATTTCTGCCCCGTGGCTTGATTTAGAGTCACCTGAACCCTGGATTAAGTTTAGACCTCACTGTCCAGGCTTCCAAGGCTGTCTTTATCTTTGAAAGAGCCCACACCAGCTGGGTACTTACTGTTGTACGTCATGTTCTTTGAGACCATAGTAGACAGGACCTTGGATATCCTGGCAGAGGAACAAGAGCTTGCTGCAAAACTTGACTTTGGCTAAAGGAGGTTCTGACCTGGGGAGTGACATAGTGCTTGAGCCAGATGGTCTGCAGGCCCACAGCCCCCCTCCCCTTGGGTGGCTGAGAACAGCTGGCATTTACTGAAGGTTTACCATATGGCCAACACCTGCAGCTCCCTGCCTTTCCTCTGTCCTGAATCCCATTCTCTCTCTCCTCCCTGACATTGTTTAGCTTCCCTGTCTAATCTGTTGCTAGGTCACACCAACCATAGTCTGCCTCAGGGCTTTTGCATTTGCTGCCTCCTCAGATAAAAAATGTTCTCCCATACCCAGCTCCCACAGTCTCTCTGTAGATATGAATTCAATGGTCATCCCTTCAGAAAAGCCTTCTCTTTTCACTCCACCTAAAGTAGGTCCAATTATCATTTAAAAAAATCAGTTTATTGCCTATTTCCCCCCTGAATGTAAGCTCCACAAGAATAGGGGTCTTTTCTGGTTTGTAGTTCTTGTGCTTATCAAAGCACCTGGCACATTCTTAACATTGAGTGTCTTTTCATTTTGCAAAGGAGGAAACAAAAGGAGAGATTCAGAGAGGTGTTCAAAGCCACACAACCAGGAAAGGCCAAACTGGGATTCCAGACTAAAATTCCTTGACTCCAAAGCCTGTGCCCTTCCAGGCACATCCCTGCTACAGTCCCGGGGACAGGAATCTGGGTACCAGAGGTGGGCGGGTTAGCAGGGTCTGACCTTCCCATCCTCAGCTAGGCCAGGACAAGAGGTCAGGGACCTGGGACAGACTAGGTGAATGATAAAGCAAGTATAGTGACAGGAGGGGGAGGGCGAGGAGCTTTGCAAAGAGGCCTAAGCAACAAAACAAAGAAACAAGTAAAATATAACAAAAGACACTGAAATAGAGGACAAGTTGTCAGGGCCCAGAAGGGAGAGGGGAGGGAATTTCAGGGGAGAAGGGAAGGGTTTACAGGAACAAATATAGAGGACACATGGACAAAACTAGGGGGGTTGGAAATGGGAGGGATGGGTGGGTGGGCTGGAATGGGAATAAAGGATAGAAACTGTACTGAATAATCTAAAATAAAAAAATTTTTTAAAAAAAGAGGCTTTGCACTTCGGCCCAGAGTGCACGCCACACCGCCGGCCCCCCCCCCCCCCACACAGCCCCGTGCGCACCCTGCAGCCCCGTGCACCCTCCAGCCCCGTGCACCCTCCAGCCCCGCACACCCTCCAGCCCCGCGCACCAGGACCTGCTCCGAAGCTTCTGTATGGCAGTTCCAGGCTCAAGCGCCGGGGCCTTTGTTTGACATCGCCATGGCAACCATTCTCTTGACTTCTGGGGCCGTGATGTCACAAACGCCCCTTTGGGGTGGGGTCTGTGGCCGCGCGGTGGAGTGTCAGGAGGCCCAGAGTTCCACTACTTCAATTCCAGAGGCCCCACTAAGACGGCGACCCACCCAGGATGGGGTGTGGTGAACAAGAATTTCCTTCTGTCGTTCATTATATTCACTATACTCCAGCTTCTTTTTTATCCCCTAATTCATTCAAAGTGCACCTTCGGATGCATACGGTTGGTTCTTTCTGCAAAGTGGATCTCACCATCTCGAGGAGCAGTTTTTAAAGCGTAGTCTCGCGACCTGTAGCTTCAGAAATGCTTGGGAACTCACTAAAAAGCAAACATTTGGCATGCTGCTGTAGCAGAAGCTCTGTCAGAGCTGTCAATCTGAGTAGTAGCAATGATTCCCATGCTGGTTAAGGTTGGAGAACCACTGCTCCAGAGGGTGTATGAGAAACAGAATAAAGACACAGAGAAACAAGTTCCATCAGTAAACAGAGTGGAGGGGATGAGGTGAAAAAGAGCTGCGATCCAGTTTATATCATCCAGATTCACCAACTGTTGTGGCTACAGGCACTAGTCTGCCTTCTTTCCCCCAGACTCTTGGTCCATGCCCCAGAGAGCAGCATAAGACCTCTCCTGAGTTCTGACAGGGTCACCAGATTTTTCCATGCCTTTAGGGGACTTATGGGTAGACAAAGGCTATTTGGAGTTGGAGACACAGTCAGGGCTCTGTCTTTTCAAGGACATTTAGGGGTCTCTAAAGCAGTCTGCAGGCTATGTGGTGCCAGTGAGAATGCTAGCAGCTCTTAGCTCTGCTCAAGGCAGGTGTAGTGGGCAGGGAGACCAGTCTCACTTCAGGAACTCTGGTAGAGCCAAGGGTTGCGAGTATGGAGGGGCTCCTGGAGGTGGAAGGAGCAGGGAGGTCTGAATCACCACTGGAACACAGTATCCTACTGGCAGTGACAGCATTCTCCTGACAGTATCCATAATGGATTGTGTACAAGGGGGAAGGAAGTTTTATTGTGTTAAGCCATATATGTAATATGTGCATGTGTACACATACATGCATATGTTTGCAGGGGAGTGTTTGTTAGAGCAGCCAGCATTAAATACCTTAAACAGACAAGTGGCTCCCCTACCTCCAGGACACAGTCTCCTTATATTGTCACTTAAAGTCTTAAGTAATCTAGCCCCTGGCTGTCTGTAGACCTACCTCCTTACTAACTGTCACGGACTAGCAGAACAGAAAGCTATGCATTGGAGTTAGGTTTCGGCAAGCATTTTGTTAACTAGTGACTGAGGTAGGAAAGCAAACAGATTTGAAATGATTTATCTTAAGCACCAGGAGTTTTAATGAGACTTTTAGGAATCTAGAAAAGAGGTGACTCTAGTGGACATACTTCCAACTTATTGTTATCAACAGGAAGTTTATGGACAATTGTGAATTTTCTGTGAAGCTTTACAGACTGTTTTTGTGTGCCAGACACTGTTTTCTGTGCCCACTTAACGCAGACCACCTAAGGAAGTAGGTCCTGTCATTACCCCATCCTTCACATGAAGGAGAAGACAGAGTCTCTGTAAGGTTGACAAATATGCCCAGAACAGCCAGGGATGCCAGAGACAGGATTCGCAGGCAGGGGAGTTCATCATTGCTCTTAACCAGACACACACACTGCCTCTCACCAGAAATTGTTCTATGATTTTATGCATACACTTTGAAAAGCCCAAGAAGTCCAAAAATGTACTTCATAATAAGACAAGTTCTCTGGTCAATGTTTGTGTTTTTGTCTTTGCTTTGGCTGTCAGTAATTTAGAAGGTTAGAAAGAAACCCATCTAGAAAATGTGTCCTGCTTTGGAACTTGTACTCCTAGCCTAACAAATCTAATTAGCAACACAATTTACAGATTAAAAGCTAATTTTTAACATACGATGACATAATGAAGACAGAGAGATGGGTAGCTATGTGATGTGCTAATTGTAGAATTCAAGTGGTGGGAATGTGGGTATTTATTACAAAATTCTTTCAGTATTTCTGTATGTTCAAAGTTTAAAATTTTTTGTGATAAAGTGTTTGTGAGAAATGCTGAGGATTTTTTAAGGGGCAATTTATATTTATGATTTATATTTTCCTCCTTGAGGAAGGTACATCAGTCTGGGTTCTTGGGAACAGACAGTAGGAATCAGACACAGCTGGCTAAAAGAAAAAAGGATATGAAGGCTCCAAGAATCTGCAGGGGTGATGGGAAATCAGGATAAGAGTTGCTGTAGCCAGGAGCCAAGCCCAAAGTCAGTTGTACGAGTGTCCTTGTAGAGACACTGTGGCTGTGATTCCTGGTCTAGCTGTGTGATTCTGACTGGCAGAACATGGGTCACCAGCCTGTACTTTATGTCTTGTAGGTAGAAGCTTAAGAGTCCTTGCCTCCACCCTGGCTGCAAGAGAGATGGGAAACAGAGCTTCTACAGTGGGGGTGGGGACTGTTCCAAACCCAGGACGGGTATTCAGAGGTGCAGGTGGTCTACCTGCAGGACAAGCAGACTGTGTATATTCTCCACTGCACTGGGTCTCAGGTTTCTCCTGCAGCACTGACATTAAAAGCACAAGTGACAAAAGAAAAAAAGATTGATTGTGTTTCCAACACAATTAAAATCTTTTATGCTGTAAAAAATACCATCAAGAATGTGAAAAGAAGGGGAGAAAATATTTCCAAGACACCTATCTGATAAGAGACTTGTACCTAGAATATATAATGAATTCCTACAACTCAGTAATGGAAAGGCAAATACTCCAGTCATTTGGCAAAAAAGCTTAGTAGATATACAAAGCTGACTTAAGTGATGAAGCAATATCAACTCATATAATGAGAAGCCCCTCAGAGCACTTCTTGTCATGTCTGCTTAGCAAAAATATTTTTTATGCAGGCCTAAACCAATGCAGGCACAGAGATGGGAACTCTGTGGGAGACCCTGCCTTGGAGAATATGGCCCCAAGGACAAGGACAGGTGCATGGACACCATCAGATGTGTTAGCAAGGTAATGGGGGTGATTTGAATGGGTGATGGATTGGTCTTCGATGGCATCTGCTATACCCATAACTCTCTACTTCAAAACATCCTCACAATGGGGACTTCTGGCCAAGATGGAGGCGTAGGTAGACACACTGTGCCTCCTCACACAACCAAGATAGGGACAAAAATAATTTAGAAACAGAATAATAACCAGAACTGACAGAAAAGTGAACTGTGTATGGAAGTTGGACAACTGAAGAGTTAAAATAGACATAATCATCCAGACAAGTAGGAGGGGTGGAGTCGGGCAGCCGGGTGGAGAGGGGTTGAGGCACAAAGAGCGGTGGCACCAGGCATTTAAGGCATCCCGGGTGTACAAGATGGCAGTGGGCAGACTCTGGGTGCACTGGCAATGACTGGCAGAACCCAGGCATGGGGTGGCAACCAGCAGACCCAGCAAGGTGGTGATTGTGAAGCAAGGCACTGCGCACAACCCAGGGTCCCAGCACTGGGAAATAGAGTCTCGGGGCACTGATTGAGAACACCTGTGGGGGTAGAGGCACAGGGAGAGACTCCCAGCCTCACAGGAGAGTTCGTTGGAGAGACCCACAAGGTCCTAGAATGTGCACAAGCCCGCCCACACAGGAATTAGCACCAGAAAGGTTCAGTTTGCTTGGGGGAAGCAGCAGAAGGGAAAGAAGTTGGACGGAGAGTGGAGCAAGTGCCATTGTTCCCTCTCAGACCCTGCCTCCACATAAAGTGTCACAACCCAGCAACTGGGTTGACCTGCCCTGGTGAACACCTAAGGCTCCACCCCTCATACTTAACAGGTGCTACAAGACAAAAAAAAAAAAAAAAGGCCCAAATGGAAGAACAGATCAAAGCTCCACAGCAAATACAACTAAGCAACGAAGAGACAGCCAACCTATCAGATGCACAGTTCAAAGCACTGGTGATCAGGATACTCACAGAACCGGTTGAGTTTGGTCACAAATTAGATAAAAAAATGAAGGCTACGCTAAGTGAAATGAAGGAAAATGCACAGGGAACCAATAGTGATGGGAAGAAAACTGGGATTCAAATCAATGGAGTGGACCAGAAGGAAGAAAGAAACAACCAAAAAGAAAAGAACGAAGAAACAAGAATTAAAAAAAATGAGGAGAGGCTTAGGAACCTCAGGACAACTTTAAATGTTCCAACATCCGAATTATAGGGGTACCAGAAGGAGAAGAGGAAGAGCTACAAGTGGAAAAGTTTGAACAAGTAATAAAGGAGAACTTGCCCAATCTGGCAAAGGAAATAGACTTCCAGGAAGTCCAGGAAGCTCAGAGAGTCCCAAAGAAGTTGGACCCGAAGAGGAGCACACCAAGGCACATCGCAATTACATTAGCCAAGGTAAAAATGAAGGAGAGAATCCTAGAAGCAGCAAGAGATAAGGAGATAGTCACCTACAGAGGAGTGCCCATCAGACTGTCAGCTGATTGCTCAAAAGAGACCTTGCAGGCAAGAAGGGGCTGGAAAGAAGTATTCCAAGTCATGAAAGACAAGGACCTACATCCAAGGTTGCTCTATCCAGCAAAGCTTTCATTTAGAATGGAAGGGCAGATCAAGTGGTTCTCAGATAAGGTCAAGTTAAAGGAGTTCATCATCACCAAGCCCTTATTATATGAAATGTTAAAAGGGCTTATCTAAGAAAAAGAAGATAAAAAACATGTATAGTAAAATGACAGCAAACTCACAATTATTAACAACCACTCCTAAAACAATAGCAAACTAAGCAAAAACTAGAACAGGAACAGAACCACAGAAATGGAGATCACATGGAGGGTTAGCAACAGGGGAGTGGGAGGAGGAAGGTGGGGGAAAAGCTATGGAGAATAAATAGGATAGATGATAGAAAATAGACAGGGGGAGGGCAAGAATAGTAGGGGAAATGTAGAAGCTAAAGAACTTATGACACATGGACATGAACTAAAGGAGGGGAATGTGGGTGGGAGAGGGTGTTCAGGGTGGAGGGGAAGGGGGTGTAATGGGACAACTGTAATAGCATACTCAATAAAATATATTAAAAAAAAGACATCCTCACAATGGGGTGTCTGTGAGACCTTGAGGCAGTTGCTGTAGCCTTGCTCATTGTCATCCTACCATCTAGCACTGAGTAGCACAGCACAGGCTGCCCCATCGATGCACAAGAGGTCTCTGTATATTCACATACACCAAAATATTAGTTCTGCATGGTAGGATTATAAATTATTATTTTTTCCTTACTGATCTTTCATTGGTACAATGAATTGTAGATCTGTATTATTTCTGTAAAAAATAAAATAGTTTAAAAGTAGAAGGAACTCTCCTGTGGCACAGCTACCTGGGGTGATGTCCAAGCACTCTGATAAGCTGTCAGGGGCCTTACTGGTCTGCCCTCTCTTCCCTTGGCTCCTTCACACACTCTGCTCAGAGTCCGCTCAGAGGTGAACTCTGTGAGTGGACTGGCCTCTGGCCTCCTCCTCTTTGCCTGGCTCATCCCAGCCACTCTTTAAATCTCAGCTTAGAAATTTTTCACTCACTTAGCTATCCTTGGCCCCCAAGTCTGTGCTGATACATCCTCAGAATGCTCTGTAAACACTATGGCCATTTCACAAGGGCCTCTTTGTGTATGTCTCCTCTGCTGCCCTACAGGTCCCATAAAGACAGGAACTGTCCTCTAACTCCTTGACCCCAGTGTTTTGGGAGAGCCTAGCACACAGAAGGTGTTCCATGGATATTTTGTTAAATAAGTCAATGGATAGTAAGTAGGTGGTGAATGGATAGTGATGGGAAAGATAGATATTTACATAAAAGGATGAAAATTCCAGTGGAGGGATGAATGGGTGGGGAGAAAGTGTATATACATGGCTGAGTTATATGTGGTGGATGGATGTGTGGGCGTGCAATGGATGTTATGCATAGATGATGTATGGTGGGTGGATTATAGACGTAGGTAGAGTACAAAAGGAGGAATGGGAGGAGTGAAGGTGTGGGTGTGCACTGCTTGAATCCACCACGGGGTGTCGCCCTGCACCAGTTTGAGTACTGGGCTCTGGTGAACGCCCTTTCTGACCAAAGTGGACTTAAAAAGAGGAACCTTTTGTCCCAAGCAGAGGTGAAAGGTTCCCGGGTGACGCAGGCTTGTAAACAAGTTGAAAAGGCGCTGCGCCAGATCCCACGTCAATGCGAGACCGCACAAACAGCGTCACCAAGACCTTAGCTCGGCTCTCCTGCGTCCAGTGTCCGCCCCCCTCCCCTTCCTAACTTGCGGGTGCCTGTTGGGGTACACACTGAAGCGGGGTCAGGAGTCTTCTTGCTCCGAAGGCGCTGACTCAGCCACCAGTGTCAGGGATGGGGACTCCGAAGTCCCCTTCCTAGGACTAAGGCCGAAAACCACAGGGAGACGTTGGTGGGGTTAGGAGGTGGGAGTGTCAAAGATTATGCAGCCCCGTTGGCCAAAGGCTTACATCCTTACATTCTAACCTGCCTGATATTAAAACTTATTTGGGAAATCTACATCCTATCTCAAACTCCAACCCCACCCCACCTTTTGACTCTACCAGAATCCGAATTTATTCCATATCTTGATTCATGCTCACAATTTGAACTCCATCCTCCCCAAACTCTAACCATTCCAAGGGAACTTTACTTCTACTCTACTCTGTCTTTTAGTGGAAACGCTATTACTAATCCCAAACTCTGATCTTCTAACTCTAATCACAGCACCTCTCAAACCAATAATAATAAAACCTAACCCAACCTCAATGTGAACCAACTCCACACCCAACCATGGACTGATAGTCACCTTGTGGGTGTAAAAATTCCAATGATACAATTGAAAGTGGTCAAACATGGATGTCCCCCTTCAAGAGCCACTGTGTCTTCCTGCCCTCACTCTCTCCAGAACCCTCAGCTTTGTAGTGGGACTTGCATCCTTTCACTAATTGGATCATCCTCTCCATACTTTCCTGTGACCTGCTATTTAAACCATGCTATGTCATGAAACTTTTCCTTTTTTTTTGAAAAAAGTTTTTATTTATTTATTTTTAGAGAAAGTGGAAGGAAGGGAGACAGAGAGGGAGAGAAACATTGATGTGTGAGAGAAACATTGATTGCTTGCCTCTCATACACCCCTTAACTGGGGACCTGGCCCTCAACCCAGGCATGTGCCCTGACTAGGAATCGAACCAGCAACCTTTTGGCTTGCAGGCCAGCATTCAGTCCACTGAACCACACCAACCAGAGCACATGCAAGTTTTCTTGGGTGGCCTCAGGGAGGCTATGGTCCAGGAGAAAGAGTATTGTGACAGTGAAGCAGGAAGGTAGCAATGTATGTGGTGAAAAGGGCCAGATACATTGTGACTGTAGGTGATGAGGCAGAGGAGCCTATGAGAACCTTGGAGATTTTGGCCTGAGCACATGGGAAGGACCAGAGCACATGAGGAGAATGCTCTCATTTCCAGGCCCACAGGGCCTGCTCATCACTTAGCAGGACTCCAGCTCACCCATGCATCCCCATGTTGAGGACTCATATCTAGAGCATTTGTTCAGTCATTTATTCACTCAGTGAATGTGTATTCATCTCCTACTATGTGCCACGCTTGTGGTAGGAACTGGGGATGTGACATGGTTTCTGTCCCTAAGGAGCTATAGCCCAACAGAGGAGAGAGAAATTAATCCAATGAAGGAATGAAACACACTGGAGGCCCTTCTGGGTTTGCTGGCTTTGCCCTTACTGTGGAGGAAATGGGAGGCACCAGGGGGTAGTCCCTCCATTTGCCACCTACAGTCCAGTATGGGCCTGAAAAATACAAGGATGAGAGAAAGAAAGTAGAGGTGTGTGCAGTGACAGGAAAGATGGGGCTACAAAGGAACAGAAAGGGCAAAGACATGGACAACAGGAGTCTACACAGAAGGTCACAGAGGCATTTTTACAAAGGTGTTTAAGGAGATATGTAGAGGTTGAGCTGAACTGGGCTGGCATGATCAGCATGAAGCTGGACCTAGGTGGGCAAAGCTTGTGTGAAGGCCCAGAAGTTAGGAAGACCTTGGTCAGCTTGAGGAACTATACCACAGTGTCATCCAGCTGTTACTCTGTAACAGACCACCCCAAAATGGAGTGCTTAAAACAATGACCACTTGTTTTGCTCACAATTCTGTGGATCAGCAATTTGGGCTTTGTTCTGCCTAGTGGTTCTCTGGCTGGGCCTGGCTAAGTGTTCTGGCATGTCTGTGGTCAATGGGCAGATGGGCTGGAGCTGGGGTTCCCTGGAGGCCTTGGATGACAAGGCTTGTCTCTGCTCCCCAAGGGCTAGCCTGAGCCAGTCCCAAGGCAGCTGAGCAGGGGTGTGAGAGGAAGCTGCAAGGCCTGGCGAGCCCCAGGCTCAGAGCAGCACAATGTCACTGCTGCCACTTTCTGTGGACCAAGGTGAGTCACAGGCCAACCCAGACTCAAGAGAGGGAGGAGTAATCTCCAAGTCTGGACAGGAGGAATTGCAGGGATGGTGCCTCTGCTGTACCCACCGTGGCCTGTGGGCTGGAGCTGAGAGTTAGGAGGGGTGTGGTGTGGCTGTAGGGGTTGGAGTCTTCATGTGGTTCCAAATGCAAGGGGAAACTGCTTAAGTGGGAAATACTTAATCTAATTAAAAATTTTCCAAACTCTGGATGGATTTAAGTAGACAGGAGTAGGTGTGAGAGGAAGTGCTGCTCTGTCCTAGGATGAGAGTGTAGTGACTTGGACCAGGCCCCAAGGACTGGAGAAGAGAAAGGCAGAAAGAGAATCTGCTGGACTAGGCAACAGACCTCCAGGCTGCTGCTGGGGCCAAGAAGAGGGAGTGTTGGCGGTGAATTCCCAGGTTTCTGGACATTAGAGTTCCCTGCCCAAACAACTGGGATCCTGTCCCCAGGCCTGACTCTCCCAAGGTGGCCTGTGCCATGGGTGTGTGCTGTTTGCTGGGGCAGATGTTGGTGTGTTCAGAACTTTGACTTGGCCCTGGGTGTCATGCATGTTTGAGTGAAGCCCTGCAGCTCTGAATGAAGCCAGAGTGGGTTGAGAGGAAGTGCCCTGGATTCCACAAGTATTAAGGGTGAGCTGCTGAGGTTGAGGGACCAATAACTGAGGTTTGGTTGTGTCTGAGAGGCATGCACTTGGAGATGGCAAACAGGTAGCTGAATGCAAAAATTGGGATTCAGGGACATATCCTGGCAGAAGATAGAAATTTGGAAGTCACTGGCAAAACAATGGAATAGAAGCCACAAACACTGTTGAATTAACTTGCAAAAGCCCTGTCCCAGGGCGTAATACAGTACCAGTATATGAGTGTTGAATAAATGATTCAATGGCAGCAAGGGAAGTAAATTCTCCCCTTGAATATATATGCTACTTGAAACAGAAGTAAATATCAGAAAATGGCTGATTACTTAATGAGATTTTTACAAAGGTTTCAAATCCATAACACATGGTCAAGGAAGGTCAAAGTTGAGCCATAATATTGCAATAATGATTGGACCTATGAAACTGGGTGATGAACTTGACAAGCATCCAGAATGCAGAACAGAATGGTCCACCGAGTGAAAAACTGGTCAACCAGTTACATATAACACAGGTTCCTCTTCAGGACAAAACAAATGGTTGCAATTTATAAATCAAGGTCCCAGAAAGGGGGAAAGGAAAGAAGCCAGCATGGATTAGAATACACCCAACAATGATCTAAATAAAATGAACATGAAAACTCAGCCCCAGTGTATAGCTGCCCATTTTTCTGTATTTCAGAATAAATCACCAAACCCCAAAAGCTTCTGGCAGAAATAGAGATTACTTTCAAAGACTTGAGCTTCAGATTTATCCTCAAGAAATAGCCTCAGAGTGACAGAAACCCTCAAGGGTAGAGGGAGAATAAGACAAAAAAATTCCACAATCAACCGAGTGAGCTGCTCAGATTTATAGCTGTTGAGAACATGCCAGACAAAGGGTTGCTAGTGGAGTTGGCATTTTTCTTCTCTGTTTTACAACAAGGAAACTGAAGCCCAAAGAAGTCAAACATATCAAGGGCACACTGCTGGTGAGCATCTGAGCTTGGTCTGTGTGTCTGGGGCATCATTTCCTGCATCGCTCTGGTCAATATCCCTTAGAGACTCTTAAAGCAGGCCTGCATCTTTCATCAAGAATCCCACTTGTAACCAATATTTTGGGCTCCTGACTGCCAAATGCTGCTCCCAGGTCCTGTTGCCCAGGTTCCTCCTGACTGTAGTCCCATCCCTAGCCTGACCTGCCCACTTGGTTATGCACTCTTTGCAATCCCTTGTGGATGTCAATGCAATACCTCTTAATGCCTGGGGTGTTTGAACCTCTGCAGCATCCTGGCAAATACTATTGTCTGGCCCCCATTTCCCACAAGATTTGCAGAGCTTGAGGGGCTTGCCTAATTTCCCACTTCTGGACAAGGTTCAGTAGGACTACCTGGCAGTCAGACCGGAGCCTGGCATTTTTTTCCCCTATTGGCCCATCTTTCTAATGAAGGCTCAGTTCTATTTTCTTTACAAACCATTTCCCTCAGAGTGGGGGTTGTGAATTTTCTGACTAAAAGTGTGGTCTTCAAGAGCCTGGGCTCTGACTTCAGATGACCTGGATTCAGACTTGGGCTCAAACTTGGACTCTGCCACCTTAAAGCTATGTATGTGACCTGGAGTGAGTTATTTCACCTCTCTGTATCTCGGTATCCTTCTTTAGACAACAGAACCATAAGAATGCCTACTCCATAGGGCTGTGTGAGCATTACATGAGTTAATACTGACAAAGTACTTGGAACAGATTGGCCTGGGCTAAGCTGTTGGTTTCACTGAAGGTCCTGGTAAGGATTCACCTGGCAGCTGCCACTCTGTCTCAGACACCCTGACCCAAATTCTGATAGTCTTTAACTGGTCTCTTGGCTTTTACCTTACTTACACCTACCCCTGCCCTTTGACTCCCTGTGCTGCTGCAGCCACCCTGACCTCCTTGATTTCTCAACCACACCAGGCTAGCTGTGTCAGGACCTTTGCATTGTCTATTTTGTCTTCCCTTCACATTCAAGAGGACTTCCTGATAAGGCCTGCTCCTCTTCTCTTACCTGGGACTCCAGAGTGCCATTGCCCTGCTCCACTTCCCATTTCTCTCCAGTATATCTCCCTTCTGATCTTCCCTATCATTTGCTGTCTGAGTCTGTCTGTTATTTGTTTTCCATCTTCCCCTGATAGACTGTAAGGCCTCAAGGGCAGATATATTTGCCTGTACTTTATATACTTTGCTGGGACTCAAATGCCTAAATAACTCCTAACATGTAGCAGTGACTCTGAGTAATGCTGACTGAACTGTGGATTTCAAAATCATCTTGGAGCCTCCTGAAAATGCAGATTCCTGGGCCCCCAAACAGCCTCTCTGGAGGTGAAGCTCCAGATCTTTTGTCAGTCACCTCCCTTCTCAACCTCCCCAGTGTTGAATCTGATGCAAACACATGTTGGAGAGTCACTGCATGGAAGCCGGAAGCCTGCACCTCAGACCCTGAGCTGGCTGACTGCTGCATTGTCCCAGGGTCCACATCTGATTCTTGGGCCCTAGCTGATCAAGCCCCTGAATTTTCCTGGCCTCTTCGACAGTGTCAATATGCCCACTGCTATATGAGAAACCTTTGCTTTTGCCAGAGACATGGCTAAAAGTCCCAGCCAGGACTGGGACCAGATAAAGCCCATTTCCAGGCAGTTGAAGGTCTTACTTAGCCTTGAAGAAGGAGGATGGCCAGAGGCTGGGTGGGGGCAGGGGAGAGGAGAAGATGCAACAAGATCCACAGAACTGGGTTTACAGGAACAAGTATAAAGGACACATGGACAAAAACTAAGGGAGGGTTGAAATGGGAGGGAGGTGGGGAGGATGGGGGTTGTGGGTTGGGATGGGAGTAAAAGACAGAAAACTGTACTTGAACAACAATTAAAATAAAAATCCACAGAACTGAGCAGACCCAGAGAATGGGGGTGAGCCTTGTCCCAGAGGAGGCCTGCTGTTAACCCAAGCAGAGAGGGGATTCTGCAGAGGTGAGACAGTGACTCCCTTCACCAGCCCTGCAAGAGGAAAGGGGGCTGCGGCAAGGATGCAGGTATGCCAGGCACTATTGGGGCAAAGGGGCTAGAAGTCAATTACCCAACTCTGCCTCTGTGGATCCTCACATCCAATCCAAATTAAAAAATCCAAATATCCTTGGCCTAATCCCCCTGTCCACTCCTTCCCCTCCCAATCCTCATTGTGCTACAGACTCACTACTCTGGTGAGCAAATGCAGTCACAGGGGGAATTGCTGCAGTTGTGGCAGCAGAGGGAATGCTCTTTGGAAGGGCATGAATGATGAGTGTTCTGCACAGTGGAACTGCCTGAAGGGTCAGGGAATGTCTCTAGTACACATATGGTTTCCTCAGAGAGGGTAAGTGTGCATGCGAATGTTAGAATCCAAAAAGAGTGGCATGCATTTTTTTGCTTAGCACATCTATGGAAGTGGCCACAGGGAATGGGTGCTGTGGGAAGGGGTGCCCAGTAGGAGGAACACTTGCTCTTCATCGATTGTCCTTTCCTACCATTTGGCTTATTTGCTATGTGCACGAATTACATAGAAAAGCCTGTTACACTGAAAACAAGCCCATATGGTCACTGCTCCAGCAGTAGGCATAATGGTGGGGTGTTTATACCACAGAGCAGACTCACATTCTCTTAGTGCCACCCCTTCCCCCGCAGGGGCTCTGCACAGGGCTGGCATACACAGTGCAGTCTGTTTTGAATCGGGTAGAGCTGACCTTTGAGTCATTGGGAAGCAGAATGGGCCCATGGTGGGCCCAGGACATGGATCTCAGGCTGATGGCAGGGTATAACAAAGAGCCTTGCACAACTTTCCCCTTGGCTGGAAGCAAGCCCTTTCCCCTTTGACCTGCTGACCTCCATTGCACTCCTTGCACTGGCCTTTTGACAGACTATGCTTTGGATATACTGGCATTTTCTTAGTCTGTCTCACCTCAGGGCCTTTGCATGTGCCCAGGTTTCAGCCAGGAATGCTCTCCTGTGACTTTCAGTCTGGCTAGGCCTGATCATCCTTCAGGCCTCCACTCAAATGCCCTCCTGAAAGATACCTGTCTTGACATTCCAGTCTAACTATGCCTCCAGTTTCCTCTTCTTATCCTCAGACTGGTTTTCTCAATTTAAGTTACGAGAACATTCCCTTACTGACAGTTATTTATATAGTGTCAGGGAGCAAGGACTTTGTTAATTTTGCTCACTGCCCTCTGCCCAGCACCCAGAACAGAGCCTTCATAGTACTTGGTGTCTTCTTGATGTCCTTCCTTACCCTTTTACCCTTATCCTCATGGCCTCAGAGTCCAAGGAGTAGGGTAGGTCCTCTCAAGGCTCTGATCCACTTTCACTTTCCCAAGAGTTTGCCTCCCTTCCTGTGCCCCTCCCTCCCTCCAACTCTGTCCCACTGAGGCGTCCCTGGGGCCCATGCCTATGTACTCAGGCAGTGCAAGGGGCCTTGAGGTCCTGCTAGGTGGCCCTGGACAGGCCATTCTCCATCCCTGGACTTCAGGGTCCTTATCAATAAAATGGAGGGGAAAAAAACAGGCAAAGATGATGCATTGAGCCAGAGGAGGAGAAAAGCGAGAGAGGGGAGAGTTTGCACAGGTCCCAGGGGACAGGACCAGACAGCCAAGGGAGCTGTCCATCTGGGGTGCAATATGCAAGTGGAGAAAAGAAGCAAGGTTACTTGCCGGCAAACACACTGACTCCCCGATTCTCTTGTTTGTAACCGAAGTTAAGGAATCCATTGACTAGGGCAAGTCTGAGAGGAAGGTTTCACAGAAGAGTGCTTACTTTGCCATCTGCTGTAAACTCTGATAGTTCCTTTCCTTTTTGATTTTATCCTTTCCTTTGATTTTTTTAACTGTGCTGATTGCAGTTTATTAAATGGATTCCAGGGCCAACTACTAAGTTACAACTTGCAGTTCACAATAGCAATAAAGAGATCTGGCAAATGACTGTTGCAAAAGTACTTATCCAGGCCTGGCTGTACCCCTGCCCCACATCCCTTCCCTGAGCATGTTGGGGTTGGGGAGGTGACAAATGTCACATGTCTTCCTCTGTCCTGCAGCTGTCCCTCACCCTAAATGCCATCCCAGGCTGAGCTCTCCCTCTGTTTTCTGCTTTTGTCTTCAGAATATTCTAACATCATCCCAAATGACACATCTAGGAGGTGACAAACCCAGGATGACCTGGCACAGATGGACAAGCTAGGAAAATACTCAACTCTGGGTAAAGAACCCTATCCTAGCACCCCCCACCCCCCACCCAAGGGCCCTTATTCCCAGCCATTCCACTGCTCTGGGCCCAGCTCAGAAACCAAGTAACGGAAGGGGACACCTCACACTGCCAGCTCTGCTTCATTGTTCTGATTGGTGGAGGACTGTACCCTTCCAGAGTGTAGCTGTTTTGAATGTCATCCCTGTCCACACGTCTGTACTAGATCAGAGTTTGGCTCCAGACCTAGGTGCCTTGGAACCTGGTATCTCCACTCTACCCCATCTTGTCTTTTTCTTCACCATAGCTTTGCATTTTGTATTTTGCAGAGTCACCTCACGTGGAGGAAAGAAACCTTTTCCTCACTCAAGTCTAAGCCACTGGCTAGTTCTGAACTTCTGCCAACCATATTATCAAGGCCACTTACAGTACCAATTGCCACTCCCTTTTCTGCCTTCTGCTGTGTGCTGGGAGACTCCTTGGGTCTCACTCTGGGTGTCTGGTTTGGTTTGACCAATAGGAGGCTCTGGAAGGCAGGCAATGGGGGATTGGGAGCAGAGAGAGGTCAGAGTCACCCCCATTCCTGCCAGGTTCTGGCATTGTTGCTGGCATCTCATCTCCACACTCCAGTCCCCAGCTTCGTCTCGTCTCCAGTGGGAGTAACTGGTTTCTGCATTGTCCTTCATCTGCCCCACCATTGTCAAGAGCTATCTTTAATTCATTTTTCAGTCCTTTTGAGTGCATTGTCTTGTCCTATGGGATGCTGGCTAACTGATATGCCCTGACAGCCCTTTTTGCACACAACAGCAGAACAGTCTTCATAAAAACCTAAATCAGTCTCTCCCTTGCCTAAACACTTCATTGGACTCCTATTGCTCTGAGAATACACACAAAAATCTTTATTACCATCTATAATAGTGTTGGCTACATTGCCAATTGCATCCCTTTAGCAGATCAGGAGGTTAATTGATGGGTTGCATGTCTTCCCTTTCTTTTTCTCCCCTCCTTCTTCCAAGGAAACTTGAGTGGAGTAGAAGGGGAGAGAATAGAGAGCATCAGTGCTTACTGCCAGAGCCTGGGTTAGAGGGCTGTGTGGTTGGGTCAGAGGTGATGTCTCACTGTGAGCTCTGGTGCCAAATGCTGGAAAGCCCGGGCTTCTTTGGCCATCTTCGCAGCTCCCCCATTACCCCCCAAATCCATCTGGCTCACAGCCTTAGCCTCCTGTCAGTGCCTCAAGCATGTTGGCTCTTTCCCACGTTGGGGCCTTTGCATCTGCTGTTTCCTAGGCCTGGATTTCCCTTCCTTCTGATCTTCCCAAGACTCCTTCTTACTCTAACATCATCTCCTCAGAGAGGCCCTCCCTGGTTGGCCCACCTGAAGCAGCTTCCCTCCATCTTTCTGTTGTCTTCCATGGGACATTTTTTTATTAGAATCTCCAAGAGGGCACAAAGAGTGGCTAGATGAAGAGTATTAGCACTTACTCTTAGCACTTATTACCATCAGTAGTTATCATGTTCACTTACTTGTCTCCTTCCTTATCCCCTCCTGGAGTATAAGCTCCCAGAGGGTAGGCTCTCACCTCTCTTGTCAATTGCTGTATCCTCAGACCAGTATCTGGCACATAGTAAGTGTTCAATAAATACCTGCTGAGTGAATGAGTGAATGAACTCTGTTGCTGGGAACACACTGATTTCATGGAAGAACTTTCCCAGGATGACTTGCATACTTGGTAACCCTGGGTTGGGGCTGGGACTCAGAAGAGTAGGTTGAAGTGAGGACAGCTGAGGGCTCTTGCCTGGCCTGGGCCCTGTGTGTCTCTTCCCTGTCCCTACATTCTGTAAGGTCCAACTTTGCCTGACCTGACAGTTGGAGCTCCTTCCAACTCCCTGCTCTAGACACCAGGTCTGTTCACTAGCAGAAAGCTTGCAGATGGGCACCAGGAGAGCCTACTGCCTCTGCCATTTGTGGATTATCATCAGACTTATACCTCTTTACAGCTCAGCCCCACAGCTGAGAAATCAAGATAATAGTACCTATTGTGGGAATGGAATGAGGCCATGTTCTGTGCAGTCAGCTTGCTGAAAGATTGACATGCAGTTGACACTGATAATCAACAATCCCCAGTCATGGACAGAGTGTGTACATACTGGTTGGCCAGTGGGAGGAGAAGCTCCTTGTCCCACAATAGCTTGTCTATTATGTGGGATGGTGGCAGTGCTCGATGCCACTGTCTGGCTCCCTTCATCTTGTAGCCTCTCCTGAATCCTCTTCTGAACAGCAAATGCCTCTGGGAAAGGCTGTGCAATAGGGCTCAGCCTTCAGAGCAGGAGAGTTTTTGTCCCTTTGAAGGTGGGGATCATGTAGAAGGCCAACATATTGTAGGAGAAAGTGATGGGGGGAGGGCACAAAGGAAAGGATAGGCATCTAGGGCTAGCCTAGCCTTGACCTTTAGATGCAGGTGAGGTCCTCATCTCATCACACACACATCAGAATAAATTCCAAGTGGACTAAATGGTAACAATCCACTGAACCACGACAATTCTAGAAGGTGATATGTAACTATGCAACAGCATAAAATGTGACTAAATCCATAGATAAACCTGAAAAGGGGGAGTTTTCTAAACATGACACTAAAAACAGAGTCCATAACTGCATTTGGCTGTATAAATATAAATGAATCCTGAAACTCGAAAAACATGGTTGACCACATATATGATGCCCCATGTTCAAGTCTCCTTCTTCTTACATCAGTAAGAATAAGGTCAGCATCACTCTACCAGGCAGACATTGAAAACAGGCACTCCACAAAAGAAACAACCACCAGTAAAATATAAACAAGCACATGAAAAAAACATTCAACTGCATCAATAATCCAAGAGATGCAAATTGCAACAATGGCAGTTTTTCTTTTTACCTGTCACACTGGCAAAAAGTGACAAAAAAGTCACTATTTATAAAGTGACAATCCTCAGTGTTGATGAGGACATGGGAAATGGGGATTGTGATATTTTGATGGTAGGGATCTAAGTTATAATTTCTGAAGGATGAGTTGGTTACAAACAACAAATCTAAAAAAAAAACCCTCGAGCCAGAAATCTCACTTTTCAAATTTATCCTTCAGAAATAGTAGGATAGGTATACAGAGACATGCGCACTAGGGAGGTTTATTGAAGTTCGTATATTATAGTGAAAAGTTGGAAACAGCATGGATTTGTGCCCTGGCTGGTATGGCTCAATGGATTGAGCACTGGCTTGCAAACCAAAGGGATGTTGGTTTGATTCCCAGTCAGAAACATGCCTGGGTTGTGGGCCAGGTCCTCAGTGGTGGTGGCGGCACATCAGAGGCAATCACACATTGATATTTCTCTCCCTCTCTTTCTCCCTTCTCTCTAAAAATAAATAAATAAAATCTTTCAAAAATAATGAATTTGCTAAATAGATTATGATGCAGCTCCCTCTGTGAAATACTAGGTAACTTCTAACAATGACTGCTATCAATCTATTATTATTAGCACAGAAAAAAAGCCCATGATATATTCTTCTGCAGCAGCAAAATGAAAAGGAGAACCAATTGTATGGGAAAATATATTTGCCAATGATACCTTGGATAAGGATTTGATCTCCAAAATACATAAAGAACTCATGTGACTCCACACCAGGAAGACAAATAGCTCAACTGAAAAATGGGCAAAAGACCTGAACAGACACTTCTCCAAGGAGGACATATAGAAGGCCCAGGGACACATGAAAGGATGATCAGCATTGCTAGCCATCAGAGAGATTCAAATTAAAACCACAGTGAGATGCCACTTCACACTGGTCAGAATGACCATCATTAAATCAATAAACAACAAGTGCTGACAAGGCTGTGGAGAAAAGGGAACCCTAGTGCACTGTTGGTAGGAATACAGACTGGTACAGCCACTGTGGAAAACAGTATGGAATTTCTTCTGAAAACTAAAGATGGAACTGCCTTCTGACCTGGCAATTCCACTGCTGGGATTATACTCTTAGAATGTTGAAATGCCAATGCAAAAGAACTTGTGCACCCCAATGTTCATAGCAGCACAATATACAATAGCCAAGTGCTAGAAGCAACCTAAGTGTCCATCAGTAAATGAGGGGATCAAAAAACTATGGTACATTTACACAATGGAATATTACTCAGCAGAAAGAAAGAAGTAACTCCTACCCTTCAAGACAGCATGGATGGAACTGGAGAGCATTATGCTAAGTGAAATAAGCCAGGTGGTGAAAGACAAATACCATATGATCTCACCTATAAGTGTAACCTAATCAAGAAAACAAACAAGCTAGAAAAATAGAACCAGAGACATGGAAATAAAGAACAAATGACAGTGACCAGAACGGAGGGCAGAGGGTATTAATGGGGGATGTGGGGGGAAGAAGGGGAAGGGTTGTCAAGGCACATGTATAAAGGACCCATGAACAAGGACAACGGGGAGGGAGGGAGGATTGAATGTGGGAGATGGGGAATATGCAGGGAAGGGGAGAGCAATAGGGGGGAAATGGGACAACTGTAATTGAGCAACAATAAAACAAATTAAAAAAAGGCTCCAGAAGCACCCCAAATCTATTGATTGGTGAGTAGATAAACAAAATGTGGTCTATCCATGCAATGGAATGTGAGTCAGCCTTTAAAAAGAAGGAAATTCTGAGTCATGTTACAGCGTGGATGAGTCTTGAGGACATTCTGTAAGTGAAATAAGCCAGTTACAACAGGACAAATATTGTCCTCTTGAAATCTCATATGATTTTGCTTATATGAGATTTCTAGACGAATCAAACTCATAAAGACAGTAAGTAGGATGGTGGTTTCTAGGAGATAGGGAATTAGTGTTTAATGAGTATAGCATTTCCATTTCAGAAGATGAAAATTTTGCAAGTAGATAGTGGTGATGGTTGCACAGCAATGTGAGCATATTTAACACTATTGAACTGTGTACTTAAATGATTAAGATGGTAAAACAAAGCCATCTTTTTGTTTAAAAATGGCACCAAAACAATATGTATATAATGTTTCCCTTTTTGTAAGATAGCAAGAAAATGTTAACTGTGATGTCATTAAAATGAGTTTTTTCTTTTTTATACTTGTCTGTATTTTCTGATATTTTGTGCAGTGAGAACATTTACATTTATAGTGATAAAACCTATTTCAAAGATAACATACAAATTTTCACAATCAAAACACACTAAACAAAACCATATTTTTCCTGGTTATTAAAGAAGTATATATTCATTGTAGAAAATCTGGAAAAGTTAAAAACCTAATACTAAAAAAGAGATCACTTTGTGATTCCATTACTCAAAGCAGACCTTTAAAAACATCAATATAAATACTTCTATATCTATTTGTAATATTTCCATGAATATTGAATATTTTTACCTACTTAAGTATAAAATAATTCCTATACAGAGTTTGCACCCTGCTGTTTTTCACTTTATTTTATCAAATAGTTTTTTAAAAAGCTGATTTAAATGGATAAATGGTATTTCACTACACAGATGAGACATAGTTCATTATAAGTTTTCTTTTTGTTGGTCATCAATTGCTTTCTAATTTTCTCAATTGTAAGTAATGTTGGGAACAGATTTATATATAAATCTGACTGCAAATCTGATCATTTCTTTGTGATCAGTTTCTAAAAGCAGATTTACCAATGCAAAAACAATGGATATATTACAAGGTTGCCTTCTGAAAATGTACCAGTTTAACCACTTTCCAATAGTGTTATTAAAACATTCTTGTCAACTGGATGAGAAGGATATCTTGTTTTAATTTGTATTTCTTTAATTTTTATTTTTTACATATTTTATTGATTATGCTATTACAGTTGTCCCATTACACTCCCTTCATTCCCCTCCACCCTGAACACCCTCTCCCACCCACATTCCCCCCTTTAGTTCATGTCCATGTGTCATAAGTTCTTTAGCTTCTACATTTCCCATACTATTCTTGCCCTCCCCCTATTTTCCATCTACCATCTATGCTACTTATTCTTCATACCTTTCCCCCTTCACTTCTCCTCCCACTCCCCTGTTGCTAACCCTCCATGTGATCTCCATTTTTGTGGTTCTGCTCCTGTTCTAGTTGTTTGCTTAGTTTCTTCTTGTTTTTGTTTTAGGTGTGGTTGTTAATAATTGTGAGTTTGCTGTTGTTTTAGTATACATGCCTTTCATCCTCTTTTTCCCAGATAAGTCCCTTCAACATTTCATACAATAAGGGCTTGGTGATGATGAACTCCTTTAACTTGACCTTATCTGAGAAACACTTTATCTGCCCTTCCATTCTAAATGAAAGCTTTGCTGGATAGAGCAATCTTGGATGTAGGTCCTTGCCTTTCATGACTTGGAATACTTCTTTCCAGCCCCTTCTTGCCTGCAAGGTCTCTTTTGAGAAATCAGCTGACAGTCTGATGGGCAATCCTTTGTAGGTGACTGTCTCCTTATCTCTTGCT
>CM052547.1:48796795-48808300 GCA_028533065.1 Trachops cirrhosus | reverse complement strand
TACCCCTATAATTTGGATGTTGGAACGTTTAAAGATGTCCTGGAGGTTCCTAAGCCTCTCCTCATTTTTTTGAATTCTTGTTTCTTTGTTCTTTTCTTTTTGGTTGTTTCTTTCTTCCTTCTGGTCCATTCCATTGATGTGATACCCATCTTTCATTCCATCACTATTGGTTCCCTATGTATTTTTCTTCATTTCACTTATTGTAGCCTTCATTTTTTCATCTAGTTCGAGACCAAAATCAACCAATTCTGTGAGCATCCTGATCACCAGTGCTTTGAACTGTGCATCTGATAGGTTGGCTATCTCTTGGTCACTTAAAAGGATGGGTTCTGAGGCTTTCAATTGTTCTTCTGTTTGAACCATCTCTTTGCTGTTTCTTTTTTTGTCTTGTCGAGCACCTGTAGTGAGGAGCAGCGCACCCCAATCGCTGGGTTGTAATGCTGTACGTGGGGGCGGAGTCCGAGAGGGAACAATGGCACTTGCTCCACTCTCCGTAGGACCTCAGACCCTTCTGCCGCTTTCCCCAAGCTAGCTGGGCCCCTCTGTTGCCAATTCCGGTGTGGGTGGGCCTGTTTACCCCATGGGACCTTCCTTTTCAGTCAGTGCCCCAAAGCTCTATTTCCCGGTGCTGGGACCCTGAGTTGCGCACAGTGCCTTGCTTCACAATGGCTGCCTCTCTGGGTCTGCCAGTCGCCACCCCCTGCCTGGGGCCCACCAGCCACTGCTGCTTGTGCACCCAGGGTCTGCCCTCTGTGGTCTTGTGCACTGCCCCGGTTGCTCTGCTCTCTGCTCCCTGTCCCTCACCCACCCGGACTCCACCCCTCCTACTGGTCTGGATGAACGTGTCTAATTTTAACTCCTTGGGTGTCTGACTTCCATACAGTTCAATTTTTCTGTCAGTTCTGGATGTTATTTTGTTTCTAAATTGTTGTTGTCCCTATCTTGGTTGTGCAAGGAGGCACAGTGTGTCTATCTATGCCTCCATCTTGGCCGGAAGCCTAATTTGTATTTTTTTGATCAGTGGTGAGGTTAGCGCATGTGCTGGCTGTTTGCATGTTCTGTTCATGTCTTTTTTCCACTTGGGACAGTGTTTTCCATACTGTGTTTTGAAGCAATGAAGGATTCCTCCCTCAGTCTGGCAAGTGGCTAGTGTCAGGCCGTGGAGGTGGTGCCAGTCCAGTGTGCCTGATGTCTTCTCATAAGTCCAGGACTCCTGCACAGACCATTGCTTATGTGTGAAGCCTGCCCTATGTGTGCAATCAACAGTGACTTCCCATCCACCCTGGTTCCTTGTGGTTTGCTCAGAGCTAAGTGACAGCCAGCAATCTCCCAAGTCACGATAGGCACCCTGGGGAAATGGGATGTAAACTTTAGGCTCAAGGTGGGCCTGAAAAACATGTGTTAAACTTTGAGGACTTTAACCCAGCAAGAGTGACTCATTAACTCCCTGTCACCCATCAACACCAATCCACCCAAGCTGAGGAAGGGCTAGATTTCACTTTCACTGAGAGATGGTTTTGATGTGTCTGTATTTCTGAATGTGAATTCAATTCCCTCCTATAGACATGGTGAATTTTTCTCTTATGATTTCCATCTGTCATTTTGATTTGTTTCCCAGATGTATCAATTCTACTTATTCAATCTTGGTCAGGTTTTCATGAGTATTATTCAGTATTAAATTTTCAAGAATTCTTTCTTGTCCTCTAAGTCCTCCTTTTTCATAGTTGTTGGTTTTATGGATTCACTATGCCTGTAGTGATCACAAAAGTGCCTACATTAGAGAGAAATTGTGTGGTTTAAGGAGGTGAATGTTGTAAAGCACCTAAAACAGTGCTTGGCATGTAGTGAATACTCACAAATGTTAACCTTAGCTCCGTGTCTCGTATGGATCTAAGCACTTAATGAAGTTACCTACTCTACCAGCCAGTAGTTTACAGAGGCTTTTCCAAGAAAGCTTGGAAGCTCTGAGGCTGGCCAATGGCCTGGGATGCATTGCTTGCCTTGGCCTCACTGCACAGTTGAGGGAGCAGCTCATAGCCTGATTGCACCCTTTCTTTCCCCAAGGCTCTGTCTCAACTTCCTCTGAAGACCTGTGGTTCAGAGTCCTACACTCAGGAACCTCAGGGGCTGTTTTAGCCAAACTTTTGGTGCAAAGGAGAAAACAGACCCATGGAATGTGGAGACTTGCTCTGATCTCTGCAACCAGTTAAAGATGGAACCAGACTCCAGGTGTCTGGGTCCCCAGATCCACTGGCAGAGAGACACAAAGCAGGTCAGAAACTTCATGCTCAGACTCTTGCTTTCTCACAGTTATGGTGGCTCCTTGAAGGGTGGGGGCACATGCTTCCCTCCTCTTTCCCCTAGCCATAGGGATAGAGCCTGTATGTGGCTGTGAGTCATCAAGTGGAAGGGGACAGTGGCTAGCAAGAGAGGAGTCTGGGCTCTGGTCACTGGGATACACCATAGCAACCTGAGAGTCAGCAGCTTGGACTGGTGGGCAGGTGTGCAACAGACACTTCTCTTATTTATGATACTGTTATTCTGAGTCTCTGAGCCAACACTGACATCTTTGTCCTGACTTGTCACAAGGGACTGGCATGCTTGGCTCAACTCCAAGCCCACTAGGCTGTTGGTCACTGCTTGACCTTCAGAGCCATGACATTTGTTCCTTAATCCTCCAGGCTGGGGTGTAATAGACTCTTCCAGAGGTGTGGGTGTAAAAACATAAGGACCAAGTGACAGAAAATACTGAACAGAGGAATGCCAGACATCACTGCCCTAGCTGTGCTTTAGCTGTTTCCTACCCCAGGATTTATTTTGTGCCCACATGCCCCAGCCCTTCCCCTACAATTTTCCACCTCCACCTTGTAGGGGACCTTTCCCTAGATCATTCCCTTCCAGGCTCTCACAGCCTTCTCCATGAAGTAGCAGATACCTCCCAAATTCCTATTACCTTGTTTTCTGGGTTGGAACCCCAACACCACCTCCTGCTGCTGAGCGATTCTGAGCAAGTGACCTCTCCACACCTCTGTTCCCCCATGGACCCAGTAGGAGTGGAGTTATGAAGATTAAATAGATTTATCTGTTTAAAAAGCTTAATAAAGCACTGGGCACACTTCCCAGCCCTCCTCTTGCCCACTTAACATTTGCCCAGGGAGTTCCTGCTCTTTCCAATTCTTAAGTTCTTCCAGACACAAAGTTGCAGAATATTCCCAAGGAGAATCTTTCCTCCCTAACTTGCAGAACCCCTAGCTGGTTTTGACAATGATACTCCATACTCCCCCTTCCTGAGACATAGTGGTTGTGGAAATTCTGATGTTCTAATCCAAACTGCAGAAGGGATGAGGCTGGAGGTGGGGCTCCACCTTCGCTGCATCTAGTTGTTCCAGCTCTATCCTGACTCTTCAGGGGGAGGTCATCTGTGGGTGACAAGGGTGCAGTTTGATTGGCAGGTTCTGTGGGATGGAGCAAGAGTGAGTGCTGTGTGTGGAGATGAGCTCAACAGCCTGGTCATAAGGCAAAAGAATAACCCCTGAAATGAAGAGGTCTGAGTTTTAGTTCTGCCTTTGCTATTGCATTTGCTATGTGACCTTGGGTGAGTTGCTTCACCTCTCTAGCCTCAGTTTTCTTTTCTGTAAAATGGGAAGAGTCAAGGAGTACCTGGCTATCATGGCTAGGAGTGTCCTGCATATCATAGTGCTGGGTATGACGCACAGTGGGCACTGCCCTTCTCCTTCTGTCTCTGAGTGTGTGTCTGTGAGATGCCCAGCATAAGCCTGGCACACGGTGAGTCTAATCTTTTTCTGCCCATCTCTTCAGTAACTGAACACTGGGCAAGCTGCTCAAGACCCCTACTATGAAGCAGATATGGTCTTTCTCCCTGACCTGTGGTGGTGGGCTTTAGCAGGAAGTGATGTCTGGGAAGGGCTGACACTGTGATTGGCACTAATATAACCATGACACTATTCCCTAATGTGAAACTCACTGAGGGGGCTGGGAGCACAGGCTTGAAGCCCTGGTCGGCCTTGCAGCCTGGCTTATGTGTCAGGGATGGAGCAAATGTCTACCTTATCTCAGTGGACTGCTAATGCCTCTGTTAGAGGAGGGTGTAACATTGCACAACATCCTCCCTAAACTGTATTCGAGCTCTGACAGGCACTGTCCAATATGGAGGCAGGGATATATGGGGTATTTCTTTCATCACAGAAAGTTCTACTGGACAGCACTTCTGCAGAATTTTAGTCAACACTTCATTCCACAGACTGGGTGTTGCAGGCATTACTAAAATGACTAAGAAATGGCCCAGATCACAAAGATCTCAATCACTTGTTCATCATACATTAATAAAGGACCTATTAGGTACTAGGAGGATGTTGTGAAACCAAGACAGACACACTCCCTGCCTTTACAGAGCTGCCTGTCCTGCAGATGGAGAATCCTCTGCCATAACATAGACTCAAAGCAATATCAGCTTAAGTACGCTAGGCTTCCCCCACCACCATCTTGGAAAGTGCATGCTGGTGAGGTAGCTCTGCTCTGGGAGGCTGCTAGGTCTGTGTTCCTTCTATCTTGTCTCCCCTCCCCCATCCTGATAGTGCTACCCTCTGTCCTCTTGCCTGCAGTGCAATTAGCACAGGAGAGAAAGTGGAAGGAGTTACGCCCCTCCCTTCACTGGGAATTCAGCACCCACAGCTGGCACTTCTGCACATTTTCCATTGGCCAGCTGCAAGGGAAATGTAAGCTTTCCTCAGAGCAACTCTGTGCTCTGCTAAAAACTGGGAGTTCTGGGAAGGGGAGAAAATGTATCTGAAGACTGGTAGTCTTTGCCACAGAGAGATAAGTATGAGGGGAATGAACTCATACATGAATGGGTGACCCTGGAGAATGCTTTGAAGGAGGGGTACATGATGTTGGGGGAGCAAACAAAGGAGGCCCCAAGGCTTCCCTGAGGAAGTGACATTTGTGATGTGATATAGAGAATAAGTAGAAACTGATGGGGAAAAAAGGTGAGGCTGTTCCCAGCAAAGGCAGCAGGGGTGAAAAGCTCTGTGGTTAGAGGGAGCAATGTACACTCAGAAAACCCAGGAGTCTCCCCAGGATAGGCAGGTGATGCCCCTGAGGATAGCTTCAAGGAAGGAGCCCCATGGGGTTGCAAGTCAAAGATGTATACTCTGTTCCCGGTACTTTTCTAAGGTTC
Source organism: Trachops cirrhosus (assembly GCA_028533065.1). Classification (NCBI taxonomy): domain Eukaryota; kingdom Metazoa; phylum Chordata; class Mammalia; order Chiroptera; family Phyllostomidae; genus Trachops; species Trachops cirrhosus. Next base: position 48,803,103 of record CM052547.1, on the reverse strand, counting down.
TGTGTATATTAGTTCATTTAATTTTTGAACAACCTATGAGGTAGCTGCCTATGCCAGATCTTATCTTCAGGGAAGCATTTGGAATGAGACATTCAAGAGGCTTAGAGGGGAAATGCCCATGGAGGATGAGGGGAGGAAGAGGGAGCAGGAGCAGTGGAAGAGCCTCGGCCTGGGTGCAGGGCTGACACCTGGAAAAGGAGAGGGGGAGGGAGGGAGGACCGGGAGAAAGAGCCTCAGACTGCAGTGCAGTCTAGAAACACCTTGGTCATGCTCATGGGGAGCCCCAGAGCCCAGATAGCTCGTGGGGACCTGGGTTGGGCTGGAGTGGCAGTGTCAGTACCCACTGTGTTTGGTCCTCGGCCTGGATCTGGAAGTGTGGCTGCTGGAAGCTTTCAGCCAGCAATGCTCCCCACAAGAACACTTTAAGAAGCATTACAGCTGTTGTCCCATTTTATAGATGGGGAATAGTGGCAAAAAAGGGGAAACAACTCACCTAGTATTGAATGGCTGACAGGTGGCAAGAACAGTATTTGAGCCCAGGCAGGTTGGTTCAAAGTCCTTGCTCTGACAGAGGTTCAAAGTCCTTGCTCTGATAGAGCTGTCCAAGAAAAGTGTCCCTCTTAGGATAGGACAAGTAGCAGCAAGTGGATGCTTGGCAAGGGACTGTCACCCAGAGCCTTGAATGCTAAGGTAAGTTATGGCATGGGTCTTTTATGGTGTCCACGAGGATCTACAGTGCGTGTCAAGCTAGGAGACCTTCTGGCTGGCCACCTGCATCCCACTGTGGAAGGGTGAAGGAGATAGAGTGGGGACAATGCAGCGAGACAACCACTATCAGATGATCCCACAGATAACTGGGTAGCTGTTGCTGGATGTGACTCTGGATGAGGCAGGTATGAGGGTGCTGTTGACTGAGCTGGTATACCCCGAGGGGTTATGATATCATTATGCCTCCAACCCCAACTTCATATGCTGAAGTCCTAAATCCAGTATGTCAAATATGACTGTATTTAGAGCAGGACCTTTAAAGAGTCAATTAAGGTAAAATGAGGTCAGTTGGATAGCCCTAATCCAATAGAGCTTGTGTCCTTATAAGAAGATATCAGGACACAGACACACATAGGGATAACCATGTGAGGACACAGTGAGAAGACAGCCATCCTTGGTAGGAACCCACCTTGCTGACTCCTTGATCTCTGGCCTTCAAAACTTTGAGGAAATATGTCTGTTGTTTAAGTGGCTCTGTCCATGGTATTTCTTATGGTAGCCCAAGCTGACTAATACACCAGGGCAGAGGGGGCAGACTTGATGAGTTTGACTTGGAACACTTCAGCTTTGCAATGCCTGTGAGATGCTCAAGGGGAGTTTTCTGGGGAAGTCAGAGGTTGGGGCTGAGCAGGGTGGGGCTCAGGGCTGCATGTCTCAGGACAGGGCTCTATAGCTCATGGATGCAGTTTATACAGCAATAAATAGGGCCCAGCTGGTGGGGCAGAAGTGGCAGAATTGCTGATGCCCGTGAACACACTCAGGACAGGCTCTGCACACACATGTTTTTTATCCAAGTCAGTCTATCTGTATGTGTCCTTGGGCCCTGCTGTGAACTCAGCCATGTGTTCAAGGCCTGTCACCCAGGCCCCAGGAGCCCACCAGAGTAGTGCTGGTGCGTGTCTTAAGGTCAAGTGCTTGCAGGCCCCGCCATAACCATGTCACTGGACCCTATATACGGTCCCTCAGAGTAACACTCTCTTTCTGAGAAACATCTCCTTATTCATAATGTTGACCTTTCAGGCTGTTGTGAAGATAAGAGACTGAATGTCTGTGAAGTGCAATACATGTGGTACCATTATTATGAACCTGCCAGTTAGAGATGTATAGGAAGGAGAGTTGCCCCTGATGGGTCTCTGGAGGGGTTACCAGACTGTTGCCTCCCATTGGGCAAACCCATTGTTTGTGGTTTGTGCAGATGGGCCTCTGGGGTCACAGAACAGGTGAAGAAGAGTGGAGAGAGAGCTGGAGGGGCAAATACAGAACACAGCACACAGAGTGGCGGCCATGCACCTCCTCTATAGGCACAAAAGAGATAAGCATGTTATTTAGAATTTGGTAAAGGAAAAATAAAACAGAAATGCTGAGTGGGGCTGAATTACTCTTTATTTCATGTCTTTCTGTAGTGTTTGAACTTTACAACAATATACAGGTGTTATTTTTAAAAGAATTACTCAAATGAATGGCCTGAATGTTACTCTGAGAGGCTTGGGCTTGAACCCATAGGGGACAAAGATACCTTTGGTCCTGTAGAGGACAAGGTAGTCACCATTTTCTGGGCTTAATGTGTTTTCCCACTGGTTAACTCATCTGAGTTGTTATTTGCCTCCTGCACTGTCCATTGTTCTGCTGCCCCCCGGGGCTTTGTGCCATGGTCCCCATTCTGCAGCATTGCCCAGCACCTGTCCAGGGCAGGGTGGGGTCAAGGAGCACTGAATAAATTCTGGAAAGAATGATAATAACCTCTCCCCAGTCTCTGTACTTTCCAATGCCTTCTCCCATATATTACTTTATTTGATCCTCAAATAACCCTGTGAGGCAAGTAGGACAGGGGTCTTGGCACTCATTTTATGATGAGGAAACTGAGGCTTTAGCAGGCCAACTGACTTGCTCAATGCCACTCTGCTGGCTAGGACCTGGGACCAGAGTCCCGACTGCCATACACACAGCCCTGCCAGGCTGAGAATCAGGCTGCCCCCACCCCTGTCTGGAAATTTTGGAAGGTGCCAGAGACCACCATTCATGACAGAGATAAAGAGGAAAGCTGAAGGCTTCTTGCCCCCGAAGCTGCACCTGTGTGCATAGCTCTGAAATAGGGAATTTGGGAGTTCTTGCCTCAGAGTTAGCTACATTTCTGTCCCTGAGGCCTTTGCCACTAGTCTGGGCTTTGGTGATAGGCTCCTGGGACTCAGGCCTTATTCTGGTTTCTTCTTGACAGTCATGTCCCCAGGGCCCTGGGCTAATGTCTCTTAAAGCTGTATGCCCAGGGTGGAGGCCCCGGGCCTGGGCATTAGCTGCTCTCCCCAGAGCAGGGACAAAACTTGGCTCTGCCTACACATAAACTCCAGGGTCCTGCTTGATGGAGAAAAGGTTCAGGCCTGTGCCTGTGGACCCTGTTGCAGTGTATTTTTTACCTAGCAACACCACCTCCATGGCCTTCTGTTTGTGCCTATTCACTCCTATTCATACCTCAACACTACTTCCTGAGCCCACAACAGGCGGGGTCTCCTCAACATCCTAGACCTTCACTGATCAGAAGAGATGGACATTGGCCAGCAAACCCTGAGGTTCAGCTGAGAGACAGGAGCTGAGGATGGGAGGATTTGTTGCTTCCCACCTGAGAAGGGGGAGAAGAAGTTCATTACTACAGTACTTAATAGTACTGTACTCACAGAACTTAATAGTATCAGGTGGTCCCTTTGTGCCCAGATCATGGAGCCACTGAATGGGCTCTAAGGGCAGGCTGGGCTCAGATCTCAGGTGTGAGCTGAAGAAAAGACTCAGGTTATGAGGGACAGTGGGGAGGGTGTGGGCATGGGTATGGGATACAATGAGGCCAAAACTGCTTGCTAGAGTGCTATGGGACAATGCCAGCCCTCCAGGAACTTTTTTAAAAAATTCACTATCAGTATATTAGAAACTTGAGAAGGAGACAGCAGAAACACTCTCCTTATTCACTGGAAATGTATTTCTTAAGTGTCTTAGGTTCTGGGGATACAGCAATGAAGAAAAAATCCAAATCCATATTCTTTTTTTCCTTTTTATTATTGTTGCCCAAATACAGTTGTACTGCACACTTTGCAAATGATGCTGCAATAAACATAGGAATGTCTTTTCAAATTAGTGTTTTGGGTTTCTTTGGATAAATACCCAGAAATGGAATTGCCAGGTTCTTTGTCTCTTGATATAGCCTTTATTTTAAAGTCTATTATGTCTTTAAATTCCAGCCAAGATGGAGACATAGGTAGTAGGTACACTGTGCCTCCTTGCATAACCAAAAGAAAGACAACAACAAATTTAAAAACAAAAATAAACAGATCTGCCAGAAAATCAAACTGTATGGAAGTCTGACAACCAAGGAGTTAGAGAAGTTATATTCATTCAGACTGGTATGAGGGGCAGAGACAGGCAGCCAGGGTGGAGAGGATGCACAGTACAGTGCAGGCTGGCAGACCTGGGAGGGAACGGTGGCAGCTGGCAGACCAGGTGGACCCACATTTGTGTGTGGATAAACTGGGAGGAACAACTGGGGAGCAAGGCAGACCACGCAACCTAGGGTTCCAGTATGGGAAAAGAAAGCCTCAAAACCTCTGACTGTAAACATCTGTGGGGGTTGTGGTGGTAGGAGAAACTCCCAGCCTCACAGCAGAGTTCACTGGAGAGACCCATGGGGTCCTAGAATATACACAAACCCAGGAATTAGCACCAGAAGGTCCCAGTTTGCTTGTGGGTAATGGGGGGAAGTGACTGAAAGCTAGTCCAGAGCCCAGAAAGCAGCATTGTTACCTCTCAGATGCATTTCTAACATACAGCACCACAATGCAGTGACTTGGGTTGATCCATCCCAGGGAATATTGGGTTGCTGCTTACTATGTAACAGGTGGGCCAAGACAAAAAAATATGGCCCAAATGAAAGAACAGATCAAAGCTCTGAAAATTGAATTAAACAATGAAGAGATAACCAACTTATCAGATGTAGAGTTCAAAACACTGGTAATCAGTATGTTCATAGAAATGGTTGAGTATGGTCACAAAACAGAGGAAAAAATGAAGGCCATGCAAAGTTAAATAAAGAAAAATATACAGGGAACCAACAGTGAAGGGAAGAAAACTGGAACTCATATAAACAATTTGGAGCAGAGGGAAGAAATAAACATTCAACCAGAACAGAATGAAGAAACAAGAACTCAGAAAAAATGAGGAGAGGCTTAGGAACCTCTAGGACATCTTTAAATATTCCAACATCCAACTCATAGGGGTGCCAGAAGGAAAAGGAGAAGAGTAAGATATTGCAAACTTATTTGAAAACATAATGAAGGAGAACTTCCCTAATCTGGCAAAGGAAATAGACTTCCAGGAAGTCCAGGAAGCTCAGAGAGACCCAAAGCAGTTGGACCCAAGGAGGAACACACTAAGGCACATCATAATTACATTAGTCAAGGTAAAAATGAAGGAGAGGATCCTAGAAGCAGCAAGAGATAAGGAGACAGTCACCTACAAAGGAGTGCCCATCAGACTGTCAGCTGATTGCTCAAAAGAGACCTTACAGGCAAGAAGGGGCTGGAAAGAAGTATTCCAAGTCATGAAAGACAAGGACCTACATCCAAGAGTACTCTATCCAGCAAAGCTATCATTTAGAATGGAAGGGCAGATAAAGTGCACCCCAGATAAGGTCAAGTTAAAGGAGTTCATCATCACCAAGCCCTTATTATATGAAATGTTAAAAGGATTTAATAAGAAAAAGAAGATGAAAAAAACTACAAACAGTTAAATGACAAGCAACTCACAACTATGAACAACTGAACCTAGAAAAAACACAAAAACAAAAACAAACTAAGCAAACAACTAGAACAGGAACCAAATTATAGAAATGGAGATTACGTGGAGGGTTATCAGTGGGGAGGGGGAGAAAAGGGAATGGGGGCAAAGGTATGGGGAATAAGAAGCATAAATGGTAGGTACAAAATCTATAGGGGAAGGTTATGAATTGTACAGGAAATGGAGAAACCAAAGAACTTATATGTTTGACCCTTGGACATGAACTAAAGTGGAGGAATGCTGGTGGGAGGGGGAGGTGCAGGGAGGAGGGCAATAAAGGGGAGGAAAGCAAATGAGAAAACTGTAATAACAATAAAACTATACTTTAAAAATAAAAAATTAAAGTCTATTATGTGTGATATAAGTGTTGCTACCTCAGGTTTCTTTTTATTTCAATTTGCATAAAATCTTTTTTCATTGCTTCACTTTCATTTTTGTGTGTCTTTTGATCTGAAGAGCATCTCTTGTAGGCAGTAAATGTAAGGGTCTTGTTTTCTTATCCATTCAGCCACCCTGTCTTTTGACTGGACCACTTAATCCATTTACAGTGAAAGTAATCATTGATAGGTAGGTAGTTATCACCATTTTATTATTCATATTTTTGATTTCTTCTTCCTTCCCCCTCCCTTCTCTCCATCCCCTCTCTCCCTCCTCCCATTCCTCCCCCTCCTCTCTCTTCTTCTTCTTCTTCTCCTCCTCCTCCTCCCCCTCCTCCTCCCCCTCCT
>CM052547.1:48746034-48796695 GCA_028533065.1 Trachops cirrhosus | reverse complement strand
TTTTCTATGCATGATGTCATAGAACCAGGGATGAAATTAATTTGAAAGTAAAATATGTTAGAAGTTTTTACCGCTGAAGAGAAATGTTTCTTTTTCTTTGCCATCTCTGTTTTGTAGAGCACTGCCTGACTTCTTTCTCCACTGCCTGACTTCTTTCTCTTCTTCTTGGTAAGGAATTCCAGTAACAGATTCTCCCCAATATATTGGACAGTTTTTTCTTTGTAGGTATGGCCTGTGTAAATGTTGTATCTAGATGTTCAGATGCACCTTCATCTACTTAGGCTGCCAGTGTCTTCATTCACTCATTTATTTACTCAACACAAGTTTATGGAGTCCCTACTATATTTCAGGCACTATGCATGAAGGACAGGCATGTGACACCTGAGCTGTCTAGCCTGGAGGTGGTAAATAAGGTTTATATGAAACTATGTCCCCCCAAAAGTTAAGTATGAGATGATTTCTGAAGCATGAGTGGAGGTAACCAGGCCAAGGTGGGTGCTGGAGGGAGAAGGAAAATGAATCCGATAGGTGGCACTCTATACAAAGACAGTTCCTGACAACTAGCTTGGGAGTGTTCTAAGTCTTCTTTTTCAGGAGAACTGCTCTTCTAATTTCTCCAGTGACTAATTCCTCTACCTGTCTGGGGTGGGTTCCTCAGCCCTATTTAATTTCTCTTAAGTAGACTCTGTTTGCTTTAAGTCTTTCAGAAATTCATTAATTTAACAATTGAGCACTTACTGTGTGCTTGGTGCTGGAGGTGGAAGGGAGCAAATGAACATAAATAACTGCTTTGGTGAAGCATACATTCTATTGGATAAGATAAAAATCAAATAAATTAAAATGTAAAATATATAATACATTAGCAGAGAATAAGCACAAAGAAGGAAAGTTGAACAGATTAGGGAAGTAGGAAATATTAGTGAAATTGATAATATTTCAGTTGAGTGGTTAAAGCAGGGCTCCCCGAGAAAGTAATGTCTACTGTGAAACAAAATTCAACTAGATACTCTGTCATCAAAAGTATTTATTCAGGCCCTGGCTGGTGTGGCTCAGTGGGTTGAGTGCCAGCCTGTGAACCAAAGGGTCGTGGTTCAACTACCAGTCAGGGCACATGACTGGATTGCAGGCCAGGTCCCTGGTTGAGGGTGCACGAGAGGCAACCACACATTGATGTTTCTCTCCCTCTCTTTCTCCTTCTCTTCCCCTCTGTCTAAAAAAATATAAAAAGATTTTAAAAGTATTTTTTTAGGAAAAAGAAAGGATTGCAATCTAGTACATGCAGATATGATAAGCCCTGTGTACAATGATGGAGGAATTACTTTATAGAGGGAAAGAGGGAGTTTACAGGAGGGGCTGTTACAACCAAAGAGCTCTGTTGTAAACGTGAGTTCTTCCTGTAGGACTCTCACAATGATATAGGTGTGATAGCTCTTCCCATGGCCCTTCCTGGTTTCTGTCCAGGTTAAGGTCTCTTTATTAATTTCCCTCTTTTTGATCAAGATCTTTCTCTGAAAGCATTGCTGGTCAACAGTCAGTTCTTCTGATTTCAGCAGCTTTTTGTCCCATGTCCAGATGGACCTCTTCTGGGTGTCATGTCTTATGATGGAGGGAAGTGCATTAATTAAAAACAGCTCATCTCCAGGATTAATGAGCAACAGGTACAGAGCTTAATAATAAGAATACAATGTTGTAATGAATAAACTAAAATAAAAAAATTGTTGAAATGGAAAATTGTATATTTATTACAATAAACATGTATTATGCTTTCTTAAAAAAAAGAACACAATGCAAAATTTAAAACAACATAATAAACAGTTTAAGTGGTGATTCTAAACCTGGAGCTCAAAGCTGTAGGTAATAAAATAAAGGTCATTATTGGACAGATCAAAGTTCTTGATGTCCTATCCAATAACCAGAAAAGTTTTCCCTTTCATATTAGATTAGGAAATGTAAACAAGAATATTTTCCTTGCAAGAAAGAGAGAGAACTAAAGTAAGAAGCAACAGTAAAGAAAAGATTTGCGTAGACCTGGTCCAGTTGTTTTGGGAAAGCTATCTCTTCCACTGACCATCTGCTTCAATTTTTGACAGCTTTAATTTCAAGTCTCAAGTCTGTGTTCAATTTCAATGAGGTTTTGGTCCCTTCTTTAAATGTGACACATGTATCAAGAGTCTATCTGTGAAGTTTAGCAGTCAACAATACCTAACTGGAGCCCTTCCAGCAAGGCTGGAGGGAATAATAATAGTGATAATAATGATAATAATGATAACAATTATTATTATTATCATCTTTTCCACTCAAAAGAGGTGAATTTGAGATTTAAAAGAACCAACTGCGATGCTTTTGGCCATGGTATTTAGAGGGTCGCTATAAATTTTGCCAATTGAATCTTAATAATGCAGTTAGTATGTGTGACTAAACCTGAGACTGAGGATCATAAGCGCAGTGAAAATGTAAAACTAGTCAAAGAGCACAGACTTGTCAAAGTGACCCATAAAATGGGTTCCTCCTTTGCTATGGAGTTTGATAGGGGCTCCTCTGGGAGGGATAATCTTTTCTAACAGGACTTTAGCCACAGAAGAGACATGTATACAGGGATATCTTCAGGCCAGTGAGAACACATACAGATCATGACTAAAACGTTTATTTCCATGAGACAGAGGAAGCTGTATAAAATTTATTTATCAAATCTTGAATGGTCTTGGTGTCATGCAAATATGCTTCCCTTTGTTGTGGAATGTTAAAGAATGCACTGCATAAATCAGTGAAGAACTTATTTCTAATTGGGATGGATGTTAGTGTATAAGGGTTAGGAAAATGGGATTTTAAGGAATAATAATGTGCTTTATTGCTCTGAAATAAATTTCCACACTCCTCTCATTGGCTTTCTCATGGGTAAAATGAGAGTGTTAGAGGGACTGAATTAATATATTATAGGTGTTATGCTTGGAAGAGCCTCTTTATCTATGGGATATTGATCAATTCTGGGCAGGGGTTTTGAAAAATCTATTTGAATCTTGATAGGAGATGATGTGGTAGTACACTATGGGTTTTGCCAATATCAGTTGAAGATTTTGTCCATAAAAAGGAAACAGCTGATCCAGTAGGGACAACTGATTGATTCTCCCAAATTCAGCTATAGCATCCTCAAAGATGAAATAAATAAAAGATGTTAAAAAGTTATTTATTTCACCTGAGTGACTATTTGAATAGCTACTGTCAAATTCTGGGGTTATTTCTTCATTATGGGAGAAAGAGATTCAGAGTGAAACTTCTCTAGGAAGTCTTGGCCTAATAATGATTAGGGCAGAAAAACCAAGGAGAAAGAGTATCTCTCAAAGTGCCTAAGCAAAGAGGGATAGGTTCAGAGTCAGAAACCTGTTAAAGTTTATTTGAAATCCCTATTTTTTGAACTATTTTAGTACTCCAAGGCAGGGCCTGGTGTCATAAGGATGAAAACAGATTCATTACCAATTTGAGGAAAAGTTTCTCCAAATTGATTAAGAGGGAGGGTTAGGAATCCTGTTGTTCAATGAAGCCCCACCATTGGGGATTAGGAGACCTTCGGAAGGCTGGAGAGAAAACTGGGGGTGCCTGAAGTGCTGAAATTTGCCATAATCCCTTTCTCAATGTCCTTGCTTTTGGCAATGATAGCAGAAGCTAGGGGAGTTTTGGTTTCACATAGGAGCCTTCATATGCCAGGGCTAAAAATTAAACATCCTCCCAATCTTACTTTTAGATGGATTGTGTGGAGTATGAGCAAGCTGACTGGCCAAATTAACCAAGTCTTCGGTGAACATGGTTTCCTATTTAGTCCTGGTCCTTTTAACTAAAAGGGAAAGGTATTAGTTCAGCCCATTCATAAACAAAGGCTTTTTAAAGGTACTCAAGTGAAATTGACATCTGAAGGAAGACCAGAATTTTCCTTATAAATGATCTGAAATCAAGTATAATAATCATGAACCGATTTGTCAGATTTTTGTAAGCAAGTCTGAATTTTGCTCCAACCAACAGACTTTTAAAAAACTACTGTAATTGCTTGGTAAATTCTTGAGTGAGTCCTATAGCATCTTTCCAAAAATCAGAGGTTTGTTATTCTAAATCCCTCCCAGGATGTTCTCATTGGGCAGTTTCCATCCAATACCAAGGCTGGCCTTCAGCAACTAACATGTAAATTAGCTGGTATAAATCAGAAAACCCAGGCTGATAGGTCTGAATAACTATATCAAACTCCTCAACAAATCTGTGAGCAACCTCAGTTACCTCAGGAAATTCTTTAATAATGGCTTTCAATTCAGTTTTAGTCCAGGGGACATGTGAAACTTGAGGTATATTAGGATCCTCACAGGGCTTAACTTTAAAAGGTAGGTACTGATATGTAGAGGAAGAGGAAATCAGAAAGTTCAGAGGAAGGTGACACCAGAGGCAAGGCAGAGAAGGCAGTTAACTTGAAACAAAGGAGTTGAGGGGAAGGGCAAGACAACACTGAAAGTGAAGATCATGGTGGTGAAGATGGCTTTGGAAACCATCTTTTCTCTCTTTAAAAGTTTAATAGTTCCAGTTAATTCTACAAGTTTACTTTTCAAAGAGGCAACCTCAGATTCTTGGTACCATTTGGAAGCCTCAAAATACCTCTTGGGACAGGTATCCCATTCATCTTTGCTGGTTTTAATGATAATATTGTCTAATTAGGTTTTAAGAAAAGTAAGTGTGGGAATCTCAAAAATTATCCATGGTGGCCATTGATATTCTGAATGACTTTTGGTTAGATATGCTTATTTAGTTAGACCAAGAATGAAGAATGACCATGGCTTTTAAACATGATTTCAACAGGAATCCCTGGAGGATATTATCTAAATACTTAGATAACTGAGGCCCCATTTTCCAGAGACTTCTCCATAGCAAGGGCCCCAAACAGCTTGAATAGCCTGAGCAATCTGCAGATTAGAAACTGGCCAGTCTAACTCTAGAACACCCTGATTGCAGAGGTATCTGGCCAAAGTTAAAAAGCCAGTGGTAGTAGTAGAACAGTCTGATCTCAAGAGATAAGTCAAAGACTGATGAGACACAGCTTCCATTGGAGCAGTCTGGTTCCAGACAGAATCAGACCAGAGCTTAGCCTCAGTTTCTGTGGAAACAACCTGGTTTCAGGTAGAATCTGTCAGAAAGCTAATGCAGTTCCGGGAAGCAGCCTGTTGCCTCTAGGGAGTCAGGCCAAAGTGTCAACTGAGCTCACAAATGAACAAACAAAACAAAACAAACAAAGCCCTTTAACAACAACAAAAAACCCTCTAAAGAGTTCCTGAATAAAGCCCAGAGAGCTTCAGAATGCAAGATCAGAAGCCAGGTTCCAGCAGACCAAGCCCAAGCCTCAAAGCCAGAGAGAAGTGAGCCAAAGTGGCTCTGTGGGGCACCAGCTCCTGTTTGCTCACCTTCCCTGAAGCTGTTAAGGTTAATGCTCTGGGATCTCCCCAAAAGGTTGACTATGAAACAGAAGTTGACTAGGTACTCTTGTCACCGAAAGGATTTATTCAGGGAAAAGAAAGGATTGTAATCTAGTACATGTAGACATGATAAGCCATGTATACAAAGATGGAGGAATTACTTTATAGAGGGGAAGAGGGAGTTTAGGGGAGAGGTTGTTACAACCATAGAGCTCTTGTAAACCTGAGTTCTTCCCATAGGACTCTCACAATGATAGGTGTGATAGCTCTTCTCATGACCCTTCCTGATTTCTGTCCAGGTTAAGGTCTCTGTCATAAATTTTAACAGTTAATTTAACATTTAACAAAACCCTGAAGGAGGTGATGGAGCCATGTAATTTGTGGGGAAGACATTATATAGCCAGGAAGAACAAGTGCAAAGACCCTGAGGTATTGTGCCTGGTATGTTTAAGGCGCCACAAGGTGGCCAGTGTGACTGAAGTGATGTGAACGAAGGAGGACAGGAGTAGAGGGTATGGTCAAAGATGTTATGGGGGACCAGATCCTGTAGGTATGGCATTGCAGGCTATGGTGAGGTGGGAGCCACTGAAATGTTCTGAGTCAAGAAGGGACATGATCTGACTCAGGTTGTAACAGGAGCATTCTGGTTGTTCTTCGGGTCCTCCCACCCCGTTTCACTAACATATGTTTGACATACATCCCTGTATCAGTTTAAGGTATATAACATAATGATTTGACTTATGTATATCATAAAATGATTACCACATTAAGTTAGCACTCATCATCTCATATAGTTATAATAAAAAGCAACAAAGCAAAAAAAGAAAACAATTTTTCCTTCTGAAAAAAACTCTTAGAATTTAACATTCCTATGTGCCATACAGCAGTGTTAGCTGTAGCCATTCTGTTGTTTATTATATCCCTAGTACTTATGTATATCTGGAAGTTTGTACCTTTTGGACAATTTCCTCTAATCCCTCTCCACCCAACCCTAACTTGTGGTAGCCACAAATATAATCTTTTTCCCTATGAGTTTGTTTATTATTGTTTTTTTAGATTCCACATATAAGTAAGATAATTCAATATTTATCTTTCTCTGATCCCTACCTTTTTTTTAAATATTTTTTTAAAGATTTTATTTATTTATCTTTAGAGGGAAAGGGAAGGAGAGAGGGAGAGAAATATCAATGTATGGTTGCTTCCTGTGCATTCCCTACTGGGAACTGGCCTGCAACCCAGGCATGTGCCCTGACTGGGAATCAAACCGTGATCTCTAGGTTCACAGGCCCGCGCTTAAACCACTAAGCTACACCAGTCAGGGAAATGATCCCTACTTTTTGACCAGCCATGTGACAAAACTTCCTTGTGTGCTGAAGTTGCTATGGATGTCTTTGTTTCTGAGCTTCTTCTGACATTTTGGTGTGGTTTTCACTCAGCAGATGGGGAACATTGGGCTGGAGTGTGTGAGGAGTGGAAGTATGGATAGTATGCAGGCAGATGGATAAATGCTGTGAAGGTGCTGGGCTCCCATCTTCACAGAGACAAGGAGTCACTGAACTGTCCACACCTCTGCATAAAAACTGTTGAAGTCCACCTGTTCTGCCAATGACAGCCAGGGCTGTCACATAGGTTCAGACAGTGCAGAGCATCTCATCACCATGCTCATCCTCAACACGAGTCTCCTCTAAACCCAGGTCAAGCCTGGGTTTGGGTCCTGGTGCCAGCAGGAGCTGCATCCTGGCACTGAGAAGGTGCAGGGGGTGGGGGGTAGGATCCGGGGGACCAGTGGGGGCATAGGCCCACAGCATTCTAGAGAGTCCTAGCTATGAGTTCCTGAGTTCCATCTCTAGCAATGTCCTCAGGGAGGGGCAGGGGAAAGGCTCTCCACCTCCCAGGACTGAAGGGGAAAGGATGTGAGCTCTTTGCCCATGTCTCCGGGTTGTCTGGAAGATGCCCTCCTTGCCTCACCCTCTCTCTTCTCTCCTTATGAGCTGTGTGACCTGGGGTGGATATTTTGGTTTCTCAAAGTCTGTTTCTTCATCTGTAAAATGCTTGGCTGAGGATCCAACAGCAGTGTGGGTAAAGTGCATAACCCTCAGCTCGTGTTTCTCTGGGGCAAGTCGTCCTGAGCCTCCCTCTTCCTATCTCTGAATTGAATGCAAACGCGCCCCGGAATTGCTGCGGACTACAGAAGACTGCGAAGCATGCTGCTCAGTTTTCAGGAAGGTGCCCCGGAGTCGGGTGTCATAGATTTGACGTAGGGACCAGCGGACCTCCTCAAATTTCTCAGAGAGCTCTAGTAGCAGCGCAGCGAGCGCGCCCTTTCCCGGGGAAATTGTGATTCCTCAGCAGAAAGACTGTACCGTATTTCTCCAACAATACGCTCCCCAAAGGCAGGTGCCCCACTTTATCTGGCGCTCAACGGGGAGACACCGTGGCCAGTCCTGGGCTGCTGGTGGGAGTGGGGTGGAGGACAGACTTGGCCAGGGCTCAGGACTGCCCCTGTCCCCAGTACTCCTCTAGGTCGCCCAACCCCGTGCAGACTGCACTTCCGGGTTATCTAGGGGTTCTCGCAGGTTCCGAGGCCTGTCTCACCTTCTCACATGGGGACGAAGGTTTAGAAGCTGACCCCCGCGGACTCTGCGAGTCCACAGCTAGGGTTGGGGAGCCGGGATGTGCCTTGGGGGACCGGCGCCGGGCACACAGCTGTGGAGCTTGCGGGTGGCTCAGGAACGCAGAGCGTACGGGTGCTGCGCCCCCCTGTAATCAGGGGTGGGGCCGGAGGCGGAGCCGGGGCGCGTGACGCGAGACGCGGGCCAATCGCGCGCGCGCCCGAGGCCGAGCCTCCTGCGAGCCTTCTCTGCGCCTGAGGCGTCACGTGAACCGAGGGGAGTGAGAGCTCGGAGAACAGCAGCAGGCTAGTGGATCCCCGCAGCTACTTGCGGGTCAGCGGGCGAGTGAGTGAGAGTCCGATCGGCGGCTCAGCCCGCGGCCGCCGCCTGACCCGGAGCCAGACCGCTGCCCTCAGCCCAGCTCGCTGGGCCTCAGGACTGCCGGGGCCTGGCTACCGGCCCGGCGTGAGCCAAGTTCAGGTGGGAGAGGCGCGGCGTGGCCGGACGGCCGCGTGGACTCGGCCCCAGGCGTTCAGGGTGCTGACCGGGACGCGGAGGGGGTGGGCCCTGGCCCGCTTCTGGGCGTATGGCCGGGCGCCCGCGCCCTTGTCCCAGGCTCTGCGAGAGCGTCCGAGGAAATGTCGGAGGAACCGGCTGACCCTCCCCGCCGGCCGTAGGGGTCCGACAATGCGGTGGGAGAGTGACTCCCAGTTGCCCACGGCAATTTTCCGGCGCAGGTCCGGGCCACCGCCTCGGCTCCTGGCCCCTCTGGTCAGTGCTCGCCTTACAGGCCTGCCCTTCCATATGGCGGGCACTCAGTGGGGCCTGGCGAGAGGACCGGGTAGGCGGACGTACGGGCCAGCCCGGGCCGGGGAGGCGGGGGATGGGGGGGGCTTGTGGCGGAGGGGTTACTGTCGGTCAGCAGCCGCGGCCTGCTAGGGTTGGGGGCGCGGGCCGAGGGCATGGTGCCCAGCGGGCAGCGCTCCGAGGCTGTGTCGAGGGGTCTGAGCAGGCTCTCCAACCTTTCTTTCCCACACACATTCACACACACAAACACGCGCGCGCACGGGTACCCACGCTGTCTCCACGCGCGAGTACGTCGCGGACACACTCCCACGTAGGCACACTAGCTGCCGTGCACCACGCCCGCGCACACACAGTCACACGACCTGAATTCACACCCCATGTTGTACACTCACACTTTCACACATCTCTTAACTCCGACTCCTCACTCAGTCTCCTGGCCAGTTCAGCTGAACATTTGCAGAGCAATGGCCGAGGAATGGCGGTGGTGGGGGCAGATATGAGGTCACCTGCACCCTCCCTGGGTCCTGTCCCCACTTCGCTGTTATATTCCCTATGGAACCCCTGCCCGACACCCGCCCCCCCCCACCTCTCCCTCCAACACTCTTGGGCAAAGAACTGTTTTCTCACCCAATCTCGGGGTGGGGGGATGACAAAATTACCAAATGCCCGAATTCCTTAAATCATCTCCCTCGTTAAGGACGGGGTGGCTGGTGGGGCCACCCTACAGGTGAGAGGACGGGGGTGGGGGTAGGGGGGTGGGAGGAAGCTTCAGCGGCTGTTGGTCCTGCTGGCTGCGCGGGCAGCAGAGACTCTTATTTTGAAGGGTGGCCCCCTCCTGCCACCCCCGTGATTTGCACGCTGACCCAATGGCAAGCCCTTGGCCAGCGCTGGGCTTGTTATCAATTACATGTTGTTCCTGCAGTCACTGTGTCCCCGGGAGGATAAACAGCAGGCCTGGTGGGGCGGGGGCGGGGGCGGGGGGAGTGGTTGGGGGGGGGCCGGAGTCCGGTTTGCTAGTCTGGACAGTGCCCGGAACAGTGCGTCCCCTCCCCCTGCACACAGCCTGCACCCCTGGCCTCCCTGGCCATGCCACGTGCTGCTGTGTTTTAGCAGCTAGAGCTCCACCCTGGCGTGCCCTCTCTCAACATCTCCCAGGGCAGGTTCAGAAAGTCCCTTCTAGTCTCTAAGTGCCTCAGTGTCCAGCCCAGGCTGCTGAGCCCTTCATTTATGACTGTGCTGCTGATTGACCCTGGAGGTTCTACAACAAGTCTCATTCTACCCCCCAGAACCCCTCTTCCCCCACTTCCTGGCCCCCCACAGCAACACCTTTCACTCACTCAATCAGCAAAGTTTTGTCAGGTCCTGTTTTAGACTCTGGGATATAGAAGTGGACTGAACAGTCAGAGCAGCTTATATTCTGGTAGGGAGGTAGACAGAAAATAAAGTACACAAATGCATAACTGAGATAGTTTCCCACCCACCATGGCAACTTCTAATAAGAATATAATGTGGGATGATGTAATAGTGAGTGGTCAGGGGAGTCCCCAATTAGGAGTGACTTCTGAGCTGAGATGGAAATAAGTAAGGTACTCCCACTTGGAGTGCCCGGGGAAGAGGAATCCACAGAGAATCCTCAGCCAGGGTAGTGGACTGAGGCCCATGAAGCTGGTGAGCTTGGTGCACAGCTAGTGTGGAGTGGAGCAGGTGGAGGTGAGATATGGCAAAGATTAGCAGGGTCCGGGTGTTGGGTGCTGGGTGGAGGCTGAGTTCACATTTCCTTGGGAAACTGTTGAAGGTTTCCTCCCACCCCACCCTATTGCACTTACTTATTTCCCTCACTTTTTCTTTTTATATCATTTCATCTGTGAATATCTGTTTATATCTGGAAAAGGAAGGCCTCATTTAAAAAGAATGTAGCAACTATAATACCATCATTACCCTTAAAAATATTAACAGTAATTCCTTGATATTATGGAATATTCAGCTGGTGATCACATTTCAGGGGAGAGTTTGAAGTGGACAGGAACATGGCCTGATCTGCCCTTTCCCACCTGTCATGGCCTCATCCCAGGTTCCAGGAAGGCTGGAGTCCCCTGGATTCCTTAACATACAGCAGAGGGGCAGAAAGACCATATGTTCCCCCATTTAAAGGCTAATCCTAATGGCTGGTACTGACTAGCTCTGTGTGCATGCCATCCCTATAGTAACTGCTCAGCATATATTAGCTCATTGGACTCAAAACAACCCGGGAACTAGGCACAACTGGCAGCATCCCCTCTAGACTAAGACAGACACAGAGACATTGTGCCACATGCCCAAGATCATTCACTCTGCTGATGTTGCAGAGATAGGAGCAGAGCCTCTGCTCAGAGGATGGGTGACAGGTAAGGGAAGTCTAGGGCCAGGTGTGGGTCTTGCCTAGCTTCATTAGCCTTTATATTATTTGGTGCTTTTATTCCTTCTTAGCACCTGATTTGGTGAATAGTGTGTATTTTAAAACACCCAGTTTTAAGTTCTTAACTGAATTTTTCAACCAAAAGCCAAATGTCCTGGTAAGACTGCCCAGGAGTACAGACTTGCCAAGGGCATCTACCTTGCCTTGTTTCCTGGAGCTCTGTGAAGCTTCTCAGATGAGTGGGGAATGGAAGCCAAAGGTCCTGGGGTTATTGGGGGCATGGAGCAGATGGGGAAACTGAGATTTGGGGAGAGCCAGGACTTGCTCAAGGTCACAGCTGTTGATAACTGGCCCTGGAAGCTCTCTGTTCAGGGCTGGGCCTCTTGAATATTGGGCAGTGCTAGTTGCCAGTCCTAGTTGTGGTCCTGGAGACAAAGCATGGGGGTGGGTGCAGAGGCAATGCCAGGCAGCAGGGAATCTCTGGCTTCAGGTGCAGAATATCCGCAGCCTCAATCAACACTTAGTCATGGCCACTGGGTGGGGACAAAGGTCCTCAGAGGTGGCTGTATCACAGACTGACACTGTTGACCCTCCTTGGACACCAGACCTAGCATGGCCTTTAGATGACACAGCTTTCCCTTCTCCTTTCTGTTGGCATTCTCTGAGCTCCTCCTGGGCACCAGCTGCCACACTGGGAACTGGGGACACAGCAGCCACCCTACAGCCCAGCCTGCCATCATGGAAAGCATGGTCTAGTTGGGACACAGGAGTTACCTAGGTCTTTCTGAGGTTGTGACTACTCCATAGGTTCAGGCCAGGGGGTCTTCTCTACAGGCTCACTAGATAATTGTGAAGTCACGTGAGGTAAGATCTGCCCCAGTGCTTTGGGTCTACCTGTGCTTCTGTGAGTTCTCCCAGTGGGTAGGACCCTGTTCTTCTGGTGGCAGAGCCTCAGTAAAATGTCTGATTTTTCAGGCCTATCCCTCCTCTCTCCTTTCATAGAGGAAGAAGCAGCCAAGCTCAGAGGGGTCTGAGAGCTGGAGGGTAGATAAGCCACCTGCTTCAGATGAGGAAACAGGGGTGGTGAGGGCTGGCATAATGGGTATTTAATTCCTTGTCACAAACTAGACTTGCCTAATTAAGATACAGACTATCCAGTTGAATTTCAGATACAATATTTTAATTAAGTCCCATCTAATGTTTGGGATATACTTACATTAAAAATTCAAAGTTGTTCATTTTTTAAAATCTGAAATTCCAATATAACTGGGAAGCTTGTATTTTTATTTGCTCAGTCTGGCAAACCTACCTAAGCCCCAACAACACAAGAGTCAAAGGGCAAATGGCCATTCTTCTCCCCTCCAGTGACTCAACAGGAATGAAGCTGAGGTCAGATGTCCTCAGAAATGCAGCAACTCTGATTAACTGGGCAGGGTTTCCCAAACTTGGCTGTTCTGAGGTGCAGAGAACCCCCTCACATACCCACTTTCTTGCTCACACACACTCATACTTATTCACAGATACACATGTTCTTTCCCAGAATTGTTCTGGAAAATCTGTTTGAAAGCAGAAGTGCCCCAGGTTGTGCAATGGGCTTGGAGAGCACTCTTGCAAACAGGTGGTGCAATTTCAGAAAACACTCTTGCAGACAGAGTTATCCCAAGGTGTGGATGGATGCAGGCATTTGGCAATGGGCAATGGTAGGCAGGATGATGGTGGTGGTGGGGGGCACAGGCCCATGAGGTGGCAGGCGAGTGTGCTGTTCTCCTGATTGGCCCTTCGTTGTTCCTCTCCACAGCCACCAGTGGCACAGACAGGTCAGCATGGTGGACCACTTGCTTCCAGTGGACGAGAACTTCTCGTCACCAAAGTGCCCAGTTGGTTATCTGGGAGATAGGCTGGTAGGCAGGAGGGCATACCATGGGCTGCCCTCACCCCTCTCAGAAGATGACAGCGATGCCTCTAGCCTCTGCTCTTGTGCAAGCCCTGACTCACAAGCCCTGTGCTCCTGCTACAGCAGTGGCCCAGGCACTGAAGGCAAGGACAACATCTTGGACTTCC
The DNA here is from genome assembly GCA_028533065.1 of Trachops cirrhosus. NCBI lineage: Eukaryota > Metazoa > Chordata > Mammalia > Chiroptera > Phyllostomidae > Trachops > Trachops cirrhosus. The sequence goes on along the minus strand of CM052547.1, from coordinate 48,783,376 downwards.
TGCTATCCCAGGCTACACTGGGCAGTGGTGGCAGTGGTGGCATTGGGGCCAGCAGTGGTCCTATGGCCTGGGAGGCCTGGCGAAGAGCACCAGCACCTGTGAAGGGAGAACATTTCTGTTTCCCGGAGTTTCTTGTGGGTGACCCCGATGATGTCCCAAGGCCCTTCCAGCCCACCCTGGAGGAGATTGAAGAGTTTTTGGAGGAGAACATGGAGCTAGGGGTCAAGGAGGCCCCAGAAAGCAACGAGGACCCAGAGGCCTGCATTCAGCTCCCAGCTGGGCCACACAGGAGCCACCTCCATTCTGGGTCTGGGAGAGAACGCTGTGCTCCACAACCAGGTGGTGCCAGTGTGGGTGACACTCAGGGCCCAGGTGGGGGGCTTGCACCTGATGGCCCCATCCCCTTGCTGCTGCAGATTCAGCCTGTGCAGGTGAAGCAGGAATCAGGCACAGAGCCCTCCTCCCCTGGACAGGCCCTGGAGAGCATTAAGGTAGCCCAGCTCCTGGTCAACATCCAGGGGCAGACCTTTGCGCTCCTGCCCCAGGTGGTGCCCTCCTCGAACTTGAACATGTCCTCCAAGTTCGTGCGCATAGCCCCTGTGCCCATTGCTGCCAAGCCCATTGGGTCAGGACCTCTGGGGCCTAGTCCCACCAGCCTCCTCATGGGGCAGAAGCTTCCCAAGAACCCTGCGGCAGAACTCATCAAAATGCACAAATGTACTTTCCCTGGCTGCAGCAAGATGTACACCAAAAGCAGCCACCTCAAGGCCCACCTACGACGGCACACAGGCGAGAAGCCCTTTGCCTGTACCTGGCCGGGCTGCGGCTGGAGGTCAGTGTATTGGGTGACAATCTGGGTGGTGAACACTGCCCGTTATCTCTGTTCCTTTGCGTTTGTAGCCAAGGCTGAGTTCTTCACCATTAGATAAGACTGATTAGGGAGGGTCGAAGGGTAGGGAGGGGGCAGAGCTAGAGCTAGCATGGCTGCTCAGAGGTTTTCTTATTCCTCCTGATCACTAAAGCCAGAAAACAACTGATCTCCAGGCAAGGGTGCTGGAGCTTGTTCTGAGAGTGAGGAGGCTGAGCCAGGGCAGAAGGGCTGTCACAGTCATAACAAGGACAGTTGAGAGTGATAGGGCATGGGCTATGTGCCAGAGGGATTTCAGCTGTGTATGTATGGCTCCCTCTGCCTCTCCGTGCCTCAAAGGGTAAGTACTACCCTTACTCCCATCTTACTGCTGAGCAAATTGAGGCTCAGATCAGCTAAATAATTTGCCCAAGGTCACACAGCTTTGTAAATGTGATTTGAACTCAAGGGGTGGTTATCAGAGTAGTCACATCCTGAAAATGCTGTTTCCCAACCAGAGGGACCAGCTTTGCTTATAGCCATCTCTGGGCACTTGGCCTGGGTCCGGCCCTTGCTCCCCCAGGGGACTTAAAGGTATGTTGGAGAAGCCACAAAGGCCAACCACAAGGGAGCACCCAGCTGGGTGTGCTGACTCAAAGGTAGAAGACTAACTTCCAGGTTATACTGTGTGTGGCACAGTGAGAGAAACTAACTCTCAAAACACAGGGCTCTTTTCAGGGTTATCCAGCACTCAGGCAACATAGCTGGATGGGACCCAATAGATCTCTCTCCCCTGGGCCCCAGGTGCCACTCACCTTCTTTGGGAGGGCATGTCTGCTTTTTCTGGAAAAGTAGGTAGCCAGCCAGGAGCTCAGCCAGGAGCTTGAATGCTTAGGGGTGCCACAGCTGGGATTTCCCCAGTTTAGGACGCCCCCCTCACTGGAATCTGACCTACCTGGGAAGGTGGCGGTGCTACTGGCACATCCCTGGGCTTTACTGCTGTGACTGATGCTACATGTGTGAGTGTGTGAGAGAGCGATGTGGCATGTGCATCTTTGTGCAGAACTGGATCTTGTAAGTGGGCATGTGTATGCATCTTGGCTTTTCTCATGTGTGTCTCTGTGTGCTGCATGACCATATGCATGTGTGCACATTGTTTATGTGTGTGTATCCATGTTGGTGTGGCACACAGGAAACAGTTTGCAGCTTTTGTTTTTTTGACCAGACTCTTGTCTGAGAGCTTGTTAGAATTGGTCCTCAGGTGGAAGGTGCTACTCCTGGAGTCCTGGCTAGCGTAGGACAGGAGTTGTGACTGGAATGTTTGATGTGATGCTAGCAACCCCTTTCCATAGGTGTGCAGAGCTGACCAGGGAAGGGACTTGTCCCAACAGCGTCTTGGGTTATGGAGGCCCTTCCTGAGTGAGGGCACCTCCCACCCCCACTGTCCCAAAGGTGCCAATCAGCAGACCCGCAGGGCTTCTATGGGAGCCCATGCTCCAAACGCACAGCCCTGGGTGTCAGTGCTGGTGTTGCACGCCTCTCTGAGCCTTGTGCCATGATGTGTCAAGTAGGACCTCGGGTAACAGGTGCACTTGCAGGACAGCTTGTGAGGCCTGATGCTATAGCATGTGTGTAATGTTGGGTAGTCAGAGCTTGGGGCAGGGAGGAGGCCAGAGACATGGGGCTTCAGAAGCAGGTGCTGTACTGCTGAAGGGAAAGGCATTGAGATGCCTTGGGTTGGGGGCAGTGGGCTGCAGTGGTTGGAAGCCCCAGCCCTGGTCAGTCTCCAACTTGCTGTGTTCCCTTGGGGTGGTCCTCCTGCCCAAGCCTCAGTTTCCTCATCTGTAAAGTGGAGGGCCTGCTCATTACTTGGGGTTCAGGGTGCTCAGCAGCATCCCCTTCTTATTGGTAGTATTGTCACTCTCATACAAGGCCAGAGTCTGAGAAGGGAAGGTTTTCTGCTTGGCCTTCATTCAGGAGGTACCCCAGCTCAGAGGCACCCCCAGACTTACAGGCACTCCTCTTGGATGCATTCTCTTGGTGGGGAGCAGGGCTAGCGAGAGGTTGGTCAGTTTGGTGAAGCACTGGTCTGACTCTCATGTTGGTCTTATCTTCCTGGGAAGCGTCTCCTGGCTGCTTCTGACTGTTGGCAAGTGGCCCATCCAGTTGGGATAGGGCTGGGTGGAGCCACAGAGAGGAAGGGTGCAGTCTTTGGTGAAGGCTGCCCAATTGGCCCACTCCCTCAGGAAGAGGCGATCTGCCTTCTTCAGGCTGTCTCAGAAAGCAGACAGTACCCTCAGTCCAAAGTGCATCTAGAGGGGCAGATCTCAGCCCCACACAGTGTCCTTAGGGGGTAGTAAGTTCCTAATGGCAGGAAGCATGCAAACAAGAGTAGGAGTTATGGAGGGAATTCAGCTCTGTCTAAACCTTGGCATTGGTCATCTTGCTCAGGATTCACTTGATGGGGGAAGGTGTGGTGGGTGCCTGGCATGGTCAGGTCCCTGTGGAGTTGACCCTGGAGCCATCCCTGCCTCCACCCACTTCTAGGGCTTCAAAGGGCATTCTCTGCTTCTCTCAAGGTCCCCCAGAGTGGGATCTGGCCTTGCTGCATACACACATGGCAGAGGCACTGGGAACTTAGAGTGCCTGCTTCTTGGGAGGGCTGTGTCTCTGAGGATTTGAGAGTCCCCAGTTGGTCTTCAGTGATTCTGATGCCCTGGGGATGTACACAAGACATGCATGTCCCTTATATGTGGTCATAGCCTTCAAACAAGGGTCAAGGGTGGAGAGAGCCCTTATAGCAGTCAGGTAGAGGAACAGACCTGACTTTGAGGCAGCTTGGTCTGGACAAGACAGGAGAAATAATGATAATGATGAGGTATCATGTATATTAACCACTTAGTGTATGCTAGACACTCTTCTAAGGTTCTCAGAACTGGAGTCCCCTTCCACGAGGTAACTTGCTTGCATACCTCCTGCCATCAGGAACTCATTACCTCATGAGGCTACTCTGGCCTTTATGTGTACCTTGGTGCATTTAAGCTTCTATCTGAACTTCTCATTCTGGCCCATAGGCCTGCACTACTCTGGCCTGCTGACCTCCCCTTTGCAGGGCAGGCTCCCACCTGGACCTCGGCCCTCTCTGTACCGTCTGTCTCCAATGCTTTTCTGTCAGTGGCAGCTATAGCTGGTCTTACGATGGCCCCTGCTTTGTTCTGCATATGTCACAAACATTAGCTCACTGAGTCCTCACAATAGCCTTGGAACGTATAAGCACCAATCTGCATTTTATAGAGGGGGAAATGGAGGCCCAAAAAGCCTTCAGGGACAGAGCTAGTGAGTGTGGTTCTGGGTCCACCCCAAAGCAGTGCCTCAGCCCCACCCTGACCTACAAATGGCATGGTAGGCATACCTCTCCCACCTGGAGACACCTGCAGCCATGGGCTGGCTTTCCCCTCATTTTCTCTCTCTCCGCACCTGGTATTATAATGGCTAGTGTCTTCTCTCCCTCACAATGCTGTCAGCTCTTTCAATTGTTAACGCCATGGGTGAGGGGAAAAGAGCAAACAACAGCAGTGATGATAATAGTAGCTCCTCATCTGTGCTAGATACTGCTCTGGATGTACCAAATGCAGTAACTCCTGTAATGCTCCAAACAATTCCATGAGGTATACATCAATATGTTGTCCCCATTTTACAGAGGAGGACATGAGGCACAGAGCGTTTAAGTAAGTTCTCCATGGTCACACAACTACTAAGTCTCAGAGTCAGAAAATCATCTTGGGTTGTCTGTCTCTAATCCCCCATCCCCAGAATGAGGACTTTGCTCCAGCCCCCTTTGGAAGCTTCCAGTGAGGTGTGGCCTACTAGAGTATTAACAGGACCTCCACCTGCAGCTGGCCTTCAGGATGGCATCCCTGCACTCTTGCCTGCCTCCCCATGTGGGGGGTACCGCACTCCCAAGGCTGCCTCTCTTCTTCCTGCTGGCCCTGGTAAGCAGTTTCCTTTTCCTCTTACCAGGCTGGTTATGGCCCTGGCACTGTGTCCTGTGCCCTACTCTGTGCACCTTTGTGTGATGAATAGTGTCTCTTCTTGCACCCCTTTCCCTGTTGTCACTTGCCCAGGTAGTCAACTCCCACTTCCTTCTACTCTTGGTCCTAAATCCAGTATTCCCTGTCCTTTTTGTGATGTGGTTCTGGCTGGTACCTTGTGGTGTGGTTCTGGCTGGCACCCTTGACAGGGCTGAAATGAAACTTTCCCTATTCTGAGCTGTCTGGGAAGTGGCTGTTTGCCTGCTTTCCTAGAAGTTTCCTTGCTTCACTCTGAGACACAGGTCTTCTTTGTCCCCTGCAGCAGAACATCCTGTTCCAGAATGGCCAAACAGTTCTGTCCAGAAAGAATCCCTTCCTGATATAGCTAGTATGAATATTAATAACTTTCAGCAGCCCTGTGTGATAGGTACTGTTGTCATTCCCAGCAGACACAGAAGGCCCAGAAAAGGGGAGTTGCAGGCCTGAGGCCACAGAGCCAGGAGGTAATAAGGACAGGAGTCGAGCCCAGTGGTCTGGCTGCTGGCCTGCTTTCTTGGCCAATGTCACTGCTGACCCTACTCGATGAGGCGTTCTCTGACCACATCCCTGCAGTCAACAGAATGTCCAATTGTGGTTGGACAGGTTGTGCACTGCACAACTCTAGGGGGTGCCATTGTCACTGAGATCCTTGAGATCTAACTTTGCAATCATAGTTTTCTGGCTGATAGAAGGGGTGCCTCTGCACAAAGGTGCTGTGTGTGCTAGTGGTGGTGCTGATGTTTCAAGCTGATCAGAAGAGTCACCTGGACCTCTCTGCTTCCCTGCCCTGTACCTCAGCAACACAAATCAGGAGTAACCACTCCCACACTCCAGGCCTTTACCAGAGTCTAGGCCCTGTGCTAAGCTCCTTGCTGGTAACAAGAGTTCACAATTGTTGGATGATTGTCATGTCAAGCACTGCTGTGAACACTTGTCACCTTTCACAGTCCTCTGAGGCAAATCTGTCTGTGTCACTTCTCTCTCTTTAGGTAGGGAAACTGAGCCTCAGAGAGCTTGCCAACTTACCCAGATTGCTGGCCAGTGTGTGCCTACAAAAACTGCATCTCAGTCACCTGACCCCTCCTTCTGTGTGGCCTCCAGGTCTCACTGCTGCTGCTTTTTGGGACATTGTGGGTGAGGGTGTCAGGCAGGGATCTTCTGAGGGTTCAATTCCCAGGGACAGGATTGCTCAGATCACAGGATCCTGAGGCAGCAGAGAGGAGGCTTGCAGGTGGGAACAACTCGCTCTCAGGCCTGGCTTTCCCTTGGTGCCCTCATGATGACAGGGGTCCTATGGCCCTCTGTCACTGCTTTTGGTCTCTAAGAAAAGTTCTGGAAGGTGGACAAGAATCCCAAGGTTTTCATTGGACAAATGAGAAAACTGAGGTCCAAGATGGTTCTTAAGTTTGCTCAGGACCATGTGGGGCTTCCAGTCAGGTGGGGACTTGAGCAGATCCTGCTGTTCTGCTGCTGTGTGACCCCAACACACCTCTTGTCCTCTTTGAGCCCTTACTGTGGTATTGTCAGTTTGATGGGGCTGATCCTGGCTCCCTGGAAGGTTCAGGTGTCCCCAGTGCTTGGTGCCTGGGAAAGCTCTGGCACTGTCAGTGGCATTTCCTGTAGCTTTCTGCTAACTCATGCTTTGGGCAGACCCACCTGCTCAGCAGCTGTGTGTCCAACTCCAACTGGGGCCACATGGTCCTGGCCCAAAAGCACAGGTTCAAACTCTGACTACTAGGGCCTGTTGATATTGCTTCCTCCCTGGCACAGGACTCTAGTGGCACACACTTTCCAGCCAGGCTCTGCAGATGTGGCCAGGCCCTCTGTGGCCATGAGGGTGGGCAGGATACAACAGGAAGCTGTACTAGGGCCTTTGCTAGGGCCTTGGCAGCTCTGTCCTTTCCTTTCACCCTGGATCAGGCCCTCATCACTTTGAGTCTCAGTTTCCTCATCTGGAAAAAGGGCTGGGTGGTCTTCCTTTATTCTGAAAATATGCAGAGAGCACTGCTGTGTGCCCACCACAATTGGTGCTCAGGGATGGGGGTAGAAGAAACCTTGTCATGCTCTAGGAGTAGGGCCCTGAGCACCAGGGGTTGGCTGAGCCAGGCTGAGGCACTTGTCTTCCCAGCCTCTGGGCCCAGCTCCCCATCTGTGCTTAGAGCCTCCTGCTGCCCACCTGAGGCTTCCCCAGGACTTGTCCTGGTGGGTCCTGCTGCAACTCGGCAGGCTGAGGGATCAAGGCTTCCACCCACAGGGTCAGGCCAGAGGTAGGCCATCACCCCCAACTCATCAGTAGGGTTGAGGATGGCTGTTCTAGGGATACCACCTAAACTATCTCTCACTTTGTGGCCCCAGGTCCAGGAATGGGGCTATTGGGCCTGGCACTCCTGTGTGTGCATGCATGTGTTCATGTAGGTACATGTGAACTCCTGTGTGATGCGTGCATGTGCATACATGTGTGCACAGCTCTGGAGTGGGTGACATGCATATATGTGTGAGTGCACAGATCTGTGCAGTATATCCATGTCGGTGGCACACAGGCACGTGGCATGTGCACACACGTGTGTGCACATGTGTATGTGTGTGAGTGCATGGATGTACTAGGGCTTGAGAGGACTGTCCTCATGATAGCTTCCCACCCTCCTGTGGGTGCCCACTGTGTCCACTCTTTCATGTAAATGCACTTACAGGGCAGCTACCATCCAACCACGTAGACATGTCTTTTCTCATGGAACTAGCTGATGGTCTAGTGGCACAGACTGAAATTTATCAAAAAGTGGAAAATGAATTTCAAATTGCAACAACTATGGCCAGGGCTGGGAACGAGAGGTGCATTGTGCTGTGAGAGCCTAAAATGATGTAGTCCTGGAGGGCTTTCCTGAGGAAGTGACATTTGAACTAGGCTCTAAGGGATGGGTGAGAGGGAGCAAGGAGAAGAAGGGAAGGACAAGTGTTCTGGATAGAGAGAACAGTATGTGTACTTGTCCTGTGGCAAGGGAACAAGGACAGGTCAGTATAGGTGGAGCACAGAGGAGGAAAATATGTGTGTTTGGAGAGTAGGGTCTCATTGCCAGGACCAGGGAAGAACCTCAAGTCCCTGAAGTCAGTGGCAGCTGAGCCCTGTGGTCCATCTTCGTCCTCTTCCATTAGCAGCTGCTCCTTCCCAGTGGCCTCTGGGCTATGGGAGCATTTACCCCTGGGTAGGCTGGGGCCAAGAGAGGGAGGTGGTAGAGCAATCATTTAAACTCTCAGAAGTGTCTTGCAAGGGTGCAGTTTTGTTTGGGGACATCTTAGGGGGCCCAGCTTTCAGGAAAACAGGGTCTAGGAGTAGGATGGGGCTCTTTAATGGAAGCAAGAGAAAGGAGTCAGGAACTCCCCACTGAGCTGGGGGAAGAGACATCTCTCCCCAGCCTCACTTTCTTCTGTAGATGGGCTTCCCTGTGAAGACCTCCACAGAAGCCCCAAGTTCTGGCCTAAGGAGAGAGCATGAGGCACAGCCTCAGTCAGGGCAAGGTGATCCCACAGCATACTGGAGGGGGTGGGTTTTTGGGTTGGGGATGTGGAAAGTATGTCAGATCTCTGGTAGACTTGAAAGCCTGTCCCAATACTTAATAGCCCCTCTTAGGCCCAGATTGGTGACAATGGCCTGCTATTCTGGCAGAGCCTTTTGTTTACAATTCTTGCCATCCTGGCGGGCCTGCAGGGACTTGAGACAGTGGATTTTCACCAGTGAATTCAGAAGCACTTGGGTAGCTGAAGCACTGCAAGGGGCCACCCAGCCCAGCTGGTGGAGCCCTGGGGAACCCCTGCTGGCTTGGGTGTGTGTGTGTGTGTGTAGGGAGTCAGGTGCAGGCCAGCTCGGCCTTGCTGACTGCTGTGTCCCTGTAGGTTCTCTCGCTCAGATGAACTGTCTCGGCACCGGCGTTCACACTCAGGCGTGAAACCCTACCAGTGTCCCGTGTGTGAGAAGAAGTTTGCACGGAGCGACCACCTGTCCAAGCATATCAAGGTGCACCGCTTCCCCCGGAGCAGCCGCTCAGTACGCACCGCCAACTGACCCCGGCCCCCATCCCCATCCACCCACACAACCATTACCACTGCCGCCCACCCTGCCCCATCGCTGGGATCGCCCAGATATTTTGTAGCAATAATTTATTTGCCTCCTTCAGAGGGATTTGACAATGTTACCAACCTAGGAGCATGGGTTGGCATGGGAAGAGGGATGGGAAGAGGGGGTTGGCCTGGGAGGCAGGAACCCAGAGTCCCCCAACCTGCTGCCTTTCCTGGGGAGACCCAGCTCTTGACCTGGAGGCTGGCCTTTGTGCCTTTGTGCCTTCGTGCCTTCCTGCACTGCTCCACAGGCCTCTGTTGCAGCGTCTGGGGGCCTGGCCCTTCTCCCAGTGGGCTCTCTGCCTGGGCCAGGGCCAATACTTTATTGCCCAGGAAGATGAAATGTTCAGTTTTGAAATGTCAGTTCCCACAGGGAGCCACACTGGGAAAAAGGAAGTAGGCCAAACGTCCTGGGCTGCACTGTGATGTGCAGGTGGCTTTGTCCAAGCTCCTTCGCTCAGCCTGACCACCACAAGGTATGGGTGAGGCTGTTAGGTGTGCAGGACCTGACCTCCTGGAGGCTGCAGGATTGGGGTGAAAAGGCCCCTCTTTGGGTGACTGACAGTGCATGTGCTTCAGTTGAATGTGCAGGGCAGCCAGACAGATACAGGTTAGCCCCAGAGCATCTGTACCCAGTGTGGCTCGTCCTCTTGTCCTGTTTCCAGACAGCAGCCTCTAGGGTCACCTTTCTGGAGGAGAGGGGAATAGGCTGCATAGCATGTAGAAGAAGCAGATAGAGCCCTCAATCCTGACTTAGAAATGCATTCCTTATTTTGTCTAGAAATTAATATCAAATGAACTAGCTTGTTTTGATAGGTTTATTTCACATCCTATGAATGTATGTAAATAAACTGTACATAGGTACATCTACATAAAATCTTTTAATTACATCAGCATTTGTGTAAATTTGAAATTTTAAAAATCTATAAAGCTAGTGTATATATGTTATAATTATGTATATTTTCTTTGGTCCTTCATAAAAATATATTTACTTTGCCAATAAAAAGAAAAAAGAACTCAGTAACTTGATGATATTCATGCACTGTTTCTCTCTGCTGTGCCAGGAAACAGGGGTGATTCTGGGGGCTGAGTCTCAGGGCACCTTGAGGTTTGTACCTAGAGGGATACAAAGGCACCTTTGGGGTCAAGCCCCTGGCCCAGTGGTACAGGGTTTCCACACAGCCCCAATTCTGAGCTGGTTGTTGGTTTTCTTCTTAATCCATTTTCCTGGAGGGCCAGGAGCTCCCTCTCCTCTTCTCTGTACAATGGCAAATCCAAACCCTATCCCAGCGTCACTTATGGGAAGCCACTGCAGGCCAAGCCAGGCCCACAGGGGTCACTACTCCTCTGATTTATTATTGGAGACTCTTGCTTGGCACTTTACACTTTCTACCCACTGTGCAGTCCATCATCAAGCCTTTGTTGTGCACCCACTGTATGTACTGTGCAGGGGTGGGGGACAGATCATTTCCCCTTCTGGGCTCCCCTAGGAAATGGCATATTACTTCTCACACACGTGGGTGGTAGTGAATGATTAGGAGACTTGACCAGTCAGAGGGCTGGTATATGGAGTTCAGCCACCGCCTCCATCCTCCCCAGCTGCTCAGAGCTCTGGGGAGACAAAGCTTCCCAAACTCTAGCTACTTGAGGTCTCTGAGCACTCACACAGTTGGAGTTTAGACACATGTTGGCAGGCTGGGAGTGGAGGTGGTGGGGACCAGAGAAGAAGGAAAGACCATGAGCTAACAAGGTAGGTAGGGAAGGCCAGATTCTGTGGCCACAGTTCTTCTGTTGTGTGAATTGGGAGGCTAGGACTTTCCAGAACATCTATCCAGGACACTGATGCAAGTCAGGGGAAATGTGTCTCAGTGATAGCCTTGGAGACTAGACATGAGCCTGGGGAAAGGACTCATCCTGTGACCTTTGCCCTTTGCTCCTGACCAGATATACCTTCTGTGGGCAAACATGCTCTGGGGATGTAAGACATTGATTTCCAGGCACATTAACATAGCCTTTCTTCATCCATAAATAAGCAATGCAGCCCAGATAACAGGGACACTACAGGTTAGGACAGTCACTTTGGAGGAGCCTGTGTGCACATGAACCCATATGGGGCACTGACCCAGGACCTCACTCCCCTCATCTCAGGGGATGTCCCCAATAGCCTACTTACTCCAAGGCTAGGCTGGTCATATGTGATGGGTTGGTTTAAGTCATTGCCCTCAGTCTGGCTCCAGACTCACATGATGTATGTGTTGGCACTCTTGTCATGCACCTTCCCTGGGTGGGCAGCACAGCAGCATGAACAGGGCATGGAGGGAAGGGTGTTGCCTCTTGATCTTCACTCCCCCTACTTTGGGTGGGTTTCTTAAACCTCTCTAGTTTCAGCTGCCTCACCCTACAGAAAGGGGATGAAAGTCCTCAGGTTACATCATAGTGGGGAAGGGTAAGTGAGAGTGTGTGAGTGACTTTGAACAGTAACAAGGACTATTTCCAGGTTGTGAACCTGCCTCCAGGCCACGTGGAGAGCCTGGGGAGGCAGGGCCTCTGGTCTTGTGCTGCAGCCAGTGCCACTGCAGTGTGACCCATGGGAGCACTGGGAATTCTGTTGAGGCACCTAGCTTGCCTCCTGCCTCTGGGAGACTCCCATGCTACCACCTTTGTCACTGGAAGAGGAGTATTTGTCTTGGTCTGCCACCCAAGAAGCAGATGGAGATGTGAGCCAATGTGCCCACAGTTGTTTGTAATAGGGGAGAAGTCTGGAATCTTTAACCCCATGGTACCCCATCTTGTATGATATTCCTTCCCAAAGGCACACAGAATGGGGGAAATACTATTTAATGAGCACTGTACCAGGCAGAGTACTGGTTGGCCTGCTATAACAAAGAACACCCCCAACACTGTCACTCACATAATGTAGAAGGTTTTTTCTCTATTTAAACATTCTGAAAGTAAGCAGTCCAGGCTAATGTGGTGGCAGTCTAGTGCAGAGCACCTGGGTTTCTCTCTGGTTGCCTTTCATACCCTAGGGTATTGGTCCAAGATGGCTCACCAGGGTACTGGGCCAGCCTGGGGAAAGCCAGTGAGGGGACATGTGTTCTCTCCCTCCCTGCAAGGTCAGGGGCTGGGACTTCCACAGTTCTGTCCACTCATGTCCCATTGGCCAAAACTTAGTCACACAGCCTCATCTGCTACAAGGAAAGCTGGAAAATGTAGTCTTAATCTGGAGGTAATGGGCACAGCTAAAATTTGGGAGTTCTATTATAGTAGAAAGGAGGGGGCAGTAGACATTGAGTTTTCACTGCAAGCACAACCGCCTTGGTCTGGTGCCAACCCTGGTGCCATATACACAGCATTCTGTTTACCTCTCAAAACCTGGAAATTGGCCCCTTCTCTGCAGCATGGGTAAGTCATAGTAGAGTGGGTGGGTTCAGCCCATCCATGGCTTTGTCCACATTCTCAGAATGGGTGTCACCAACAGGTATGGAATCAACTATCAGGCTTCCAGTGAGAGTAGGGTATCATTAAGGGAAATCCTGTGGGGATAGAGGAACTCTGATACTTTGGTTGACAAGCCAAGGCTGCAAATGATAGAATCTTGACTCATAGGGACAAAAGTAAACTGAACAAAACCCTTAGAAAGTTACCATTGTCTACCCTTCAACAGGGTCCAGAATCTCTAAAGTGTCATGGCGATTAAGGGGACAGAGAGCTTCTAGGGAACTGTAACTTCTTTTTAAGAATACTTTATTTACCTACTCACTCTTAGAGAGAGGGGAAGGGAGTGAGAAAGTGAGGGAGAGAAACATTAATCAGTTGCCTCTCACACACCCACAACTGTGAACCTGGTCCACAACCCAGGCATGTACCCTTACTGGGAATCAAACCAGCAACCCTTTGGTACACAGACCTGCATTCAATCCTTTGAGCCACACAAGCCAGTGCTGGAAACTAACTTTTTTTATGTTCCATTTGTTCAAAGTATCAAAGGCCCAGGTAGTAGGTATAGGGAGAAACTGCTGGGAATGGGCATGTTAACTTATGCAGCTGTTGATGAGAGTCTTGGAACATCACACAAGAGGACCAAACATGGGGACAAGGTTCTTTCTGTAACAAATACCAAGTCTGAACAGACCTTGCTTTATTTGAAATTAGGTAAAGATGACTAATGCCATGGGGCCTCTTACAAGATTGCAGGTAGAGGCAAAAGGAGCAGCATTCAGAAGACGCTAAGAAAGGGCACACCTCAGCGACCTTCTGCAGGACCCAGAAAAGCATCTTTGGGAATTTCCCACTATTTTGGAGGCCACAAAGGGGACCATGGCTGAAATAGAAGAGAAGCAGGATGAGGTACAGAGAGAGTTGGAAAGGATGAGGGAGTATCACAAGGGAACAAAAACTGCAACCACAGAATTAAAATCTGCCTTGGAGAGAGCAAGAAGGGGAAGGTAGGGCAGGCTTCTGATGGCTGCCATAGAGTACAAATTCATGTGGATCCCAGAACCCAGTGAGGAAGGAAAGATGAAAATGGGATAGATAGGTACAGAGGGCTGGAAACATAAAACCAGAGGCTAGATACTGGGGGTTCTGGATTAGACTCCGGAACAAATAGCATAAGTACTAATATTGTAGATTATATATAACATACTAATATGTAACACATAAAAATATTTTAATATATAATACATATCATACTAGTATGTAACATAATATACCAATATTTAACACAGCATACTAATATGCAACATGTATAAAATCATGTATATCATGTATGAGTGCATGATATATCACTAATATGTAATATAACATAGTAATGCAAAATGTATAGAAATATAATTATATATAATTAAATAATATATAACCATATACACACACGATGTAAGTGGAGGACTGGGAAAATACCCTATCTGTGGAGGGCAGGAGAGCATAGCAGATGGGTCTTGGAGGCAGAAGCTTGGAATTGAACCTACATGAGCCCTGTTGACCTCTCTGAACCTCAGGACACTTATGTGAAACCAGTGTGACTATGTTGATTGCCCAGGCTGTGTGAAGAGGAAGTAAGTTAGCATATTTAAAATAGCAAACCCAGTGCATGAGGAACAAGAGACCACAAGAGATGAGGCAGGAAGGAGAAAAATGCAAAAACCAAGGAGCCTTTTGCTGGAGAACTACATCTAAGATAAAGGCAAGGAAGCCCAGAGGCATCTCACATCTCCTAAGGTCAGGCCTATGTAGGAAGGGACACACCTGGGGACCTTGCAAGACGGAACCCCTCATGGAGTGAGGTCTAGAACCTAAGAACATGTAAATTTTCCACCGTCATTGGTCCTTTCCTGTATCAGCTCATTTTGCTCTAATTCTGGGAGTCCTGAAAATGTGAGGACAAACCAGCATCACCATCTCCACCTATTTCCAATGTCTGGTTCCTGAGCCAGACACTCTTAGCTGAGCTAATATTTACAATATAATTATAATTACATCTGTACTAATACAGAACATAGAATATATAACATATACTAATTATAATACAATAATATATAGCTATAGCTAAATAACATAAACTATGTACACACATTTACAGTTTAAATTATACAACTATGTTATATACTGTTATTTATAATTTATTTAAAAAAGATTTTATTTATTAATTTATAAAAGGAGGGAGAGAGGGAGAGAAACATCAATATGTGAGAGGAACTTCCATTGGTTGTCTCTTGTAAGCACCCTGACCAGGGACCTAACCCACAACCCAAGCATGTGCCCTGCCTGGGAATCGAACCCATGACATTACGCTTTGCAGAGTGATGCCCAACCAACCAAGCTATGTTGGTCAGGGCTGTTATTTATAATTTGAATAATAAAACTATATTATATATACTATAAGTAAAGGCTATAACTACACCTAACCACTACCTTCTCTGCAAGGCACCCAGGAACTTTCTTTTTGTGCCTGTCCCTTCTATCACCTCGCAAGCATCTCCCTCTCCCTCTTGGAACTTCAAATTCCATGCCTCTTTAAATACACAGGAGAATTAAAGCCAGACTCTATGGGTTGACATAACCTCTCCTTGCCTCAATTTCCTCATCTGTACAGGATGATAATGACATATTCCTCATAAGGTCAGTGTGTCACTAAATAAGTGAATGTATGAAATGCTCTCAAAATAGCATGTGGCATGCAGTAAAAGCTGTTATTGTTGGTGGTAATTTTATTACTACCCATTGTTACTTGAGCACTCCCTCAGTATCCCCACCCCTTTCACCTCAAGAAGTGTAATAAGACATTTCTGCTAAATAAACACAGTACTCTCCCAAAAGTCATTTTTTTTCCAACAGACATTTGATCAGGTCATTCTCTGGCACCTGGACATCTTGCTGGCAGATGATTCTCTTCAAGGGCAAGCCAATTTTCTCTATAAAAGGATTGTGGCATCTTCTCAGTGTTATTCACAGATCATTAAATACTTAACAGTAAGGAGAACTAAAAACCAATACAGGGTGGGACAAAAGTAGGTTTACAGTTGTGAGTATGCAAAGCACAATTTATTCTTGTGTTATTATTTATTAATTATTGTATTATTTTCCATATAAACAACTGTAAACATACTTTTACCCCACCCTGTATGTTCAAGCCACTGTTGACTAAGTGTCAGGCAATAAACAAGATAAACTGAGTTGGAAACTATAATGGCTTTAAAAAGTCTATGTATGCCTCACAGGTTTTATTTGCATTATTTCCTAGCTAGGAAGCTAACCATTGGACTGTCTCATTCAATACCTGACACCTGGGAATTCTACCTGAGACCAAATTTGCTACCACTGTCACTCTTTCCACACACTCCCAAGAGTTACAGGCCTTGTGGCCCATAAAAAGGACACCAAAATGCTTGTATATGGCCCAGTCTTAAGGAGTAAAAGGCCTCAGATCAGACACCTGTCTTGGTGTGTGTGTGTATGATTGTACCCTTGGACAACTGGGAATTTTAGCCTCACTTAAAAATGCCAAGTGGATATTCTGAGCACCCCATGGTAGGTGTTGGTGACACTTGAGTTTGTGTCTATGGACTTAAAGGCAAAGGGATATCTTATGAGCCTGTTTTCTTTCCATTACCACTGCCACCATGTTGCCATTGGTCTTCTGTGGGTAGGGGCACACTGTCTTACGAAGTCCATTTATATCAATTCACATCTGACTTCCACTACCAGTGCGCCTCACCTCCCTGCTGCCCCTATAAGAGGGATTCTGAACAAATTTATCGTGTCCAGAGTGATGTTCTTTGGCTGCTGGAGACACTGGGTCCCACAAATGCACCTATATCCACAAACAGCAGTACACTGCTGGCACACACATAGACATAAATACAGCCTTGGTATTGTTTGTGAAGCTTTTGCCAATGGAATGTAACAGGAAAAAAAAATAAGGCACAACCACAAGAAAGAAAGGAACAAAATGACGTTTAGTGTTTGTGACATGACTATCCAGAAAATCAGAAGACATCAACTGAAAGTTTTATGAGAATTCGTCTCTGCTCAGTCAATGGGTAGATGCAAGATAAGCATTTGGAATTGGATTATTTACATATTATTGTGTGAGCAGTTACTGCATAATGACCCACCTCAAAACTCAGTGCTCTGAAAGCAATAATAATTTAATATTATAGCTTCTGCATCTGTGGACTGGCTGGGGGTTGCTGATCTAGGCTGGCCTAACCATATGTCTGTGATTTAGCTGGGAGGTTCTGCCCTCACTTGGGCCAGCTGGGGCATATCCTGATAATGACAGAGCTGAATCCCACATGTTGACCCTTAACCGTGGTGGCTCCTAATCACAGTGAGGGCAGGAAAACAAGCCTCTGTGCAAGCCTAATTTGAACCTTTGTTTTTATCTTGTCTACTATATCCTATTAGTCAAAATAGGTCACATAACCAAGTCCAGTGGCCAAAGCAAGTGACATGACCAAGCTCAACGTCAGGTTGGGGTGAAGTAGGTTATGTCACCTCAGGTGAGAGCACCATAAAGTCACATGGAATGGATAAGTGGAGGAGCCATCACTGGAGCCAAAAATACTATAAAAAAGCTATAACAGTAAACAGCAATCTGGATTTCATGACAGCAAGAAAAAAATCACAAACAACATGGCAATTAATATTAAAAATGTATAACAATATGATAAAATTTTAATGGAAAACATGAAAAAGACTACATAAGTGAACTGAGTGGAGTTGCCTACCATTTTTTCTGCATGGGCGTCTCTACTCCCATGCAGGGAAGGATTGTAAAGATTCCACTTTTTGTCATATTAGTCTACAGTTCATTGCAATTCCAGAACAAATTCTAAGTGGATTATTTTTAATAGAACTTGACTTGATTCTAGATGTGTAAATGTTACAAGAATGCAATAGAATTTTGCATGATAGTGGTGGTGGGAAGCCTGCCTTACAAAGTGTGGAAACATCCTATAGAGGTAAGAGAGTTCTAAAATGTGGTATTAGAATAGACAAAGGCAAGTAACTCATGAAACAGGAAAAAGATGCTAGGGAAGGACCCAAGAATATATAGGGGTTTAATGTAAGATACATTTCACACTTGGCAATGGGACAGTTGGTTATTCATGACAAAACAGGAAAGAAAGAGCATTACCTCACACCATACACACAAAATTCACTCCAGACTAAAGAGTCAACCATATGCACTTGATTATTAAGGTGCAAGAAATAAAACAGAATCCATGATGGAAATGACAAACGTTTGACATCAACATTTAAAACCTTTACTTAGGAATAGACATGAAGCCCTGGCTAGCATGGCTCAGTTGGTTGGAGTGTCATCCCATACACTGAAAGGTTGTGAGTTTGATTCACAGACAGGATTGTGGGTTCAATCCTTGGTTGGGGTGAGTATGAGAGGCAACCCATTGATGTTTCTCTCTCACACCAATGTTTATCTCTCTCTCTCCCCCTCCCTTCTTCTCTCTCTTTAAGAGCAATGAAGAAAAAAAGAATAGACATGGATAAAGTTAGAAGGACAAGCAGTAGACGTGGAAAGAAATGTATGAGCTAACAAGCCAAATATATCTGGAATGCATAGAACTATTCTATAAATTAGTGACTAAAGATAAAAATCCCAATAGAAAAATGAGCAATGGATATAGACTAGTAATTTACAGAAAAAGAAATGCAATGGCAAATAAGTCCATGAGAAGGTGTTTGACCTTGGAAATATACATGAAATAAAAATAACAATGGATTCTATTTATGCTGGCTAGATTGAAAAAATGTAAAAGATTGATTTAATCCAAGGTGGGAAAATGGCTGCTGTCATCATTGCTGATGGCAACACAGTTGTTTTTCAAAGGATAATTTAAAAGAATTTATCAAAATTTAAAATTTGCCTGTTCTTTGACCCAGCAAACCCACCGTTAAAAATCTGTATATAAATATGTGTACAGATTGAAATGTGCATCTGTCAAGATAGCAGGAGAGTGAATGGAAGCCACACTAACCTCCTCCTAGGACCAATCTGGAATTGCAACTAAATTGTAGAGAAATCATCCACAATAAACAACTGAACAATAGTGAGGGAGAAATCTTATAACCTTAGACAGCAGAATCAGCTTCAGCACAACCTGACCTGTAAGGAGTGCAGTGGAGACTTGAGAAGGCTGGCTAGTCACCCATAGATGGCAGTGCTGGAGGGATAATTAAGTGACTGGTTTGGATCCCCCTGGGAAGAGTGGTGTCTAAACCCTAAGCTGGAACCCCCGTCCTAGAGTACTGGTGCCCAAAAAGTACACAGATAACAACCAGCATCAAAAAGCAGCAGGTATGCTCTCTGCCAGAGACAGATGGCTCTAGATGCAAAGAGCTGTGTAAAAGGCCAATACACAAATTTTCATTTGCAGCCACTTACTCTGGGCTCTGGCAGAAGTAGGGGCAGAGTGGGCTAGAGACGCCTGATGAGAGGCTGTGGGTGGAAGTTTTGGGGGAGAACTGAGAAAGTAGCTGCTGGATCCCAGTGCTGAGTCATCTTCCATACAGCAGCAGCCATCCTGCTGAGGCAGACCACCCTCCTCCAAGCAGCATCAGCCTGAGGGGAAGCAATAGCCCAACCCCAGGAGGGACTATGTCCTGGCCCTGTGGTGCTTGAACCTTATTGCTGAGTGTAGAGTGACTATATTAACAACTAAAGGAGTCAGCTACAGATAGTAGATCCCTGGAAAAGGGGCAGCAGAGTGGACTAGAGACTCTTAAGGAGAGACTGGGCATGGAATCTTCAGGGAGAGAACTGAGAGTAGCCGCTGGGATCCTGGAGCTGAGTCCCCCATATGGCAACAGCCATCCTTCTCAGACAGACCACTGCTCTCCAAGCAGCAGCAGCCTGAGGGGAAACAATAGCCCTGACCCAAAGAGGGATTCTGTCCTGCCCTATGGTGCTTAACCCTGTCTGCTGAGTGCAGAGTGACTAGATTAACAACTGAAGGAGGCAGCCACAGAGAGCAGATCCCAGGAAGTCTCAGATGCGGTCAACATCTGACATTACCAGAGGTGGTTCCAGAAAGAAAAAGCAGTGGTAAATACCAGAGACTACTGAGACAAAATCCACTGTGGTCTCCTGCATGATTTGCGATATTTTCTTTCCTGCATAGCTTTTTAGCATTCATTATTGTCCACCAAGTTTGTGCATATTAAGTCACTAGATTTTATACTATAGTTTATTTCAAATCACATATCTTGCCCCCACTTCTCTTACCCCATTTTACCTTCTTTTCTCTCATTATTTGTGTTTTAAATTTTGTTTTATCTCTTCCTACAACCGCTTCCATTCTGTACTCTTACTATTTCTCCCCCATCCAGCCTCACAAAACCAACTTGCTGGTTGAGGGTCATCTCACATTCTTTTTCCCCACTCTTAAAATACCCACATTCTCTCTCCACCTTTAGCAATCTTTGCTAGTTGGTTGTGGGTAGGGTAGTTGTTGTTGCACTTACTCAATTTTATCTCTGGATCTTCACTAATTTTGTAATTCAGATCTCAAATTTTAGTGGCCCCCTCTCCTACTCCTTTTTTCATCCCAAATTTTTAATTTTGCCCAGTGTTGGCCTGTTCTTTTCTTTTTCCCCTTCTCTTTTGCTTTCATCCTGCCCTTTTACTTTTATTTATTCTCCATTTTTTTCTTTTTTTCTTTTTCTTTTCAACTCAAATTTTAACTTTTCCCTGTATTAGCCTGGTTTTTGTTTCTTACTCTTAGTATTCCTTCTCCCTCTATAATTTCAAAATCACTTCCCATTTCTCTAGACATCTCTTAAGCTTTTCTTTCTTTCTTTTTTCCCTCTTATTCTCATACCACCTATATTAATTTTAGCTCACTTGCTGTTGATAGTACTGTGGTGGATCTTTCTCTCCAAACTGGCTCCTATATTTTTATTACTTATTTATTTCTTTTCCTTTTTCTTTCTCTCTTTCACTTTATTTTATTTTATGTTATTTTAGTTTCTGTTTAAACCTAATATTATATGCTTCCCTTCTCATACTCCATTCCATATTCTTCATTCCCTTTTTTATTCACAAGGTAAATTGTACTTTCTCTCTTCTCATTGCTCTGAGTCCCAACTCTTTATTAGTGCTCCTCCTTCTACCCTCTCAAAATCATTTTTCTTTCAGTAGATCATCTCATATCTGCTCTCCTTTTTTATAATAGTCTTAATATCTTTAAACCATTATTAATACTGGTCCATTTGTTATTAATAGTGGAATTTCAGGGGAGAGTTATTTTTGCAGGTGTGGGTGTGTTTCATTGGCTTTGTGGTTTTGTTCTGGCAGCACCTGCACAACAACATACAAGACATGGTGGATACAGTGATCCTCAGTCAACTAGCTGGAGGGAAGACCCAGCAAGGAAAGACCCAACAACAATTAAAACCCAATTGCATCCAGAGAGCCAGCATAAATGGCATAAAGGGCATCCCAAGAGTATCAAGTTCAGGAGATAAAGGAGACTGCACTACTGAATCTCACAGGTCTCCTACCATAAAAGTTCACACCACAAACTGAGGAAGTCAAAATGAGTCGATTTAAGAAGCAGAAGCAAACAAGAATCTCACAAATAATGGGAAGACAAAGAAACAACCCCCAATTGAAAGGAAAGGAGGAATCCTCAGAAAGAGTGCTAAATGAAATAGAGCCTCATTTAGGTAGAGAGCCTCAGCTCTCAGGTACTGAGGTTAAAATGAAAAAACAGTTATAAGGAAGCTCAATTAGCTCTGTGAGAATAACCAAACACTACAGGGAAAGTATGAGGGAAAGTATGAGGAAAGTATGAGGAACTTTTTGCAAACTATATCAGCATGAAAAAGGACATAGAAACTAACAATAAGGGCCAAGAGGAATGGAGAATACAATTTCTGAATTGAAGAACACGGTAGAAGGAATCAAAATCAGACTAGATGAAGCAGAAGATGGAATCAGTGAGTTGGAGGACAAGGTAGAAAAAAACTCCCAGAAAGAGTAAGAAAAGGAAAAAAGACTAAAAAAGAATGAAGAGGGGTTAAGGGAATTGTAGGAGAACAAAAAGCATAATAGTATCCATCTAATAGGGATACTAGAAGGAGAAGAGGAGCAAGGCATAGAAAACCTGTTTGTAAAAGTAATGATGGAAAACTTCTCTAATTTGATGAGAGAAAAAGTCACACAAGTCGAGGAAGCACAGAGGGTCCCAATCAATAGGAATCCAAAGAGGCTAATTTCAAGACACATCATAATTAAAATGGCAAAATTCAAAGACAAAGAGAATCTTAAAGGCAGGAAGGGAGAAACAGGAAGTAACATACCAGAGAGCCCCAATAAAACTAGCAGCTGACTTCTCAGTAGAAACATTACAAACCACAAGGGAATGGCAAGAAATATTCCAAGTAATGAGAAGCAAAGGCCTGCAACTGAGACTACTCTGTCCAGCAAATCTCTCAAATTAAAATGGAAGGCAAAATAAGAAGTTTCCCAGACAAAAGAAGGCTAAAAGAATACACCTCCGCCAAACCAGCACTGCAAGATATGCTAAAGGGCCTGCTTTAAGAAGAGGAGAAAAGCATTGAGAGAGAGAGAAGAACATAGATACAAAGGCAGTAAAAGATACAGAACAAACATTTCAAAAATTTGTATGGAACCATAAATGACTCTGCATAGCCACAGCAATTTTGAGAAAGAAGAACAAAGTAGGAGGGATCACAATACCTGACATTAAACTATATTACTGTAACCAAAACAGTCTGGAACTGGCATAAGAACAGACACATAGATCAATGGAGCAGAATAGAGAGCCCAGAAATAAACTCATGTCTCTATGGTCAGTTAATATTCGACAAAGGTGGCAGAAGCATAAAACAGAGTAAAAATAGTCTTTTCAACAAATGGTGTTGGGAGGTCTAGACAGCTACATGTGAAAAAATGAAACTTAACCACCAACTTACACCACAGAGAAAAATAAATTCAAGATGGTTAAATGACTTAAATATAAGTTATGATACCATGAAAGTCCTAGGAGAGAACATAGGCTGGAAAACCTCAGATATTCCATGTAGCAGTATTTTTACTGATATGTCCCCTAGAGCAAGGGATATATAGGAATGAATAAACAAATGTGACTTCATTAAAATAAAAAGCTTCTGCACAACTAAAGAAAACATCAGCAAAATGAAAAGGGAACCAACCACATGGGAAAATATATTTGCCACTGATACCTCAGACAAGGATTTGATTTCTAAAATATGTAAAGAATTCACAGGACTCTACTCCAGGAAGACAAACAATCCAATTAAAAAATGGGCAAAGGCTGGTTGGTGTGGCTCAGTGGATTGAGTGCCAGCCTGGGAACCAAAGTGTTGCCAGTTTGATTTCCAGTCAGGGCACTTGCCTGGGTTGCTGGCCAGGACCCCAGTGGGGGACGTGTGTGAGAGGTAACCACACACTGATGTTTCTCTCCCTCTCTTTCTTCTTCCCTTCCCCTGTCTCTAAATAAATAAACAAATAAAATCTTTTAAAAAAATGGGCAAAGGAACTGAATAGACACTTCTCCAAGGAAGACATACAGAGGGCCCAGAAACATATGAAAGGATTCTCAGCATCACTAGCCATCAGAGAGATGCAAATTAAAACCACAATGAGATACCTCTTCTCACTGGTCAGAATGGCCATCATAAACAAATCAACAAACAAGTGCTGGCGAGGTTGTGGAGAATAGGGAACCCTAGTGCACTGTTGGGAATGCAGACTGGTGCAGCCATTTTGGAAAACAGTATGGAATTTCTTCAGAAAACTAAAAATGGAACTGTCTTTTGAGCTGGCAATTCCACTGCTGGGATTATATTCTAAGAATCCTGAAACACGAATTCAAAAGAACCTATGCACCCCAATATTCATAGCAGCACAATTTACAATAGCCAAGTGCTAGAAACAGCCAAAGTGCCCATCAGTAAATGAATGGATCCAAAAATTATGGTACATTTACACAATGGAATACTATGCAGCAGAAAGAAAGAAGGAGCTCCTATCCTTCACCACAGCATTGATGTGTCTGGAGAGCATTATACTAAGTGAAATAAGCCAGGGGGGTGAAGGACAAATACCATATGATCTCACCTATAAGTGGAACCTAATCAACAAAACAAATAAGCAAGCAAAATATAATCAGAGACATTGAAATAAAGACCAAACTGACAGTAACCAGAGAGGAGAGAGGAGGGGATAAGGTTGGGGGGAGGGGAAGTGTCATCAAGGAACATGTATAAAGGACACATGGACAAAGCCAAATGGGGGTAAGATGGGGGGTGGGAGGTGGGGATGAGTGGGCCATGGGAGAATCATAGGGGGAAAATGGAGACAACTATATTTTAACAACAATAATAAAAAAATTGATTTGGATTTTTTTCTTCATTGCTGTATCCCCAGAACTTAAGACACTCAAGAAATTCTTTTCCAGTGAACAAGGAGATTGTTTTTGCCCTCTCCTTCTCAAGTTTCTAATATACTGAGTGAATTTTTAAAGAAGTTCCTGGAGGGCTGGCATTGTCCCACAGCAATCTAGGAAGCAATTTTGACCTCATTGTATCCCATACCCATGCTCACACCCTCCCCACAGCTTAGTCTTTCCTTCAACTCACACCTGCCCCAAGATCTGAGCCCAGCCTGCCCTCAGGGCCCATTCAGTGGCTCAGTGGTCTGGGCACAAAGGGACCACCTGAGACTATTAAGCTCTGTTACCTACTGCAGTAATGGAATAAAATGAACACCAATTTTAAAAAAAGGAAAAAATAAAGAGAAATTTACTCATTAGTTTACTGGCATTCTTAGTTATATAAAATTTACAGTTTATGTGAAAATTATTCATAACATTTTAATTCTTAAAATCATCTTTTGCACACAGGATGGAAGGCTTGGTTAAGGCAGTGGAATAGAATGCAGGTGTTAATAACCTTGACACTCACAGAGCCCACAGAGCTGCAGTGGGATTATGGGAGAGAGCACAGACCATAGAGCTGCAAAGTGAGTTCAGTCCATGAAGAAAGGCTTTCTGCTTTATCAGAAAAATATACTTAACCTCTAACCATTCTTACCCACCTACCAGAGTCCAAGTTGCCCATGACCTCTTGCCTGGATTATTGTAGAAGCTTCCACTCCTCCCCTTGCTCTGACATCACTTATACAATGCAGCAGAAAGATCCACATACTCTTTCTGATTGTGTCCTGCTTCTGCTTAGAACCCTTGGGGAAAAATGGGACTCTCTGTTTTACTGAGAGAAAAAGGAATACCTCATAAGGCCCTACAGCAGCTGCCTTCCCTTATGACTTCACCAATTACCACTTGTAGTTCTGTGGGTTCCTTCCATCCTCCTCTGCTGTTGTGAGAAAATGCCAGGCAGCTCCCACCACATGGGCTTTGCACTGGCTGTTCCCACTACCTGAAACACTCTTCTCTCAGTTATCCCATAGTTCCTTCCTGTTTTCTTTCAAGTCTGACTCAGATATTACTGCATAGGAGAGGATTCTAGTTAATAGTTTGTCCTACTTTCATTTCCTAATCTTGATAAATTTAACCCCCTGGCTATGTAATGTGTTAACAGTAGGAAACTGGTAGAAGGGCATTCCAGAACCCTCTGTACTATCTTTGCAACTCTTACAAATCTAAAGTTATTTCAAAATAAAATGTTTAAAAGCAAACTTTGCATCTGCCAGCACTCCCCACTCTCCTCCTCTTCTTGTTCTTTGTCAACAGCACTCACTATCTCCTTTACCAACAATACCTAGTTTCATTGTTCAGTGTGTGATCTGTCTTTGTTCCCTAGGAAGTGCTCTATGAAGACAGGGTTTGCTATAAACTTAGATCCTGGAATAAGGAGCATGATAATAATCTCTAAATTCTAGTTTTTGAGCACCACAATTTATTTAACCAATTCTCCATTAACAAATTTTTTAGATTGTTGCTTAATGTCTGCTGTCATAAATAATGCTATGAAATACAACAGATTGACACATATATCTTTACACATGGATTTTTAGTGGTGTGTTTGCTGGGTAAAAGAGTAGGTGTGTTTTAAATTTTGGTAACTTTTGCTAATTATTATCCAAAAAACAATTGTTATGGGAACATAATTTACTCATTTATTTGGTCTAGTATCTGCTTTTCCCTACTAGAACATAAATTCTTTGGAAATAGGGGTTTTGCCTATTTTGTTTGGTGCTGTAAACCCAGCTCCCAGAACAAATATTTGTTGAGCAAATGACATGGATAAGGCAAGACCTAGCACTAAAATTGATGACATAAGATATAAAGATTTAAGTGTATTATTTAAAGTTATGAAGGTAATGTGGCTGGTAGAATAATGAACTCCACAAAAATCTCACATCCTAAATCCAGAACCTGAGAATGTGTTCCCGTACATGGCAAGAGGGATTCTGTAGATGTAATTAAGAATGTTTAAAATTTTTTATTCAATTACAGTTGACATTCAATATTATATTAGTTTTAGGTGTACAACATAATGCTTTGACATTTATAGAACTTACAAAGTGCCCCCACTTAAGTCTTGCACCCACCTGACACCATACAAAGTGATTACTTTATTGACTATATTCCCTGTGCTGTAGCTGTAACTTACATCCCCACGACTATTTTGTAAGTACCAATTTGTACTTTTTTTTTTTAGAGAGAGAGAGAGAGGAAGGGAGGGAAAAAGAGATGAAGACAAATGTTGATGTGAGAAAGAAACATTCATCAGTTTCCTTTCATAAGCACCCCAGATGATAATCAAACCCGAAATCCAGGCATGTACCCTGACCAGGAACCAAACTGTTGACCTTTTGCTTTGCAGGATGACACCCAACCAACTGAGCCACACCAGTCAGGACCCAATTTATATTTCTTAATTCCTCCACCTTTTGACTTAGTCCCCAATCCTCCTACCCTCTGGCAACCATCAGTTTGTTCTCTGATTTGTTTGCATGTTTATTTTGTTTTTCACATTCCACATATACATGAAATCATCTGGCATTTGTTTTTCTATGTCTAGCCTAGTTCACTTAGCATAATACCCTGTAGTTTGATTCATGTTGCAAATGGTAAGATTTCACTTTTTTTTATGGCTAATGTTCCATTCTCTATATGTATCACATATTCTTTATCCATTTGTCTTTTAATAGGAGCATTTAATTCATTTATATTTAAAGTAAATATTGATAAGCATTTAGCTTTTGGCATTTTTATTAGTTGTTTTCTGATTGTTTTGCAGTTCTTATCCGTTCCTTTCTTACTCCATTGCTCTCTTCTCTTGTATTTTGATGACCTTCTGTGTGTTGTGTTTGGATTTCTTCCTCTATTTCTTGTATATCTCTTGAATATTTTTGGTTTATGGTTACCATGTGCTTCATATATACTAAGCTATGTTTAGAGCAGTCTACTCTAAGTTGATGGTTGCTGAAGTTCAAACACATTCTATAATCACTACCATTTTTACTCCCCCCTCCATATTTGTTTTTGTCATTATTTTTTGCTTCTTTTTATGTGTGTGTCCTTTAACTTACTATTGTAATTACACACGATCTTCCTACTTTTGCTCATTTAATCATTTTACTAGTTTATGTGTTCGTTGATCCACTGCTTTTATCATTGAGACTTTTTTTTCAATATTTTCTTACACATATTTTGATTTTTTTTCTTTTTCTTTAAGAAGTCCCTTTAACATTTCTTGTAATACTGGTTTGGTAGTGATGAATTCCTTTAACTTGTTCTTGTCTTAGAAACCCTTTATTATCTTTCAATTTTAAATGATAACCTTATTGTGTGGAGTAGTCTTGGTTTTAGGTACTTGCTTTTCATCACTTTGAATATTTATTTCATGCCAGTCCCGTCTGGCCTGCAAATTTTCTGTTGAGAAATCAGCAGTCTTATGGGAGCTGCTTTGTAGGTAATTAACTGCTTTGTCTTGCTGCTTTTAAGATTCTCTCCTTGTTCTTATCTTTTTGTGTTTTAATTGTGTGTCTTGTTGTGGGTTTCTTTGGGTTATCTTGTTTGGGACTCTCTCTGATTCCTGGAATTGTGGGTCTATTTACATTACCAGGTTAGGGAAATTTTCCATTGTTATTTATTTAAATAAGTTTTCAATCCCTTGCTCTCCCTCTTCTCCTTCTGACATCCACATAATGTGAATGTTGGTAAGCTTGAAGTTGTTCCAGAGGTTCCTTAAACTGTCCTTATTTTTTTTTAATTCTTTTTCATTTTTTCTGTTCTCATTGGGTGTTTTCCACTACCTTGTCTTTCAAATATATGATTGGATCCTTTGCTTCATCTAATCTGCTGTTGATTCTTTCAAGTGTATTCTTCATTTCAGTTATTTATTCTTTATTTCTGACTTGTTTTTTTTATGGGTTCTATGTTATTTTTGTTTCCTATCTCTTTGTGGAAGTAGTCCTTGAGTTGATCTATTCTTCCCCTATGTTTTTTGAGTCCTTATAACCAGTATTTGAACTTCGTATCTGGTAGATTGCTTGCCTCCATTTTGTTTAGTATTTTTTTTATCTTGTTAGCTTTATTTGGGGCATGTTTCCTTGTCATTTTGGCTCCCTCCCTGTGTTTGTTTCCATGTAGTAGGTAGATCTGCTACATCTCCCAGTCTTGGTAGGATAGCCTTATGTAATAGGTGTCCTTTGGGGCCCAGTTGTGCAGTCTTCCTGGTCACCTGCACCAGGTGTTCCAGGAGTGTTTCTTGTGTGGGTTATGTGTGCCCTCCTGTTGCAGTTGAGTCTCGATTGCTGTTGGTGTGTCAGTGGGTGGGACTGACTTTTAGGCTGACTGACTATGAGGGCTGGCTCTTATTACAGCAGGCAAGCTGACCCCACAGAATGGATTAGCTTTAGTGTGCCTCTGGTGCCTGCTGAGTCTGCCATTTAGATGTGTTATTTGTAGTGTTAATTGGATGGTACTCTAATGAGATCTGAAGCAGGCACAAGTATGTTGGTATAGGGGGCTTTGGGGAGGGGCTGTGGTGCAGACCAAGGCCAGCCACTCCCTGTGCCTGGCCCAGGGCCACCTGGTAGGAGCAACAGAGTGATCTGAAGTTCGTAGCTGCTTGTGCTAGGCTTAGAGACACGTGGAAAAGATTATGCTGGGAACTGAGGCTGGCTTCCACTAGTGCTGGGCTTGGGGCTATTTAGCAAGATGTATAGGGCACACCAAGGCCAGCAAATGCTTGTTTGGAGCTTATGGGACTTTGAGAGATTTTAGTCTGCAGTATAGACCAAGGCTGGCTGCTTGTGAGAAAACAGCCACTTAAGAGGTTCAAGCTGGTGCTCAAGTTAGGTAGGGTAGAGGTCTCAGGGAATCATAAGGGTGGGGGTGAGAGTGGTATTAGCCACGCTTGATAGAGACTCAGATTAGGTGCCTGTGTACACCTTCAGGCTGGGTAGGGGAAGGGCTCATCTAAGGAACAATTATTACTATTACCACTTTTGTCCTGGTGAAAGCTGCCCCTCCAACCCTCACCCTGAAACCAAATAATTCAGTTCTTCCCCATATGTCCCTGGTGCTTTTTTAGCTGCTGTCCCTTCACCAGAGCTTAGGGTGAGTGTTTGTGAGCAAGTGAGTCTGTGATCAGGCCCTTTAAGAGGATGTCTGGGTCTAGAGCAGCTCTCCATCTCAGCTGGACAGAGTCCTCACTGGTTCTCACACTCAGTTTTGAGGACTCTGGCATTGAAGTTCTACACTGGGGAGCCTGGTATGGGGCTGGGATCACCTTGTTCCTTAGTGGGGACCTTTATAGCTGAGCTATCCCTCCCAGTTCTTAACTGCTACATGTGGTTGTGGGTCCAGCTTTTCTTACATCTCTGCTGCTCCTGCCAGTCTCCATATGGCTTCTTCTTTATAACTTAGTTATAGGAGTTTTGTTGAGCTAATCTTCAGGGGGTTCTCAAGGATGACTGTTCTATAATTTAGTTGTGATTTTGATGTGGTCATAGGAGGAGGCAAGTACAGCATTTACCTACTGTCATCTTGACCAGAAGTCCTTAAGAGTTTTGATCTGGGAAGATGATCCTGGATTATCTGGTGGGCTCAG
Organism: Trachops cirrhosus; assembly: GCA_028533065.1. NCBI lineage: Eukaryota > Metazoa > Chordata > Mammalia > Chiroptera > Phyllostomidae > Trachops > Trachops cirrhosus. The sequence continues at coordinate 48,753,751 of CM052547.1, read as the reverse complement.
TGTCATCACAAGGGCCTTTTTCAGAGTGTCAGAAGGAGGTGTGATAATGGAGGCAGAGGTCAGAGAGAAGAGAGATTGGAAGATGCTATGCTAATGGCTCTGAAGATGGAGGAAGGGCCACAGGCCAAAGACTGCAGGGAACCTATAGAAACTGGAAAAGGCAAGGGATTCTGTCCTAGAGCCTCCAAAGGAACACTGTCCTGCTTACACTGTCATTCTAGGACTCAGACCTAGAACTATAAGACGATTAACTAGTGTTGTTGTAAGACAGCTTATTTATGGTAATTTGTTATAGCAGCAATAGGAATCAATCCAGGTACTGATAGAAGAATCTTTCAAAAATGTTAGTCTTAAACCTGATTTGTATAAGGGATGGAATGGAAAGGGGAGTAAGAGATGGTAGCTGAAGACTCATCTCTTTTTAATGGGACCAGCCACAGGTTATTTCACATTTCAACTAGAGAATCATCAGAAAGACTGAAATCAAACAGTTAAAAGAGACTGTCCCTGGACAAGGGCTAGAGGAGCTGGCAGAGTTGTCACTAGCCTCCATTTGCTTTTTGGTGTGCATAGATTGGTTGTTATGGGCATATCTCACTTCTGTAAAATTTATTTCAAAACTAGTTTTTGCACCAGTGCTACAAAGATGTGCATGGTGTGCTCTTAGTAATACAACCATGGGAGCCTGATGGCCATGGAACAAACAGCAGGCAGAACCAGGCAGACCCAGGGGAGAACATCATGCTTGGGCTCCCAACAGCAGGCAGAAAGCCCAGGGCCAGATGCAGGTACGTGTGTGGCAAGGCAGAGATGTGAAGCCAGGTTGACACGCCTTCTCTCTCTCCTGGAGACTGTGGGTGACTTCCATCTCCACCCAGGCCCAAGAGACCAGAGCTCACGCCAGACCCTAGCAACATGTGGCACATCTGGCCCTGGGCTACCTGGGTGTTCATAGGTAACATTCTGGAATTTATGCATGCATGTTTTATGTACCTTTTTTATGCATTCTAGATCTCTGTGCATGCTGGGCATAGCTTTGACTAGAGAAGGAAGTCAGAATACTTTTAGGGCCCCAGCTGTGACTTCTTGAGTGTGTTCCTGCCCCTCAGAGGCCTCAGTTTCCTCATCTATCAACTGGGGGGATTTGACAAAGGCCCTTGTAAATACAAGCTTTAGGTTCCTAGGGGGTCAAATGGAGATTATTTCTCTGTGGATCTGCCTCATAATGGGTATGGAGAGACTCAGTTCTCACCTGGGTGTCCAATGTTGAGAGTTCTTTGAGGACATGGAGATGTGAAGATGCAGACTGAGGCTCTGCCATAGATCCCGTTCTGTCTGGCTGTCACCTGGTGGGACAAGTTCCTCCTTGAGCCTTAGTTTACTCACTTGCTCAATGGGGTACTAATAATACCCTCCTGCCTTTGTTATAGAGCGGAGGGCCAAATGATGGGATTGCAGTTCTGCCAAAGTGCACCAGAGGTCTGTGTGAGCAAAGTGGGCCAGGTGCCTGACCATCACCACCCAAGTCCACAGGCTGCCCTGTGGAGGACCTGAGTGCTATTTGATTATATTCCAGATTTCATAAGAGACTCTCCTTCTCCAAACTCTATTTCCAGCCGAGTTGAGAAAGACCAAAGAAAGTGACCCCAAAGGACATCTCTGACTTTTTCCCAATATTACTTGAGAAAAAGGTCCCAACCTTCACTATGTAACTTTTGGGAGTCCAGGGGACTTCTCTCTAGGCCTCTGCTGGAGGGTTCCAGTATAATGCTGTGTGCATCTGTGTGCATATACTTGCCTGTGTGTGCAGTGCTTGTGTGCATATATATACATGTGCATGCCTGTTTTGGGGTTGCAACCAGGTGATCTTATGTGTACACAGGCATACATATTCATCTGTGTGTGGGCACTCATGGCTGCACTGAGAGTGCATATGTACAGGTACACATGAGGGTTCATGGGGTCTCCCCACCCAAACCTTCACTCACCTTCAGCCACTTTGCTCATATGGTCACTCCATACCTCCCTGTGCTTCTCCTGATGCTATCTTCCTGGTCTGCTGTAACTCTGATTCTTCCTTCAGCTCCACTTCAGATGTGTCCCCTCCTCTGAGAGGCCTTCTGTGATCTCCCCAGTCATCAGTCACACCTTTTTCTGTGTTTTCTGGTCTACCGTGCTTCACTGATGATCAGGCTGCTGGCAGGTGTATCGGAGGAGGTTATTATCTTATATACTGGGACTAGAAGTTCTCCAAGGGAGATAAATATCTTTGTTTGGGAAAAACCTTGATAAACCCATAGTGTAAAAGGTGAAGGTATAATTGTGATCAGAACCCATATCACTAAAATCAAATAAAGTACTTTTGAAACTCAATAATAAGTAAAAAAAAAAACCCACTTGATTAAAAAATGGGCCAAAGACTTAAACAAAGAAACACACGAAAATAAGCATTTAAAAAGATGTTCAACATCATATGTCATCAGGAAAATATCATTAATTAAAACAATGAGATACCACAATCCACCTGTTGTGCAAACACTGACAACAACAAATGCTGTAGAGGATGTGGAGCAACAGGAACTCTCATTCACTGCTGATGGAATACAAAATGGTATATTCACTTTAGAAGACAGTTGGTAGTTTCTTAAAAAACTAAATGTATTCATACTATGTAATCTAATAATAGCACTCTTTGGTATATCCCCACATGAGGTGAAAACTCATGTCTACTCAAAAACCTGCACATGGATGTTGATAGCTGCTTTATTAATAATTGCTCAAACTTGGAAGCAAACAAAATGTCTTTCAGTAGGTGAATGGACAAACTAGTTCATCCAGACAATGGAAGAGTAGTCAACATTAAAAAGAAGTAAGACATCAAGCCATGAAAAGATAGAAAAGAACCTTAAATGCATATCGCTAAGTGAAAGAAACCTGTCTGAAAGGCTATATATTATATGATTCCAATTATATGACATTCTGAAATAGGCAAAACTATGGAGACAAGCAACAGATCAGTGGTTTCCAGGGGTAGAGGCAGAGGAAGAGGTGAATAGGATGACCACAGAAGATTTTTAAGGCAGTGAAACTATTGTGTACGGAACTTTAATCGTGGATACATGTCATACATTTGTCCAAACCCACAGAGTACACTATACAGAGAGTGAACCCTAATATAAACTATGGACTCTGATAATGATGTGTCAATATAGGTTCATTAACTTTAACAAATCTACTACTCTGGTGGGAGATGTTGATAATAGGGGAGGTTGTGTGTATATGGGGAACAAGGGAGTTAGAGGAATACCTATATTTTTTGCTCAAACTGGTGTTAACTTGAAATTACTGTGAAAAGAAAGCTTATTAATTAAAAAACAATAAAACAAAAAATAAGTTGAGTCATGTCTTAAGAGGGGGTTACTAAAACCATCTCAGAAAGTGAAATACCAATTATCCAAAATTACTTTTGAAGGTTTTTTTTAAGTCATCCGTAAAGAACAGTGTGCCATGTGTACTGGCCACATTAGACACTGAAATCCCCTTTCTCTGTATGCCCATCATAGACACATTTCTCTTCACAATGAGTCAGCTTACACTTGCATTCAGAGGCAACTTATTTTGTATGCCAAATACACGTAAAGACTAGGATCCCCATCAATGAGGCTGGAAACTCTTGCTGTGTGAACTGGGGTCAAGCAGGGGAAGAGCATGTTCAAGACACATGAAATGGAATGAGGGCAGGAGTTATTCCATACAATCTAAATTAATAAATATTTTCTCCCTCACTTTTATTAAAGTATAAGTTAAAGGCATGTGTGAGGTGAGTACTCAGAATGAGGTGGTAGTAAAGCTGCTTGGCATGAGAAAATGGGATGAACCTGGGAGGAATGCCCCCTCAATGGAAGGACAGAAAGGACAGGGTAAGAGCAGAAAGGCAGAAAAAAAAAAAGTGAAGTTTGGGGAGATACGGCTGTTTTCCATATGTCTGCATTGGAGCTGTGAAGAAAAGAGCCAGCTAGCCCGGAATCAGGTGCTTAGGGCACAAGGTGACCAGAACAATGCATTTTCCTAGGAAATTTGTAGACATCGTTGGGAGGGATTTAGATGTCTATGAGACATAGAACTAAAGATGAAGAACCAAAGTTAATTAGACCTAATAGCTTAAGGTAGTCCCACGTGACATCTAATCTACCCACTTTTATATTTGGTACTTACGGTGCTGCTTTTGGTGTTGACTTAATGAGTTTGTTGCCACACAGAAGGTGGGAAGGAGAATGAGTGAAACCTAGAGGATCTCCTAGTACTTACATATGTTATGGTAAACTTTATGATATGGCCATAGGTCCAGTATGTTGATGTGGGATCATAACAACCATAGAAGAAATAGCCATCAACCAGGAGTTCAGTTTTGGAGCTAGCTGTGGTCACTGAGGAGACCAACTGAGTATGTTGGTCTGTCTAAAGGAATGGACTGTTGTGGACATTCTGTCTTTGGCTGCCCAACATTTTTCTTCCTTACCTGGTTGAGGGATCTGATTTTGGGTGCTACTTGTTCACCCTGACCCTTGGCAGGTTATAGTCTTGTAGCCTATTTTTTGCCAAACAGACACTCCTGCCCTGAGTCTTGAATGTGGAGCAACATAAAAAGAAGGGAAGGTGCCTTATAATTTACTGTGGTGGCTTTAATGACATAACTTGTGGTGCCAGGGGCACAACTTGCAGCAGTATTGGTGCTGGTGTCCAGGGCTCATCAGCAATGGCATCAAGGGCCAACAAATTTCTCCATGTGGTGTGGTTTTAGTTGTGACTGCCCATGGTTCTTGCCCATTGGTCTGAACCTGGTTTTCTGATAGATCCAGTGAGCTACCCTGGATATTTCCAATAAGTGCTTTTTCTGCTTAAGTCAGAGTCAGTTTATTGATTTTGAAAAATGCACCAATGCAGTTTGTCTGTCAAATTGTTCTTCAGTCTGCTTGTCTGCCTGTCAGAGCTCTCCCATGTTCCACTCCTTCCTAGGTAGTGGGTGTCAACACATGAAACAACACCTGGAAAGGCTTGGTCTTGTGTAGGGATGGTCCAGCTGGGTAGGGGGACTGTTCAGTTTTGGCTGTTTACCCCACTGTCCCCTCCGGCTTCCCTCTGCATCCACACATCCTATTCTTAGAAAGCCTTGACCCTCTGTGGCTCTCCCAAGTTTCCCAAACCTTTAGTCTCTCTTACTGGTCTTCCTGATCTCAGTTATCTCCCCAGCTCTGAGTCCAAAGAAATCTCCCACACCTTCAGGTGACAACAGGAGGAGAAATTCAAAGGGAGGAGCTAGAGACATAGGAGAAATTGATGGAGCAATATTTCCAATATAGCAGAATTAGGAATGCTGAGGGGGTTGCATGACAGGGCTCCTTCCAGTGATGCCCTCACCACTCAATAGTACATAATCTGGGCTTTGCTGATAGCCTACTCCTCCCCTCATGTTCATGTGTACAGGGCCATTTCCACATTGTGATTTTGTTCTGTTTTACCTGTTTCAAATACTTTCACAAATGCTTTAGCTTGGGTTTCCCCCCAAAGCTGGTCCTTAGATAAGGATTTGGGTATAAATAATTTATTTGGGAGCTGGTACCAGAAAACATTGGTAGAGAAGTGGGAAGTGATAGAAAGAGATATCACATGGGCAACTGGGGCACAAACCTTCTTGGGGCCTTCAGAAAGAGGGCATGAACATGCCTCTGATTCATCCCACAGGGGGATGAAGACACTAGCTCTCTGCCTCTAGTAGTCACTCCATGGGCATTCATCCTGTGGCACTTCTGCCTGCCCCACCTAATAGACAACATGTGCTGCTGTGGCTCTGAATGCCTATAGACAGGTAGATGCAGAGAGCCACTGACAGGTAGGGACTGTCTGCAGGTGATTTCTGGGTCATGTGTGATAATGCCTGCTTCACTATCGAAGAATAAAATAAGAGGAATTTTTGCTGGACTCTTGTTGGACACTTATGATGTGTATGTGCTATATTAACTCCCTTAATCTTCACAACAGTCCTATGAGATAAGGATGACTATGTGTGTACCCCTTTTATAGATGAAGAGACTGGAAGGTTAAATGACTTGCCCAGGGTCACCATTTCGGTCATTTATTGTTGTATAATAAACTATCCTAAAACTTGGTGACTTGAAGCAACAATGTTTTAATCACCTCTCATGACTCTGAGTATTGACAAGCTGGCTGAGCAAGCATCCTGCAGTCTCTTTGGCTTCTTGACATTGTGGCTACATCCTAAGTGTGAAAGACCCTCTACAGGCTTTGGCTGGAACTGGCACTTTACCATTTCCACCCTTCTATTGGTGGAAATCAGCGGCCAGGTCAGAGTCAAGGGTGTGGCTCATTGAGGGTCATCTTTGGAGATAAATTACCACAGTCCACAATGGAAGACAGCATCAAGATTCCAGCCATGCTGTCCAGCTCCACAGCTCATGCTCAGGGAATTTCTCTCATGGTTTCACTGTACCCAGAGAGTCATCAGGAAAATACTGTAGACAGCAGAGGACAGCTTTCGTGATATGTGGAAGGGTTGTGATTGTTTACGTGTGTCCTGCCAAGGAAACTTTTTGGAGTAGGTCAGATGATGGCCTCCCGAAAAGTATGTCTGTGTCCTAACCCCCAGAACCTGGGAATGTGACCTTACTTGTAGGATGTAATTAAGTTAAGGATCTTGAAATGAGATCAGCTTGTATTATCCAGGTGGGTCCTAAATTCAATGACAAGTGGCCTTTTGGAGACAGAAGAGGAGACATAGAGAAAAGATGGCCATAGATTGGGATGCTGAAACGCTGAGGAACACCTAGAGCCATGAGAGGCTGGAGGAGTCAGGAAGGACTCTCCACATTGATCTTAAGCTTCTGACTCCAGGCTGTGAGAGAATACCTTTCTGTTGTTGTAAGCCACTCAGTACCACCCTAGGAAACAGGTACACCCACATATCCCTTCAGGTCAAAGTGAATTGGCTTGTCTAGATTGTGAATGTCTTAGGCCTCTCAAGGCTTCCCAGGGCCTTCTGTAGTGGCTCCTTTAATCCTGCTCAGTCCCTTTTTGACACTGGGCATTTCTGACTTTGAATTTCTAAGTAGGTTGCTGGGGCAGGGAGAGCTTATGAACAGCCTCTTGCCTCGACACCCCCTTGCTCCCCATTTCCCACTTTTTAGTGTGCTGGAGTCTGGCTTTCCCTGTAAAGGTCCAGTCAGCAAATATTTAAGATTTAATGGCTCCATGGACATATATGGTCTCCACTACAACTTTTTTCTCCTCCTCTTCCTTTCACATCCTTTAAAAATGTAAAAACAGACCACGAGGCTTCACCTGGAGATCCCAGAGACACAGCTGATGGTGCTGGGAACTGAGGGAGGCCTACCAGCCCAGCACGGATTACTGGGAAGAACCTGGGGCTGCCTGAGCCACGGACTTCTATTTCTTTTCCTGAGATAAGGTTAGAAGATGGCGGCGTGGTAGGATGCAGCAGATTCTACTCTCCCACAACCAGGGAAAAAAAATCTGAGTCATTTTAGGTAGGAACAGAGCAAAGAGCCAACATTATCACGCCATAAATGAAAATAGGAGATTGCAAATTGTAGCAGACATTGAAAAACCCGAAGAGAGAGCGTGGTTTGGTGAAAGTCTCGGAAACCACAGCATTGAAAAAGGAAAAGGCACAGGCGCTCCG
>CM052547.1:48717179-48745534 GCA_028533065.1 Trachops cirrhosus | reverse complement strand
GGGTGGGCTGGAATGGGAATAAAGGAGAGAAACTGTACTGAATAAACTAAAATAAAAATTAAAAAAATATATATAAAAAAATGTAAAAACATTCTTAACTTGCACACAAACACTGGCTGGGTTTGGCCCTTGAGAGTAGTTTGCCAACACCTGTCCTAGAATTTAAAAAACATTTCCTTCTCTTATTTAGTGTATGTTTCCCCACTTACCAGAGATCTGGAATCAACTGATGGTTTGTCATCTGGAGTATCCTGTGTTGCCAGCCCTCTTTTCCAGATAAGAGCATTTCCCTTTCTGAGATAGTGACATTTTCTCTACCTCATAAAATCATGGATTCTTATTTAGAAATGACACAGCCAAGGGTGGTGTGAGAAAAATAATGTCAAAGGATAGCTGACAAAACCCCCTTTCACAAAGTGATTTTGAGTCAGACAGGCCTGGGTTCTCAGGAGGCATGGTGGATGTGGGCTACAGGGAGACCATGGGGGCATGCCTGGGGTGCCCAGCTTATCTCCTGGCCCTTTCCCAGGGTTTTGTCTCTGGCTCTGACCCAGATGGAAATCAGTATTTGTTTCTGAGCTGGACCATAAATAGCTCTGGGCTCCGCTAGAGTGACTTTGGAAAATGTAAACTTCAGAACTCAGGTGGCCAGGAGCTGGAGCATGGAGGTCAGAGGTAGAATGAGGCAGGAGGTCTTTGTTGAATGGGACAAATGTGTGTGGGAGCTCTGAGTCTAAGGGCACCATAGTGCCACAGTGAAGGTCATTCTGGATTGTATTCCATTCTCCCCATGTGGCCAGTGAAGCTCTGTCAGGCACCCTGGGTTGAACTTAGCTGTGCTAGGGAGTTCAGCTAGACACTTGAATAATATTTTTACTGACGGTAGCAGCTTTTCCAACCCTCACTATGTGGTTCTTGGTGATGTGGCCTCTGCTCCTCCCATCAAAGGGGGTTCCATCCCCCACCTCCACCCCCCGAATCTGGCTGTGGTGGCACTGACATTTGATTTCTGAACCATTGGATTTCTGAGCCTTGCAGCTTTTGTTCCCACCCTCTTGGGAGCCTAAGACCACCTTGTGAAGAATCCTGGGCAGGACTTACTGAGGCTTAGAGTCCTTGAGGATGATAGCACCAGCCACCAAGCATGGGAGTGGTGCTGCCTGACACCGGGAATCAGCAAGCTTAAGGGTAAGACAGCAAGTATTTGAGGCTTTGTTGGCCATTTGAGGTTTCTGTCTAACTGCGCAAGAGCAGCTATCGACAATATGTAAACAAATGTGCCTGCTGAGCCACCTAACTGAGACCACAACTACAGAAAAGGAGGGACCCTGCCAGCAAAATCAATCTATGAGAGCACTAAAGACTGGGGTACCTGACAGCTCTGACATGTGCTGGCATCTATAACACACTTGATTCTCATGCCAGATGCTGCAAAAAGGGGGGCTGGAAAGGGCTGCAGAACTGGGGACTACCTCGTGGATTCAAACTAGCCAATGACTGGAGTGCCATCTCCCATTCTTCAGGAATGGATGGAACACGAATGTACATAAAACATGGATCCAACCAAGGGAGGAGGGGATTATCCCAACTATTTACTGTTGATAGGGAACTGGTTGGACTAGCTGCTGCCCCACCTTTGAACTGGCTGATAAGCAACAGAATGGGGACTGGGCCACCTTCTTTGCTTACTCCAGTCCCCTTAGTAAACAGGAAGGGGGCTTGACAAACACTGAACAGGTAATAGCTTGGGTGGGGAGGAGGGGGTGATTTCATGTACCTGTACATTTCTTCCTTGTCCACTGCCCTTGAACTTGCCTGACCTTCCCATAGGTTATTGAAGGTCAGGAAAATTAAGGTAGAGCTCTGGGAGAGAAAGGCATCAGAGGAAGGGGGTTTTTCTCCCTGAGGGGTGCTTGGGAATGTGGTTCCAGAGGAGGGGTGGAAAATACATGCTGTGGTGAAGAGTATGACTGAGGGCAGGAGAAAACTGTATTGCTGCAGCTAAGGTTCAGGTTTCTTTCCCTCCCCATGCCTCAAGTTGAGTTGATGGGAGAGGATAGACAGTTTGGGAAGGGATGGTCATGATTTCACAAGGAGGAAGGAATGCATGGGAACCTTGGGCTGGCAAAGCCCAGGACCTGGGATGAAGTGCCTCTAGCTCCTTCCCAGGATCTAACTTGCACCTGCTTGTATATGGTGGAGCTTGTGCATCCTCATGGAGGAAGACTGTTGGCTTGGGAAGAGGACAAGGAGGAGGCAGCATGCCAAGGCTTCTTCCCTGCAAAGGCCTCTTGGCCTGGGCTGAAGCTTCTGGTGTCTGGGGAGTGGTTTATTTCTAGTGTGGGTGAGATTCTGGAGCAACTATGAACATGTATATCAGGGACCCTGAAGATGTAGGCCAGGCAAGCTGTTGTGAGGCCCATGACACAGGGTAGCACAGGGCCTGTGTTATTTTGTTACAGCAGCCTGAGCTGACTAAGACAATTTGCCTCCTTCCTGCCTCCCACAGATGTTGATCTCCAGGGCAGCATACATACTGCAAAGCGACTTCCATCTAAGATTAAGTTATGTCTGAGAGCAGAAAGCCAGCTGGAAAGTGGCCCAACCCAGCCAGGCTCTTCTTCTCCTCATGTTTGGGACCTCAATGTGGGGGTTGGTTTTCTTCCCACTTGTAGTTGACCAGCTTGTCTTCAGGCTGGAACCACAGAGCAGGAACAGAACTACGGAGTCCTGGGAGACATAGCCTATCAGGATGAAAAGCAAACTGGGGAACTTTGTCAAGTCCACTGTTGGGCTTGTCACTGGCAGCTGGGAAAGTAAGTGAGTAAAGCTGATGGATAGGAGAAATACTCATAATGGGGGCACTGCCAGTAGGAGACAGAACCCAGGCTCCAGGTACAGGCCCTTCTCATCTCCATTTGGCTGAGGCCATATTGTCAGAACTTCCAATTGTTAATGAAAATAAAGATACTGACTGTTATGCAAAAAGTCCATTTTAAATGTTGGTTCCATTTCTCAAAAACAAGTAAGCAAAGCCTATGTATAGCTGAGTCTTCTGTCTGTGCTGCCATCAGTGGCCCAGCTCAGCAATGAGGCAATGACAGAGATCACTCAATGACTGGACTGAGTCCTGGGATGGCTTTTTAAAGATGCACTCTAGAAGTTTGCCTATGACCATCACCATACTTATTTCTCTCACTTCTTTAAAATGGCAGCCACATTTCCAATTCAACAGGCTGTGTTACCTCCTGATGTCCAACTTCTTTGCTGGTCCCCAGTCAGCCTCCGAAAGGGAATCTCTATGGGCTCTGTTGGATGTTGGTCCCCAGATCCCATGAGTGGAGGCTGGGAAGGGCTAAGAGTTCCATTGTGAAGATAGGGGAGGAGAAGCCTGTTTCTGGGAAGGATGGGGGTGTCAAGTTCCTTGAGAGAAGGAGAGAGTGTGGAACAAACCTTCAGTTGAGAGTCTGGCCTGGGCTTAAAGTCTGGATGGACACTAGTCAGGGATCTGGATTTGGTGCTACTTAAGGGAGTTTGTTTCCCTTGCATTTGTAATGAAAATGGAAAATCACAAGAATTACATATCCTGTTAAGAGTATCTTGGGGTATGAGGAGAGAGATGACAAAATGCTGAAGAAATTCAAGTAAATCTAAATAAGCAGCAGAGAAATTTCTGTGCATGAGGCAAGGCAGGGAGATAGCTTTAATGTGTGAGGAAGTGATGAGAGGAAAGAGAAAATAAAGGAGGGGCCCATGAGCCAGACAGATGGCCTAAGACTAGGCTACAGGAGAGAGTGGTGTGGGGCTGGGCTGCAGGAACAAAAGTCTGCAGAGAAACGATGGAGGGAGGAGGCTGAAGAGGCTTTTTATAATCAGCCATACTTACTGATGGTGGTAGCTGTTTGTCTTTAAAGCAAATGTCCTTCTCCTGGTCCTCTCTCACTCCCTTAGTCATTCCTGGTGCTTTAATAAAATACCATAAACCTGGTGAATTATGGCCATCAGAAATTTATTCTCACAGTTCTGGAGGTTGGGAATCCAACAGTGCTAGCCTGGTTGGGTTTTGGAGAGGACCCATTTCCTGACTTGCACCTTATTGTCTTCCCACTGTGTCCTCACATTGTGCAAAGAGAGAGAGAGTTAGCTCTCTAGTCTTTTTGTAAGACACTAATCCCCTTCAGGGGAGCTTCTCTCTTATGACCTCATCATCTCCCAAAAGTCTCACCTTCTAATACCATCATCCCGAGGATTAGATTTTAACATATGAATTTTGGAAGGGGTGGGGGTTGGGGTGGGGAGGGGAGGGGACACAAACACTCAGTTTATAGCACTCTCAGAGCTTCAGGACACTGGACTTTACATAGGTTGTGTTTGTGTGTGTGTGTGCACATGCTCTGTATACATGTGCATATATTCTTTAATGTATTCATGTGTATGTGTGCAATTGTGCATGTGTGCTTACATATGCATGTGTGTATATGTATGTGTGCCTGCACTATGTGCTCAGTGTTTATGTATGTTTGCATGTATATATTCTTGTGTGTATGTGTGTGTTAAAAAAATAACAATTTAATGCCAAGTGAGAGGCCAAGGTTTCTATAAGACCACAGAGCTTGCTGAGGCCTTTGCATTTCAGTAGGGCATAGGGTGAGGTTCTACCAGTCAACATCGAGGTTGCACATTTATTTTCAAGGAGCAAATATTTTGGGGGTTGGGGAAGCTGCTGTAGTGTGATTTTTTTCCTTCAGTGTGATTCCTAAGCAACATTCATCAGGACTTATACTCATAGGCTGCAAAAGGGAGTAAGGTCTACAGAATTGTAATTAGTCTTTTGAAAGAAAGTGCAACCCTGAGTAGGGGGAAAACACCTCTGAAGTTCTTTGATGCTTCAAATAACCAGCCTCCTAAGCCTTTTGACTCCCAAAGTACAAAACATGAGAAGGAAGTTTCTTCTGGAACTGCATGAATACCTGAGACCTTCTGAGCATAAGAGTTTAATGAACAAAAGGTATAGGGCTGCATCTTATATAGCAGTTACCATCTTAATCAGTGAGTGCAGAAAAAAAGCATGTATGATGAAGTCTGTGCAAAAGTCCAGCTACTGTTAATATGAGAACAATGTGATGTCAATGTATCCTGGCAGCCAAGGAGAGTGGACTGTAATGCACATGTGTGAACAATGACGACTTCACTGTACTAGTCAGTGGGGGCAGTAGACACCATGAGTGAGCATGTGTACTGTGTGACCATTGCATTCAGAATGACTGAGCAAGTAGAGCAACGAATCTGAGTCAATTTTGCATTTAGCTTCAACATTCCTCTATGGAAACTATTCAGATGATTCAGAAGGCTCTCAGGGATGATGCAATTAATGCAGTGCAAATAAAAGTGTGGCACAAGCACTTCAAAGATGGTTGAGAATCTGTTGAAAGTGACTCATGTTCTGGAAGACCTGCAACAAGCAGAACACCTGAGAATGAATGGGCTGCAATCAACAAAGATCACTGACTGATAGTGCAAGAACTAGAAGCTGATCTAGGGATTCCAAAAACTACTGTGCTGAGATTTTGACACAGGATCTTGACATGAAATGTGTTGTGGCAAAATTTATTCCACAGCCTCTGCTACCAGAGCAGAAGGAACATTGTACTGCAGTTGCTAATGACTTGATTCAAACCCCTACAAATGAACCAGATTTCCTCAAGAAGGTTATAACTGGAGATGAATCATGAGTCTATGGCTATGATTCAGAAACAAAGGCCTAGCCATCCCAATGGAAGTTGCCTGGTTCTCCATGTGCTAAGAGGCTCATCAAAGTCACAGTAAGATCAAGACCATGTTAACTATGTTTTTTGATTGGGAAGGTGTTGACTATCATGAGTTCACCCCTTCAGGCCACACAATTGAGTACTATCTCAATGTTCTTCATCAGTTAAGAGATGAAATACAGTGAAAATGGCCACAAGTATGGGTACCTGGTGATTGGCAGCTTTATCATGACAACATGCCTATTCATGCATCACATCTTGTGCAGAACTTTTTTGTGAAACATCAAATCACCCAGGTGACTCAGCCCCCTGCAGCCCAATTTGGTGCCCTGAGACTTCTGGCTTTTCCCCAAACTAAAATCCCCTTTAAAAGGGAAGAGATTTCAGATAATGAAGAGATTCAGTAAAATACAGTGGAGATGCTGATGGTAATTCCAAGGATTTAGCAGAGTTTTGAACAGTGAAAGAGACACTGAGAGGACTGTGTGAGGCCCCAAGATGCCTTCTTTTAAGGGAACAGAGGCATCATTGTCCTATGTACAATGTTTTTTTGTATGTTGTATCTTCTTCAATAAATGTCTCTGTCATAGTACATGGCTGGATACTTTCTGGACAGACTTTGTGTAGTCCAAGTTATCCATGAAAATCTCTTCAGCCACTCATAAAATACAAATACCTTGATTTCTTCACACAATTATTTTTTAGCTTTTTCTCCTATACTTTTATTTACTTTTATGTATTTATTTTATTGTTGTTCAAGTACAGTTGTCTGCATTTCTCCCCCACCAATCCCCTGCCACCCCAGCCATCCCTCCCTCTCTCCCCTGATTCCACCCCCTTTGGTTTTGTTGGTTTTGTCCAACAATTCTGATCAATAACTCCCTTGTACACTGAAGTTTGATAATCACAAAAATACCCTAAGAAAGACATTTTCCTCCTCTTCTTTTTTCTCTTCCTAAACTCCCCCCTTAGTGTCTACATTAAAATGTCTGGGCTTTCAAACCTTTGCCTTTTATTTTTATTTAAAGATTTTATTTACTTATTTTTAGAGAGGGGAAGGGAGGGAGAAAGTGAGGGAGAGAAACATCAATGTGTGGTTGCCTCTTGCATGCCCCCTGCTGGGGACCTGGCCTGCAACCCAGGCATGTGCCCTGACTGGGAATCCAGCTGGCAACCTTTCAATTCATAGGCCGGCAGGCAATCCAGGCCGGCATGCAATCCACTGAGCCACACCAGCCACAGCACGAACCTTTGCCTTTTAAATAGCTGGGTTTGTCTTGAGATGCTGATAGAACATTGTGGGGATGGCGGGTGGTGAGGCAGGATATCTAGCAGTGAATTTCCAGGCAGAAGCTCAGGAGAGGGGCACAAATCTGAGCCCATGGTAAGCAGTCAGATGATGCTGACTGCCAAGGAGACCAACCCCAAATCTCAGAGGTTTAACATGGTAAAATCTTATTTCCCACATGCACATGTTTGATGGGGGCTTTCCTGGATGGACACCTCTCCTGGACTTCCTTCTCTACACAGAAGCCAGGGGACCCATCTGGATCCTTGCAGGTGGGGCACTGTCATCTCTTCTGCCCTTCTTGAGACCTTGAAGCCAAAAAGCAGAGAGAATGGAAGTCTGGAGAATGTCCCTACAGATCTTATGGGCCCAACAGTCACATGTCCTAGTACAGCTGCAAGGGAGGCTGAGGAATGTCCTTCACCTGTGTGTTTGGCGGTGGAACCAGTTTGGTGAGCCTCTAGCTAGTCTTTACCCCATGTGAGAACAGTCAAGGTCACCCAAGGGCATTTGGCAAAAATTACCAATGTTTAAGACAAAAATTGAGAAGAAGGATACCATGAAAGGTCCTAGAAAAGCCATAAGTGGCAGGACAGTTGTGAAGGTTACAGAGGACAACCCACGAGAAAAAAAAATAGCTGTAATCCCTATTGTGTGGGGCAGACATTGATTGTTTGCCCAATCCAACAGCCATACCCACTTTGTCCTTTTCCTGCCTTGCATGACAGAGGATAGAGAAGCAGGCAGTCATTTTCCCAGCCTTCCTTCCTTGTAGTAGAGGTGGCTATGTAGTGCGGTCTGGAGTTCAGAAGTGTGAAAGGGGCTCCTAGAAGGCTCTTTCTTCCTTGATAAAAGAGATAAATGCCCCTTTTTTTGCCTTGAACACAAATGTGATGCCTGGATCTGTGGCAGCCATCTTAGAATCTTGAGGTGCCAAGTATGAAAACAAAGAGACAATATGCTAAAGAGGGCAAAGCACATTTATGAAAAGAGTTGGGTTCTTGATAGTATTTCTGCATTATGGACCAACTCTGAGATTCATCTGCCTTTGTAATTCTTGGGTTTTTTTATTTGTTAGAATTGGGTTCAGATATAAGTAACAGGGAGCCCAAATTAAGTATGATAAACAAAAATAAAACTTTAATTAAACAATTTCAAAATACACTTATTAAAATAAAAAGATTTAGATGGAAATATAGCACTGCAGATTGCAAAGACCAGGTTAAACATGTGACTTTTATTTTGTGGTCTAAGATGGCTGCTTCAGTTCCAGCCATCACATTTGGTTCCAGACAGTAGGGCAGAGAAAAGTAGAGGAGATGAACAGGTCTTCACTCTGTAATGAAACTTCCTGGACATTGCACACACCACTTTCATTTCAGTAAATTTGCCAGAGCTTAGTCACATGACCAAACATAGTACTTGGGGAACTGAGAAAGGTAATATGTTCAACTATAGAGCTCAGTGAGTTCTACACTGAGAAGGAAAGAGAATAAGATATTGGGGAATGACTAGCAGGGTCTATCTCATGAGTAAAAAGTAAATAGTTTAGGCATAATCACATTTTCTATTACTTGCAGCTATAAGTATCCTTACTTACACTCAATGAATGGAAAGACAGAAATTTTAAAAGCCTTTCTTAGATTTCTTTTCCAACCAAGATGGAGTAACAGGGACCTTTGCCCTACTACATGAAATAATTACAAATACAGACAAAATATAAAAAACAATGGTATTCAAGACACTGGATATCAAGTCACTAAGGACAGTGATCCCTGAAAGATGAGAGATAAATGAAATAAAGACAGCTCACTGCCTTGAGAGAATTTCTGAGCAGTGATGAAAGGAAGCACTCTGATAGAGGGCCACACAGAGGATGACCCTGAGGACTGGCAAAAGGTCTTTCCCCAGTGCTCAGTAGTAAACTAGTCACTGCATGCATGTTAGGAAACTAAGGCCAGGGGGAGAACCAAAAGAAAGGAGTAGAGGGAACAGTGCCTGGTGCTCATAAAGGTCTGTGATTAGTGTCTATTTCTACCAACCAGACTGGAAAGCTTAATAATTCATGGAGCATTAGATGCCATATTTAGAGTGGCCTTGCTTCAGTAAAGTGAATGATGCTTTTGTACCATTTAACAAATCTGAAATGATCAAACTGTTTCCAAGTAAATTAACTCAATAACAGAACAAAATTTGAGAAAAATTTTAGAATACAATGATAGCCAGCAAAAACATGAAGAAGTTCATGATGTCTGGTACCCAATAAAATATTATCAGGAGTTTAAAAAAGAAAAACTATTGGCCAATCAAAATCAATCCAGAACTGGCACAGATAATAAAATGATCAGACCAGGGCATTAAAACAATTATGCGGTTGACCCTTAAACAATATGTGTTTGAACTGCACAGGGCCACTGATACTTGGATTTTTTTCATAAATATGTTGGGAAATTTTTTGGAAAGTTGTGAAAATTTGAAAAAACTTGCAGACAAACAAACTAGAAATACATTTATAAAAGAAAAAGAAAAGTTAGGTATATCACGAATGCATAAAATATATGTAAATACTAGTCTATTTTATCATTTGCTACTATAAATATAAACAAACTGATATTAAAAAGTTAAAATTTATTAAAACTATGCACGGACATTTATAGACCATACACAAGGCCATACAGTTGAGAGAAATGTAAAAAAATGTAAAGATACAGTTTTCAATCATAACTACATAAAATAATACAACCTGTACTACTGAAATAATTGTCTAGTCACCTTCTTTTGCTATTACAGTGAACTTGAGTGCTGTGAGAATCCCCTTAAAACATTGCATGACACTAATCATTTCTATCAGAGCAGTTCACCTCTTAGTAAATTTGATATGGGAAAAAAAGTGATCTCTGGAAGTTCTCACATATTTTTCATCATGTTAAGTGCAATACTATAAACCTTGAATAATACTATGGGACCCATACAAAATCCAACCAGTGGTGCCGGAATCAGAGGAAACTCATGATGTTATGAGCAAAAGTTGCATTACTTGGTATGCATAGTAGACTGAAGTCTGCAGCTGTGGTTGCCCTCCATTTCAAAATAAATGATAGATGGAACTGGAAAGCATTATTCTAAGTGATATAAGCCAGGCACTGAAAGACGAATACCATATGATCTCACCTATAAGTGGAACCTAATCAATAAAGCAAGCAAACAAAATATAACCAGAGACATTGACATAAAGAAAAAACTAACAGTAACCAGAGATTGAGGGGGTGGTAACGGGGGTGGGGGGGAAGAAGGGGAAGGGTTGTCAATGAATATTCACAAAGGACCCATGGACAAAGCCAAAGGGGGGTAGGGTTGACAGTGGGAGGTAAAGGTGGGTGGGGTGGAGGAAAGTGGTGGTGGAACAATGGAGACAACTGAACTTGAACAATAAAAAAAAGAAAAAAGTTTAAAAAGAAAAAAAGGTAAATGAATCCAGGGGAAGGACCACATTAAAAAACTAAAAGAAAATTCATGAAGCTGTCACTGTAGCTACATTACCAGGTGAAAAAACCTTGTACTCTTTGTAAAATACTTTTTTATTTCTTATTGAAAATGCAGCTCTTATGTGGGTGCAGGATTGCAGTAAGTGATGTATAACTATAGATTCTAATGTGATTCAAGAAAAAGTGAAGTCATATGACAACTTAAAGCAAAAAGAAGGTGAAGGATTTACAGCTGGAGAATTCAATGCCAGTAAGGAATAGTTTGATAATTTTAGAAAGAGGTTTGGCTTAAAAACATCAAGATTACAGGTGGAGCAGCTTCTGCTGACCAAGAGGCTTAGATGAATTTTTAGGTTCCATTAAGAAAATTGTTGAGACAAAAAGCAATCTGTCTGAACAGGATTTCAATTCAGATGGAAGTGCCCTATTCTGGAAAAAAAAAATGCCATTAAGGACATTTTTACTTAAAAAAAAAAAGAAAGGAAGAAAGAAAAAAAGTGAGCATCAAGATTTAAGGCACAAAGGGATAGGCTAACCCTACTGTTTTGTGCAAATGCAATTGGGTTTATGATCAGGACCATCCTTATCTATAAAGCTGCTAACCCCTGAGCTTTGAAGGGAAAAGACAAACACCCACTGCCAGCCTTTTTTTGTGCAACAAGAAGACCTGGACAATGAGAACCCTTTTTCTGAATTGGTTCCACTGATGCATTGTCCATGAAGTCAAGAATACCTTGTTAGTAAGGGACTGCCTTTTTTTTTTATTGTTGTTCAAATACAGTTGTCTCCATTTTCACCCCACCACACCCCCTGCCCCACCCATCACCACTTGCCACCCTAGAACCTACTGCCTTTGGCTTTGTCCTTGTGTCCTTTATGCATGTTCCTTGATGGCCCTTCTCCTATTTTCCCCTGTTATCCCTCTTCCCCCTCCCCTCTGGTTACTGTCAATTTGTTCTTTATTTCAGAGTCTCTGGTTATATTTTGCTTTCTTGTTTGTTTTGTTGATTAGGTCCCACTTATCGGTAAGATCATATGGTATTTGTGTTTCACCGCCTGGATTATTTCACTTAGCATAATGCTCTCCAGTTCCATCCATGCTGTAAAGGATCTGAAAAGGGACTGTCTTTTAAAGTAGTTTTGGTATTGGATAATGCCTGTGGCCACCCAGAATCCCATGAGTTCAACACTGAGGTCATCAAAGTGGTCTACTTGTCCTGAGCACATCTCTAATTCAGCCTCTAGATCAGGGGGTCATAAGGACCTTTAAGGCTCAATACACACATTACTCTACAGAAAGGATTGTTAACGCTGTGGAAGAGAACCTTGATAGAGAGAACATAATGAAATTCTAGAAGGAATACATCATTGAAAATGCCATCATTATTATAGAAAAAGTCATGAAAGCTATCAAGCATGAAACAACAAATTCTTCCTGGAGAAAACTGCGTCCAGATGCATATGGATTCACAGGATTTACAACAGAGCCAGTCAATTAAATCATAAGAGATTGTGGTTATGGCAAGAAAAAAGTTGGGGAGCAGTGAAGGGTTTCCAGATATGGGTCTTGGAGAAGTTCAAGAGTTAACTGACACCATGCCAGAGGAATTAACAGAAGGCAACTTGATGGAGATGAGTGCTTCCTAACTAGTGCCAGATGATGAGGAGGAAGATGTGAAAGAAGCAGTGCTAGAAAACAAATCGACATTAGACAATCTGGCAGGTGTGTTTTAATTATTCAAGACTGTTTCTGACTTTTTTTATGACATGGATCCTTCTATAATACAAGCAGTGTAACTAAAACAAATGGTTAAAGAAGAATTAGATGCTGTATAGAAACATTTTTAGAGAGATAAAAAAAAATGTCTGACAGAACTTTTCTATAAAGTTACACTAAGTAACTGCCTCTCCTGCTTCCCTTCCTCTTCCTCCACCTCTTTTACCTCTGCCACTCCTGACACAGCAAGACCAACTCCTCCTCTTTTTCCTTCCCCTCAGCCTACCCAGTGTGAAGATGATAATAATGAGGACCTTTATGATGATTTGCTTAATGATGAATAGTAAATAACAATCATGCCATACAGTTAGTAAACTTATCTGTTGTATATGTATTTGTGTTCATGTGAAAATCTAATAGCTGTACAGCAAGAACATATGAGACATTTTTGTTTCATCATATTATTGCCTAAATATTCACCATGTAGAACATCATGTGTAAAACTTGTATCAAGTGGATAGCATATTCTTATATAAGCATAAGGTAAGTGATATTTAATATAAAATTATAATGTGATAGTTTTCTTACTGCTTTATAGTCTCACTTTCAAAGAATTATATTACTATATTATGTGCTTCTCTCTCTCATAATTGGAGAAACTGCATATCAGCCTATCACCAAAGGTAAGTGGTTTTAAAAAATGTAGTAAGGTTTTCAGTACTGTATTGTGATCATGACTGTAATATTGTATGTCATAAAATTTGTATAACAATTCATTAATTACTGTATAGGCTAAGTTATCATGAAGTATATCAATTATACTAGGTTATCCTAAAGCAATCATTTCAGCTTCTTTGTTATCGATGAATGGTTATACCTATAAATAAATACAAATGTGTTTTTTTAATTGTTGATAATAGATTTTTTATTTTAGTCATTAATCAGTACAGTTTCTATCTCCCATTACTCCTTTACTCTCTTTCTATCTCTCTTTACTTTCTTTACTCTCTTTACTCTCTATCTCCTTTACTCCCATTCCAGCCCACCCACCCATCCCTTCCCTCCTCCCTCCCATTTACAAATGTATTTTTGACATTACATTTTCATTTTGATGTCTAGTGATTTATCTTATAAGCAGAAGACATAAACTTGTGGTATCAATAAATACAGTATAATACTGTAACTGTATCTTCTCCTCTTTATAAATTTCCTAATAACATTTTCTTTTCTCTAGCTTACTTTATTGTAAGAATACAGTGTATAATACATGTAACATACAAATTTTGTATTAATTAATTATTTATGTTATTGATAAGGTTTCCAGTTAATAGCCAGTAGGCTATTAGTTGTTAAGTTTTTGGGAACTCAAAAGTTATGCATGAATATTTGACTGTGTGTGGGTCAGCTCACATTGTTGAAAGGCCAACTTTAATTGTATTCGATATATGCAAAAGTTGAAGTAGAGACTCAAATCAAACTTTTAGGGATGAGAACTATAATGTCTGAGATAAAAATATAATTAATGACAAATTAGGCTTTGCAGAAGAAAAGATTAGTGAACTCGAAGACATGGCAATAGAAATCATGTAAAATTAAAGGCAGAGATAAAAAAGAATAAAGTAAATGACTAGTGTATCAGTTAGCTATGAGAAACTTCAAATGGCCTAATAAATGTGTGATTAATGTTCCCAAATGGGAAGTAGGACAGTAAAGAAAAGATATTTGAAAGAGTGATGACTGAAAAATTTCATAATGTGATATAAACTATAAAACCACATGTAAAAATATCAACAAACCTCAAGCACAAGAAACATGAAGAAAATGACACCAAGGTACATCAAACTGCTTAAATCAGTTATGAAAAAAAATTCTTAAAAGGGGCCAGAGAAAAAAGACATGTTCATATACAGGAACAAAGGTAAGGATAATGATATTTCCTGTTGGAAACAATGCAGTTGACAGGACACTGGACATACATCTTCTAAACACAGGAGCAGTGGAGGGAGGGCTGTTATTGTAGAACTAACTAAAAGCAAAGGCAAAATAAAGAAAAATTTAAACTTACAAAAGTTGAAAAAATCAATCACCAATGAAACCACACTATTATACAAAGGAATGAAGAAGACTGGAAATAGTAAGTACATAGTTAAAGATATCAAATGTTTTTCTTATTATTTAAATTTCCTCAAAAGCTAATTGATACTTTTAACATAAGTTTATAACATAAATATAAGTAAAATGTATGAGAAAAGTAGCATAAAATCCAGCAGGGAAGAAATGGAAGTAAACTATTAGGAAGTTATCCCATGTAACTGAAGTGGCATAATATCCCTTGAAATAAACTAAGATAAGTGAGATGTACTACAAATCCTAAAGCTATGACTAAGAGAACAAAATGGTGAGTTATACCTAGTAAGCCAAAAAAAGAGATAAAATGAAATAATAAAAATATTGAATTAAACAAAAATAAATAAAGAGATGAAACAAATAAAAACAAGTAGCAAGGTGCTAGATTTAAACTATCATACAATAAATACATACAATGCAAATTCTCTTAACATGCTAATTAAAAGATGGAGGTTTTCAGATTGGATAACAAAGCATGATTTAATTATATGTTACCTTCAAAAAATCAATTTCAAAAATATAGTTGCAAATAGGTAAAAATCAAAAGGATGGGAAAAGATATACCATACTAACACAAATCAAAAGAAGTATGAAGTAGCTACATTAATGTAGATTTCAGAATGACAAATACTACCAGGAATAAAAGAGGTCAATTCAATGAGAAGAAAGAATCTTAAACATTTGTGCACCTAATAACAGAACCTCAAAATACATGAGGCAGAAACTGATAGAAATTCAAGGAGATATAGATAAATTTACAATCACAATCTAACATTTTTAATGCCCCAATCTCAATAATTGACAGAATAAGTAGACAAAACCAGCAACAATAAAGAAAGTTTAAGTAACACTATCAACAAAGTTAACCTCATATTTATAGAACATTCAGCCCAATAGTAGCAAATACACGCCATTTTATAGTGTATGTGGGACAAGATAGACCATACTCTGAGCTATAAACTCTACAAAATACCTGGAAAATCCCCTAGCATCTGAGAAATAAAGAGCTCATGGGCCAAGGGAGAAATTAAAAGAAAAATTATAGTCTTCTGAGCTGAATAAAAATGAAAACATAACATTTTAACAGTTGTGGAGTATTAGTAAAGTAGTATGTGGAGGTAAATTTACAACACTGAATACTTATATTAGAAAAGAAGAATTGTTTCAAATCAATGTCCTTAGTTTTCACCTTAAGAAACTAGGAAAAGAAGAGCAAATTAAACTCAAAGGAAGCAGAATAAAGGAAGTAGAAAGATCAGATGAGAAATAATACAGAGAATCAATTTAAAAAATCAATGAACCCAAAAGCTGACTCTTTAAGTAGATTAATATCACAAAATGCACTTTGTAGGGATTCCCAGAGAAATAGAACAAACAAGAGATAATCTAAATCTGTATCTATCTATATATATCTATATCATCTATATCTATATCTATATCTATGTGTTTGTCATGTCTGCAAAATGCCTCACATCATCATCTAAGTTGGTGTTTGATAAAATAATTGAGAGGTGTGTATATGCTATAAAATGACCACTATTACTTCTTCTGTCTTTGAGAGATAATATCTCTTGTAGCATATCCTAACTGGAAACATACTAGAAAGGGAATTCTAGGGAGTATAGTTTAGCTTAGCCCAGGTGACATATCAAAAGCCATCACAAACAAGTGGGTTTTATCTCAGGACTGCAAGGATTGATAATTTGAAAAATATCAATCAATGCAATTCACTATATTAATAGATTAAATAAGAAAATCTGTACCATCTCAGTGGAAACAGAAAAACCATTTTAAAAAAATGACATCCATTCTGTTAAAAATAATCTTAGAAAACTAGGAATAAAGGGAAGTCCCTCAAGCCTACAGATAACATCATGTTTAATGGTGAAATACTGAATACTTTTTCTTAAGGTCAGCAATAAGACAGTATATTCACTTTCACCACTTCTTTTTTAAAAATATATTTTATTGATTATGCTATTACAATTGTCCCATTTTTCCCCTTTATTCCCCACCACCCTGCACCCTCCCTCCCACCAGCATTTCCACCCTTAGTTTATGTCCATGGGTTATACATATAAGTTTTTTGGCTTCTCCATTTCCTATAGTATTCTTAACTACCCCCTGTCTATTTTATACTTATGATTTATGCTTCTTATTCCCTGTACCTTTCCCGCTATTCTCCCCCTTCCTCTCCCTGCTGATAACCATCCATGTGACCTCCATTTCTGTGATTCTGTTCCTGTTCTAGTTGTTTGCTTTTGTTTTTGTGTTTTTTCTAGGTTCAGATGTTGATAATTGTGAATTGCTTATCATTTTACTATTCATAGTTTTGATCTTTTTCTTATTAAGTCCCTTTAACATTTCATATAATAAGAACTTGTGATGATTAAAAAAAAACTTGGTGATGATGAAATCCTTTAAGTTGACCTTATCTGGGAGCACTTTATCTGCCCTCCCATTCTAAGTGATACTTTTGCTTGATAGAGTAATTTAGGATGTAAGTCCTTGCCTTTTGTGACTTTGAATACTTCCAGCCCCTTGTTGCCTGTAAGGTTTCTTTTGAGAAATCAGCTGATAGCCTTATGGGAACTCCTTTGTAGGTAACTGTCTCTTTTTCTCTTGATGCTTTTCATATTCTCTCCTTATTTTTAATCTTGGGTAACTTAATTATGATGTGCCTTGGTGTGTGCTTCCTGGGTCCAACTGCTTTGGGACTTTCTGAGCTTCCTGGACTTCCTGGAAGTCTATTTCCTTCACCAGATTGGGGAAGTTCTCCTTCATTCTTTTTTCAAGTAAGTTTCAATTTCTTGCTCTCCCTGCTCTCCTTCTGGCACTCCTATGATTCAGATGTTGGAACATTTAAAGTCATCTCAGAGGTTTCTAAGTCTCTCTTCATTGTTCTGAATTCTCCTTTCTTCATTCTGTTCTGGTTGAATGTTTATTTCTTCCTTCTGTTCCAAATCATTGATTACAGTCCCAGTTTCCTTCCCTTCACTGTTGGTTCCCTGTATATTTTCTTTTATTTCATTTTTCATAGCCTTCACTTTTTCCTCTATTTTGTGACTATACTCAACCAATTCTGTGAGCACCTTGATTATTAGTGTTTTGAACTCTGCATCTGATAGGTTGGCTATCTCTTGATCAGTTAGTTGTATTTTTTTCTGGAGATTTGATCTGCTCTTTCATTTGGGCCATTTTATTTTTTTGTCTTGGTGTGCCTGTTACATAGTAAGGGGCAGAGCCTTAGGTATTCACCAGGGCGGGGAAACCCACATCATATAGTTGTGACTCTGTAAGTGGGGGAAGGGTCTGAGAGGGAACAATGCTGCTTGTTTAGCTCTCTGCCAGCTTTCAGTTAATCTGCCACTACCCACAAGCAAATTGGGCCCTTCTGGTGCTGATGCCCAGATGGTTGGTTTTGTGTAAGTTCTAGGACCCTGTGGGTCTCTCCAACTAACTCTACTGTGGGGGTGGGAGTTTCTCCCACCACCTCAATTCCCACAGGTTTTTTTCAGTCAGAGGTTTTGAGGCTTTTTTCCCCCCTGCACTGGAACCCTGGGTTGTGTGGTCTGCCTTGCTCCCTAGCTGTTCCTCCCAGTTAATCCACATGCAAATGTGGGACTGCCTGGTCCTCCAGCCCCTCCTGGCTGGTGAGTCCTCTGCACCCAGCTGCCCATCTCCGCCCCTCCTACCAGTCTGGATGAATGTTTCTTTAACTCCTTACTTGTCAGATCCACACAATTCGATTCTTTGGGAGTTCAGTTTATTTTTGTTTTTAAATTTGTTGTTGTCCTTCTTTTGGTTGTGTAAGGAAGCAAAGTCTATCTACCTATGCTTCCATTTTGGCCAGAAGTCCTTACCACTTCTATTCCATATTGTACTGGAGGTTGTATTCAGTTAAATAAAGCAAGAATAAGACACAAAATGCATCGAGATTGGAAAAGAAGAAGTAAAACCATCTTTATTTGCAGATGATATGGTTGCCTACATGGAAAATCCAATGGAATCTACAGAAAAGGTAGAACTAGTAAGTGAGTTTTGTAAGATTACAAGATACAAGATCAATTTGCAAAAATCAATTTCTCTATTCTAGCAACAGTGAAAAACTGAAATAAAAAGTCAAAACCATTTATAGTAGAACAAAAATATTAAACAGGGATAAGTGTATGAGTCCTATAGGCTAAAAACTACAAAACATTTTTAGGAAAATCAAGAATACCTAAATAAATAGAGATTCTTTGTTCATTGCTTGGGATACTAAACTTTGTTAGAGTGTGAACTGTACCCAAACTGATCTATAGATTCCATGCAAAATCAATCAAATTCCCAGCAGACTTGTTCATAGAAGTTGACTAGTTGAGTCTAACATTCATACAGAAATGCAAAAGAATAAGAATAGTTTAAACAACTTAAAAAAAATGAAATTGGAGGACTAAAGCCATCTGATTTCAAGTATTTCATGTACTCATTTCCCATCCTCATATCTTCTTTGGTGAAATACCTGTTCAAATCTTTGTCCATACTTCTTTCAAGACATTTGTTTTTTTATTATTGAGTTTTTTTCAGAGGAGCAATGTCGAGGATATCTGTCCAGACCTGCCATATGACTGGTGGAAAGATATTGGTAGCTCTGGGCCTGTCTTATGGGCATCCTAGTAGTCACCAGCCAAGAGGACAGACCTATCCCTACTATGGGACAATGAAATGTACAGAGCAGATGAGAGTCCTGACCAGGGGCCAGCCAGAGCTTTGGTATAGGTGACTCTAGTAGTTAGAGAAATGCAAACAAAAAAGAAAAAGGAGGGGCTTGGGAGTCAAATGACCCCTTGTTTTTCTGCCCACCACAGCTAGTCGCGGCTGAAAGTGGGGCCACTCTGTTCTAATGTCTCCCTTGGCAGGATGGAGGGAAAATTTACTGTAGCCAGAGTTCCTGGGTCCCCAGATCTGTGTTTGATACATAACAAGAAGACCAGCTCACCATGGGGTCCCTGTGCTTCTGGGACCAGCTTCTGAGGCTCAGTGCTGCCCCAGCAGGCCACCACAGCTGTGAGCACTTAACAACCCTACTCGTTTGCACAGGCTCTAAGAAAGTATTACACACAGGATGGCTTAAACAACAGACATTTATTTTCTCACAGTTCTGGAGGCTAGAAATCTGAGATCAAGGTGTTTATCCCCTTGGCTTGTAGATGGTCATCTCTCTGTGTCCTAACATGGTCCTTACTTTGTACCTGTTTGTGTTCTAATCTCTTCTTCTTATAAGGAAATACCAAACAGATTAATTTATAGGCCCATCCTAGTGACCTCATTTTAACTTTATTACCTCTTAAAATAACCTATCCCCAAATACAGTAACATTCTGAGGTGCTGGAGAGTTGGGCTTCAAAATATACATTTTGAGAGGACACACTGTAGCCCTATAACTCCTACGAGCACTGACTGGTTTTAGCTAATCTGGCTTGATCCTCTCAACAGCCCTGAAAGACAAAAAAGTAGGAGTTTACACTCACTTTGCCTATCAGAAAACTGGTTTGGAACATTTGCTGGATCTGCCTGAGATCATGTGCACTGGCTGTGTGCAGAGAGCCTTCCCAGCACTGTCCACCAGTCTGAACTCTGGGGTTCAAGTGTGCAGCTGCTGCCCTCACCACTCTTCTGATTGCTCCATGATAATGGGGTGGGACTTGCCCAGCCAGAAATCACAATGTACAACTATATTGCCTCTTAATATGGAATAAACTGGATTGCACACATATAAAAGGATTCAAATTTCTGTGAAACCTCTTGTTAAACAAAAACTTTCACAGCCAAATGCTTTTCTAAAAGAAAAGGTTTATTGAACCATATGCTAGTCACAAAAGGACTGGGTGCTGGGAATTCAGTCTATAACACCAGCAGTTTGGTGAGATGGGAAGACAAGATGTCTGCTGGCTAGGAGATGACAGACACTTTTATGAATACAGTTTAGGGAAGAAAGATGTAAGTTGTTTTGAAAAAAATTTAACTGGCTAAAGGTAAAAGGGGTGGGGGAAGGTGAAGTGGGGCTAGTTCTGGGATAGGCATATAGTCCTTAAGGAAGAAGTATTTGCTCCTTTGGATTGGCAGGAAATAGTCAGGAAAGTTCATGCATAAGCAAGAAATGGAAACACCTGGTGGTTGGTGGCACTTGACTATTCTCTTTAGATAACCATAGAAATAGCCACCTGGAAGTTCATTGAGAGTTCCAACATATACTCAGAAGTGTGAGCAGTCTTTTGTTGGTTTTTGTCCTACAGTTGTTAACTAATTAACCTCTTTTGTCTCATCCTTCCACCCTCCAGCCTGCTGTAATTTAATTTAGGGCATCTCAGATTTTTTTTCTTGTCACTATCATGTGATAAAATGTAACATTTTAAAATAGTGAGGTGAGAATAAATTAAAAAGTGGTGTTAGGTCAATAGGCTTATCATTTACAAGAGAATTAAAGTTGAATACTTTACATCATGCTTTCCATCAAAATAAATTCCAGCTTAAGTATGAAAATTAATAAAGCCATTAAAATGCTATACTATAAAAATTAAGTGACTTTTAATAAATATAAAACAGAGCAGACCTTTATAAGGATAACACTAAGATCAGAAAACAAAAGTGAAAACATTGCTATGACTAATTATGCTAAGTGAAATAAGCCAGTCAGAGAAAGACAAATACCATATGATTTCATTCATATGTAGAATCTAATGAACAAACTGAACTAACAAGGAAAATAGAGATAGATTCACAGATAGACAGCAGGATGACAGCTAAGGGCAGGGGGAGGTTAGTGGGAAAGGAATTGAGCGAAAAGTAAAAAGGATTCATGGACATGGACAACAGTGTGGTGATTATGCTGTGAGGGAGAGTGTAAAGGGACTAAATGGTAATGGAAAACATGTAATACAAAATTTTAGAAATTCAGTATAAAATTAATCATCACAAAGAATGTGGATAAACAAATAACCCATCAGAAAAACTAAATGTTTGTTCAGAAAGTTAATACCCTTAGTATATAGTTTTTACAAACCAGTAAGCAAAAAGATGAACACCCCCTGAAGACAGTGGTCAATAACGGCAACCAACTTTTACTATTTGAGGTGTCAACCCCCTTAATGGATTAATCTGTATTCTCCTCAGAACAAGGTTTTGAAGTAGGTGCTACATTTTCTACACTTTGGAGAGAAAGAACCAGAAGTTTAGAGAACATAATTTATCTCCCCCAGGACCACCAAAGTCACCCTCAGGAATGGCAGAACCAGGGTCTCAGCCTCAGATCTTCAGGGTAGTAACCTCTGTGCTGCAAGTCGTTCATGGAAAGACAAGAAAGAGCAAATATCTAAATTGCTAAAAATATGAAACTTTGATATTCAGTGCAAATTAAGTGTGAATTTGTACAAACTTAACACACATTTTAAAAAACACTAAGATCTTTAAAGCCCCATAAGGCTGACAAACACAGGAGTGGTAAAGCTGTAAGGAAATGGAAGCCTCAATGACTGTTTGTGACCATGTGAAGCTGACAACATTTCTGGATGGGAGGAGAGAGTGAGGGGCAAGTAGATGCTGATCAGCCCATGGGCACAAGAAACACACGGGCAACTTTTGACCAAACCTATTCCAGTATTAATTTTCAGAGCAGGGCATAGGCCTTGGCCTGGATTTGGTTCCAAGACTTGCCTCTCACTAGATATGTGGCCTTGGGTATACAGAAGCTGAAGTTTCTTTGTCTGTTTCTTTAACCTTTAGGGGAATGATAATAGTATCTGGTCTTGCCCTGGCTGGGTACCTGAGTTGGTTAGAGCATCATCCCAATACACCAAGGTTGTGGATTCGACTCCTGGTCAAGGTTCTTAGTATGAATAAACAGGTGGAACAACAAATTGATGCCTTTCTCTCTGTCTCTCTCTCTCCCCTCCATCTCCCTTCCTCTCTCTCTACAGTCAATAAAAATATATATCTTCAAAAATAATATCTGCTTTTAAAGTTCTAAGGATTAACTGAGCTATAGAAAAACCTAAGCTATTGTTATTGTCTTCTTCCCCCCTTGCTTTATTTTTATTGTATTTTTCCATTACCATTTATCTTCCTTTCAGACAAATTCCAATTAACAGATGCAAAAGAAATGAGATATAAAGAAGATCACCATTAAAATGTTGTAGTAGTAACTGCCCCATCCAAGATCCATTGATCGGTATTAAAATTAGTGAGTAAAAGTTTAAGTAGAAACAGGATATCTGCAGAATCTCAAAGTATCTCCCCTGAAATGTTTAGTAATTATAAAGTAGACAATAATAAGTTTACAGTGGAGAGTCCAAGCCAATGCCACTTTATTCAGGAATTAAGGTTAACATCACAGTTATAAAACACAGTGCCATGACATACCTTCTGATAGGACACATCAGAAGAACACCTCAGTTCTGTGGTCTTGCTACAGAATCGCTGAAAATGCATCAGTTTCAGTCCAATCATAACAAATCATCATTCAGACAAAATGATGGGACATTTTAGACTAAAAAACCAGAACTCTTCACAGGCATCCTGAAAGGCAAGGAAGGGTTGAGGAACATACACAGACTGGAGGAGACTAAGGAGTCATGACAACCAAACACAGTGGGGGATTCTGGATGGGGTATTGGAACAGAAAGACACTACTGGGAAACTGGTGAAATCCAAATAATGCCTGTAGTCCACATAATAGGACAGTGGCTATGATCATGTGTTAGCTTTGATAAATATGCCATGATTGTGGGAGATGTTAATATGGTGGGGAGGCTAGGTGAAGGGTGTGTAAGGAACTTTCTGTACTGGTCATGCAAATTCTTCTGTAAGTCTAACATTATCTGGAATAAAACTTTTTAAACATATAAGTTCAAAGTTAGAAATAAGTAGTGGGTGTGGGTGTGAATAATTATATGTGCTCAGTGGTCCTTACTTGGTACTATCCCCCAGGTGTCCACCCAGAATGTTCTGGGCCTCAGTGCCAGAGGGACAGGCACAGTGGTTAATGTGGTCATGAAGTCACACATTGTTCATGATCTTCAGTGTGAAGGGTCTGTGTGAGCCTATGGGTGATGGTGGTTCTGAATGAGGATTGGCATTTAAAATCTGATGATCAACAGTACATCTGAAATTGGGCCTCTCCCCAAATGTCCAGGTCCTGTGGTCACCAGGTGTGGGGTTTACACAGGAAACAGGAATGTCTGACCTATTCAGAAATAATGGCTGAGGAGGCCTGTTGAATGTAACCTGTATTCGTCTGCTTGGACTGCCCTAACAAAATACCACAGACTGGATGGCTTAATTTAACAGACATTGATTTCTCACAATTATGGAGGCTGGACATCTAAGATAGAGGTACTGGCAGATTAAATTCCTGGGGAAAGCCTGGTCTCTGGTTTGTAGACAGGGACCTTCTTGCTGTGTCCTCACATAGAAGAGAGAATCTATCAAGCTCTAGTCTCCATGATCTCATCTGAATCTAATCACCTCCCAAAGGTCCCATCTCCAAATACCATCAAAGTGAGAGTTGGGGCTTCAACATATACATTTTAGGAGCATACAATTCAGTCCAAAGCACTGGCCACAATGGATCTCCTTGACCCCACTACCTCAAGCCTGCTCTTTATCTGTCCTTCCTTGTCTTGGAAATCAGTCCCCAAAAGAGAAGCAATCTTTGAATCTTTTGTTTCCTTCACTCTCCTCTGTTAGAACTGCTTCCAAAATCTATCCTCAACCTATCACTTTCTCTTCCTCTCCCCACAATGTCTCTGTCCCTCCATTGTCCATTTTCCATCCAGCAGATAATTAAACCTCTTAAACCATCTATCAGATTAGCTCACTTCTTGCTGAGAACCCTCCTATTCTTCCCCACCCTCACTCCTCACCAGGGCCCCCATGGTTCTGTTGATTCCAACCACCCTAGCCTTTCCCCTCCTTTTGTGTGTCCACCCCTGGGTAGTTCTTTAGAGATGCCACCATATTGCCTGGGCCAGAAGAACCCACTCTTTGCTCAGGCTGTTTCTCTCATTGTCTCATCTTATTTCCTTATGGTCTTTATCCCTGCCTAAAATTGTCTAGTTCATTGATTCCTGAATTTACCAACCTTGGTCTTTTAGAACATCTGCCCATGACAGGACAGGTTGTACAAGCCTACTTGTTTCGTGTTGTCATCTCCTGAGTCTAAAATAGGGCCTGGCATACAAGAAACACCTATTAAATCAATTAGTCATTTAACTGTTTTCTTTCTTTGATTATCCCTTCTTGTAGGGCACAGCAGCAGTCTGGCAAGTCCCCAATGGGTTTCTGGAGTAGGAAGATTCTATTAGCAATGTACTGACCCTGTGGCTAACCTGTGAGGGAAACCACATACACCGTGGGGCCCTTAATCTCTCCACAGCAGAACTCTTACCACCTGTAATGAACAGCTCAATGTTGGAGCAGAGACCTCAGCCCTGCACTTCCAGGGAGCCAAGCATGGTGAGCCATTGACTGACTTTGGACCTGGTTTCACCATGGTCATGAAACTCTGAAGAAGAAGAAACAACTAGCTGGGAGAGCTGCAGACATGGGCTTCCTTCCCTCCTGTGTGCAATATTTCTGCCATGGTTTGGAACATTCAAGATCCTGCATTTGCAGTTTACTTATAAGCTCTGGCAACTTAAAATAATACTCTAATTTTTCTCAAGATCCTGTTTCAGTTCTTTTTGATGATACTGGCACACTTCCTTCCATTCTATCCCTCATTATTTATTCTGTGTGGTATCCTCTGCTTTTTTCTTTTATCCCTTTTAACTTCTCTTCCTACTTTGTTCTGAATGTTTCTCAAAATCTCTTCCTTTACATGGTGTCCATTCAATGTTCACAGCTTCTGGGGATTATCTACATGGGAGATTCTTTTGCGTGTTTCATATTTTTGCTCTCATTAAAAAAAATCACAGCCTGGGCTTGCTTCAGAACTTCCTTTTATTTCTTCTATAGTAGGTTTTAGCCATCTGACAAACTCTCCTGGTGTTCTGAGTAGGGAAGCCACTGGAAGGGGCTGCTAACACTGCTTCTTTCCTTGGGGAAGCTTTGCCAGTGTGAGAAGCAACATGTCCCTCCATTTGTTTAGAACCTTTTAATTGAACTTCCTTTCCTTTGTAGTTATTGCTAAGATTCTTGGGGATTGTGGGGAAAAAGTTTCAGATACAACAATCTGTCATCCTCCCTGAGTCAGTGGCCATTAACAAAGTGACACTGGGTAAGAAGAAAAGTATAGTTTTGTTCTTGTTTTAAAAAATATTGTAGAGATACAGAATGGGAGAACTATAAGAACATGATGAGGACAATTTCATACAACAATTTTGAAGTAGTTCTATCAAATGGCTACATTAAATTATAAAAATAGTGTATATTTTTAAATTACCAAGCAATATGGGAGACATTACTACCGCTTCCTTCCAGAACCCCCTGTGCCACATCTGACAGGAAGGGCTGCTCTGAGCTAACTTGGTGATTCTTTTTCCAAAGTGGAAAGTACCATGGCCTGCAAGACATTAAGATAAAACTTAGGTGGATATTGCCATAGTCTTAGAAGGAAGAAATACTTCCTAAGCCTGGTTACAATGCTAAAATAAATAAAGCAGAAGTTTGATAGATATAACTACATAAAATGGCAGATGATAAACTAAAAGGAATTCTTAAAAGTCAGTAAAAATAAGCAAAAGAAAAAAAAGCAGTACCCTAATAGAAAAATGAGCTAACAGTATATACAGCTTAGAAATCATTTTTATTGAGATATAATTGACATATAACATATTAGTTTCAGGTATATAACATGATTCATTATTTGTATATGTTACAAGTTGTTTAGAAATAATTTTAAAAGAATGAAAGGTATTAAAACCACAATTTGAGATACCATTTCACACCAGTCAGAATGACCATCATAAACAAATCAACAAACGAGTGCCAGCAAGGTTGTGGAGAAAAGAGAACCCTATTACACTGTCAGTGGGAATGCAGGCTGGTGTGGCCACTGTGGAAAACAGTATGGAATTTCCTCAGAAAACTAAAAATGGAACTACCTTTTTACCTGGCAATCCCACAGCTGGGATACCCTAAGAATCCCAAAACACTAAATTCAAAAGAACCTATGCACCCCAATGTTCATAGCAGCCTTATGTACAATAGCCAAGTGCTAGAAACAGCCTAAGTGCCCATCGCTAAGTGAGTGGATCAAAAAACTGTGGTATATTTACACAATGCCTCAGAAAGAAAGAAGGAGCTCCTACCCTTTGTGACAGATCGATGGATCTGGAGAGTATTATGCTAAGTGAAATAAGCCAGGTGATAAAAGATACATACCATATGATCTCACCTATAAGAGGAATCTAATGAACAAAATAAACTAACAAACCAAATAGAACTGGAGACATGGAAACACAAAACAGACTAAAAGTGACCAGAGGGTAGGGGGTAAGGGGACAATGAGGGAAAGAAGGGCAAAGGTCAAGTCAAGGAACTTGTATGAAGGACCCATGGGCAAAGACAATGGGGTGGGGAAGAATTGAATATGGAAGGTGGGGAGTAAGTAGGACAGGGAAGAGTAATGGGGAAAAATGCAAACTACTGTAATTAAACAACAATAAAAAAGTTATATATAGACCCTCAACTGATACCACACACATAGTAAATAAAGGCTCTAAATCTGAAAAAAAAAAAAAAAAAAGGAAAGAATGAAAGGCCCTAATGGGCCAAGAAGGGACAGACAAGCTTTCTTAGCTCCAGGGTGGGGGTGGAGGTACATGTGGTGGTTTCATCTGTGCAGGCCCCTGGGAACTGAGTTTGTCCTTGTGCATCAACATGTTCATGTGCTTTTCCTGTAGCCCAGCCATCTGCTCTAAGGGAGAATTTAGTCTGAGAGTGTATTACGTGGAAGCTCACTGCAGCAGAGCATAGAAGAGTAAAGTAGAAAGAAATTCAAATTCAGTTACAAAGGGAATAATAAAGTAACTTAGTCATCCATAGAAAGAATATTTTGACCTGGTCTATGGAATGGTATAGACCTGACATCATTAATCAGTGCTTGCATTAATGGAGAAAAAAACAGGCTGTAAAACCACAGGTAGAATATGGCCATAATGAAACAAATAAATGAGAACTAATGTCTTCTATTAAGTTTATTTTCTTGATTAGGAGTGATTCAACATATTTTCATGTTTAGTTACCCCATTTACTTGTTTCCCTGTGAATTGCCTTTTGACCCTTACCCATTTTTCAATTACCTGTTTTTTTATTGATTTGTAAGATATGTATATGCAACATAGGTATTAACCATTTGCACATTAAATCTATAGTAAACAATTTCTTTGTGTACAATTAGTCTTTTAATTTCTTTAAGGCATTATTCATTTAGTTGTTACATACACAAATATGCCAGTCATTTTCTTTCTGTTTCCAGTTTTGCTTTCGTGTTTACTAAAGCCTCCTTCATTATTTAATTTTAAAAATATTTGTGCATATTTGTTTCTAAACTTTTTCACATTTAGCTCTTTAATACATCTGGAATTTATTTTTGCAAATGGTGTGAAGAAGGGTCTAATATTATTGGTTTCAAAAAGGCTAAAGAGGCTGCCAGTTAAAATGGCAGAGTAGGTAACTGCTGTGCTTGCATCTTCCCATGACCATATAAAAAATATAACTAAATTATAGAACAGTCAACCTGGAGAAACATCTAAAGACTAGCTAGTGGAACTCCTATAATTAAGAATATATGGAATTCTATGCAGCTGAAAGAAAGAAGGAACTCATACCCTTTGCAACAGCATGGATGGAGTTGGAAAGCATTATGCTAAGCGAAATAAGCCAGGCAGTGAAAGACAAATACCATATGATCTCACCTTTAACAGGAACCTAAACAACAAAACAAAGAAGCAAGTGAAATATAAAAAAAGACACTGAAATAGAGTTGT
>CM052547.1:48694785-48716679 GCA_028533065.1 Trachops cirrhosus | reverse complement strand
TGGTGATGATGAACTCCTTTAACTTGACCTTATCTGAGAAGCACTTGATCTGCCCTTCCATTCTAAATGAAAGCTTTGCTGGATAGAGCAATCTGGGATGTAGGTCCTTGCCTTTCATGACTTGGAATACTTCTTTCCAGCCCCTTCTTGCCTGCAAGGTCTCTTTTGAGAAATCAGCTGACAGTCTGATGGGAACTCCCCTATAGGTTACTGTCTCCCTATCTCTTGGTGCTTCTACGATTGTCTCCTTCATTTTTACCTTGGCTAATGTAATTATGATGTGCCTTGGTGTGTTCCTCCTTAGGTCCAACTTTTTTGGGATTCTCTGAGCTTCCTGGACTTCCTGGAAATCTATTTCCCTTGCCAGATTGGGGAAGTTCTCCTTCATTATTTGTTCAAATAAGTTTTCACTTGGTGCTCTTCCTCTTCTCCTTCTGGCACCCCTATAATTGGGATGTTGGAACATTTAAAGATGTCCTGGAGGTTTCTACACCTCTCATTTTTTTGAATTCTTTTTTCTTCATTCTTTTCTGATTTTTGTACGTTTTTTTCTTCCTTGTGGTCCACTCCATTGATGTGAGACTCAGCTTTCATTCCATCACTATTGGTTCCCTGTGCATTTTTCTTCATTTCACTTATTGTAGCCTTCATTTTTCATCTAATTTGTGACCAAAATTAACCAAGTCTGTGAGCACCCTGATCACCAGTGTTTTGAAGTGTGCATCTGATAGGTTGGCTATCTCTCAGTCACTTAAAAGTATTGGTTTTGGAGCTTTCATTTGTTTTTCTGTTTCAGCCATTTTTTTTGTCTGGTCACACCTGTTACATATGAGGGGCAGAGCCTTAGATGTTCCCCAGGGCAGGGCAATCCAGTCACTTGGTTGTGATAATGTATGTGAGGGCGGGATCCGAGAGGGAACAATGGTGCTTGCTCCTCTCTCTGTCAGACTTCAGTCCCTTCCACTGCTTCCCCCAAGCCAACTGGGCCTTTCTGGTGCTAATTCCCAAGTGGGTGGGCTTGTGGACCCCATGGGTCTTTCCAACAACCTCTCCTGTGGGGCTGGGAGTCTCTCTCTGTGCCTTAACCCCCACAAGTGTTTTCAATCAGTGCCCCAAGGCTCTATTTCCCAGTGCTGAGATCCTGGCTTGCGCACAGTGCCTTGTTTCACAATCGCCGCCTTGCTAGGTCTGCAGGTTGCCACCCCTAGGCTGGGGCCTGCCAGCCACTGCTTGTGCACCCAGGATGCTTTATGAGGCCTCTCTCCACCTGCTGCCCGACTCTGCCCCTCCTACCGGTTTGGATGAATGTGTCTATTTTAACTCCTTGGGTGTCTGACTTCCATACAGTTCAATTTTCTGTCAGTTCAGGTTGTTATTCTGTTTCTAAATTGTTGTTGTTCCTATTTTGGTTGTGCAAGGAGGCACAGTGTGTCTACCTATGCCTCCATCTTGACCAGAAGTCCTGAGGTGTCATTTTAAAGGGCCTGCAAACAGAATCACTCACTCACACTCACTCACCCCCTCACTCACTCACAAACACTCCCACTAAACACCAGCACAGGGACAGCGGCTTGAAAAGTGCCAGAGACATATGGGGAGGAATTGAATCTTGGGCCTTCAGGGAAAGGGCTACCATTGTCTTTAGGTTGAGTCCTCCTTCCTCCTAGCTTACAGGTTTAGACTGGTGCCAAATCTGAACCTGCATTAACCTGGGAACCCTGCTTGCCTCACCCTGGTGACCCCTTGAGACTTGCTCCACCAAACTCAGTGGGGATTCCATCAGGGTGCCATGGAGGGCTTCTTGAAACCCAGGCATACTATTAAAGGGCTCATGCATAGACTCACTCATTCACAAACACTTACCCTAATCATCAGCAAGGGGACAGCAACCCAAGAGTTACCAGAGACATACAGGAGGAAAAGAAATATGTGGCTTCAGGGCAAGTACTGCCACTGTCCCTGTGTGAAGTTCACCCCTTCCCCTCCCCATCCCCCAAACAGCCTGTAGGTGCAAGCAGACTCCAAATCTGAATCAAATTAATCTGAAAAACACTGCTTACCCCACCCTGGTGAACCCCTGAGGTTTTCTCCACCTAACTTGCACACCGCTCCTGGCTCTTTCAGTGTCTATGACTAATGGGAAGCCAGACTTGGCACTTGATGC
Source organism: Trachops cirrhosus (assembly GCA_028533065.1). Taxonomy (NCBI): domain Eukaryota; kingdom Metazoa; phylum Chordata; class Mammalia; order Chiroptera; family Phyllostomidae; genus Trachops; species Trachops cirrhosus. Next base: position 48,714,515 of record CM052547.1, on the reverse strand, counting down.
AAATTTTCTTTAAAACTCTCCATGGTCTGCAGCCACCAGGAAGGTGACAGCTGGCCTCAATGTGCCCTATGTCTCTTGCTAAGTGGCCCCAGGTCCAGTGCTGGTGGTAGCCAGACTTGGGTCACAGTGTGGACTCTGATCATGCCATGGTTTTTCTTGTGCAACTCTGAACCAAGCAGGGGCAGCTACCAACTGCAGATTGATTTGTAGCCCCTACTAGGTTGCCCTGAGTTGGGTACAGGCAGTGACTAAACTAAGCCTGCATGAAAGCACCTCCCAAAAGGAACCAAAACCCACATTTCATGGTCAGCTTCAGACCACAACAGAGCACCATCCTATTAGATCCACAAATGGCACACCCAAAGGATAGTCTCATAGACACAAAGCCCTGCTGGGGCAAATATCACTCTATGGGGAAGCACCCACTATGTTTGACCAATCCTCACAGCCAGTCAGCCTGAGGGTCAAGCCAGCAAACTGACATGACAACAAGAAACAAGGCTCAGTTACAACAGGAGGGCACACACAACCCACACAAAGACACTCTTGGAACACTCAGCTCAGGCAACAAGGGACACTGCACCATGAAGCTTCGCCAGACACTGACTACGTAAGGCCACCCTGCCAATACTGGAAGACATAACAGATCTACTTAATACATAGAAACAAACACACTGAGGCAGCCAAAGTGAGGAGACAAAGAAACATGTCCCAAATTAAAAAACAGGAAAAAACTCCAGAAAAACAAACAAACAAACCCTATAAACAAAATGGAGGCAATCAATGTACGAGATGCAGATTTCAAAACAATGGTTATAAGGATGCTCAATGAACTTAGGTGAAGAATAGAACAACTCAGAACTCTCACAAAGAGATTGGAAACAAAAAGGACACAGAAACCACTCAAAAGACCCAGTCAGAAATGAAGACTACAATAACTGAAATGAAGACTACACTAGAAGGAATCAATAGCAGATTAGATGAAGAAGAGGACTGAATCAGTGATTGAGAAGACTAGGTAGTCAAAAATGCCCATCAGAGGAGAAAAAAAATTTTTTAATGAGAACTGTTTAAAGGACCTCTGGAACAACATTAAGTATAACAAAATTTACATCACAGGGTTATGTGGAGGAGAAGAGAAAGAGAGAGGGATTGAGAACCTATTTGAAGAAATAATGACTGGAAACTCTCCTAAACTGGTAAAGGAAAAAGACACAGAAGTCCAGGAAGCAAAAGAGTCCCAAACAAGGTGAACCCAAAGAGGCCCACACCAAGACACATCAGAATTAAAATGCTACAGGCTGAGACAAGGGAAAATCTTAAAAGTAATGAGAAAAAAGAAGTTAGTTACGTTCAAGGGTGCTCCCATAGGATTATCATCTGATTTGTCAGTAGAAACATTTCAGGCCAGAAGAGATTGGCAGAAAATATTCGAAGTGATGAAAAACAAGGACCTACAACCTAGACTACTCTACCCATAAAGGCTATCATTTAAAATCAAAGGACAGATAAAGAGCTTCCCAGACAGAGAAAAGCTAGAGTTCATTACCACCAAACCAGAATTATAAGAAACATTAAAGGGACTTCTTTAAGAAGGGAAAAAAGAACATAAATATAAATAATAAAATAATAACTACATATTTATTAATACTCATTTCAATGTAAATGGATTAAATGCTTCGGTAAAGAGACATAGGGTGGCTGAATGGATAAGAAGACCAAACCTATATATATGCTGCCTAAAAGAGACCCACTTCAGATTGAAAGAGACACACAGAGATTAAAAGTAAAGGGATTGAAAAAATACTTCATACAAATGCTGAGGTACCAATCCTATATTAGACAAAATAGACTTTAAAACAAGGGCTATAACAAGAGACAAAGAAGGGCACTACATAAAGATAAAAAAATCAACCCCCCCAAAGATATTACCCTTGAAAACATTTATGCACCCAACGTAGGAACATATAAATTTATAAAGCAAATATTGATGGACATAAAGGCAGAAAATGACAGTAATACAGTAATAGTAGGGGGCTTTTGTACTCCATTGACATCAATGGATAGATCATTCAGGCAGATAATCAACAAGTAACCAGCAGTCTTAAATGACATATTAGACCAGATGGAATTAATTGATATTTTGGGACATTTCACATCAAAGCAGCAAAATATACATTCTTTACAGTGGCACATTTTCCAGGGTAGACCACAGGCTAGGCCACAAAAGAAATCCTACTAAAATTTAAGAAGATTTAAATCATATCAAACATCTCTAATCACAATGGTATGATTCTAGAAATCAATTACAAGAAGAAAACTGAAAAGCACAGAAACACATGGAGGCTAAATAACATGCTACTAATCAATGAATGGGTTAACAATGGGATCAAGAAAGAAATCAAAAGATACCCTGAGACAAATGAAAATGAAACCCCCAAATCTATGGGAAGCTCATATTAAGGGGCCAGCATTACCTTGATTTGAAAACTAAAGACATGTGAACCCTGAAAAAGAAGGTACCTACTATGAAGGGTTCCTGGTGGCTAACAGGATTCAAATTAAAAACAAAACCAAAAAAAAAAAAAAACCCAGAGCCTACAAGCCATTTTCACACAGGGGCCTCTCATGCAAACTGCACTTCAGGGAGAAACCTGTACTGAACAACCTGTCTTCACATTGAACTGCCTGCGTGCACTGTGTTTCTGCCATCAGAGCCAGCCCTTATAAAGAAGTTTGTAGAATCTATTTTGACTGATAAGACTGAGGCTTTTCCCCATCCAATTGGAGCTGTGCAGTTCTGACCAACCAGATTGGTTCTATTTTGACTAGTCAGGGAAGTGCCTTTTGGATCAAACTGAACATCTGTAGTCTTCATTTGCATAAAAACAGACCAATCAAAGACCTGGTGTGGGGACTTCTATCTATATATGCCAGCTCCCCTCTGGTTCTAGGAGTGCACTTTCTCTACCCACTGAAGACTGAAGACTGTGTTATTCTGGCTGAGGTGAAACACAGCAGATATATTGCCAAAACAGACCAGTGCAGGCCAGAGTAGACTGGTATAGAATGGAGTAGACCAAAGTACAGCATTGAAGAGCAGACTAGTGAGGAGCATAGCAGAGCTGTTTAGCAGAGTTGTCTAGCAGAAGGTGGGCCTGGCCCCAGGGCTGCCTCACAAATGTGCTATTTTCACAGCTGTGATGTATCAAAACTCAGATGTTCCATAGCCATGCTATTTTTCACAGCTGTGCTGTATTATAATGGAGCTGCTTTGCATTGAATAAAGTTTCCTTCTTCACTGCACCCTAAATAGGAGATTCCCATTGGTGTTGAATTAGTGACAATGACTATTGGTTGACAGACATTACAAGAGAGGAAAATTATAGACCAATATCCCTGATGAATATATATGCAAAATATCCTCAATAAAATATTGCTAAACCATATTCAGCAATACATAAAAAGATCATGTACCATGATCAAGTGAAGTTTATTCCATGGATGCAAATTGACTTAATTACCACAAATGACACCACATAAAAAAGTAAGGAATAAAAATTATATGATCATATAAACAGATGCAGAAGAAGCATATGATAAAATTCAGGATGCATTTATGATTAAAACTCTCAGCAAATATAGGGCTATAAGGAACATACCTCAACATAATAAAGAGCTTATATGACACACCCACAGCTAACATCATACTCAATAGGAAAAAGCTAAATGTGTTTTCCATAAGATCAGGAACAAGTCAGGCTGTCCTCTTTCACCACTTTTATTCAAATTGTATTAGAAGTCTTAGCCACAGCAATCAGACAAGAAAAAGAAATAAAAGGCATCCAAATTGGAAAGGAAGAACTAAAACTGTCATTATTTGTAGATGACATGATGCTATATAGAGAGAACCCTAAAGATCCTACCACAATCTATTAGAACTGATAAATGAATTCAGCAAAGCAGCAGGGTATAAAATTAATATTCAGAAATCAGTTGCATTTTTATATACAAATAGTGAACTATCAGAAAGAGAAATTAAGTAAACAATACAATTTACAAGTATGTCAAAATAAGATGCCTAGCAATTAATTTAACTAAGGATGTAAAAGACCTGTAGTAGGCCCTGGCTTGTGTGGCTCAGTGGGTTGAATGCTGGCTCATGAAGCAAAGGATCACTGGTTTAATTCCCAGTTAGGGCACACAGCTGGATTGCAGGTCAGGTCCCCAGTTGGGGGCATGAGAGAGGCAAACATATTTATGTTTCTCTCCCTCTCTTTCTCCCTCCCTCCCTTCCCCCCTCTCTAAAAATACATTAATAAAATCTTTAAAAAAAGATCTGTAGTAGAAAAATAGTAAGATGTTAAAGGAAGAAATTGAAGAAGATTTAAATAATGGAAGCATGTCTGTAACTGAACAAAAAGAGGTTCAGCTGCCTGACACAACAAAAGCCAAACTTGTGAAGCAGATGCTGGTGCAAGAGGACAGAAATTTTGTTCAGTTCTGTGCAACATGGGAGAATAGTAGACTCCTGTCTCAAAGACCATCTCATCTCCCTGATCAAGCCCGAGGTTCTTATAGAGATAGAGAGGGGAAGACTTTTTTTCCTATTCAATTATTTTTCTAGCTTTTGTGTGCTTGGAGCTATCCATTCATATTTCCAGCATTTTGTGTGTGCAGTGTAAGAAGCTCTCCCTGCAGCCATCTTAGCCAATGGGAGAAACTCCCTGGTGCTCTGACAGACTATCTATGATAACATGTATTGTGCTCATGGATAGGAAGAATTAACATTGTTAACATTGAATTAACATTGTCTATACTACCCAAATCAATCTACAGATTCAATGTAATCCCTATCAAAATACCAATGACATTTTCCACAGGGCTAGAAAAAGTGATCCTAAAATTTATATGCAATCACAATAGACCCTGAATAGTCTCAACAATCTTGAGAAAGAAGAACAAAGTTGGAGATTATGCTACCTGATATCAAACCATACTACAAGGTTATAGTAGTCAAAACTACTGGCATGATACAGGCATAAAAACAGACTCATAGATCAATGGAACAGAATAGAGATCCCAGAATTAAACCATACCAATAAGGTCAATTAATTTATGACAAAGGAGGCAAAAATATACAATAGGGTAAAGACAATCTCTTCAATAAATGGTGCTGGGAAAACTGAAGAGATACATACAGAAAATTAAACTAGAACACTTTCTTGCACCACATACAAAAATAACCTCAAAATGAATTAAAGACTTACATGTAAGATGTGAAACCACAAAACACCTAGAAGAGAGATAGGCAGTAAACTTTCTTAAATTTCTCTTAGTGATATATGTTTTTACATATCTCCTTGGACAAGGGAAACAAAAAAATAAATCAATGGGACTACACCAAACTAAAAATTTTTGAACAAGAAAGGAAACTACCAACAAAACAAAAAACAGTCTACTGATTGGAAGAAGCTTTTTGCCAACAACACATCTGGTAAGGGGTTCATATCCAAAATTTATAAAGTACTCATACAACTTAATACCAAAAATAAAAACCCCAAGCAAACAACCTAATTAAAATTTGGGCAGACGACCTGAAAAGACAATTCTCCAAAAAGGATATAAAGATAGACAATAAATGTATGAAGATATGATCAATATCACTAATCATCATAGAAAAGCAAATTAAAATTACAATGGGATATCACCTCACATCTGTCAGAATGACTGTCGTCAGAAAATAGACAACCAAACAGACACATAGACCAATGGAACAGAATAGAGCCCAGAAATAAACCTATGTCTCTATGGTCAATTAATATTCAACTAAAGGGGCAGCAGCATAAAATGGAGTAAAAATAGCCTCTTCAACAAATGGTGTTGAGAGAGCTGGACAACTACATGCAAAAAAATGAAAGTTGATGACTAACTTACACCATACACAAAAATAAATTCAAGGTGGATAAAAGGCTTAAATATAAGCTGTGACACCATAAAATTTCTAGAGGAGAACATAGGCAGGAAAATCTCAGATATTCCATGTAGTAGCATGTTCACCGATATGTCCCCTAAAGAAAGGAACATAAATGAAAGAATAAGCCAATGGGAACTCATCAAAATAAAAAGCTTCTGCACAGCTAAAGAAAATGGCATTAAAATGAAAAGAGAATCAACTATATGGGAAAACATATTTGCAAGTGATACCTCGGACAAAGGTTTGATCTCCAAAATACATAGAGAACTCATGCAGCTCCACTCCAGGAAGGCAAACAACCCAATTAAAAAATGGGCAAAGGACCTGAATAGACACTTCTCTAAGGGGGACATAGAGAGGGTCCAGAGACATATGAAAAGATGCTCAGCATCACTAGACATCAGAGAGAAGCAAATTAAAGCCACAATGAGGTACCACTTTATAACAGTGAGAATGGCCATCATAACTAAGTCAACAAACAACAGGGTTTGAAGTGGTTGTTGAGAAAAGGGAACCCTAGTGCACTGCTGGTGGGAATGCAGACTGATGCAGCCACTGTGGAAAGCAGTACAGATTTTCCTCAAAAAACTAAAGATGGAACTTTCACCTGGCAATTCCACTGCTGGGACTACACCCTAAGAATACTGAAACACCAATTCAAAAGAACCTATGCACCCCAATGTTCATTGCAGCATTATCTACAATAGCCAAGTGCTGAAAGCAACTTAAATGCCCACCAGTAAATGAGTGGATAAAAAACTGTGGTACATTTACACCACGGAATACTATGCAGCAGAAAGAAAGAGGGAGCTCCTACCCTTCATGACAGCATGGATGGAAGTGGAGAGTATTATGCTAAGTAAACTAAGTCAGGTGATAAAAGACAAATACCATATGATCTCACCTATAAATGGAACCTAATCAACAAAATAAACAAGGAAGCAAAGTATAACCAGAGACTTTGAAACAAAGAATAAACTTACAGTAACCATAGAGGAAGGAGGAGAAGGATAATAGGGGATAATAGGGGAAGGGCATCAAGGAACATGTATAAAGGACACATGGACAAAGTCAGTAGGTTTGAGGGTGGGAGGTGGGGATGGGTGGGGCAAGGGGACTGGTGGGATAAAAATGGAGACAACTGTACTTGAACAACAATAAAAAAAAAACCAACAACCAACAAGTGTTGGTGAGGTTGTGGAGAAAAGGGAACCCTTCCACAGTGTCAGTGGGATTGCACATTTGGACAGCCACTATGGCAAACAGTATGGATGTTTATGAAAAAATTTACAGTGGAACTGCCTTCTTAACCAGAAATTCCAAGTTTGGGTACCTATCTGAAGAAATTCAAAACACTAATTCAAAAAGATATATGTACCTCTATGTTCATTGCAGTGTCTATTAAAATAGCCAATATATGGAAGTAACTTAACTATCCATCAATAGATGATTGGATAAAGAAGATGTGGTACATATATACAATGGAATATTACCCAGCCATTAAAAGGAATGAAATCTAACCATTTGTGACAACATGGATGGACCTAGATGTTATTATGCTCAGTGAAATTAGTTAGATATAGAAAGACAAATACCATATAATTTCACTTACATGTGGAATCTTAAGAACAAAATAAATGTACAAACAAAACAGAAAAAGACTGAGATATAGAGAACAAGCTGATGGTTTTCAAGTGGGAGGGAAGTTCAGGAGCTGGATGAAAAAGGTGAATGGATTCAGACTTCCAAATTGGTAGTTAGGAAATAGTCACTGGATGTAATGTGAAGCATAGGGAATATAGTCAATAATGTAATAACTATGTATGGTTTCAGGTGCATACTACACTTATTGGTGGATTACTTCATAAATTATATGAATGTCTAACCACTACACTGAAAACCTGAAGCTAATATAAAATAACATTGAGGGAGAAAGAAGATGGTGGAGGAGTGAATGGAAGTCACACTGACCTCCTCCCAGGACCAGTCTGGAATTACAAAGTTGTGAAGAAACCACCTATAACAAACAACTGAGCAATAGCCAGAGAAAAGCATATAACTTTGGACATTACCAGTTTGGTAAGGAGTGTGGTAGAGACTTGAGAGGGCTGGCTGGGTTCCCACATGCCGCAGTGTCAGTGCGATAATTAAGCAGCTGGTTGGATCCCCCAAAGAAGGTTGGGGTCTAAACCCTAAACTAGGATTCCCAGCCTAGAACACCAGGGCTTAAAAAAGTACACGGATAACAAACTCTGCCAGAGACAGACACTGGAGATGCAAGGGCTATTTAAAGGGCCAACACACAAATTTTCAATTGCAGCCACTTACCCAGGGCTCCAGCAAAGGCGGAGGCAGAGTGGGCTGGAGATGCCTGTGGAGAGATGGGGACAGAAGCCTTGGGGAAAGAACAGAGAGTACTGAGTCATTCTCCAGACCGCAGCAGCCTTTGTGCTCAGGCAGACCACTCCCCTTCGAGTGGCAATGGCCTGACAGGAAACAATTGTCCTAACCCCAGTAAGGTCTCTGCCCTGGCACTTTGATGTTTAAGCCTGACTGCTGAGTCCTAGTGACCAGATGAACAACTGAAGGAGATAGCCAGAGACAGTAGATCACTGGCAAAGGTGGGCAGAATGGACCAGAGAGACTTGATGAGAGACTGGGGATGGAGACTTCAGGGAGAGAACTGAGAAAGTAGCCACCAGGATCAGTACTGAGCCAACCCCCATATGCAGCAACCATCCTGCTCAGGCAGACCACTTCCCTCCAAGCAGCAGCAGCCTAAGGGGAAAAAATAGCCCCCACCCCAGGAGGAATTCAGCCCTGCCCTACTGTGATTAAACCTGACTATTGAGTGCAGAGTGACCATATTAACAACTGAAGGAGACAGCCAGTGACAGCAGATCACTGGAAATATTGAACAGACTGGGTAAGGTCAGACGGGGTCAACATCTGACATCACCAAAGGCAGATCCAGAAAGAAAAAAATAGTGGTAAATACAAGAGGCTACTGAGATGAAAGCCACTGTGGTCTTCTTCATGATTTGTGATATTTTCTTTCCTGCATAGCTTTATAACATTTATTTCTTGTCCAGCAAGTTTGTATATAATAAGTCACTAGATTTATACTATAGTATATTTTAATTCACATATTTTGCCCCTCCCTTCTCTTAGCCCATTTTACCTTCCTCTTTCCTTGCCATATTCTCATTTCAAATTTGTTTTTTTCTCTAGCTACAAGTTGTTTCCATTCCACACTCTTACTATTTCTCCCCCATCTAGACACTCAAAATGAATTTTCTTGTCAAGGGTCATTTCACATCCTTTTGCCCAGCTGTTAAAATACCTGCATTCTCTCCATACCTATAACAAAATTTGCTAGTTGGTATGGGTAGGGTAGGTGTTACATTGTTTTTTCAAGGTTATCTCTAGAGCTTCACTAATTCTGTATTTCAAATAACAAATTTTACTGTACTCCTCTCCTACCCTTTATTTTTACTCAAATTTTAATTCTGCCATCTTAGACTGTTTTTTTCTTTTTTTGTCTTTCTTCTATTTCTCTTTCACCCTGCCCTTTTATTTTTCCTTATTCTCTTTTTTCTTTTACTTTTACCCAAATTTTAATTTTTCCCTCACTTAGTCTAGTTTTTGTTCCTCAGTTCTTAGTATTCCCCTCTCCCTCTATCATTACAAAATCACTTCCCATTCTTCTAAACATCTAGATTTTCTTTGTTTCTTTTTTCCCTTCTTATTCCCATACCAGCTATATTAATTTTAGCTTGTTTGTTGTTGATAGTACTCTGGTGGATCTTTCTCTCCAATTTGGCTCCTATTTTTATTAATTATTTAATATTTCCCCTCCTTTTTCACTCTCTTTATTTTATACTATTTTTATTTCTATTTAAACCTAATATTATACATTTCCCTTTTTATACTCCATTCCACACTCTTCATTCCTTTTCTTCATTCGTGAGATAAACTTTACCTTCTCTCCTTCCATTGTTCCAACTCCCAAATCTTATTACTGCTCATCTCTCTACCCTTTCAAAATCATTTCTCTTTCAATAGGTCATCTCATATCCACCATCCTTTCTTATAATAGTCTTAATCCTGTTATGCCCCTATTAACACGGTTCATTTGCTATTGATAGTGGGGTTCTAGGGGGGAGTTATATATGTGGGTGTAGGTTTGTTTCTTGGCCTCTGTGGTTTTTTTAGCCAGCACCTGCACAAAAGCCACAAGATGTGGTTGGCAGAGTGACCCTCAGCCAGCTAGCTGGAGGGAAGGACCCACCAAGAAAAGACCCAACAACAATCAAAATCCAATTACATCCAGAGAACCAACATAAAAGTCTAAAGGACATCCCAAGAACATCAAGTTCAGGTGATCCAGGAGACAGCACCACTGATCTCACAGAGCTCCCACCATAAAAGTTGACACCACAAAGTCACAAAGTCAAAACAGATCAATCTAAGAAACAGAAGCAAACAACAAAGGTCTCCCCTAACATGGGGAGACAAAGAAACAACTTCCAATAGAAAGGAAAGGAGGAATCTCCAGACAGAGTGATAAATGAAATAAAGGCAAGTCAACTATCAGGTATGGAGTTCAAAACAATGGCAATAAGGAAGCTCCATGAACTCGGTGCAAATTACCAAAAACTACAGGGAACTTACAAGGAACTTACTGCAAACTATATCAGCATGATAAAGGACACAGAAACAATCAACAAGGACCAAGAAAAAATGAGGAATACAATTTCTGAATTGAAGAACACAGTAGAAGGAATCAAAAGCAGGCTCAATGAAGCAGAAGACTGAATCAGTGAGCTGGAGGACAGAGTAGAAAAAACTACCAAAAAGAGAAAGAAAAAGAAAAAAGACTAGAAAAAAATAAAGAGGGGTTGAGGGAACTGCAGGACAAGATGAAATGGAATAATATCCATATAATAGGCATACCAGAAGGAGAAGAGGGGCAAGGGATAGAAAGCCAGTTAAAAAAACTAATGATGGAAAACTCCCCTAATTTGAAGAGCAAAAAAGCTGCAAAAGTTCAGGAAACAGATAGGGTCCCATTCAAGAGGAATCCAATGAGGCCCATTGCAAGGCACATCATAATTAAAATGGAAAATTTATAGACAAAGGGAGTTTCTTAAAGGCAGTAAGGGAGAAACAGGAAGTAACATACAAGGGAGCCTTGATAAGGCTAGCAGCTGACTTCTCAACAGAAATATTACAAGCCAGAAGGAAATGGCAAAAAATATTCCAAGTAATGAAAAACAAAGGCCAGCAACTGAGACTACTCTATCCAGCAAGGCTCTCAAATAAAATGGAAGGCCCAATAAGTAGATTCCCAAACAAAAGAAGTCTAAAAGAATACACCTCCACCAAGGCAACACTGCAAGATATGGTAAAGGGAATACTTTAAGAAGAAGAAGAAAAACAGTGAGAGAGAAAGGAACAAAAGGTACAACGGGGGTAAAATGGCAATGAATAAGTACCTATCAATAATACTCTTAAATGTAAATGGTTAAATGTTCCAATCAAAAGCCATAGGGCAGCTGAATTGATAAGAAAACATGACCCAGACATATGTTGCTTACAAGAGACCCACATCAGAACAAAAGACATACACAGACAGAAAGTGAAGGGCTGGAAAAAAATATTCCATGCAAACAGACAGAAAAAAAAAGCTGGGGTAGCAACACTTATATCTGATAAAATAGACTTCAAACTAAGGCCATAAAAAGAGACCCAGAAGGACATTTCATAATACTCAAGGGAGGGATCCATCAAAAACAAATCATCATAAACATATATGCACCCAACACAGGAGCACCCAAATATATAAGGAAAGTTTTGGAGGACTACAAGAAAAATATAGACAGCAACACAATTATACTAGGAGATTTTAACACTACACTGTCAAAAATGCACAGATCTTCCAAACAAAATATCAACAAGGATATTGTGGAATTGAATAATGCCCTAGATCAAATGGACTTAACCCATATATATAGAACCTTTCCTCCCAAAGAAGCAAAATACACATTCTTTTCTAATATACATAAAATAGTTTCAAAGATAGACCATATGATAAGACACAAAACAAGCCTCAACAAATTCAAGAAAATTGACATCACAGCAAACATCTTCTCAGACAACAAAATCCTGAAACTAGAAACCAAACTCAAGGAAAAAACTCAAAAACATTCAAATTCATGGAGCCTGAATAGCATGCTATTCAACAATTAATGGACTAATAATGACATCAAAGAAGAAATCAAAAAGTTTTGGGGAACAAATGAAAATGAACTCACAACATTCCAAAACTTATGAGAAGCCAAAGAATTCCTGAGAGGGAAGTTCGTAGCAATACAGGCATACCTAAAATGATAGAAACATTCCAAATAAATAACCTAACCCTACGTCTACAAGAACTAGAGGAATAACAACAAACAAAGCTCAGAGCAAGTAAGAGGAAGGAAATAACCAAGATTAGAGAAAAATTAAACAACATAGAGACCAAAGGAATAATTCAAAGGATCAATAAATCCAGGAGCTGGTTCTTTGAAAAGATAAACAAAATTGACAAGACTTTAAGCAGATTCATCAAGGAAAAAAGAGAGAGGACCCAAATAAACACAATCAGAAATGAAAGAGGAGAAATTACAACTGACACACAGAAATACAAAGGATTGTAAGAAATTACTGTGAAGAACTATATGCCAAGTAATTTGAAAACCTAGGTGAAATGGATAAATTTCTAGAAAAATATAATCCTCCAAAACTGAAAGCCTGAACAGACCAATGACAGCTGAAAAAATCGAAGCAGTAATCAAAAAACTCCCAGCACACAAAAGCCCTGGACCTGATGGCCTCACAGAACAATTTTACAAAACATTTAAGGAAGAGCTAACCCTATCTGTCACAGACTGTTCCAAAAAATCCAAGAAGATGGAAGACTCCCAAACTCCTTTTATGAAGCTAGCATCATCCTATCCTGAAACCAGATAAAGACACAACAAAGAAAAAAAAGATGTCAGGCCAATATCACTGATGAACATTAGATGCTAAAATCCTCAACCAAATATTGGCAAACCCCATCCAAACAGCAATACATTAAAAAGATCATACACCATGATGAAGTGGGACTCATCCCAGGGATGCAAGGATGGTACAATATTCGCAAATGAATAAACATAATACATCACATAAACAAAAGCAAAGACGAAAATCACATGATCATATCAAAAGAAGCAGAAAAAGTATTTGATAAGGTTCAGCACCTATTTATGATAAAAACACTCAGCAAAATGGGAATAGAGGGAGCAGTCTTCAACATAATAAAGGCATTGTATGAGAGACCTACTACTCAATGGGCAACATCATTCTCAATGGGCAAAAATTAAAAGCTTTCCCACTAAGATCAGGAACAAGACAAGGATGTCCACTTTCATCACTTCTATTCAACATAGTATTGGAAGTCCTAGCCACAGTGATAAGATGATAAGAAGAAATAAAAGACATACAAATTGGAAAGGAGGAAACAAAACTGTCACTGTTTGCAGATGACATGATAGTGTACATAGAAAACCCTACAGACTCCACGAAAAAACTACTCAACCTAGTAAGTTAATTTGGCAAACAGCAGGACACAAAATCAATATTCAGAAATCAAAGGCATTTTTCTACACCAACAATGAAATTTCAGAAACAGAAATCAGGAAAAAAATTCCCATTTGCTATAGCAACAAGAAAAATAAAGTACCTAGGAATAAACCTAACCAAGGAGGTAAAAGACCTGTACTCATAAATCTCCACAACACTGAAGAAAGAAATTAAGGAAGACACAAATAAATGGAAGTATATACCACGTTCATGGATTGGAAGAATTAACATCATCCAAATGTCCATACTACCCAAAGAAATTTATAGATTCAATGCAATCTCTATCAAAATACCAACGACATATTTCACAGATAGAACAAATAGTTCAAAAATTTATATGGAACCATAAATGACCCCAATACCTGCAGCAATTTTGAGAAAGAAGAACAAAATAGGTAGGATCACTGTACCTGACATCAGACTATATTACAAGACCATGGTAATCAATCAGTCTGGTACTGGCATAAGAACAAACACATAGAGCAATGGAACAGAATACAGAGCTCAAAAATAAACCCATGTCTCTATGGTCAAGTAATATTTGACAAAGAGGGCAGGAGCATAAAATGCAATAAAAATAGCCTCTTCAACAAATGGTGTTGAGAGATCAGGACAGCTATATGTAAAAAAATGAAACTTGACCACCAACTTACACCACACACAAAAATAAACTCCAGATAGATGAAATACTTAAATATAAGTCTTCATACCATAAAAGTTCTAGAGGAAAACGTAGGCAGGAATATCTCAGGTATTCCATACAGCAATATTTTCACCAGTAAGTCCTCTAGAGCAAGGAACATAAAGGAATGAATAAATAAATGGGATTTCATCAAAATAAAAAACTTCTGCATGGCTACAGAAAGCATTAGCAAGATGAAAAGATAACCAACTGTATGGGAAAATATATTTGGCAATGATACCTTGGATCAGGGTTTGATCTCCAAAATATATAAAGAACTCATGTGACTCCACACCAGGAAGCCAAAAATTCAATTAAAAAATGGGCATAGGACATAAACAGACACTTCTCCGAGGAGGACATAAAGAGGGCTCAAAGACATGTGAATGGATGCTCAACATCACTAGCCATCAAAGAGATGCAAAATAAAACCACAATGAGATACCACTTGACACTGGTCAGAATAAGCATCATAAACAAATCAACAATGAGTGTATGGTGGGTTGTGGAGAAAAGGGACCCTTAGTGCACTGTTGGTGGTAGTGCAAACTGGTGCAGCCTTTTTGGAAAATGGTATGGAATTTCCTCAAGAAAGTGAAAATGGAATTGCCTTTTGATCCAGCTATTTCACTTCTGGGATTGTACCCTAAGAATCCTGAAACACCAATTTGAAAGAACCTATGCACCCTAATGTTCATAGCAGCACAATTGACAATAGCCAAGTGCTTGAAGCAACCTTTGTGCCCATCAGTAAATGAGTGGATCAGTAAACTGTGGTACATTTGCACAATGGAATACTAGGCAGCAGAAAGAAAGAAGGAGCTCCTATCCTTCGCGACAACATGGATGGACCTGGAGAGCATTATGTTGAGTCATATAAGCCAGGCAGTGAAGGACAAATACCATATGATCTCACCGTATGATTCCACCTAAGTGGAATCTAATTAACAAAACAAACAAGCAAGAAAATATAACCAGAGACATTGAAATTATCAACAAACTGGTGGTACCCATAGTGGAGGGGAGAGGGAAATAACATGGGAAAGAAGGGAAAAGGTCATGAATGAACATGTATACAGGAACCATGTATAAAGCCAAAGGATTGAGGGTGGGATGTGGTGTTGGGTAGGGCACGGGAAACTGGTAGTGGGAAATGGAGAAAACTGTATTCGAACATCAATAAAAAATAAAAAATTAAATTAAATTAAATTGAAACATAAAAAAACAAAAATAAACTGAAAAAAAAATAAAATAAAGTAACATTGTATGCCAACTGTAATTGAAATTTAAAAAGTAAAGTGTTTTTCCCAAAGCATTTGTTGATCTTTCATTTTTTCATCTCTGGCTGAAATGCTGCCTTTGTAGCATAGTACCTTTCCACATAAATATGAATCTGTTTTTGAATTTTATGTATTAAATATCAAAGTGTTTGGGAGGCTTTTCAAAGTGCCTGATATATTCTTTTTTTTCTTCACATTTTTTATTGTTGTTCAGGTACAGTTGTCTCCATTTTCCCTCCATCACTCCCCCCTGCCCCAACCATCCCCATTTCCCACCCTCAAACCTACTGCCCTTTGGCTTGTCTATGTGTCCTTCATACATTTTCCTTGATGGCCCTTCCCCTTTTTCCCCCTATTATCTCCTCCCACCTCCCCTCTGGTTACTGTCAGTTTTGTTTTTAATTTCCATGTCTCTGGTTATATTTTGCTTGCTTGTTTGTTTTGTTGTTGGTTCTACTTATAGGTGAGATAATATAGTATTTGTCTTTCACCACCTCATGAGGTACCTGATATATTCTTAAGTATTTTCTCATTGAGATGTACTTTCAAATCAGCTCCTCAAGTTTTATTGTCCTATTGGGACTTGGTCAAAAGTGGACTGAATTTATAGATTTTGCAGGCAGAAAAAAACTATTTTAATTTTGGGGAAAAGTTTTAAATGGTCTGTTTTTAGATTGTGTCAAGATGTTCCTTCATGCAAAGATGTCATGTCCATAAGCCTTTGGATCAAACTGAGAGTGTGTTAGTAGCATGATCTGTTTGCTGGTCTAGCATTGACTGCTTGTCTAGTACAGTGATCCTCTTGTTCTGTCCAGCAGGGAGGAGACCACTTGAAAAATGTAATCTCTAATGCTCCTCAGTATGATGAAGGAGGACAATGACAAACTGTAGCAAGTGGAAAAGGCTGGGTGTTGGGTGGGGTAAGTATGGACATTGCTGCGGAGTGAGGGTTGACCAAAGGAAGAGCCACTGTGGCTGGACCTCTGGATTCCTCCCTCTGCATGGCTTCCACTCAAGTTCTCAGTCCAATCCTTTGGTCCTCCCTATGTGCACAGGGCTAAGGAAGGAGAGGATGCACCAGCATGCATAAGACTCAGTCTCAGGATCTGTCCACAGCCATTAATCGAATTGAGTTGGTCTTGTTTTTTGAAGAAATATTTATTTATGTCTTTACATGTACACATATAAATTCAAACCCACCTACTTGAAGATCAGTTGCTCTCATATTACCTTTTTGTCATTTGCTATGTCTCTATAGATTGATATCTTAATATTTATTATAATCAACTTACTTTTAACCATTGAAATATAACTTTCAGCCTCATTTTAAGCAATCATACCAATGAAAGCATGGATTTGACACGCCAGCTTTGTTTCTATATCCATTAAATTAGAAAATAACTATTGAAATATGACATGCTTACTCATTTGCTACCTCAAATCATTTTGCCCACCAGTGGTGGGCAAAATACTAACAGAGAGCTACCAGTATTGGCCATATACTGGCAGAGATATGCCAGGGACCACATGCTTTAGTGTTTGCCCTGACTGCCTTTGTATCAACCTCTAGAATGACTTAGAAGAAGGAATTTTTGCCTTAAGGTGTCATTCTCCTCTCGTGGAATTAAGAAACAGACTCAGTGCTACAGTTGTTAGGGCAATAACTCATTCCATTGTGTCCAGGGACCTGTGAGCTCCTTTTCAGCAGATTCTTATCCAGAGATTCTCCTGGCGATGGAGTCTTAAGTGGGAAATATGAGCTCTGGAGTGGGCTGGAGTTCACTTTGGCTCTGGACCAGGAATTTCCCTATTTTTGTAGCTCCTGGGTTTCCATACTGGAAGACTGGGAATAAGCCAGATGAAGGTTGACGTAAAGAAGAAAGCATACACAACAGCTTGCTGTTTGGTAAGATTAGACCTGTCTCACCAGAACAGGAATCCTTTGCAGCTGAGTGGTGGCCCAGAAAGGGTTGGGACTTTTCAGAACATTTCCTCTTGGACACCTGGAGAGTTTGGGACTCTAGCACCTCTGCCTGTCAGCCTGAGTTCACAGAAACTTTTTCTGCACCCAGGCCTGATCTTGAGAGCTAGCCTCAAGATAAGGAAGTGAGTGAGCTGGTTGCTCATTCAGACCCTTTTCCTCACACTAAGAAGAGAAAAGACGAATGTAACAGAGGGAGACTAGTTAGAATCACATAGCCAGCAAGGGGTTCAGACCTTCCTGACCCTCCTATGCTGGGCTTGGAGCCCAGGATTCTGACCATAGTCTCCTGCCACTAACCAAGGCCCACTCTGGCTCTCCAGACTGACAGTGGTCACTGCCACAACTATATGAGGGATACTAGTACTATTGGAAATATGCCATAGGTACCATGCAAAGTAGGCCAGAGACAAATTTTTTAAATGTGAGATATAAATTATAGAATGATAAATTAATGCACTTAAAAATCTTATACAGTGCCCTGGCTGGAGTGGCTCAGTGGATTGAATGCAGGCCTGTGAATCAAAGTGTTGCTCGTTTGATTCCCAGTTGGGGCACATGCCTGGGTTGCAGGCCATGTTTCCAGTAGGGGGCAAGTGAGAGGCAACCACACATTGATGTTTCTCTCCCTCTCTTTCTCCTTCCCTTCCCCTCTGTCTAAAAAAAATAATAAATTTTAAAATCTTATAAAGCAAGGGATTATTTTCAAAGAAAATGTTAAGTAGCAAAAGTGATTCAAGATGTACAAAAGATAGCACAGGAGAAGAAATCTCACTTAGATATAAGTCTCAATTGAAATATTAGCAAAGCAAATATAGCAAATCATGGAAAGAATCCACCATGACAAAAAAGGGTTTATGCAAGTGACATAGGTATGAATTAACATTACAGAATCAATTAAAGCAATTCATTGGATTATTAGGCAAAATGAGAATTTATCACCTCAAAAGATTCCCAAGAGGTTATTTCATACAATTTAACACCATCTTTAGTATAAAAAACGTTTGCTGATTAGGAATTTTAAAATTCTTTAGTGAAACAAAGAGAATTTTATCAGAACAAAATAGAACTACACTTTCAGGGAAATGCTTAAGTGGGGTCATAAATGCCTTTGAGAATCTGATGGAAAATTTAGACATTATCCCCATAAAAATAAATACATGTATATACAATTTGTACAGGTTTTCAAGGGTTTTATGGGCTGTTTGAATCATATATGTGTACCTTTGATTATCTATGGACCCTGGCTTAAGGTCCCTAAATTATAAGGGGTTTAGCCAGGATAACACACATGAATTGTACATTCAGTTCTGGATATGAATCTAGATCAGAAAGGAAGAAGTAAAACTATGTCTATTTGCATACTACACAATCTTGTGTATAGAAAATCCTAAGAAATTCACTAAAAAACTATTAAAACTAATATGTAAGTTGCACAGTTGCACAATGTTGCAGAATGCAAGATGAATACACAAAAATTTATTGTGTTTCTGTATACTTTCAATGAACAATAAGAAAACAAAATTGTGAAAAATAATTACATTTATAAACCAACTATGTGGGAAAACATATTTGCCAATGATACCTCAAACAAGGGTTTGATCTCCAAAATATATAAAGAACTCACACAACTCCACTCCAGGAAGACAAAAAACCCAATTGAAAAATGGGCAAAAGTCTTTAACAGACACTTCTCCAAGGAGGACATACAGAAGGCCCAGAGGCGTATGCAAAGATGCTCAGCATCACCAGTCATCAGAGAGATGCAAATTAAAACCACAATGAGATGCCACTTCACACTGCTGAGAATGGCCATCATAAACAAATTAACAAACAAGTGTTGGAGAGGATGGGAACCCTAGTGCACTGTTGGTGGGAATGCAGACTGGTGCAGCCACTGTAGGAAACAGTATGGAATTTCTTCAGAAAACTAAAAATGGAATTGCATTTTGACCCAACAATTCCACTGCTGGGATTATATCCTAAGAGCCCTGGAACACTAATCCAAAAGAACCTATGCACCCCAATGTTCATAGAAGCACAATTTATAATAGCCAAGTGCTGGAAGAAACCTAAATGCCCATCAATAAATGAGTGGATCAAAAAACTGTGGTACATTTACACAATGGAATACTATACAGC
>CM052547.1:48648520-48694685 GCA_028533065.1 Trachops cirrhosus | reverse complement strand
ATTGAAATTAAGAACAATCTAACAATAACCAGAAGGGAGGGGGGAAGGTAGAGTGGGGGGAAGGGTTTTCAGGGACTACTATAAAGGGCCATGGACAAAACCAAGGGGGAGGGAAGAAGCAAGGGAGGGAGGTGGGTTTGGCTGGGGTTGGGGGGAGTGGTGGGGGAAAAATGCAGACAACTGTAACTGAATAGCAATAAAATAATTTAAAAAATAATTCCATTTATAATAACATCAAAAAGAATAAAATACTTAGGCCAATATTTAACAAAAGTAGTGTGAAACTTACACTGTGAAGACTACAAAGCTTTACTGAAATTATGGATCTAAGTGTGTAATTACTTATATACTTAGACATTCTTTGTTCATGGATTAGAAGACTTTGTATGGTCACGATAGCAATACTTCTCACATTGGTCTACTGATATAAGTCAGTCCCTGGATTCTTGTAGAAATCAACAAGCTGATCCTAAAATTATTGTGGAATTCAAGTGGCTCAGAATAGGCAAAATAATGTTGAAAAGGAACAAAGTTAGAGGATTCACACTTCCCAACTTAAAAACTTATAGACCTACAGTAAGTAAGACAGTGTGGTACTGGCCTGAGGACAAACATATAGACCAATGAATAGAATCAAGAGTCTGGAAACAAACCTATGTATCTATGGTTACCTAATTTTCAACAAGAGTGCCAAATCAGTTTAATGGGAAAGAACAATCTGTTCAACAAATGGTGCTGGGACAACTGGATAGCCTCATGCAAAACAATGCAGTTGGACCTTTACATCATGCCATATTAATGAACTATAAATGGATCAAAGACCTAAATATAAGTGCCAAAACTGAAACTCTTAGAAGAAAACATAGGAGTAAACCTTCATGACCTTGGATTTGGCAATGAATTTTTAGATATAATACCAAAAAGCATAAGCAACAATGACAACAAACTATATAAATTGGACTTCATCAAAATTAAAAAATATTTGTGCTTCAAAGCACATACTTTTAAAAAAATTGTATTTTATTATTTATGCTATTACAGTAGTCCCAATTTTTCTCTCTTTTCTCCCCTCCCTCTCCCTCCACACTCCCTCAGGCAGTCCCCACACTTCTTTTATTCATGTCCATGGGTCAGGCATATATGTTCTTTGGTTACTTAATTCCCTATGCTGTACTTTACATCCCCATGACTATTCTGTAACTACCTATTTGTACTTAATCCCTTCACCTTTTTCCACTCATCTCCCTGAATCCCTCCCATCTGACAACCATCAGAATGTTCGCTGTATCTATGATTCTGTTTCTGTTCTGCTTCTTTATTTTGTTATTTACTTATTTATTTTTTACAAGGTTTTTAAAATTTTTGTTCAAGTACAGTTGTCTCCCTTTTCCCCTATCACCCTCCCTCACCCCACCCACTGCCACCTCCCATCCTCAATCCTACTTCCTTTTGGCTTTGCCATGCGTCCTTTATTCACATTCCTTGATGACCCTTCCCCTTCTTTCCCCTGTTATCCCCCTCTCCCCTCCCCTCTGGTTACTGGCAGTTTGTTCTTTATTTCAATGTCTTTATTTATTTATTTTTTTAAGGTTCAATTGTTGATAGACATGTATTTATTGCCATTTTATTGTTCATATTTTTGACCTCCTTTTTCTTCTTCTTCTTCTTCCTCTTTTTCTTCTCCTCCCTCTTCTTCTCCTTCTCCTCCTCCTTCTTCTTCTTAGAAGACCCTTTAACATTTTGTATAATACTGCTTTGGTGGTGATGAGCTCCTTTAGTTTTTCTTGTCTGGGAAGCTCTTTGTCTGTACTTCAATTTTAAATAAAAATAGCTGGATAGAGTAATCTTGGTTGTAGGTCCTTGCTTTTCATTACTTTGAATATTCTTACCAGTCCCTTCTAGCCATCAAAGTTTCTTTTGAGAAATCACCTGACAGTCTTATGGGAACCCCCAGTAGGTAACTAATTGATTTTCTCTTGCTGCTTTTAAGATTCTCTCTTTGTATTTAACCATTGGCATTTTAATTATGATGTGTCTTGGTGTGGGCCTGTTTGGGTTCATCTTGTTTGGGATTCTCTGCACTTCCTGGACTTGTATATCTATTTCCTTTACCAAGTTAGGGAAGTTTTCTGTCATATTTTCCAATATGTTTCAATGTCTTGCTTTCTCTCTTCTCTTTCCAGCATCCCCATAATGTAAATGATGATATGCATGAAGTTGTCCTAGAAGCTCCTTACACTAACCTTATTTTTGAGTTATTTTTTCTTCTTGCTCTTCTGAGTGGTTGTTTTTTGCTTCCTTATATTCCAAATCACTGATATGATTGTTGGTTTTATCTACTCTACTGTTGATTCCCTGTAAAATGTTCTTTATTTCAGTTAGTGTATCCTTAATTTCTGACTGGATCTTTTTTATGCTGTTGAGGTTCTCACTAAGTTCACTGAGCATTCTTATAATAAGTGTTTTGAACTCTGCATGTAATAGATTGCTTGTCTTCATTTTGTTTGTTTCTTTCTCTGGACTTTTGTTCTGTTCTTTAATTTGGACCATGTTTCTTTGTCTCCTCACTTTGGCAGGCTCCCTGTGTTTGTTTTTATTTATTAGATAGAGCTGCTACATCTCCCAGGTTTAGTAGAGTGGCCTAATATAGTAGATGTCTTGTGGGGTCCAGTGACATAGCCTCCCCTACCACCCAAGCTGGGCACTCAAGATGAACCTATCATGTGAGCTGTGTACATCCTCATTTTATAGTTAGGCTTTGGTTTTTGTTGGCACATCAAGATCAGCCACCACCTGTGTTCTGTCTAGAACCACCTGGCATAAGCTACAAAGTGATTTGCAGATGATTGCTACTTATTCTGGGCTTGGTGTTGCTCCAGTGAGGCCAAGCTATAAACCAAGGCCAGCTGCTACTAGTGCCCATACTGGGGCAACTTAATAAGGAGTACAGGGTTTGGTGAAACCAGATGCTGCTTATCTGAGAGATTTTAGGAAAATCTGAAGCATGGGCTAAGACAAGCTAGTCATGTGGAAAAACCACTCCAAATAGCTTGAGTGGGCCCAAAAGTTGGGCAGAGTAGGGCCTCAAGGAATCACAAGGGTAAAGAAAACAGTGTGAGCCAGTTTCATGAAGTCTCAAATATGGTGCCTGCCTGTCAGCTGTATGACTCTGTTGGGGGATGGTTCAGAAAAGGAATAATGGCCTCTGCTAGCACTTTTGTCTCAGAGAAAGCTGCTTCCCAGCTTTCATCCTGATGTCAGACAATTCAGTACCTCCCTGTATGTTTTGCAGTCTGATGCCTCTACGCTGGACCTCAGAGAGAGTGAGTCTGAGTAAGTCAGTGCATGGCCCTTTAAGAAGCACTGTCTGGGACCCCAGAAGTTTAAGTCTTCTGTAGCCTTGATCCCTGCTGGTTCCTACAGCCAGAAGTTAGGGTCATTTATCTTCCTGGCACTGGAACCCTGGGCTGGGGGGTCTGGTGTGGATCTGGGAGCCCTCTTTTCTGAGATATCCCTCCTGATTTTTATCCACCACATGCAGGTGTGGGATCAGCATATTCTGTGTCTCCACCCCTCCTACCAGTCTCAATGTGTTTTTTTCTTTAATTCTGTAGTTGTAGGACTTCCATTCTGCTTAATTTCTGATGGTTATGAATGATGGTTGATTTATAGTTTCATTGTAATTTTGATGTGGTTGTGCAAGGAGGCAAGCTGTGTTTACCTACATGGCCATCTTTTTAAAAAATATATATTTTATTGATTATGCCATTACAGTTGTCCCATTACCCCCCTTCATTCCCCTCCACCATGTACACCCTCTCCCACCCACAAAACCCCCCTTTAGTTCATGTCCATGTGTCAAAGTTCTTTAGCTTCTACATTTCCCATACTATTCCTGCCCTCCCCCAGTCTATTTTCTGTCTACAATCTATGCTACTTATTCTCTATACCTTTTCCCCCTTTCTCCTCCTCCCACTCCCCTGTTGCTAACCCTCCATGTGATCTCAATTTCTGTGGTTCTGTTCCTGTTCTAGTTGTTTGTTTAGTTTCTTTTTGTTTTTGTTTTAGGTGTGGCTGTTAATAATTGTGAGTTTGCTGTCATTTTACTATACATGCCTTTCATCCTCTTTTCCCCAGATAAGTCCCTTCAACATTTCATATAATAAGGGCTTGGTGATGATGAACTCCTTTAACTTGACCTTATCTGAGAAGCACTTGATCTGCCCTTCCATTCTAAATGAAAGCTTTGCTGCATAGAGCAACCTTGGATGTAGGTCCTTGCCTTTCATGACTTGGAATACTTCTTTCCAGCCCCTTCTTGCCTGCAAGGTCTCTTTTGAGAAATCAGCTGACAGTCTGATGGGAACTCCCCTGTAGGTTACTGTCTCCCTATCTCTTGTTGCTTCTAGGATTCTCTCCTTCATTTTTACCTTGGGTAATGTAATTACAATGTGCTTTGGTGTGTTCCTCCTTGGGTCGAACTTCTTTGGGATTCTCTGAGCTTCCTGGACTTCCTGGAAGTCTATTTCCTTTGCCAGATTGGGGAAGTTCTCTTTTATTATTTGTTCAAATAAGTTTTTCACTTGGTGCTCTTCCTCTTCTCCTTCTGGCACCCCCATAATTTGGATGTTGGAACGTTCAAAGATGTCCTGGAGGTTCCTACACCTCTCATTTTTTTGAATTCTTTTTTCTTCATTCTTTTCTGATTGTACGTTTTTTTCTTCCTTGTGGTCCACTCCATTGATGTGAGACTCAGCTTTCATTCCATCACTATTGGTTCTCTGTGCATGTTTTTTTCATTTCACTTATTGTAGCCTTCATTTTTTCGTCTAGTTCAAGACCAAAATCAACCAATTCTGTGAGCATCCTGATCACCGGTGCTTTGAACTGTGCATCTGATAGGTTGGCTATCTCTTGGTTGCTTAAAAGGATGGGTTCTGGGGCTTTCAATTCTTCTTCTGTTTGAGCCATCTCTCTCTCTTTTTGGTGTGGTTGCACCTGTTACGTATGAGGGGCAGAGCCTTAGGTGTTCATCAGGGTGGGGCAACCCAGTCACTGGGTTGTGATAATGTATGTGAGGGCAGGATCCGAGAGGGAACAATGGTGCTTGCTCCTCTCTCTATCTGACTTCAGTCCCTTCTGCCACTTCCCCCGAGCAAACTGGGTCCCTCTGGTGCCAATTTCAGTGTGGGTGGGCTTATGCACCCCATGGGTCTTTCCTTTTCAATCAGTGCCCCAAGGCTCTGTTTCCCAGCGCTGGGATCCTGGGTTGCGCGCAGTGCCTTGTTTCACACTTGCTGCCTCGCTGGGTCTGCTGGTTGCCACCCCTCGGCCAGGGTCTGCCAGCCGCTGCTTGTGTGCCCACAGTCTGCCCACTGCAGTCTTGTGTGCCCCAGTTGCCTTACGTATCCGGTCCCAGTGCTCTCTGCTCTCTGCTCCCCAACCCGTGCCTGGCTGCCTGATTCCGCCCCTCCTACCTGTCTGGATGAACATGTCTATTTCAACTCCTTGGGTGTCCAACCTCCACACAGTTCAATTTTCTCTTAGCTCTGGTCATTATTCTGTTTTCAAATTGTTGTTGTCCCTATCTTGGTTGTGGGAGGAGGCACAGTATGTCTACCTATGCCTCCATCTTGGCTGGAAGTCCCAACATCACTTACATGGCCATCTTGACCGGCCAAAGGACACTCTTAAAAAAGTGAAAATACAACCTACAGAATGGAAGAAAATATTCAGAAAATCTTGTATTTGACAAAGGAATTGTTTGTAGAATATATAAAGAACACTTACAGCTCAATAACAAAGAGACAAATAACACAATTAAAAAATGGGCAAAGGATCTTAATAAATATTTCTCCAAAGAAAATGTACAAATGGTTCATAAGCACATGAAAAAAAGTTCAACGTTTTTGGTTTTCAGTGGAATGGAAATCAATATCACAATGAGATACCACTTCACATTAGAATATCTCTAATAAAAGTCAGATAATAACAAGTGTTAACAAAGATATGGAGAAATTGGAACCATCATATACTGGTGGTGAGAATGTCATAAGAAACAACTACTTTGGAAAAAACAGTCTGACAGTTTAACAAGAAGCTAAGTCAAAAGGTTAAACACAGCTTATCATTTGGCTCAGCAATTCTATTTTCAAGATAATTGACATGTATCCGCATAAAAACTTCTACACAAATGCTCTTAGCAGCATTATTTATAATAGTCAAATGGTAGAAACAACTTAAGTGCCAATTGAATGATGATGGCTGAATAAACAAAATGTGGAATAAAACCTTATTTGACCATGAAAAAGAATGAAGTACTGATAAATTCTATGACAAGACTGAACCTTGAAAATATTGTGCTAAGTGAAAGAAGCTAATCACAAAAGACCACATATTATGTGTTTTAATTTATGTGAAAGGTCCAGAATTGGTAAATATGTACAGGCTGCAGATTAGTTATTGTCTAGGACTAGGGGTGGGTAATAGATGGGGAGGAGGGGTAGGTAAGAGCTAAAGGGTACAGAGTTTCTTATTGAGGAGATGAAAATGTTTTAAAATTAAATGTGGTAATAACTGTACAACTTTGTGAATATACTAAAAACCACTGAATTGTACACTTGAAATTAGTGAATTGTATGATACATAAATTGTACCTCAATAAAGCTGTTACTGCAAAAATAAATCAAGTTTACAAACACCCATGTTAGGAAAACAACAATAAAAGTCAACAAAGGACACAAAAATGCCCTCAGAAAGCAGTGATTTTCCTAGAAAAGGAGACAATATTTTATTTTTATTTTTTATTGTTGTTCAAGTACAGTTGTCTTCATTTTCACCCCACCACAGCCCCCCACCCCACACATCCTTGCCTCCGACCCTTGATCCTACCCCCTTTGACTTTGCTCATGTGTCCTTTATAAATGTTCCTTGATGGACCTTCCCTTATTTTCCCCCATTATCCCTTCCCCCCTCCCCTTTGGTTACTCTCAGTTTGTTCTTTATTTCAATGTTTCTGGTTATATTTTGCTTGCTTGTTTGTTTTGTTGATTAGGTTCCTGTTATAGGTGATATCATATGGTATTTGCATTTCACTGACTGGCTTATTTCACTTAGCACAATGCTCTCCAGTCACACACCCAATCACATCTGGTCTTGGAAGCTAAGCAGCATCAGCCTGGTTAGCACTTGGATGGGAGACAGGAGACAATATTTTAAAGACAGTAATTTCTTTTAATTCAATCTACAAATACGTTTTGGCCACATTCAAAATTCTAATGGAATTTTTTCAAATTTTAAAAACTGATTCTAAATTTCTTCAGAAGAAATAAATGTTTGATAATGGCCTAGATGTTTCTGAAATAAAAAAGGGCAATGGGAATTATATGTCAGATATAATAATCTTTTTGAAAGATACAGGGATTAAAAGCACCCTGACAGATGCAGGAAAAGGTAGATAGAAAAATGAACAAAAACATGGAAACAAGAACCAGCCTTGTGCATTCCTGGGCCTATAGTAGATGATCAAAGTGGCACTGCAAATCAAGGAAATTGATTATTTAGTCAATGATATTAGACTCAATGAATCCTAAATCCTAAAATTTAGATTTATTCCAAGAGAATTAAATATTAAAATGTGAAAATAAAACCTTAAAGGAACTGGAAGAAAACATAGGAAATTAATTCTACAAACTTGGCTTGGGGAAGACTATTCTCAGCCAGCTGAAAAAGAGAAGTTAGATGGATTTGTCCATGTGAAAACTAAAATTTCCACAGGACAAAAGGCCTCACAATAAAGTTAAATGTTGAAATGAAAAACAGTTTAATAATTTTGACATTTGCAGATATTTTAAGATCTGGAATATATAAAGTACTCTTAAATTCAATAGGAAAAATATACCCTTCAAATATCATCTGTGTAAATATGAAGTTTTTGTCATTATGGGATTTAAAAACATAAATTTGAAAGATTTTCAGTAGGTATGTGCTGTTTACTTTGGTATAGGATGTAAAGATATGAGGCCAATGTGAATGCTTATGGTAAGGGATCTCAGCAGAGGAGAATCACTTAGCCCTATGAGGACAAGAGGGTTCTTAGATATGGCTCAGTTTCAGGTTCTTTTATTCATTCATTCATTCATTCATTCATTCATTCATTCATAGATTTTATTTATTTATTTTTTAGAGAAAGGGAAAGAGAGGGAGAGAAACATCAATAGGTTGCCTCATGCACGCCCCCAACCAGGGACCTGGCCTGCAACCCAGGCATGTGCCCTAACCAGGAACTGGAATCGAACTGACAACATTTTGGTTTGCGGGATGACACCTAACCCATTGAGCTATACCAGTCAAGACTTTTTTAGGTTCTTTTAAACCCTGATTCATCTGATTAAGCATTAGGTAGTAAAATTCAAGTCAAGTGAGCCTACACCAGAGGCCAGTTCTGAACCATTCTATGATAGCTACCATTTATCATCTACCATCTACCAGCTACCATCTATGATACCTAACAGTGATGTCTGTTGCCTTCAGCAGACAACTGGAGTGTATCCAGCTGGCCCTGGGGGTCCCAGTGCTCACCTTTGTCCTGGGTGGCTTCAGGAATTTCCAGGTGATTTCTCCTGGCCCTGTGGCTCCCACATTCTACTTTACAAACTGTGACCAAGGGTGAGTTCTTTAAAATGCAAATAAGATCAGGGTACTCTGGAACCTAAACATCCTAACAGCTTTCATTGCACTTTTGCACTTAGAGGACAGTCCCACTTGCTCTTTGAAATGACCCTGCCCACTACTTGGTATCAACATTTTGGCCACACTGTTCTTTGCTTCCTTCTTTTCACCTGGCCCTCAGATTTCAGGTTAATGCTTTTTCCTCAGAGGTGCTCTTTCTCCATTCTCTCCCAGGAATAAGACCTGGAGTTCCAGGAGGAGTATTACACAATGGGAGTGAGGAGAAGGGCAACAAATGGTTCTAAGGGAGACTCCTGAAACCTTTTAAGAAAATCCTTTAGTTTCCAGCTTCTGGGGGTGCACTCCTCCTTGGGAGTGTTGGTCACTCCTACTGCTGGACTGCCTGGTTCTGTGGAGCAAGTCAGCACTCTTTGCTCTCTTCCTCATGCTTAATTTCAGCATGAAATTTCAGCTGTGTCAGGGATAAACCATAGTCCCCTGACTGCATTTCTGATGTCCATAAAGGTTTGAAAATGGAAATACTGCTTGCTCATAACTGTTTTCCAGAAAACCCTCAACTGACCTGAACTCATGTAGTAGCCAAACCTGATGGAACTGATGGAAGCCATTTATTTATCTTGATTTATCCTACTTGGTATGAATATTCATGATCATGACCATAGGAATGTTAATGTATTTGATTATAAGGTGCCACCTCAAACCCTGGACAGAGCTACACAATTTAGGGTATATGCACCATTGTACCTTCTAAAACAAGACATAATCTAAATTCAGAAACCATCTGGCCTCAGTGATCTCAGGTGCACCTGAAATCACTGCTTCCTGCTTCCATCTTCCAAAAGGTTGCCATCTGTTGTCTTTTCCCCCTGT
Organism: Trachops cirrhosus; assembly: GCA_028533065.1. NCBI lineage: Eukaryota > Metazoa > Chordata > Mammalia > Chiroptera > Phyllostomidae > Trachops > Trachops cirrhosus. Next base: position 48,685,124 of record CM052547.1, on the reverse strand, counting down.
CCCAATGATGGGTGGAATGCATTTTTCTTTTGAGAGAGAAACAAATGAATTCAATATCACATTTTATAGACTGTGTTATGTATAATGTGGAGAGAAAGAGAAGGAGAGAGAAGATGACAAACCAAATGTTAACATGTGGCACAATGTTAACAATGGGTAACTCTGGGTAAAGAATAAGTGGGTATTTATTAGGCTACTCTTATTCTTGCAATTTTTTCCTATAACTTTGAAATTATTTCTATATAAATGTCCATCCATGTCCCTTATAATTTCTGCCTGTTCCTCAGTATCTCCCATTTAATCTCAGCTTATTATTATCATTTATACCTTGTTCCAGATTCCCAAGTTTTCTAGAATTTTATTGAGATTGCTTCACCAATGCTTTCTTAAATTTACATTTGGTTTTTATAGGTCATTTCAATGAATATGCTCTGCCCCTGTGAGTGTAGTTCTTTGACAACTTTCTTAATTTCTTCAACCTTCAGTCATCTCTGTTCTTTGCAGAGGCTCCATTTCCCTCATTTATCACTTAAATGAGGAGAGAACCATTTGGCCTGGTGCTTGTTGGCACACAGAGTGAATGGGCTCTCCTTCTCCCTCTGACTCTTTAGAGGAAGGTTACTTGAGCAGACCATTTCTTGCCAACTTCCTTGTGGCCTATGTATAGTCTTTACTTTCATAGGTCTCTGCTGTCCTGAGGGTGGGTTTTTCTGATCTTGTAGTCTGGCTGTCCTATAAAGGAATGAGTGTATATTTGTGGCTTTCAGCAATCTGTAGGTCTTCCTTTGCCAGAAGGACAACTATAATCCAAGACACAAGGCTCCTGTATGTCCTGGCTCCATGAGTGTATCATTTGACACTTGTCAAAAGGCTCTTCCATATGCTAACTAGTGCTGGAGATGGAGCATAGGCATAGGAGAGGGGAAAGGAATGAAGTAGCTGGCTGTCCCACAAGCTGCGCTGACACAGTGGGGCTCGTAGAGGTTCTGATGGGCCATTGAGTAAATTTTAATTTGCAACACTGTTGAAACTTTGCTTGTTTTACAGCATTGACTTTGCAATGTCTGGGTAGGGAGATTGTGTCATGAGTTGCTGAAGTTCATACTAACATTAGGCTGTATTTATTTTAAAACATGGGAAAACACTCCCATGTAACACCCAGAAAAGAAGGAAGGAAGGAAAGAAGGAAGAGAGGAAGGAAGGAAAGGAGAGAATGAAACAAGGAAGTATAAGAGAGAGAAGAAAAGAAAGGGTAAGAGAAGAAAAGGAAAGGAGTAGGAAGAGGCTGCTTGGGAACAGAAAGATTGGGTGACCAGACTATGGATCTTTTTTAAAAGCACTGTATATGTAACCAGGTTGCTCTCTTTAGGGTCATCCTCACCCTTCCTTGCTCAAATACTTTCTGCACTTCCCCTTACTTCCATGGTTAACATGGCATTCAAATCTTTCTAGTCTGGTTTCACTGCACAGTGAAGGCAATTCTAGTTTACTACTGGAAAACATCTAACCAGACCATTGGAGGGTGGTCACCATCCCCCATAGGGGTGGGACGAGGAGCAGGGCATTGGTATCATCCTCTCACTGCTGGGGTGCTTCAAATCCTGGTGAAGGGACCATGGAGTTCTAGAGATGACCTCTTGGACCACAGCAGGTCAGAGTCAGGGCAGAATAAAGTGGCAAATGCAAAATAACCAACCTAGGGTATTTATGCACTATAATCATATGTGACAGCTGTCAGGATGGGAGATGCAGAAAGAATGAAAGTTTATGTCTATGTAATGCTGACTCTGTGTCAGGGATGTGTGTACTTCGCATTATGAATTCACTAAATGCTTATACACCCCTGTGAGTGAGGGCTATTTGTGACTCCATTTCATATGGAAATAATTTGAAATATAGTCAATGACCCTTGAGGTGAACACTCTCATCATTCTTGTTGCATACCTGGGCAAATAAAGGCGCAGAGAGATTCAGTGTCTTGCCTAGGAAGATGAGCAGGGGTATGAATCCATATCTGCATCAGAGCCTGTGCCTCTAATTGCTGCCCTGTTCAAGCCCCATTAGGGATCAAGGGATTCCCTTTAAAGATTTTTCCCATAGCTGAGATGCCTTCATTCTTTACACACACACACACACACACACACACACACACACACACACACACACACTTTCTTTATTTTTAGACAGAGGGGAAGGGAGAGAGAAAGAGGGAGAGAAACACCAATGTGTGGTTGCCTCCGCGCGCCCCCTACTAGGAACTTGGCCCACAACCCAGACATGTGCCCTGACTGGGAATTGAATTGGACATACTTTTGTTCTTAGGCTGGCGCTCAATCCACTGAGCCACAACAGCAGGGATGGAGGTCTGGGGGGTCGGGTTGCCTTCATTCTTATCCTCCACTTCCACTCTGTTGATATCCTTCAATCCCTCCAGAGTGACCCCTTGTCTCTCCTGCCCAGGCTCAAGCATTACCATTTTGTTCACCTCTTCATGGACATCCCTTAATCTCTCAATGCTTTTTACTGTTAGTCCTGAAATGCAGTCCAGCAAAGCCCTTCATGGCTGGCCTTTGTCTAAAATAGCACCTCCCAAATTGCAGGCATTTCCCTGGTCAAGGTCATGATTTTTGCCATGTACTTGAACTAGCTGTATTAGTATATCATCAGTCTTGTTCTTCAAACCAATTTCTTACTTAAATGTATTTATGTAAAATGAAATATCATAGCTCTTCCATAAATGGAAAACCAGAGCTTTTCAAACAGACCTTAAAATAAATAGAAAACCATTAAAATTTAAAAGACCCATCCAAGGACCCACTATAATCAGGAAATTTTCTTCCTATCATTATTTAAAATCACACATTTATTTGTAATTATTTATGTGAGGATCTAAAGAGAAGATTTGCATTTATTGACACAGTGAAGTTTTTCCTGGTTAAATCTATTTACCTTCCTCTATTGCTTTAATCTTTGGTTTCATGTTTATTAAGTTTTCCCTTACCCCAAGATTACATAAGTATTCACTGAAATATGCTTCTAGTGTTTTTATGGTTTCATTTTACATTTGAATCTTTAATTTATCTAGAACAAGAAATAGGAGTCTAACTTTATTTCAAGAGGTTGGCCATTTGCCTAAACTGTTTATGGAAAAAAGTTCATGCTTTCCCCACTCACTTGAAAGGTCATCTTTTCACATATTAAGTGTTTGTATAACCTCAGGTTGACATGTAGATTTTCTATGCTTTTCCATTCCATTTTTGAAGTAGGAATTCAATGTTTAAAAGATTTTAGCTTTCATATCTGATAATCCCATTTCCCCACCCACCTATTTTCCTTTTCAAATATTTCTTGCTAGAAAATGCACATTATTGACAATAGTATGTCTTTCTACCCAGGGACATGTCACATTTTTCCAATGACTAAATAATTTGTATTTCTCAGGTAAGAATTGCAGTCTCCTGTCCTGTGTGTGTTTCCTTGTTTGGTTTATTCTTAGGATTCCTAATTTCTCACTGAATTGTGAATGGGAGCTTTTTCCCAAAATATTTTGTTATAGTTATTTTGGGAAGTCTGGCAAGCCACAAGGTTTTGTATATTTATTTTATAGCTGACCAGTAAACTGAATTCTCTTTTCAGTTGGAAGAGCTTTTACTCCATGTGGCTTTCTTTCGACATTTTGCTCCTGTCCCCTTCTGAGGCAGTATCTCAGGCAATCAAGGCTGACTCTGTGGCTGTGGGGGGATGGTTAGACCTCAGCTCCAACTTGAGGAAGAGGCACTTTACCCTCATGCACATATAGGGGTCCATCTCCAAGCAAAATATTTTTTCCCATGAAGGAACTTCTTTTATATGAGTTGGTATTTTGGTCAGGAATTACAGAATGTACTTCACAACAAATTCAAAACACACTGCCTTTTTAAAACCAGGCCTTTTCCAACAAGATCAATAACAAATGTGTTACTTTTCTCACACCTTGGACATGTAGGAAAATATGTGCTCAAAGAGCTGGAATGGCGCCAGCCTGGGGAAGGTGCCAGGCTGTATGAATGCTCTAGGGTAGGGGCTTGACTTGTTCTTGTTTGTTGGATTCTGAATAGCTGCTAAGAGTCTCTATAAACCCCACAGGGTACCGGGTCCTCAAAGCACAGGCAAAGGAGCTGGCAGCCTTCCTCCTGAGAAACAGGCTTCTGCAACACAGAGATGTCTGGGTTTGCCAAATAAGTACACTGCTGTGCTTTATTTCCAGCATCTCCCATTTACCTCCCAGAAGGAAGGGGCCACTTTCCCCATTTAAGAAGAACTAGACTTCACATGTTTAAAGTAATTTCCTCCAGGTTTATAGTCATTCAGGAACAAAACCTGAATTTGAACCCAGTTTAAATTGGCAAGTCTCAAGATCCCTTTGGTCTCAGGATCCCTTTACGATCCTAATTAATTCATTAAAAAGTATTGAGGACTTTGATGAGCTTTTATTTAACATATTTGAAATTAGAACTGAGAGACTTAAAGCACAATATGCAGTACACATCTCATGGGCTGTCAGAGCTATAATGCCATTGCATATCACTCCTGAAGATGCTTCTATACCCTCATGAGAGAAAGAGAGAGGTAAATACCTCGAAGACACCCTGAGAAAGTCCTTAGGCCCCAGGGCTCTCTGGACTATGCTTTGAGAATCATAACTTTAAACTGCTCAGAGCTGGGCCTTTGTGAGCACAAATGAAAGTGGCTTAGTTTCTGCTCTGGAAGAACGGGTCCAGATGAAGTAATCATGATAAAGAAATATGGGGCTGGGGAGAAGATGAAGAAGATGGTGCTGGGGACCAGAGAAACTAATTTACGTTTTCTGAGTGGCTCCTGTCAGCACCTCAAGCAACCTCATGGAGGAGACACCAGGACCACCATTGCCTACTGAGGCTGAGAGAAATGAAGTGGCTTGCCTGAGATCACACAGTGAGTGAATGGATTCAGGAGCAGAAAGACTAACCAGACAGAGTGACCTGCTGAAATGACTATCAATTACATTCCCAGGCTTGCTAGCCCAGGAGAGGCCCTCACTTGATGTTTTGGCCTGATGCTTGGCTGACTGAGCACAAACTGTAGGACCCAGCCTGTTGTAGCACCTTCTTCCACCAATCATTGAACTTCTAAGTACGTACTCTGCACTATGCAGGCCAATGCAGGGGGCAGATATGAACTGATGATTGAACAGATAACGAAACCCAGACTGGAGGAAGTACTATAGTAGACACGTGGAGATGTTTCCCTTTTCTCTGGCTTTTGAAGATGGGCCACTGCAATCTACCATCCAGTTTTCTCCCATCTGCTGCTTGTTGGGTGACTTTAAGGCCCTGGTATTCCCCACTGTCCTTGCTCCCACAGCCTTTCTCCACATTGTTCCCTTAGTCAGAGTTGTCCTACCAACCTCTCACTCAAATCCCCAGTTCCCTCATCATGTCCTCAGAGACACACAGCAAAGTTTGCATTCTCTCTGGCCCCAGCTCTGGTCAAGGCCAGCAAGATTTGGAATTAAGTTGTCTTCTCCCTGGTGTTCCTGCTCAGCTTTGGGCCATGGCCACAGATGTCCTGACAAAATCTTGGCACCACTTGTCCTAGCCATATTGGTTGGCTCCTTCAATAATACCCCCTTTTTCTACCCAACCTGCTTTCCTACCCAACCTAGAACCCAACCTGCTTTCCTACCAACCCAGAACCAAGTCTGCTCCTTCTCTCCTGTTCTCATTGCCACTGCTTCAAGTGGGGTCATGATTCATCATCCCACAGGTGAGAATGTCTCACCAGTTAGACCCCAACCCCACCCTCATCTACCACTACCTACTGGCCTAGCACAGGTGAGATGCAAGCCCTGCTATTGGGGAAGGCACAGCTCAGCTGGGGAGACCAGATCCCCAAGAGCAAATGAGATAGCACGTGAAGGATCAAGAGCATGGGCAGGGAGTACCAGGGAGGCTTTGGAGGAAGATTCTACTGGACTGACTAAAGGACATGTGGGAAACAAGAAGGAGACAGTACCATCATGGAGAATGAATACATTAAACTACTTCATCTCTTTGACCCTCAGTTTCACTACTTGCAAAATGGGAATGGTAACAAAACCTACTGCCAAAGGGACCTGTGGAGTAATTCTGTTGCCCAAAGGCACCCTTCCTGTCTCTGACTCTCACCACCCTTCGGGCCCTGGTGGATCATGGTGTCTTTTTCAGCCACAACCAAAAAGGTCACCTGTGAGAAGTGTCCCCAAGGCCCCAGCTGCACTCCAGTCCTATGCAGACAGTCACACCAGGCTGCTGGGTAAAATGCTCATGTGCTCATTGCACATGAGCCAGCTGCTGGACCAGCTCCAGGAGCTGGAAGCTCACAGTCCAGAGCTGCAAGAAACCTCTCTTTCTTCTTCACTTTCCATCACTAACTCTCCAATTTGTCCTCCCTTCCCCCATGGCAGGAAAGTTATGAAAGGAATGTAAGAATTCCAGCCCTTGTGCTCCCCAAAATGCCCCAGGTGACCTTGGGGAGGGGTGGTAGGTGGGGCATTCTGCCCAGAACCCAGCCTACAGCCTGTGGAGGTGTCTTAGTGCCTGATATCATGGACATTCAGAGCCACAAAGTTTGCTGGAGAGTCAGAGGGCAGGCCTGGGAGGGCAGCTGAGAAAGACCAGGGCACACTCACCCACCAGGAGAGCAAGCAGGCACAGGCACACCTCAGCCCAGGGGATATGCACATAGACACATACAGCAGGATGTGCTCACATACTCTTACATATACAGAACAAGGTGTACACCAACACTAAGGTGTACACACAGCCTGTGTACACATGCATGGATACCCACAATCGCATGCACACATCCACACTGTGCTCTTCACAAGTACATGGAAGTAGGGCTGTTTGCACAGAAATATGCACTCACATACCAGATGCTTGCAAATGTGTGCACTCCCCTGGGCACACACATTGCAGTGAGGTACACACAGATACAGCAGGTCTTGCACACACATCAAAGGTTCATGGATATCCACAGTATAGTGTGTTCACACAGACCCCCTACTTACACTTCAAGGAAAGACTTGGGTAAACAGCTTCATTCTGCTTAGTGGATTGGCTGAAGGCAGAGAGTCCTAAAGTCCTGGGCACAGAAAGCCACCCCAGTTCCAAGGATTGGCTAGCTCTCAGCCCCTGCTCTGTTGGTCTGGTCTCTTGGGACCGAAGCCTCCAGGGAAAAGCTGCACAAGGTAGTTCTGGGAGTACAAGAAACTCCTTTCTCAGTGGTTTGTGCTAACTCAGGTCCTTGTTGTTTGTGCCTTTCTGTTTGTGTTAAACCACGACATGTGGGCTTAAGGAGTAGAAGCTGTTGGAGAACTGGAGAGCCAATTGGAGCTTCTAAGGCTAACCTTACTCCCGCTCTTTGCTGCTTTGGCTGCCAGCCAACCCTCAAGTCCATGCCAACTCCAGCACCTCCATGGGCATGCTCCCACTGGACCTTGTGTTCGCCCACAAGATATGCCGTAAACCAAACCCCTACCCCATGGGAATTGGGCATCCTGCCAAACCTTTCATCCATCCATCCATCCATCCATCCATCCATCTATCCATCCATCCATCCATCCACCCATTCATCCACTCAGGTATTATTTGCGGAATATCAGTAACATGCCAGACACCACAGGAACACCACAGTCCCTGCCCCCAGACCCATGCAAACTTCCAGCTCCAAGACATACTTTGTTTGAGCTTGTTATTATTTTAAAACTTTTGATTTCCTGTAAAAACTAGATTTTTGTCTTTTTGAAAAAATGGGAAAATCTGATGTCAGGTCTGCCCAACCACCCGCTTTTGACTAGCCTCGGAACTGCAACTTGCTGCTGCTCTGGACTTCCTCTCTTTCTCCTGCTGTTGGGGCACAGCATGACCATTCTCAGTAGGTTTTTTTGTTCAGTCCACAGGATGTTTGTGGCAAAGTTCCACCTGCCACCTCCAGGGGCTGCCCCTAGCCATGGCACAGACAGCCCTAGTGTGGCTGGAGAGACTGGATTAAATACCCTAATTCAGAACTCTGGGTATATGTGTATTTTAAGTGTGAGGGAGGCAGGGTATGCAAGTGTCTGAGGAGGAGGTCAGTTGGAATCAAGAGGTACATGTGGCTTTGAAAAGTCACCGTTGTTGGCTTCAAGTGAAGCCAAGTGAAGCAGCTGTCCACTTTTATTCATCATGCCCTCTGAAGAGACACTGCACTATTACAAACTGCCCAATAGGCTTCAATATTGTTTCTGTGTGGAGGTGGGGCATGGAGGGCGAGCTCCATTACTACAGAGCTCAAACAAGACAGAATCCCTAGGTCATCTCACCATTTTTAGAGATGATAATTGATGACATATTCCAGAATTTCTGAATTGCATTTTTTGTGTCATCCTGTGCTTTCATATAGGTGTCCAAGTGCCCAACTCTCCAGAGCCTGAGTGAGTGACCCCAAACATTTTTCCTTCAACCTCCCAAGCTGTTTCTATCTTGGCTCAGTACATTTGGTCCAGGAGAGCTATGCTTCTCAGCTTCAGTGTCTGTACTTACATTCTTTTTTGCTGTTCTACATTTCTTGTAATAATAAAAACAAAGTACACCAAAATGTTTGAAGAGTTGCACAGCTGTTGTGCGCACAGACAGGGTGATGCTGTTGGATGAGTCTACTATGTCCTCAGCTATGCTGGCACTGAAGACCACATCCTCAGAGCCTTCTTTTCATGGTAGAGAGGGTCTGCCCATTCTCTCAACACTTAGAGATCTGAATCTGAACACTGGATCTGAACACCCCAGGGTTACAGGGCCCCCTTCAAAAAAGTACCTGCTTATGAAGTGTGGCATGTCCTGTTATCTGCAGCTTCTGTGGGTTCTCTTCCTTCCCTTGTCTCATGAGGTAAGCTTACTCCTCTCCCCTTCCTAAAGACTCTGGGTAGATGGTGTGAACCCCAAGTCACCAAAACATGCATCTTGGCTTCAAATCTCCTTGACCCTAAAGCAGGTGACAGAATAAATATCTGGCCTCATGCCAACTCTTACTAGATACACAGAGATGGACATAGACCCAGAAAAGGGTTGAAAGTCCCTTAACTAACTGAGATTTTGGTTAAGTTAAAATGGGAAGTGGAGAGAGATTAATTTGAGCAATTAATTCCATTTAAAGTGAACTGTGCACACACACACACAAAGGAAAAAAAGGGAAAAAAAGGAAGAAAAAGAAGGAGGAGGGTACAAGATGGCAGAGGAGTGAATAGAAGCCACACTAACTTCCTCCCAGGACAAATCTGGAATTACAACTAGATTGTGGAGAAATCACCCAGAACAAACAATTGAACAATAGTGAAACAGAAGAATTATAACCTTGGACAAATAGAAAAATCAGCTTCAGCACAACCTGACTGGTAAGGAGTGTGGTGGAGACTCGAGATGGCTGGCTGGGTGCCCACTGGTGGCAGTGCCAGAGGGATTTTTTAAAAGCAACCAGTTGGATTCCCCTGAGAAGTGTGGGGTCTAAACACTAAGCTGGGGATCCCAGCCTAGAACACCAGGGGCCAAAAAGTACACAGATAACAACCAGTGGTGAAAAGTGGCAGGATTGCTGTCTGCCAGAGATAGACTGCTGGAGAAGCAGAGACATTTAAAGAGCCAACACACAAATTTTCATTTGAAGCCACTTACCCTGGGCTCTGCCAAAGGTGGGGCCAGAATGGCCAGAGATGTCTGATGAGAGACTAGGAATGGAAGCTTTGAGGAGAGTGCTGAGAGAGTAGATCATGGGATCCCGGTGTTGAGTCACCCTCCATACCACAGCAGCCATCCTGCTGAGGCTGACCACCCCTCTATGAGTGGAAGTAGCCTAAGGGGGAAACAATTGTCCCAACCCAGGAGAGACGCTGTCCTGGCTCTGTGGTGTTTAAGCCTGACTGCTAAGTACAGAGTGACTAGTACTAACAACTGAAGTAGTCACCCACAGACAGTAGATGTCTGGCAAAGGGAGGCAGAATGGACTCGAGATGTTTAAGGAGAGGCTGGGGAGAGTCTTAAGGCAGAGACTGAGAGAGTAGCCACCAGAATGCTGGGGCTGAGTTATCACCCATACCACAGCAGCCATCCTGCTCAGGCAGACCACTCCCACCTTTGCCCCCAAGCAGCAGCAGCAGCCTGAGGGGAAACAATAGCTCTGAGCCCAGAAGGGATTCTGCCCTGCCCTCTGGGGCTTAAGCCTGACTATTGAGTGTGGAGCAACTAGATCAACAACTGAAGGAGACAGCCACAGACAGTATATCCGTCGCAGTCTAGGAGCAGGTTACCTAAGGTCAGATGGGGTCAACATCTGACATCACCAGAGATGGATTCAAAAATAAAAAACAGTGGTGAATACTAGAGACTACCTACACAAAATCCACTGTGGTCTTCTCAATGATTTGCAATATTTTCTTTCTTTAATTGTGCAACTTTTTAATATTAATTTCTTGTCCATCAAGTTTGTGCATATTAAGTAACTAGATTTTATACTACAGTTTATTTCTCTCCTTTCTTATAATAGTCTTAATCTTCTTACATCCTAATTAATACTGGTTCATTTGTTGTTGATAATGGGATTGCAAGGGGGACTTATTTTTGCCAATGTAGGTTTGTTTTCTTGGCTTTCTGGTTTTATTCTGGAAGCACCTGCACAACAGTATACAAGACATGGTAGGCATAGTGACCCTCAGTCAAACAGCTGGGGGGAAAGACCCACCAAAAAATGGCCCAACAGCAATCAAAACCCATTTACATCCAGAGAGCCAACATAAATGACATAAATGGCATAAAGGGCATCCCAAATGCATCAAGTTCAGGAAATAGAGGAGACTGCACTACTGAATCTCACAGATATCCTACCATAGAAGTTCACACCTCAAACTCAGGGAGATGAAAGAGATCAATTTAAGAATCGGAAACAATCAAGAAGAATCTCAAAAATAATGGTAAGACAAAGAAACAACCCCCAACCCAAAGGAAAGGAGAAATGCTCAGAAAGAGTGCTAAATGAAATAGAAGCAAGTAAACTATCAGATATTGAGTTCAAAGCAATAGTTATAGGGAAGTTCAATGAGTTCATTAAGAATTACCGGAAACTACAAGGAAGTTACTACAAACAATATCAGCATGAAAAAAGGACATAGAAACTATCAACAAGAACCAAGAGGGAATGAAGAATACAGTTTCTGAATTGAAGAACACAGTAGAACGAATCAAAAGCAGGCTCGATGAAGCAGAGGATTCAATTAGTGAGCAAGAAGACAAGGCAGAAAACAACTCCCAGAAAGAGCAAGAAAAAGAAAAAAAGACTGGAAAGAGCATAGAAGGGTTCAGGGAATGTCAGGACAACAGGAAGTATACTAATATCTGTATAATAGCGATACTAGAAGGAGAAGAAGAGGAGCAAGGGATAGAAAACCAGTTTGAAAAACTAATGATGGAAAATTTCCTTAATTTGATGAGAGAAAAAGAAACACAAATTCAGGAAGAACAGAGGGTACCAATCAAGAGTAATCCAAATAAGTTCACACCAAGACACATTATAACTAAAATGGCAAAATTTAAAGACAAAGGGAGAATCTTAAAGGCAGCAAGGGAGAAATAAGAAGTAATATACAAGGGAACCCTGATGTGGCTAGAAGCTAACTTCTCAAAGGAAACACTACAAGCCAGAAGGGAATGGCAAGAAATATTCCCAGTAATGAAAAGAAAAGGCCTGCAACCATGACTACTCTATCCAGCAAGGCTCTCAAGTAAAATGAAAGGCAAAATAAGGAGTTTCCCAGACAAAAGAAGGCTGAAAGAATGCACCTCCACTAAACCAACACTGCAAGATATGCTAAAGGTACTACTTCAAGAAGAAGAAGAAAAACAGTGAGAGAGAGAGGAAGACAGGTACAAAAGGGGTAAAATGTCAATGAATAAGTACTTCTCAATAATAACCTTAAATGTAAATGGATTAAATGTTCCAATCAAAAGACATAAGGTAGCCGAATGGATAAGAAATCATGACCCACACATATGCTGCCTACAAGAGACCCACCTCAGAACAAAAGGTCTACACACACTGATATTGAAGGGTTGGGAAAAAATGCTCCAAGCAAATGGATAGAAAAAAAAAAACTGGGGTAGCAATACTTATATCTGACAAAATACACTTCAAAACAAAGGCCATAAAAAGAGACCCAGAAGGACACTTCATAATACTCAAGGGAAGAATCCACCAAGAAGACATAAACATTATAAACATATACACACCCAACATAGGAGCACCCAAATATATAAGGAAATCTTGGAGGATCTTGAGAAAGATATAGACAGCACTACAATGATAGTAGGGGGTTTTAACACCCCACTGCCAAAAATTAATAGATCTTCCAAACAAAATATCAACAAGGATATTGTGTTATTGAATAATGCCCTAGATCAAATGGACTTAACTAATACATATATAGAAACTTTCCTCCCAAAGCAGCAATATACATATTCCTTTCTAATGCACACGGAACATTTTCAAACATAGACCACATGATAGGACACAAAACAAGCCTCAACAAATTCAAGAAAATTGACATCACAGCAAACATCTTCTCAGACAACAAAATCCTGAAACTAGAAACCAAACTCAAGGAAAAAACTCAAAAACATTCAAATTCATGGAGACTGAATAGCATGCTATAAAGAATGAATGGGTTAATAATGAGATGAAGGAAGAAATTAAAACCTTTCTGGGAACAAATGAAAATGAACTCACAACAGCCCAAAACTTATGGGACACAGTGAAGACAGACTTGAGAGGGAAGTTCACAATGATACAGGCCTATTTAAAAAAGATAAAAAGATTTCAAATAAGCATCTGAACCCTACATCTACAAGAACTGGAAAAGCAACAACAAACAAAGCCCAGTGTGAGTAGAAGGAAATAACCAAGATCAGAGCAGAATTAAACAATATAGAGATTAAAAGAACAATTCAAAGGATCAATAAATCCAGGAGCTGGTTCTTTGAAAAGAAAAAATATTGACAAGCCTTTAAGCAGACTTATCAAGAAAAAAAAGGAAAGAATACCCATATAAACACAATCAGAAAGGAAAGAGGAGAGATTACAACTGATAACACAGAAATACGAAGGATTGTAAGAAATTACTACAAAGAACTGTATGCCAAGAAATTTAAAAACCTGGGTGAAGTGGACATTTTTTAAGAAAAATATAAGCTTCCAAAACTTAATGAAGAAGAAGCAGAAAGCCTGAACAGACAGACAACAGCTGATGAAATCAAAGCAGTAATCAGAAAACTATCAGCACACAAAAGCCCTGGACTGGATGGTTTCTTTACAAAACATTTAAGGAAGAACTAACCCCTATCCTCAGACTATTAAACAAAAAAAAAAAAAAAAAGGAGAGGGAAGATTCCCAAATTCCTTTTATGAAGGAATCCTAAGGTCATCCTAAGTCCAAAACCAGATAAAGACACAACAAAGAAAGAAAACTACAGGCCAATATCACTGATGAACATAGATACTAAAATTGTCAACAAAATATTGGCAAATTCCATCCAGTGATACACTCAAAGATTGTACACCATCATCAAGTAGGATTCCTCCCAGGGGTGTAAGAATGGTACAATATTCTCAAATCAATGAACGTAATACATCACATAAACAAAAGGAAAGACAAAAATCACATGATCATATCAACAGGTGCAGAAAAAGCATTTGATAAGGTAGAGCACCTATTAATGATAAAAACACTCAGCAAAATGGGAATAGAGGAAGCATAACACAATATAATAAAGGCAACATACAAGAAACCTACAGCCAACATCATATTTAACAGGCAAAAACTAAAAGATTTCCCACTAAGATCAGGAACAAGACTAGGGTGTCCTCTTTTACCACATCTATTCAACATAGCATTGGAAGTCCTAGACACAGTGATCAGACAAGAAGAAGAAATAAAAGGCATCCAAACTGGAAAGGAGGATGCAAAACTGTCATTGTTTGCAGATGACATGATAGTGTACATAGAAAACCAAATAGTCTCCACCAAAAAACTACTTGATCTAAAAAGTGACTTTGGCAAAACAGTGAGATACAAAGTCAATGTTCAGAAATCAAAGGCATTTTTTTGTATACCAACAATGAAATATCAGAAACAGAAATCAGGAAAAAAACCCATTTGATATAGCAACAAGAAAAATAAACTCCTAGGAATAAACCTAACCAAGGAGGTAAGGAACTGTACTCAGAAACTACACAACACTAACAAAAGAAATTAAGGAAGACACAATAAATGGAAGTATATGCTGTGTTCATGGATTGGAAGAATTAACATCATCCAAGTGTCCATACTACTCAAAGCAATTTATAGATTCAATTCAATCCTTTTAAAATACCAATGACATATTTCACAGATATAGAAAAACATTTCAAAAATTTATGTGGAACCATAAATGACCCTGAATACCTGCAGCAATTTTGAGAAAGAAGAACAGAGTAGGAGGGATCACAATACCTGACATCAAACTATGTTACAAGGTCACGGTAATCAAAACAGTCTGGTACTGGCACAAGAACACACGCATAGATCAATGGAACAGAATGGAAGGCCCGAAATAAACCCATGTCTCTATGGTCAATTAATATTTGACAAAGGAGGGAAGAATCATAAGATGGAGTACAAATAGCCTTCTGAACAAATGGTGTTGGGAGACCTGGTTAGCTACTTGCAAAAAAATGAAACTCAAGCACCAACTGACACCACACACGAAAATAAACACAAGATGGAAAAAAGACTAAAATATAAGTTGTGAGAACATAAAGGTCCTACAGGAGAACATAGGTAGGAAAATCTCTGCTACTCCATGCAGGAATATTTTAATCAACATGTCTCCTAAAACAAGGGACAAAAAGGGAAGAATAAACAAATGAACTTTCATCAAAATAAAAAGCTTCTTCTTGGCTAAAGAAAATATCAGCAAAATGAAAAGGAACCAACTATATGGGAAAATATATTTGCCAATGATGCTGTGGACATGGGTTTGATCTCTGAAATATATAAAGAACTCACATGACTCCACTCCAGGGAGACAAAAAACCCAGTTAAAAAGTGGGCAAAGGACCTGGAAGACACTTCTCCAAGGAGGACATACAGAGGGCCCAGAGACATGTGAATGGATGTTCAGCATCACTAGACATCAGAGAGATGCAAATCAAAATCACAATGAGATACCATTTCATACTGGTGAGAATGGCCATCATAAACAAATCAATAAACAACAAATGCTGGTGTGGTTGTTGAGAAAGTGAACCCTAGTACACTGTTGGTAGGAGTGCAGACAGGTTTAACCCCTGTGGAAAACATTATGGAATTTCCTCAAAAAAACTAAAAATAGAATTGCCATTTGACCTGGAAATTCCACTGCTGGTATTGTACCCCAAAAATCCTGAGACACCAATTCAAAAGAACCTATGCACCCCAGTGTTCGTAGCTGCACAATTGACAATAGCCAAGTGCTGGAAGCAGCCTATGTGCCCATAAGTAAATAAGGGGATCAAAAAACTGTGGTAGTTTTATACAATGGGATACTATACAGCAGAGAGAAAGAAGGAGCTCTTACTGTTCATGACAGCTTGTATGGATGTGGAGAGCATTATGCTAAGTGAAATAAGCCAGGCTGTAAACGACAAATACCCAAAGATCTTATCTATAAGTGGAATCTAATCAACAAAACAAACAAGCAAGCAAAGGGACTCTTACACTAAAATAAGGAACAAACAGATAGTAACCAGAGGGGAGAGGAGATGGGGATGATGTTGGAAAGAAGGGGAAGAATCTTCAAGGAACATGTATAAAGTACTCATGGCCAAAGCCAAATGGGGGTAGGATGGGGGGTGGGAGGTGGGGATGGCTGGGGTTGGGGGGAGTGGTGAAGGTAAAATGGAGACAACTGTACTTGAACAACAATAAAAATGTAAAGTAAATAAATTTTCAGGCTTTGTGGAAAAAATAAAAAATAGAAAAGAGGGAAAAATACTTCTGAAATTTGAATATTTGGTCATGAAACTGAGCATAGATAACTGAATAATTTTTATGTTTTGTACATGTGCTTTTCTGTCTCTGGTATTCTATAAAAAATGTTGCAATAGTCAAAACAACAAATAGAA
Organism: Trachops cirrhosus; assembly: GCA_028533065.1. Classification (NCBI taxonomy): domain Eukaryota; kingdom Metazoa; phylum Chordata; class Mammalia; order Chiroptera; family Phyllostomidae; genus Trachops; species Trachops cirrhosus. The sequence goes on along the minus strand of CM052547.1, from coordinate 48,668,903 downwards.
TAGAATGAAATAGAACAAAACAAAACAAATAAAATAAAATGACCTGTGCACCTGTATAGTTTATAATTCATCCTGACTTCACGGAGTTCAAGTGTTTAGTTTTTAAAGAAAAGCTCTAAGTATACAATTTGATTATCTTTTAGTTTATTTTATTGCTATTATTTTGCTTTAGTCTTATGTTTCACATCTAATTTTGACTTCAGTGCCAGCTCCCAAGGAACCCCTGAAGCTGCTCTCCTGAAATAACAAATCCTGGATTTGGGGGTGTTCGTCTTGGAGGCACTAGAGAGACTATACTGCCCTAGAGTGACCCTAGAGACTCTGGTCTTCAAAGACTCTTTCTCTTGGGGCTGTGCGTGAACCCTCTGGTCTGAGACTCTGGGATGGAGTGGCCCATACTGGGTCAGACAAGAGCAAGGGAGCAGAAGAATATGGCCACATACTAAATAGAGGCTGAGGGGGGTTTCAGATAGTTGGGGCCTTGATCATGGTAGGAAGGTCTTCATGGATACCCTCCCCAGCCCTTGAAAAACTAGTTCCTCAAGAGGCAGCAGAGAGTCCTAGATGTACTGAATTCTGTGCTGGCTTGGGCCTCTGGGCTAATGTAACTTCATTCTCCATTGTGCAATGGAATGAAAGGGCCACCAGGGAGGGGAGACACACACAAGGGTTTTGCATCATCTATAAGAGGAACTTGGTCAATCAATTATACACACTTGGCAGAAGGACAGAAACAGCAAAGCCAGTTCTCACTGTGCATACAATGCATGCCCTGAGAGTCCAGGGAGATAGGTAGTGAAGATGGAGGGCACCTACTAAGTACTGAAGTGCCTACTAAATGCTCTGCTCTTATTAACAGCTCTGTAGAAGAACCAGCACAGAAACTTGGCACCTCCCACTCCTGCAGTAGGTCTCCTCAGCAGTACCTCTTCATTCCTCTTAAAGGCTAAATCCAGTGTGTAAATATAGGTGTGGCTCATACAGGGTCCTTGAATCCACCACTGAGCTACATAAACAGTGATCTGATTCAGCCGTAGAGGGACACCCAACTGTGTTGACTTAGCTGGGCTGGGCAGTCTCAGTTATGGTGACTTATTAAGATGTTTTCCATGTGACTTTAGCCCAGTCTTGCATTTGGTTCTGCCCTAATCTTAAAACATGACTCTGGGGGCACTGCCATCTTGCAGGAGTTTTCCAGTAGAACCAGGATTCCACATTCCTCTGCTGCACTCTGCTGCCCTCCTCTGGTCATGCTGTGAGGCCATCCACAGGTTCTGCGGGGACAGGGCACCAGGAGAAAGTAAGTGTTAAATACTCCTGTTCTGGGAGCACCCTGGGACTTTTGATCTGTCTTACAGACAAGCTTTTTACCACTCAGGGTGTGACACTGAATATGTCATTTATAGAACCATCTAATGTAATTTCTATGAGATTCTTCAGGGGCCTCGCACGTGCTCACGGACATTATGTAGGAAGAGGACACATACTACTCTGGCCTCTGGGTGAGGTGGGGAGGGCCAGGCCAATCTTGGGCAAGCCTTTCACATTTGGAGCAAGCATACTGCCTGACCCTTTTTTCTTTGGTTTCTTTCTTTCTCCTTCATGAGAGTCAAAAGGTGTGGTCCCAGGTCCCTACTTTGCCATGCACAGTGAGACCTCAGCCAGGAAACATTCCTTCTGAGGCCTCAGTTTCTCCCTCCACAGAATGGAGCTCATTGCTGGGAGGCCGCTATATTCCTCTGTCTCTGACATTGCCTCAGGTGGTGAGATTCCGAACAAATGAAAAACCTTCCTAGCACCCAGGAAAAGATGCATTAATGGGGTCCTTTCCCCCATGTGGGCTTGGGCAAGAGAACTGGGGCAGGGGTGCTCTAGGCCTCCATATCTTTTGATAATTTTGTATTTTAAAATGTAGATATCTTAGTAGATTTTTCCAGTTATGAAAGCACTATGAACACATGAAACTACCCTCAACTTACCTAGTAATCAAGGGACTAAAAATGTAAATTACCATATTATGTCATTTATCTCTCACCAGCATGGCAAAAATGTAAAGTCTGTGAATGACTAGAGTTGTTGAGGGTGTAGGAAAAGAGGCAATTAGACATCACATGCCCTATTCTGAGCAATTGCACATCTACAAATCTGCCCTACAGAAGGACTTGCTTAAGGACTCTGGCACATGGTCAAAAATGTCCACTGGGCATTTTTTGGAAGAGCAGAAGTGGGAAATGAGCTGGGTTTCTTTCCACAGAGTGAGAGCTGGCTTATGATGTAGATGTAGATAGGTGAATCATGCCAGCTGTGTCCATGCTACATGGCAATATAACTGCAATTCCAACAGCATGAACTTCAACCTATTTTTCACCCTTGAATGCTGGCCCATGACACACACAGCATGTGGGAGTGGCCTTGTGCCAGACTTCTGTCAACTGCCCTGTGAGACCCCTGAACCCAGTGTGCTATGGCAAAGATCAGTCCAGCTTGTTAAGGAGGAGGTGGAGGGCCATAGAGGGCAACTGAGGTGTCCTAGAGGACAACCAGCACCAACTGCTGGATATGAGCATGTCCTCCTGGGCTTCCCAGGCCCTAGGTAAGCCTTGTCATGACTATAGCCACACCCATGATCACTGTTGAAACCATCAGAAGGCATGCCCAGCCTGGCAACCCTCAGCACTATAAGAAATAGAAAATCTTTGTTGTTTTCAGTCACTAAGGTTTTGGATAATGAGATGTTAATTTATGTGTCAATTTAGCTACACTATAATACCCAATTTTGGGTCAAATATCAGTCTAGTTGTTGCTGTGCAGGTAGTTTTTAGATGAGATTAACATTTAAAATGATAGACTTTGAGTAAAACAGATGACCATCCATAACATGTGTGAGTCTCACCTATTAGGTTGAAGGCTTTCAGACACAAGACTCTGGAGAGGAAGGAATTTTACTTCCAGACAATCTTCAGATTTTTTTGTGCAAATCAACTCTTCCTTCGGTCTTTACCCTGCTAACCTGCTCTGCAGATTTCAGACTTGCCAGTTCCTACAATTGCATGAGCCAATGCATTGAAATAAATTTCTCTCTATATGTATATTTACTCATGCTGTTGGTTCTGTTTCTCTGGAGAACCCTGATTAATGTAGTTTGTTATATAGCAGAAAATAATACAAATGTTATACAGCCATTAAAAACTAAGGCAGATATTTATGTACTACTATGGAAATAGTTCTATGATAGATTAAGGAAAAAAATAAAGACAGTTGTAGAATAATATGTGTCTTAAAAGGAAACCTGGATTGTGTTATTCTTGCACATATGTGAAGTATATCTTGTAAATGTGTATGCAACACATAGAAAATGCTTCAAGTCACTCACACTATACCTTCTAGTGGTGTCCTCTGGGGAGATGGTAGTAATGAAAAGAAGCTTTCTGTTTTTCTATGAACTGCTGAACTCTTTGTATTTGTTAGATTGAATGTGGATTCAAATATGATTTGCACAATAAGAGCCACCCTAGAACAGGTCTAAGGGACAACAGCTCAGTGTGGGGTGTAGAGCACAGATTTGTGTCAGGCTTGGGTTCAAATAGTGTCTTCCACCAACTACTATGGGACAAGAAATGTTGAGTCCCAGTCTGGGCCTCAGTTTCTGTTTCTGAAGTAAGGCCAATGACACCAACCCTATGGGGCTGTGGTAAGGCTATGTCCATGAAAAGCACTTGGCACACACCTACCATAGGTGTGACATTTATTTTGTCATGAATATTCTCCACCAACCCCAGTGCCCTGCAGTGATGGGTCCAGAATTTGTGAATTTAGGTCTAGCTTTTTCACTGACCACATGGTGCCGCAGGCCAACAAGTCCTCTGTATGTCATATGGACAGGTGGTGAGGCTGAATAAGGAGACTATAAGAGTGGAATATGCCAAAGAAGGCAGCTCCATAGAGGCCAACCAAATGCCTTACAAAACCTGTCCCTCCTAACAGCAAGTTCCCCACCAGAAGGGAGAGAGAGCTTAAATTAATCAACTTGGGCCCAGAAGGCATTCAGACCCTTTGGTACTCTGGACCCCATTCCTCACTCCCTTTCTTCTGGTCCAGGCATCCCTCCTCTCTATGCTATGCCCTCTCAGTCCCTTCATACCTATGGCATTGCTTTCTTTAGCACAACTCTCTCTGCTGTCTATTCAGTTTACTTCCCCAAGAGTGGCAAAGTCAAACACTTACTGGGGTCACATAAACAAAGCATAAGTATAACAAAAAGTATCCATAGCAGATGATGGTGGTGATGATGGATCCCTGGCTATCATGTCAGGGACACAGGATAGGATGTGGTGAGCAGAGGGCACGTGCCATGTCTATAGAGTCAGCCACAGCTGGGCCCCTGCTGAATGTGGTCATGAAAAACGGGGAGCCTGGAGAGCCCCTCCAAGCCACAGGCTGTTTGTTAGCTTGCCATCTCTCAACTTGATGAGCCCTATGGGCTTCAGACCTTAGACCTGCACAGCATATTGCTGTCGCTGTTCTTGTGTATGTTGCCATTCTCCTGATGGACAACTGAGCTCTGGTGAGGGCTGGAGTTGACCCAGGGCTGAGATGCTAACATCCATATTCTGTGATCTCTGCACCCAACAGACTTTCTTTGGCTCTGCACTAGACAATTGCAGTAATGGCACCAATTTGTTTGCTCCTGTGGTATCTCTGTCATTGCTCATTCCCTCTCATGCTTACTGTACTTGGCCATGTGATGATAGCAAATGTGAAGCAAGCAGAGACTTGGGAAGTTCTGATGTGTTGGTGTTCCTCTTGAAAATTGGAGAGCATCATGTAACAGTGCCTGGCTGGCCTGCAGGAGAATGAAAGAAATACTTTTTCAAATTGAGAGATCTGGTTACTCTATCCATTATTTCCCCAGCTGATGACTAGCAAAACCCCAGAAGCTGAGCCCCTGCTGACCTACGGCTAACCACAAATACACAAAAAAGCCTGCGTGAGGCCAGAAGAACTGTCGAGGAGAGCTACGTTGAACTGTCTTCAAGCAGTATGAAACCACTAAGGTTTGGATGTTTGTTATGTAGCAATAGATAACTGATATCATCAAAATATATTAACAAAGATAATCATTGTCAGTATTTGGATAAATCTTTCAAAATCTCTCTTTGTATAAAACATATTCTTATCTATCAATCATCTGTCATCCATTACCTATCATCTATAATGTCTCTAAATATTTAAATAGAACAGAATTCAATTATACAGATTTAGTGTTATTTGTTTCTTAACCTTATTATCAGTGTAGAGAACCTCCCTTCCCCTGCCTCACCCCCACACTCTTCAGCAGCTGTGATTCTCTTGGGCCTTGTGATCACTTCAGAGTTGATTAGCAAAACTGGTTGGCAGTGAGGCACACTTTTCATTTTTTCTCTTGCATCCAAGGAGTTACATAGACAATGTTTCTGTCCAAGACTCAGCTGGAGACAGGTGGTGTGCTGACAGAGTTAATGAAAGCGAATTAAATGAAGGGGTTATTTGCCAGGACAGGGCAGGGTTAGGAGCCAGCCTGGGATGGTGTGGCTATGAGCTGTTAGCCCTTATTCTGTGGGAGGGTTTGGGGTTGCTAAACCAATGAGGGCTGGAGCCTGTCAATGTAAAAAACATCCAAACCTGTAAAGAGTTTTTATAAGTGTTTATTTGAGCCTAAATCACAACAATTGCTAGGAAACAAGATCTCAATCCAGATGGGGCTCCCAACCCTACTAAAGTGACCCAAACTGGGACCCTAATACAAATGACTTTCTTTTCTTTCAAGTCCCTATGCAGAAAAGTACCTTGGTGAACAGTATACCTGGGGACAGCTTCTGGTATTCAGAATTGAACTTGAAAGATGCCTTCTTTTGCATTCTGGTTGACCATACATCTGGTTGATTCTTAACTGTTGTTTGCTTTTGAATGGCAGGACCTTGAATTTCAGGTTAAGACTCAGTACTGCTGAACAGTCTTATCACAAGGGTTCAAGAACTCCCCCATGATTTTTGAGGAGACCCTGAGCTAGGACTTAAAAGATCTAAAACTAGAAAGAGAAGCTGTTATGATATGTAGATGACCTCTTAATTACCAGGGCATCATTTCAGCAACATTTAACTAATACTGTAGCTACCTCAAACCATCTGGCATCTTGTGGCTATAAAGTATCAACAGAGAAGGCCCATATTTTCCAACAGGCAGTGAGGTTTCTTGAGTTCTTGCTTGAACCTGGAAAAAGGAGTCTTACTGGAAACAGAAAAGAACTATAATTCAAATAAAGGCTCCCAATACCAGGAAAACTTAAGAAGGTTCCTGGGAATGGTGGGCTACTACCACATTTGGATTTATTGCTAAACCATTGTGTGAAGCAGAATATAGCACTTTGGGATGGCGAAGAAGTGCATTCAAGCTTTTGTGTCCCTGGCAATGGACCTAGCTACTACATCAGGCTTGGGGCTTCCAAACTTACTAAAGCCCTTTCATTGGCATCTGAAAAAAGAGCCCATAAAGTTTCAATCCTTGTCTCTACTTACTGGTTCTGGTAGTGACAGGCAGCATGAATGCTGACTTTTCTGGTTTCAAGAGGGTGAAAAGCCTGTGTAATGGAATCTGTGTTTATCCATGTGGAGTGCGAAACAGGATAGAGAAGAGCAGACCACACAAGGAGGATAAAGTGAAGAACACAGACCCAGGAAATCTCTTTCCAATGTGTTTATTTATTTGCTTCACATGAGGAAAGAAAACTAAGAGTAGAACAGTGTTAGCTATGCATGCCTACACTGGCAGGTTTCTCCCCTCTTCCCTTGAGCAACAAGCTTGAAGAGACATCCATGAACTTGGTCTTGCCTCAGCCACCTTGGCATATATCTCTTCAGGACCTTTAGTTGCAAGTAAGAAAATAACCAAGGATATACCTGTAAAAAGAAAGGACATTTATAATCTCACTTGAGAAGTTGAGAGGTAGGGGCTTCAACTTCTGGCTCAACAGCTCAACTCTGTTTTCTGTGAGAGGTTTCTCCCTATTTCCCTTTTCTCCAGCCTGTGACAGCCATCAGTCTGTGGTCTATGTCTATGGATTTACCTATTGTGGATATTTTATATAAAATGAACCCTAAAATATGTGACATTTTGTGTCTGGTTTTTTTCACTTAGCATAATGCTTTTGAGGTTTATCCTGTTTTAATATGTGTCAGTATTTTATTTTATTTTATTTTTTTGCTATAGCTGTGGGATAATAAACAATTTGTCTGGCCTTTGTCCCAGAGGATGAGCTCCTAAAGCCCCTGAGGTTTTCAGAGTAATGAGTATCTTTGTTACTTAAAAGAGGTGACTGATGCTCTTAGATAACTTCACGAACAGGCTGATCACCAGAGAGGTCACCCACCTGATTAGGAGGTTGGGACTTTCAGCCTTGGATGTGAGAGGGACTGGAAATCGAGTTCAATCACTTGGCCAGTGATTTAATCAATTATGCCTATATAATGAAACCCCATAAAAACCTCTGGACACTGAGGCTCAGTGGAGCTTTTGGTTGGTGAACACATGGATGTGCCAGGAGGGTGATATAGCCTCATTTCATGAGGAGAGGGTATGAGAGTTTATCTTATTTTCCAGACTTGCTTGTGCTTCTCTTCCTTGGGCTGGTCTTCCTGATTTGTATCCTTTATAATAAAATAGTAATCATACATATAGTGCTTTCTTGAGTTCTGTGAGTCATTCTAGTGAACTATGGAAATTGAAGTAATCACAAGATCCCCTACAATTATAGCCAGCCACTCAGAAATGTGGGTGGCTTAGGAACATTCTGAGACTTGCAGCTGGTGTCTGAAGTAGGTACTGTCCTGCGAACAGTGCTCTTACACTGGAGTCTGATGCTAACTCCAGGTGGTTACTGTCTGGCCTGAATTGCAGTACACCAAATTCAGTTTCTATCAGATTAATGGTTGAATAATATTCCACTACATTTATATCACAATTTTTTTACCCACCCACTCACTGGTGTACATTTGGACTATTTGTACCTTTGATTATTATTCATAGTGCTACTATGAACATGTATTTGTTTATTGGTTTTCAATTTGTCAACATAGGAAATATTCAAACCTCTAAAGAATTTTTGTGAATTTATTTGAGCAAATCTAATGACAATTTCTGGGAAGAAAACCTCAACAGATTGAGAAAATGTCCTAGAGAATGGCAGTTATGCAACTTATTTTATATATTACAATGAAAAAAGAAGGCCTAAGTGGGTTATATGAAATCCATTGGTGATAGATTAGGTGGTGGGAGAAAGCAAAGCAGGGGAAACCTCTGAGTTTGGATAAAAAGTATAATGATAGACACATTTTTTTCTACACAGGTAGGTACAGGGTAGTTCACAATCAATAATTAACATGATAACGCTAACAATGAGGAGATCTGTGGTCTCTGCTTTGGTGTGGTTGTTGTGCCTTGGAAGGGGTCTAGAAAAAGGAAAGTTACCTTGACATTCCAAAGCAAATAGTCAATAGACAGGCTCAATTAAAGTAAAGATTGACTTTTGTTAGGGAAGATTCTAGCCTAGCACATGACTGACTGCCATGACCTGCTTTTAGTTAGAGAGTTTTAATTTCAGACCATCCTATGTGGTTCCTTTAGGTCATTGAGTTTGTAAGGGTGTTACACAGACCTCTCCTGAGCTTGTCAGGTTTAGTATGTGGCCCCTTTTCATCCCCATATTCTTTGGATATATGATTAGAAGTAAAATTGCTGGGCCATGTAGTTATTTTATGTTTAACATTTTAAGGAGTTACTAAATGCATTTATCCCAAATTCTGCTAGAAGTCATTGTTATTATTATTATTTTAAAAGGCAAGAGGGACTGTTGTGGACCAACAGAGACTGAAAAATCATAAAAAAGCAATGTATGAAATTAGATTGGATTTTACTTTAAGCAAAAGCTATAAAAGGCATTCTTAGGTCAATTGTGTAAGAGTGAAATGCTTGATCTCTCTGAGTCCATCTTCTTTAAGTCTGTGCTGGTTCTATGACCTTCGGGCTCATAGCCTCTTCCTTTAGACAAGTTAATCATTAGAGGAATTCTGCTTGGGACTTGAGTTTTTACAAAACCAGTCCCTCTCATTTTTCCTTTCCCTGACATAAAAGAAACCTGAACTTTGTATTTTCTCAAGATGGACTTGAGGATTAGAGCTCCCATCTTCCTGTTTGACACCTTCTTGATCAATAAAACTTTCCTTACTCCTAACTCTGACATTTTGAGATTTGGCCTTTCAAAGCATGGAGCACAGACTTTGTACTGGTAACAATTTGGCAAGCATCATCCAGGAGCTAATGCCCATGGCAAATAGGCCTCAGCTGGGGTTCCTTTCCATGATCTTCTAGCCTTAGGGACTTAGGAGGGATTTTTCCCAGCTGGTGCCTGTTGTTTTTGGCACACAACTCACTTGAAATAAGGAAATGTGTTTGGACTTTAGTCTACCCTCTGTTTTGTGAGGTAAATTGGTCTAAAGAGGGCAGTCAGAAGTCTTTCCTCTCTGTCTAAGCTTTTTGTCCCTTGGACAAAGCTGTCTGCATTTTGGAGACCTCTGTCTGAGAGTACGATCAGGATTGTTGGCCTCTATCTATTTGTTTGTTATGTCTCTCTGCAAGCCAATGGGATCAATTTGGAAGTAGGATAAGTCACCCCAGTGTGAACAATTGGGAACTTCCTTGCCCTCTGTTTGGGCTTTTCTCTTGGGATAAGCCAACTTGTTTTACATTTGTTGGGGTACCTTGTTGGAAAGGTATGTTGCCACCCTCTAAGGCCAGGCAGGTCCATGGTATTTGTGCAAATGGAATAATATCCACGGGGTCATTGGGATGGCCAGCATGCTTTTATTCATGGGTGGGAAAGCCATGCACACTGCAAGTTGCATGTCTATCTGCATGTCTCATATTGTGGCCCCTGCTCCCCAGTGTGTCACCCATCATGGTACCTGTTCCCTTGAGTGTCTCTCATCATCATCGCTCCCAGCAGGGAGTCCCTACCTGTTTAAGTACTAGAGGGGAACAAAGTCAGCAAGATGTCAGAAATTATATAACATAACAGTCTGTGCATGAGAGCCCACCTCATGTTATAGGAACAGTTTATTGGACCCAGTCTCAAGGCTATAGAACACTGCTAGTTGTCAGCCCCTCCAAGGCTATGGAACACTGCTTCCCTTAGCTACCCAGACACCTGGGTAAGGAAGCCAGACTGCCTCCACTTACCCTACAAGAGGGGAATAGTTTTAGGATTGTGCCCAATTTGTGAACTGGTTCATTTCCATTTGTTTGTTTGACCATTTGGATTTGAAATTTGTAACTTGCCTAGTGTATCTGAGGTTTGGTTAGGAGAGTACTCAATTTATTGTCTTCCTTGTGTATCATTTGCATATCAATCTGAGGCTGCTTCTTCCATTTGTTTGGAAGTAAGAAGTTAAATGGCATTTATGTGTACTTTTCTTGGATTCTTCCCCCTGCCAGATAGTTTGTCTCCAGACATGTGGCAACCACAATCTTGTGCTGATGTGTGACATGTGATAGCTCCATCCCCTAGGAAAGTCTGTCATAAATTCAAATATCTGAAGCCACTCTTTTACTCTCTGAGCTTTCCATCTTTATTGTGCATACTGGTTCCTGTTTGTGTTTGTTGACAAGTACACCTTAAGTGGTACCCTTGAAGGAGAGGATCTCAGGCCTCTTAGAGACAATAAGCACATTCTTTGATTTATTATAAATTAATTTTAAAATGCCTTTAAAGGAATTCTTATAGCATGCAAAGTTTTGGTCATCTGAGTAAAGTACCTCTGAGTTTGCATTGTACCTGGAGCACAAATGTTGGCATTTTAAAATAAAAGCTATGAGAACTCTGTCTATGTTTATCTCATATGTTTATGTGTGTCTATGTATATATACCTAGATATGGCATATTTCTACCACTGAATAATATTGCTAATTTGTAATATTAAATTGGCTTAAACAAACAAGCACTTATGTGAGAATTCACAACTATCAACAATTGAATCTAAAAAGAAAGCTAACCAACCAGAATAGGAACAGAATCATAAGTATGGAGATCATTTGGACGATTATCAGCTGAGACGGGAAAGGAGAGGAGGGAAAAGGTGCAGGGATTAAAGGGGATAATTTGTAGGTACAAAATAGACAGGCAGAGGTTAAGAATAGTGTAGGAAATGGAGAAGCTAAAGAACTTATACACATGATCCATGTACATGAACTAAGTGGGGGATTGCTGGAGGGAATAGGGGTACTGGGCAGAGAGGCACAAAGGTGGAAAAATTGATGATTGTAATAACATACGCAATAAAATACACCAAAGAAAGAGAATTCTGAAAAATATAATACAAACTAACCCAAATGGTTTTTGGAATCATATGATCTGGAAAATATTTGATATTAAAGCTGGATTTTAGTTTGGTTTAGTTAAATAGGTATATATTCAGAATCATCAACATTAAAAATAATTTTATTCTACATGGGCTTTTTTAAAAATTTAATCGCTGTTCAAGTACAATTTTCTGTCTTTTACTCCCATCCCAGCCAACACCCCCAACCCTCCCCACCTCCCTCCCATTTTCACCACCCCCCTAGTTTTTGTCCATGTGTCCTTTATACTTGTTCCTGTAAACCCTTCCCCTTTTCCCCTGAAATTCCCTCCCCTCTCCCTTCTGGTCAGCCTGTTCCCTATTTCAGTGTCTTTGGTTATATTTTGCTTGTTGTTTAGGTTCCTGTTACAGGTAAGATCATATGGTATTTGTCTACATGGGCTTATTAGTCAAATAAGTTTCTATTATCTCTGTTACAACATTTGTCAGCAATAAAAATAACTTTGTATGATAAAATTGTTGTTATCTAAATTTAATTTTAAGGAACAAGTAAATTAAATAAATTTAAGTAGGATAAAACATTTTTTTACATTAAAAATGGCTTTTTAAATCTCTTTGATAACTTGGAGCTTTAAAATTTTGTTAGCTAGATTAAACAATGGGTATTCATTGAATATCTAAATCATTACCAAATAAGAATTCTGAGACAGTTTTATGTGTGGTCAAGCTTATTAAAATTACAATAAATTTAATCAAGTAAGTGAGTTTAAATATTGAAAATAAGCTGAAGCAAAAATATATTAAGTTTTCTCTCTCTGCAGAAAAGGACAGTCTACTACTGATATTATAAAAAAGTTTCTTTGCCTGCAATGCAAAAATTATGTTTTTTATCAAAGCAGTTTTCTGTGTTTTGTGTTGTCTTAATCAAGTCCTCAGTTACTTAAATAACTGAATCTCCTCAATAATGAGAACAAGTTTTGTTAATAATTATGTAAACTTCTGTACTTGTGTTTTAAATTTTCTATTTCTCTTTGGGTAAATAAACCATATTGTTTCATAATGATACATAATCTTTTTGTTCAAGTATGTTTGATAATGTTCCCAGTATTTAAATTTTAAAAAGAGACTTTTTCTTAAGTTGTATATGGCTTTGGGTTCTTCCACTGGGCCCCTGGACTACCTCAAAGATTTGTTCTTTCTTTTATTACAAAAGAGAAATATTAAACTAATTATGCTTATTTTGATGTGCTCAAGTCACACGGGAAGCTTTGCCAAATAAAGAAATAATACATATGTTTTATTTGTATGAATATATTCTTATTATTAAATGAATGTTTAGTAATAACAATACATGCATAGGGTTTGGATCCTGGGGGAGAATATAATTTCCTAGAGTCTATAATGTCCCAACATATTTGTATATGGTATCTTAAAATGTTATGTTACACAGAAAAGCAAATGCCTTTGTCAATTGCACTATAATAAGATCTATAACCATGTCATTTGAATGGTTTTTATTGTCATGTACAGTAATTTTTTAAATCCTGAGGCTCTTGCAAATATATTTCATCTCCAGAAATATTCATGGAAATTACTCTGACTTATTTTAAAATACATGTTTCTGAGAATTAATTTTGGTCATAATCCTTAAAACTATTTATTTACTATTTTTAATTTTTTGTAGCTTTAACTGTTGAGTTATTATTTTGTTTTTATTTTTTTATTGTTGTTCACGTACAGTTGTTTCCATATCCCCCTCACTACTTCCCCTTACCCCGGCCATGCCCACCTCCCACCTTCCATCCTACCCCCTCTTTGGTTTTGTCCATGTGTCCTTTACACATGTTCCTTGATAACATTTCTCCCTTTTCCTGAATTATCCCCACCCACCTCCCCTCTGGTTACTGTCAGTGTGTTCTTTATTTCAATGTCTGTGGTTATATTTTGGTTGCTTGTTTCTTTTGTTGATTAGTTTCCACTTACAGGTGAGATCATATGATATTTGTCTTAAACTGCCTGGCTTATTTCAACTTAGCCTAATGCTCTCCAGATCCATCCATGCTGTTGCAAAGGGTAGGAGTTCCTTCTATCTTTCTGCTGTGTAGTATTTAATTGTGTAAATGTACCACGTTTTTTTTGTATCCACTCATTTACTGATGGTCACCTAGGTTGCTTCCAGCACTTGGCTATTGTAAATTGTGCTCCTATGAACATTGGGGTGCATAGGTTCTTTTGGATTGGTGTTTCAGGGTTCTTAGGATATAATCCTAGCAGTGGAATTGCTGGGTCAAAAGACAGGTCCAGTTTTAGTTTTCTGAGGAAATTCCATACCCTTTTCCACAGTGCCTGCACCTGTCTGCATTTCCACCCACAGTTCACTGGGGATCCCTTTTCTTCACAACCTCTCCCATATTTGTTGATTTTTTATGATGGCCATTATGACCTGTGTGAAGTGGTATCTCATTGTGGTTTTAATATGCATCTCTCTGATGGCTAGTGATACTGAGCATTCTTTCATATGTCTCTGGGCCCTCTGTATGTCCTCCTTGGAGAAGTGTCTGTTCAGGTCCTTTGCCCATTGTTCATTTGGGTTGTTTGCCTTCCTGGAGTGGAGTTGTGTGAGTTCTTTATATATTTTGGAGCTCAAACCCTTGTCCCTGATATCATTTGTAAATATATTTTCCCATATCATTGATTCCATTTTTCATTTTGCTGATGTTTTCTTTAGCTATGCAGAAGCTTTTTATTTTGATGAAGTCCCACTTGTTTATTCTTTCCTTGATGTCCCTTGCTCTAGGGGACATATCAGTGTAAATATTGTTGTGTGGAATATGTGAGATTTCCCTGTCTATGTTCTCCTCTAGGACTTTTATGGTGTTGTGACTAAATATTTAAGTCTTTTATCCATGTTGAGTTTATTTTTTTGTATAATGTCAGTTGGTGGTTGAGTCCCTTTTTTTTCATGTAGCTGTCCAGATTTTCCAATACCATTTGTTGAAGAGGCTCTTTTTACTCCATTTTTTGCTTCTTTCCCCTTGATTGAATATTAATTGACCATAGAGAATTGGGTTTGTTTCTGGGCTCTCTATTCTGTTCCTTTGATTGATGTGTCTGTTCTTATGCTAGTACCAGACTGTTTTGATTACCATGGCCTTTTAATATAGTTGATATAAGGTATTGTGAACCTTCCTACTCTGTTCTTCTTTCTCAAAATTGCTGTGGCTATCTGAGGTTGTTTATTGTTCCATATAAATTTTGATATGTTTGTTCTATGTCTGAGAAATATATCATTGGTATTTACTATGGATTGTATTGGATCTAAAAATTGCTTTGGGTAGTATGGACATTTTGATGCTGTTAATTCTTCCAATGCATAAACACAGTATATGATTCCATTTATTTGTGTCTTCCTTAGTTTCTTTTTTCAGTGTTATGTAGTTTCCTGAGTACAGATCTCTTACCTCCATGATTAGGTGAACTCCTAGGTACTTTATTTTTCTTGTTGCTACATCAAGTGGGTTTTTTTTCCTGATTTTTGTATCTGATATTTCATTGTTGGTGTACAAAAAATGCCTTTGGTTTCTGAATATTGACTTTCCATCCCGCTGTTTTGCCAGATTTGCTTATTAGGTCAAGAAGGTTTTTTGTGGAGTCCATAGGATTTTCTATGTTCACTATCATGTCATCTGCAAACAGTGACAGTTTTAGTTCCTCCTTTCCAATTTGGATGCCTTTTATTTCTTTTCTTGTCTGACCACTGTAGCTCTGACTTTCAATATTATGTTGAATAGAAGTGATGAAAGTGGACAGCCTTGTCTTGTTCCTGATCTTAGTGGGAAAGCTTTTAGTTTTTGCCCATTGAATATGATGCTGGCTGTACATTTCTCACATATGGCCTTTATTATATTGAAGTATGCTCCCTCTATTTCTGCTTTGCTGAGTGTTTGTATCATAAATAGGTGCTATACCTCATCAAATGCTTTTTCTGTACCTATTGATATGATCATGTGATTTTTGTCTTTCCTTCTGTTTATGTGATGTATTACATTTATTAATTTGTGAATGTTGTGCCATCCTTGCATCCTGGGATAACCCCACTTGGTCATGGTGTATGATCTTTTTAATGTATTGTTGGATGGGGTTTCCAATATTTTGTTAGGATTTTAGCATCTATGTTCATCTGTGATATTGGTCAGTAGTTTTCATTGTTTGTTGTGTCTTTATCTGGTTTTGGGATTAGGATGATGCTGGCTTCATAAAAAGAGTTTGGGAGTCTTTCTTCTTCTTGGATTTTTTGGAATAGTCTGTGAAGGATAGGGATTAGCTCTTCCTTAAACATTTTGTAAAATTCTCCTTTGAAACAACCACTCTAGGGCTTTTGTATGCGAATAGTTTTTTGATTACTGCTTCTATTTCATCTGCTGTTATTAGTCTGTTCAGGCTTTCTGCTTCTTCTTCATTGACTTTTGGAAGCTTATATTTTTCTAAAAAATTTGCCCATTTCACCAAGGTTTTTAAATTTCTTGACATACAGTTGTTTGTAGTAATTTCTTCCAATCTTTTGTATTTCTGTGGTGTCAGTTGTAATCTCTCCTCTTTTCTCACTGTGTTTATTTGGGTATTCTCTCTTTTTTTCTTCTTGGGTCTGCATAAAGGCTTGTCAATTTTATGTTCTCAAAGAACCAGCTCCTGGATATATTGATCCTTAGAATTATTCTTTTAGTCTCTATGTCATTTAATTCTGCTCTGATCTTGATTATTTCATTCCTTCTACTTGCTCTGGGCTGTTCTTGTTGTTCTTCCAGTTTTTATAGATTTAGGGTTAGGTTTATTTGAAATGTTTCTATCTTTTTTAGATAGGCCTATATTACTATGAATTTTCTCTCAGGACTGCCTTCGCTCTGTCCTGTAAGTTTTGTACTGTTGTGTGTTCATTTTCATTTGTTTCCAGAAAGGTTTTGATTTCTTCCTTGATCTCATTCTTAATGCATTCATTCTTTAATAGCATGTTATTCAATCACCATGACTTTGAGTGTTTTTGAGTTTTTTCCTTGAGGTTCATTTTATTAATAGCACTCTTCAAATGGGATATTCCAAAGATGCTTAAGAAAGAATGAAAAGTGATCCCAGATTGAAGGTATGAGCTTCAAAAGTGGTCTAACAGGTAAAAAGTAAATATATGAAAACTGTAAATAATAATTAATTATTCAAAAGAGAAAAAAGAATAACTTAATTCATAAAACACTGGCAAATAATTAGGATATACAAGAATTGCTTATGTGGGTCTGAAAGAACTATAAGTTACAGTTTTTATAAATTTTGTTATAGAATATTAATGATTTTGAATTTTTTTCCAAATATAAGAAAACTTATTTTAAACTACCAGTGACTTACAGCACTTTGGAAAATTAAAACTTTGTAAGCAGTACTGAAAAATTATATTTTTCTCCCTACCTAATCCCTCCAGAATCTGGAGACTCTGAGTGAGTAGTATTATCTTCATGGCAATATGGTAGTTTGCATAAACTCAAAAGAATCTGTTTTCTTTTTTGAAATATTTTATTTACTTATTTTTAGAAAGAAGAGAGGAGGGAGAAGGATTGGGAGAGATACATCAATGTGTGGTTGCCTCTCAGACACCCACTTCTAGGGACCTGGCCTGAAACCCAAGTGTGTACCCTGTGTGGGAATAGAACTGGTGACCTTTAGGTTAACAGGCCCATTCTCAATCTACTAAGCTACACCACGGAGGGCAGAATCTCTTTTCTTTTTTTTTTTAATTAATTAATTTTTTAAAATTTCATTTAATTTTAATTGTTGTCCAAATATAGTTGTCTGTCTTCTACTCCCATCCCAGCCCAATACCCAGCCCTCCCCACATCCCTCCCATTTCCACCCCCCCTAATTTTTGTCCACATGTCCTTTTTTATACTTGTTCCTATAAACCCTTCCCCTTTTCCCCTGAAATTCCCTCCCCTCTGCCCTTTGGTCAGCCTACTCTCTATTTCAGTGTCTTTGGTTATATTTTGCTTGTTTGTTTGTTTTGTTGATTACATTCCTGTTAAAGGTGAGGTCACATGGTATTTGTCTTTCACCACCTGACTTATTTCGCCTAGCATAATGCTTTCCAGTTGCATCCATGCTGTCGCAAAGGGTAGGAGCTCCTTCTTTCTTTCTGCTGCATAGAATTCCATCGTGTAAATGTACCATAGGTTTTTGATCCATTCATTTACTAATGGGCACCTAGGTTGCTTCCAACACTTGGTTATTGTAAATTATGCTGCTATGAACATTGGGGTGCATAGGTTCTTTTGGATTGGTGTTTCAGGGTTCTTAGGATATAATCCTAGCAGTGGAATTGCTGGGTCAAAAGGCAGATCCATTTTTAGTTTTCTGAGGAAATTCCATACTGTTTTCTATAGTGGTGGTACCAGTCTGCAATCCCACCAACAGTGCACTAGGGTTCCCTTTTTTCAACTTCTCCAACATTTGTTTGTTGCTTTCTTTATGATGGCCATTCTGACTGGTGTGAAGTGGTATCTCATTGTGGTTTTAATTTGCATCTCTCTGATGGCGAGAGATACTGAGCATGTTTTCATGTGTCTCTGGATCCTCTGTATGTCTTCCTTGGAGAAGTGTCTGTACAAGTTCTTTGCCCATTTTTTAATTGGGTTGCTTGTCTTCTCAGAGTGGAGTTGTGTAAGTTCTTTATATATTTTGGAGACTAAACACTTGTCTGAGTTATCATTGGCAAATATGTTTTCCCATATACTTGGTTCTCTTTTTGTTTTAATGCTGTTTTCTTTAGCCATGCAGAAGCTTTTTATTTTGATGAAGTCCCATTTGTTTATTCTTTCCTTTATGTCCCTTGCTGTAGGGGACATATCAGTAAAAATGTTTCTGCATGAAATATCTGAGATTTTTCTGCCTATGTTCTCCTCTAGGACTTTAATGGTGTCATGACTTATATTTAAATCTTTTATCCACCTTGAATTTATTTTTGTGTGTGGTGGAAGTTGATGCTCTAGTTTTATTTTTTTTGCATGTAGCTATCCAGTATTCCCAACACTAGTTGTTGAAGAGGCTATTTTTACTCCATTTTATGTTGCTGCCCCCTTTGTCAAATATTAATTGACCATAGAGATTTGGGTTTATTTCTGGGCTCTCTGTTCTGTTCCATTGCTCAATGTACCTGTTCTTATGCCAGTACCAAGCTGTTTTGATTACAGTGGCCTTGTAATACAGTTTGATAGAAGGTATTGTGATCCCTCCTTCTTTGTTCTTCTTTCTCAAAATTGCAGCAGCTATTTGGGGTCATTTATGTTTCCATGTATTTTTGAAATGTTTGTTCTATATTTGTTGAAATATGCCATTGGTACTTCAATAGGGATTCTGTTAAATCTGTAAATTGCTTTGGGTAGTATGGACATTTTGATGATGTTGATTCTTCTGATCCATGAACACGGTATATGTTTCCATTTTTTTGTGTCTTCCTTGATTCCTTTCTTCAGTGTCATGTAGTTTTCTGAATACAGGTCTTTTACCTCCTTGGTTAGGTTTATTCCTAAGTACTTTATTTTTCTTTTTGCTATATCAAATGGATTTTTTTCTTGATTTCTGCTTCTGCTGTTTCATTGTTGGTGTACAAAAATGCCTTTGATTTCTGGATATTGACTTTGTATCCTGCTGTTTTGCCAGATTCATTTATTAGGTCAAGCAGTTTTTTGGCCAAGTCTGTAGGATTTTCTATGTACACTATCATGTCATCTGCAAACAGTGACAGTTTTGTTTCCTCCTTTCCTATTTGGAAGCCTTTTATTTTCTTTTCCTGTCTGATCACTGTGGCTAAATCTTCCAATTCTATATTGAAGAGAAGTAGTGAAGGTGGACAACTTTATCTTCTTCCTGATCTTAGTGGAAAAGATTTTACTTTTTGCCCATTGAGTATGATGTTAGCTGTAGGTCTCTCATATATGGCCTTTATTATGTTGAGGAATGCTCCCTCTATGCCCACTTTGCTGAATGTTTTTATCATAAATGCGTGCTGTACCTTATCAAATGCTTTTTCTGCATCTATTGATATGATCATGTGATTTTTGTCTTTCCTTTTGTTTATGTGATGTATTACATTTACTGATTTGCAACATTGAACCATCCTTGCATCCCTGGGATGAATCCCACTTGGTCATGGTGTACGATCTTTTTAATGTATTGTTGGATGCGGTTTGCCAATATTTTGTTGAGGATTTTAGAGTCTGTGTTCATCAGTGACATTGGGCTGAAATTTTCTTTCTTTGTTGTGTCTTTATCTGGTTTTGGGATTAGGATGATGCTGGCTTCATAAAAAGAGTTTGGGAGTCTTCCATCTTTTTGGATTTCTTGGAATAGTCTGTGAAGGATAGGGGTTAGTTCTTCCTTAAATGCTTTGTAGAATTCTCCTGTGAAACCATCCAGTCCACAGCTTTTGTGTGTCGGGAGTTTTTGATTACTGCTTCAGTTCCATCTGCTGTTATTGGTCTGTTCAGGCTTTCTGCTTCTTCTTCACTGAGGTTTAGAAGATTCTATTTTTCTAGAAATTTCTCCATTTCACCTAGGTTTTCAAATTTCTTCACATGAAGTTCTTCATAGTAATTTCTTCCAATCCTTTGTATTTCTGTGGTATCCGTTGTAATCTCTCCTCTTTCATTTCTGATTGTGTTTATTTGGGTCCTCTCTCTTTTTTTCTTGATGAGTCTGCTTAAAAGCTTGTCAATTTTGTTTATTTTTTCAAAGTACCAGATCCTGGATTCATTAATCCTTAGAGTTGTGCTTTTAGTCTCTATGTCATTTAATTCTGCTCCGATCTTGGTTATTTCCTTCCTTCTACTTGCTCTGGGCTGTCTTTGTTGTTGTTACTCGAGTTCTTGTAGACATAGGATTCAGTTGTTTGTTTGAAATGCTTCTATCTTTTTTAGGTAGGCCTGTATCACTATGAACTTCCCTCTCAGGACTGCCTT
>CM052547.1:48599171-48648020 GCA_028533065.1 Trachops cirrhosus | reverse complement strand
TTCATTACTTGGAATATATTTTGCCATTCTCTTCTGGCTTGGAGCGTTTCTGTTGAGAAGTCAGCTGCTAGCCTTATTGCAGCTCCTTTGTATGTTACTTCCTGTTTCTCCCTTGGTGACTTTAAGATTCCCTCTTTGTCTTGAAATTTTGCCATTTTAATTATGATGTGTCTTGAGGTGGGCCTCTTTGGGTTCCTCTTGATTGGGACTCTCTGTGTTTCTTGGATTTGTGTCACTTTTTCTCTCATCAAATTAGGGAAGTTTTCCATCATTACTTTTTCAACAATGTTTTCTATCCCTTGCTCATCCTCTTCTCCTTCAGGAATCCCTATTATATGGATATTATTACGTTTCATATTGTCTTGCATTTCTCTTAATCCCTCTTCATTCTTTCTGAGCCTCTTCTCCTGTTCTTGCTCTTTCTGGGTGCTTTTTTCTACTTTGTCCTCAACTTTGCTGCTCCGATCTTCTGCTTCATCGATCCTGCTTTTCATTCCTTCTACTGTGTTCTTCAGTTCAGAAATTGTATTCTTCATTTCCTCTTGGCCCTTGTTGATAGTTTCTCTTTCCTTTTTCATGTTGATATAGTTTGCAGTGAGTTCATTCCAGCTTCCCTGTAGTTTCTGGTAGTTCATTGTGAGCTCATTAAGCTTCCTGATAACCATTGCTTTGAACTCAGAATCTGAGAGTTGAGTTACCTCTATTTCATTTAACATTCCTTCCGAGGCTTCCTCCTTTCCCTTTATTTGTGGATTGTTTGTTTGTCTTCTCATTGTTCGTGAGACTCTTCTTGCTAACTTCAGCTTCCTAAATTGATCTGTTCAGGGTCCCTGGGTTTATGGTGTGAACTTCTGTGGTAGAATACCTGTGAGATTCAGTGGTATAGTCTCGTTCTGGTATCCAGGTGTTCACAGCTTCCACCTACTCTTTTTTGTGATCATTTCGAGGGGTAAGGCAAAATGGCTTAAGATGGCAAGATAGTATGCTATGACATTTAGAGTAGCAGCAAGTAGAGAAGAGATAGGAGATCCTTTGGCTGTGTATAATGTTAACTGTGATTTTCCACCCCACTAGCCACTTATTAGATAGAATGGAAAGAAGATAAGACTCTTGCTGGAAAGGAAAGGATTGTTAGTTGGATGTAGAAAACAGTGAGGTTGTGGGAGGTCAGAATCTGAGGTAGGGTGAGAGTAAAGAGTAGTAAATAGGTGTAGTGTGTGAGAGAATAAAGTTAACCACTATAGTAATAGAATTCAGGAAACTGAGAAGTGACCTAAGGTCTGGGAGGGATGTTGAGTATCATTTACAATTGTATGGAATAGCTATTATTTACAGTAATATTACAGCAACAATCATATGACTGTATCTATTAGATCTAAATAATAAGAATAGGAAGTATGGAGCCTTGAGAAGTGTACTAATGGAACACAAATGAAGCACAGTTAATTAGCTATACACTATGAATGAGATAACAGGGGAAACCTATTAAATGATACATTATAACTAGCCAAGCAAAGAATATTATACTGAAAGAAGAGGAATACTAAAATACTATTTCAATAAAAAGTGTAAGAAAAATGAAATAACAGTACAGATATGCTATTACTTGCAGGTTCAAAAAAACGAAGGAAATAAGCAGGAGATGGAATGAAGAGATAAATTTGGAAAGAAAGGGAGAAGGATCAACAGTAGAAAGAAATAGAAACATAAGGAATTGAATGAAATAACAATAATAAGAATTAAAAAATAAAAAGTTACTTAATAAAAAAAGAAATCAAGCAAAAAAAGAAAAACCAAAAGAAACAAAACAAAGAAAAAACCCCTTTGTTGGTTTCAAACTGGCCAAACCATTTTTCCTGGGCCAATGCCATGGCTTTTTTCCCTTCCTGTTAAGAGCTCTGTCAGCCTCTGGCACACTGTCCCCAGGTCCAGCCGAGCGGGCCCAATGCCCCAGGACGGGCCCTGGGCACCGGATCTGCGAACTCCCAAGCACTGCCTCTGGAGCCCACTGCAGTGCGCACGCGCAAGCCCCTTCCAGATTCATGGGTGTGTACTCTGTGGATTCAGAGGGGCTCGCACTTCCCCGAATTCATGGCCTGGGCACCAGGGATCCCCCAGAATGCCCGCGCTTTTTCCATGCTCAAGGCTAGAGGTACCAAACCTTTTACTCAAAAGATAACTCTCTCCGGGTTGGGGCGCCGGCACAAGACCCGGTGGTCACCAGACCCATTGGCTGGGCTGATCCCTCCAAAGCCATTCAGGCACCTCTCACCAGGGTGCGGGATCCAGGTGCTCTTCAGCACTCCCTCCGAAAGCTCACTGGGGAATGCTCGCGCCTTATTCCAGGTTCATTAGTGTGAACTCTGTGGATTCTGAGGGACCTGCAATTTCCCCACATTCATGACCTGGGCACTGGGGATCACGCAGAATGCCCACACCTCTTCCGTTCCCACGGCTGTGGGCCCCGGGCCTTCCACCAAAAAAACACTCTCTCCAGGTTGGGGCGCCAACGCAAGGCCCGGCCATCTTTGGCTCCACTGGCTGGGCCATGATCTTCCCCATAGCCGGCTCCGCAGTCCCCCGGATCAGCACTGCTCAGTCCTTGTTTGGCCAGGCAGGGAGCAGTTGACCCAGCTCCCCCACCCCGAGAGCCCTGTGGCAGTCCCCGGAGCTCCGGGGCTGGGGCTGCAACCTCCCTGCTCCCCAAGCTGATCCGTGGGCCGTTATTATCCTGCAGTAGTCTCCTTACCGCCTGGTCTTTTAATGTCCGCTACAATTTTTGATCTCCTATTTTCATGTATGCTGCGATGATCCTCTGTAGGATTTGCTCTAGTCCCCCGTAGTATAGCTAGGTTTTCCTGCCATTTGAAGAGGGAGGTGGCATGTGCTCCCTCCTACCACGCCACCATCTTCCCTCCTCTGCCATTAAATTCTCGAAGTCCCTTAAAACACCTTCAAAAACACACTGTCCTTCCTTCCCCACTTTGCCCAGTCAGGCCAGTCAGTGGTACCATATGTCAGGAAAAAGAAATAGAAGTCCATAGCTCAGCTAGCTCCTAGTTCCTCCCAGTAATCTGTGCTCTGCTGGTAGGCCACCTGCAGTCCCCATACCATCAGCTGTTTCACCACGATCTCCATTTCTTAATCCAAAACCACATGGCACCTTCTCATGGCCCACCAGCAAGAGTCTTTTCACCCCTTTCCTTCCTGCATTGTCTCTCCTGCATTCTTCTGAACTGCTAAAAGAGAGCCCTGCATGTACTTTCCTGCTTCCTAAGCCATGTGGTTCGAATTCCCAAAAGCACGGGGTTGGAACCCCCATAGCTGCTGCACCTGGGTTTATATCCTGGGGCAAGTCTTCCTCTGCAACCCCATTCCAACTCCTCCTACAATTGGCTACACCTTCCAGCACTCCCTCTTTTCAGCCTTTCTTGGCTGCTATAGTAAGTCTGGGCAGGTGTGGCCCAGTGGCCTGGAGCAAACCATCTCTAAACCCTCATGCAGGCACTGTAAGGGGAGCTGCCTCCCAGTTATACTATGGGTTAAAGTCATGCCCATCTCCCTAGCAAACTGTTTTTGCATATCAGGTATGAGGCAGGCCAGTTGTTGATATGCAAAATAACTCTCAATGGCTCTGCTCCATGTGTCCCATCCCCCAGTTCAGACTTGTGGGGATGGGGGTTGTCTATATTTTTATGTTTCCTGAACACCCCAAGTTCTGGACCCCATTTCAAATCCTTTGTTTGGGGGACTCTGGCTGTAATGTATCCCATTACACTATCTCCTGGGAGATTTCTGAAGTGAATGATAATCTACTGTTGCTTTGAATACTGTGAGGAAACCCAAACCTAGGGATTAATTTTTTAAGTAAAAGTTTTGCTACCTCAGTTGCCTCCTTAGTTTTGGTAGGTTGTGCCTCTACCCATCCAGGTCTGTCTACAAAAACTAATAAAAATTTAGTTTCCCATGGTTTTAAGCATCTACATAAAGTCAATACTTTATTTCAACTTGCCAGTCTTCAAGTGGGCATATCCCTTTACATTGTACTCTCTTTCCTGTTGGGGCATGCTCTGTTTTAGGATTGTTTTTGGCACGTATCTGATAGGCTTGTATAATCTTCTGAATGAGGGCCTTTCAAATGTGGTCTAATGAGGTCCATTAAGGCACCCCTTCCATACTGGGCCTCTTTATGTAGGTGTTTGAGGATGGGATACACTAGAGCTTTAGGGAGGAAAATCATTGTAAGGAGCAAGAAAAAGGACTTAGGTCATAAGGAAGTAGGAACCTAGTTAGAGACCAAGAGGAACTGGGTAGGGCCCCGAGGTTACTGCACAAACATCCTGCCTTGTGCTAGAACAAAGGATTGTAAAACAGATGTAATCTAACACGTTTGGTTTGAAATTTTACAACTGGTGAGCCAATGCCTAACCCTGTTCCCATGCACAATATTTGTAAGCAAATAGCTAACTGCCATGTCTGTTTCTGTATAATGCTTGCTTGCCCACCTCTATATAAGGACGTAGCTGTAAGCACACGGCGTGACTCTCGTTTGCAGCCTTCGTGGGCACCGTGTCTCTGGACACCTGAGAGCTCGCCCCTGCGCAGGTTAAAAAGAAAACTTGGCCAATTAAGTAACATCTTTGAAACCCTGAAAAGTCTCCGGCATTCTTTCTCGCGGTTGCTGAATGCAACAATCATAACCATGAGTGTTGATCTTCCACATGGAGTTAGTATCACTGTTAGAGAATCTCCATTCATGGGCCTATTCCTGATCTGGTTATGTTTAATGGGATTTATATTTTGACAAATCTAGGTGGGGAATCAGAGCCCCAAGAAGTAGAGACCCTCAGGTGGCTTGTCTTACTGCTTTATTAACATCTGTTTTCCTGGTTTGTTTGGAAACAGTCCTTCTGGGGTCCTGGGCAGTGCATTATGGCAATTGGGTTTTGTCGACCCATTGCCTCTAGTAATTGTAAAATCTCCTTTGCATGTTTTCAGAAATAGGCCATGGGTTGAGGGGTATTTCCTAGGCTCTCAGTTAGTACCCCAAGGCCAATTCCTTGCCTTTCATGAATGTATAATTTGAAAGGTCCCTGTAAATTGGGCAATCCTAATGCGGGGGCTGAGACTATTTTTTCTTTCAAGGTGTCAGATGCTGCCTGAGAGTCTCTCACCCATTCAGGGGGTTCAGAGTCTGGTAACCTCAAAGAATTGTACAATGGTTTTGCTATAAGTCTAATGTTTGGAACCCAAATTCAGCAAAGCCATATAATCCCTAAGAATCCACAAAGCTGCCTCTGGGTCTCTGGGATTTTTATTGTAGTGATGGCTTGTTTTTCAACCAGCCGTCAAGCTCCTGGTGCCCTGTTTCAGTTGAAATGCAACCTCCTGTTTGCAAATCTGGGCCTTCTGAGGTGAACTTTATATCTTCTTTCCAAATGATTCAAGACTCTAATGGTATTGAACCAACAGTCTTTGTAAGTATTGGTAGCTATTAATAAGTCATCTACATATTATAGAAAAATTCCTGATTTCAATTGAATATCCCTTAAATCTTTTGCTAATATTTCCCCAGACAGGGTCAGAGAATTCTTAAATCCTTTGGAAATACAATCCAACAGTATTGGAATGTGGCTTTAGCTTCCAGGTCCTGCTATTCAAAGGCAAATAATAGTTGAGGCTTTTCAGCTATTGGGATGTAGAAAAAAAGCCTCCTTCAAGTCTAGGACTGAAAAACACTCATTATTCCCAGGCAACTTCATCAACAAAGTGCAAGCGTAGGATGAATGTCCTAGACAATGTCAATGATGGCCCATTGGTCCTGTACAAGTGGATATTTGCATCAGAGTGAGGCTTTTTGCCTGGGGGTGTTTTAATGGACACTTTCATGGCCAAGTTAATTCTGATTTTTAAAATTTCTGCAATACGGGTTGAATTCCCTCTAAAGTTTTTCTTTTAATTGAATATTGTTTCTTCCATGTGATCCATACCCCTTCTTTTAGGTTACTTTTTATGTGTTGGGTTGTAATCACCCTACCTGGAGTTCCATCAGCTCAAATAACTCAATTGACCCATTGGTAGATCTTGGATGGGAAGAGTTCATCTCCGGGACCTTCTAGGCAAGTCAGGAGCACCTGGAGCTGGAAAACTTCCTTCTTAGAAGCAAAGGTTATTTGTGCATGCAATTTACAAAGTAAATTTCAAGCCAACAATCGAAGGAGGCAGTCTGGAATGTAGAGAAAACTACACATAAATTTTTTGATCCCAGAGCTGTCATTCTGGGGATTGAAGGAATGCCTATTTTTATAATTGTCCAGTCACTCCAGTAATACTGCAGCTGCATTTTTTCTAAAAATTTATCATTTTTATTTTTTATTTTTGAGTTTCAAGCAGTCCTCTCTCCAATTGCCCTCCTCTTTGCAATAAGAGCAATGAGTGACTCCTAGTGGGTTTTTCCCCCTTTCTTTTAGGTCCTGCCTTTCCTTCTGGTTTCCTCACACTCTTTCTAAGAAAATAGTGATCTGATTTACTTTTCTTGTTCCATCAGCATGGTAAACTATAAAAGCTATGTCCACTAGATGGGAGGAATTCATTTCCAGTGCCCCATCTAAACATTAGCACTTCCTTCTGGTAACTGGGGCACTTTGTCTAATAAAAGTCATGTTTACCATCTGGACATTTTCTGATGCCCGTGGGTCAGGATCAGTGTGCTTTCGACAGGCCTGATAGAACCTTTCTAAAAATTCAGAGGGATCTTTTGGCTTCTGTTGAATGGCCTTTATCATATCTAGGCTCTTTTGTTCAGGCACCCTTTTCTTAAACCTTTCCAATATACACATTTTATAATGTTCCAAGAAGGCTAGGTCCCCACTCTTTGGTCCCAGTTGGGCTCTGTCAAGGGGATCACCCTGGCCAGGCTGGGAGTCCTGTTGGGATTCTCTTGATGGAGGCAATGAGCTTCTTTATTAGCCTTAGACACCTTCCATCTACTGTTATCAGAATGCTAAGGAGAGCCTATGTGCCTTCCCAGTTTGGATGGTGACTGGGAAAAATGGAAGTGATAAAATCAGCCATTTTCTGAGGATCCTCCCTATATGAGGGGTTAGAATTATTCCAATTCAGTAAAGTTGAAGTGGAAAATGGTGCATGGTCTGAGTAGTACCCAACAAGCTGGCCTTCCTGGTTTATTTTGCCTTTAGGTTATTACCTCAAAGGGAATTGTCCTGCTCCAGATAGGGATGCTCTCTGGCCAAATTGGGTGCCCTGACAGGTCTTCAATTGGTAGACCATTCCTTCATTGTACAGGGGTGGGTTTGTCACCCCTTTGGGTCCTGTTTCAGGGGTATCTAGCAGAGAGGGTGGTGGCAGGGGAAATCTTTCTGCTGCTAATCCTTGGTCCTACAGGTCCAGGGCATTAAAGAGACTCATGTCCTCATTTTCTTTTTCTTCCTGTGTCTTACTGTCAGGGAGCAGTTTTGAAATCAATTCCCTTCTCTGCATCATTAGTTTGTCCCCTTTCTTTGCCAAATCCTTATTGCATAAAAACATAAATGCCAGGACATAAGTGATTTTGTCTCATGTACCTGACAGTTGGCAAAAGAATTCCAACTGTATGATTGGAAGTAATATATATTGAAAGTGTATATTGGTTTAGTAATTTAGGGAACAACTCAAGAGCCATTTCCCCCTACAGTCTTAAGTATACATAGGTCAAGTGCTGTTACAGTAGAAAACCAATTCCTTCTTAGTCATTAGATCATAGCTGTACATGAATCAATTTGCCAAAATTTGGCCCAGTGAGCTCCCTTCAGGAGTCAAAACAGAATAACCCCTGCTGGCGTGAAAGTACAAACCCAAAACTATAACCATAGAAAGACCTCATACAAAGTAGAACATCTGAACAAAACTCGGACCCATAATCCCATTAGTCCAAAGGAGCACTCACAAGCAAGTCCTAGCATCTTATCTCCTATCGACTGACACAATAAGTGGTCCTGAGTGAACCCAATGGCACAAAGCCAAAGTGGCACAAAGCCCAAGGTGCGTGAAACCTAAGCAGCTGGGGTAACACAGGATAACCTACCAACTAGTATTACAGATGGTTCTAACTGGACCCAAGTGACACAAAGCCCAAATGGCACAAAGCCTAAGTGGCAGGAATAGCTTAGGACAGCCTACCAACCAGTAGCACAAATGGTCCTAACCAGACTCAAGTGGCACAAACCCCAAGTGACACATAGTCCAAGCAGCAAGAAAAGCTTAGGATAGCCTACCAGTTGGTACTACAAATGGTCCTAACCATACCCAAGTGGCACAAAGTGCAAGTGGCCCAAAGCCTAAGTGGCAGGGATATCCTGCCAACCGGTTCTATAAATGGTTTGAACTTGACACAAGTGGCAAAAAGCCCAAATGGCACAAAGTCCAAGTAGCATGAAGCCCAAGTTGGTTAGATAGAAGACCCCTAGTATGTATGCTGGTTTGGCTTACCCAGTCTTGGAGTCCATCAGCTCCCCAGAAACTCATTTCCTTCCACTAGCCAAGCACTTAAGGCAGCTGGACACTTTGAGAAGGAGTACAGGAAAATTCCCTAAGAAAAGCTCTTGGTAGCTGCTACAAAGTATCTACAGTCCTCTGCCCAGGGTCAGCCTGCCATAGGCAACAGGGAACCCAATCCGGGTGCTCCAGAGCTTACTAAGGTCCAAGCTGTCCCAGTGGAGTCACCAAAAACTGTAACAAAAAAAAGTGCAGGTTTGACTGCCTGTTGCAACAAAAGCCAAACTCATGGGACAGGTGCTGGTGTGAAAGGAAAGAGGTTTATTGAGGTGCCACACCTGGGACAATTGTAGACTCTCATCTCAAAACCATTCCCCCTTTCTGTTCAAGCCTGTGGCTCTTATAAGGATAGGGAGGAGAGGGCTTTATTCCTTCTATCCAGTTATCTTGCTAGTTTTTGGCATGATCAGGCCCTATCCACTCATCTTTCTAGCTTTCAGTGCACTCAGTGTAAAAACCTTCCCCTGTATCATCTTAGCCAATGGAGGAGACTCCCTGGCACTCTTTCTATGGTGACAGTGTCCCTAAGCTTATTCTTGATCTTGGCCAGATATTACGTCTAGCATCAGACCACCAACAGCCCTATGTCTATATTCAATGGAATCCCTTATGATGGTCCCTGGGGTGACATACAGCTCAGGTGAAGCACTGGTCTCCAACTCTTAAAGAGCAAGCCACCTCAGCATGCCATCCCCTCTCCATATTCCCTGAATTGCCAACATTTTGAGTAGGTGTTTGACGGCTGCCAATGGCAGAGAGCTTCCACTGATCATTAGTCAGGACAACCAAGTCTTTTCCTAGGGCTACTTCCTTTACTACTTTGAACTTTTGTTTTGCAAAAGAATCTGACCAGCATGTTGGGTTACCAGGAAACAGGAGGTGGTAAAATGGGTCAATAATTTTGAATTTAGCCCCATGTTGAAATGTTAATAGGACACAGTGTGGTGGTGGGGGGCAGTGGAGATGAAAAGCTTGGGGACAGGAGCCAGACAGTTCAAGCTCAAACCTCAATCACTTGTTGGTTAATGATGAGACATTTCCAAATTAATTAGCTCCTCAGTGCTTTAGTTTTTTTCATTTGTACAATGGCATATCGATGGTACCAAATTAAAGGATTAAGAGTATTAAATAAGTTATTATGTATAAAATGCATAAATTTTAAACAATAAGCTATAGAAAGACTCAAACCATGTCCCCAAGCTTCATTTGAGGTTTCCAAATGGAGCAGGCTTTCTTCTAATTTTCTAGAAAAGCGAGCATGGTGACAGGGCCTCAACACCTGCATCCCTCAGAGGTAAGACAGATCCATCTCATGAACCATACTGCCTGGTAACATTCACTACAAGTGTCAGAACTAGCTGGTCAAAGTAATCAAGATATAGTTAAAGATCAACAAACTCTCAAATTCAACAAGCAGGCAAACACCTTACATTTTTTATAATCATGGAAGAATTTGAAACAGAGGTTTGTAGTGTGAGTCAGTGATCTAGGCATAAAAAAGAAACACACGCATGCTGCTAAACAAAAATTTAAAAGAAAAAAATGGTAAGGAAACTAAAAATGCAATGTAAAGCTAGCCAGCTTCAAAGGCATGATGCAAGCTCTAGAAGTTGAGATTATTAGGAGAGAGGCTAGAGGTCAGATTTCAGAATTAGGGTTTAGTAACAAAGTATCCTTATTCCAAAACCCATCCCAATTTTTACCACTCATCAACAAGGCCTCTTCTTGGCTCCTGTTTCTGACAACCTGGTCTCCTAAACTGTTTCTGCTAGGCCTCCTTTATGCCAGCTACTTCTCTTACTTATTGGGCATCAAAATATCATATCCTATTGGGTTTGTTTCTCTGAATAAAACTGAAGCTTTCAGCACTGATATTTAACATTGTACTACAAGTTGTAGCCAGATAAATTATGCAATAAGAAGAAATAGAATTTATCCATGTTGAAAAGAGGTCAGACTCTTTCTATTTATAGTGGCATGATACTACATATAGAAAATCCCAAAGAATACACACACACACTACCAGAACAAATAAATTAATACAGTAGAGTATACAAAATCAACATGCAAAATTCAGTTGTGTTTTAATATACCAGCAATGAACCACCTGAAAATAAAATTAAGAAAATTTAATGTAACATTCAAAAGAATAGAAATTTTAAAAGTAAATTTAAGCAAGAAGATGAAGGACAAATTTATTTAAAAAAAAAAGCAAAGGATCTGAATAGACACAGCACCAAAGAAGGTATGCAGATGTCAAATGAGCATATGAAAGAATGCTCAACATTATATGACATTAGGGATTACAAATTAAAAGAACAATGGAATACCACTAACATTAATTACAATGACCAAACTCCAGAACATTAGCAACACAAAATATTGCTGAGGATGTGAAAAACAAGAACTCTCACTTGCTGCTAGTGGAAGTGTAAAATGGTACAAGAGTTCTGAAACCAAAGGTTCAACTAATTTGCATAGCTATAAAAGATTCAAAATTTGCCAAGTCATAAATAAACCTTGTTATATGTCATGAAATAAGCTTTTTTTCTCTCCTTACCACCCCTCACCTATTGGAAATCATCCTGCCTGGTTTCAGGAGCTGTAACCCTGCTAACAGGCAAAAAGACCCCACAGCTAAGGGACCTTGGGACTGTAAGCCACTAAGGAGACAAAACTTATCCTCCTGGCAAGGGTGCAGCCTCTGCCCCCTTTACTTCACCCTGCTTGATGGCCCCTGGAGGATGGCTGGATAGTCAATGATGGGGAAGATTCCTCAAGGAAGGAAAAACCTGAGATAGGCACAGTTGTGAAGGGGCCATCAGGGAAGGACTTAGGTGATTATGGAAGAAGACCCTCACCGCTTGGCTTTATCATAGCCTGAGTCCTCATTCTATCTGTAAAAAGTCTCCTAATCTCTTGGCTGCCTTGCTTCCCCCACCTGATTCAGGCCTGTTACAATGCTAAAGGGGGGTGCAGCCCTGTGCCAGAACTGGAGGTTCCCAGTGGGGGTGAGGGCAATTAGGCCTAAGAAAGAATGCATTAAATCCTGTGAAACCTGCTTTGCTAAGAATGTCTTCAATTTAAATGGTAAAGGTCCAAGCACTGAACTGATGCGGACTCCGTTCTGCCGGATCCATATGTTGTGGATGCAACGAACAAATTCACACAGACTACAGAAGTCCTGTGGAGAAAAAGGGATGGCATGGCCACTCTCTGAGAGAGAGAGCACGTGCCTTGGCCACTTTCTCAAGGGGAGAGCACCTCAGCCCTTGCCTTTACAAGCTTTTATTGGCTTTCTAATAGTATATACCTCAAAGAAGGCTCTCATTCATTACGCTCAGGTTTGCTTTAGGTAATTACTTTTTACAGATAACAAAGGAAAGGATGTTACTGATTACTTCCTACAGATTAACAAGGAAAAAATGTTGCAAATGCAAGGGAATAATAAGAGTAATTGGTCTGGTTACACTCCATCCTTGGGAGAATTAGCACAGACTTTAGGAAGTTACTTTAAAGATATGCAGAAAGCATCTGCTGCTTCAACTCAGGGGGAAGGAGTTTTAGCAAGAGCAAGCCTCAAGGTAGCCTAGGTATAATGCAGGCCTAGTTTCCCACGGGAAAGCCAATCCATGGGTTTGGCATCCTGTGCACCAACACGCACCTATGGGCTTTCCAATAGGGCTGTGCTACATTTGCCATTGCCAGGCGGATTGGTTCCTTATACAAAATGAGTTTGTTTCCCAAGGTTTTACAGCTGATTGGCATCACCCTGTCTACCAGACCCTGACTCAGAAGGACCCCGGTGATCCCAGAAATGTTATCTGTAAAGCATACCTCCTTTCTTTGATATGCATCCCTATGCAAGCTAAACTCAATAAAAGCCTATTGAGAAAGAGGCTCAAGACCTTTCTCCTCTGAGAGACAGGTTGGCCTTTTCTCTCCAAGCAGATCATGTCTTGGTAGACTTATTCTCATCCACAGCAGCCAGGAGTGCTCTGCTGGATGAAGCTCCCCCACCCCTCACCCACAAAGGAACTCTAGGCAAATTTCAGACCAGCTCTTCCAGGCTTGTCCTCAGGAAACCAGAGAATATGCAGTAGGGAATTGCTGCTTGGCTCATGGGTGGCAACCAGTAAATTTGTCAGATAAGTATTTTCCCACTTTTTGGACAAGTATCTTGGGAAAGGTCCCAGCTTTGCATGGAAGAATAAACCAGCATGAGGAAAATATAGTTGAATGTTTGCCTAATCACAACAATGTGGAACCTTTTCTATGAATCAATACAAAGACAAAATCAATATAGAGTTCAAATATTTGAGCACTTAAAATTAATAATATTTATATGTCCTAAAGTGCAATAAACTAAATTTAAAGCAATCTACCCAAATATGTATACCATGTTAACAGCATAATTATGAGAAAAAGACATTAATCTTTGTACATATACAATATAAGCTAACAAATAAAAGACAAAACACTAATACAGAAATGATCAAAGGCCATTCACAAAAGATACAATGGTCAACAAATGCTGGTGGTAAAGGTAAATAACAACTACATTATAGAATTTTTCACTTAAACAGGCAAAGAATTTTATTTTAATTATTTTTTATTTGTCAATTATAAGTTGACATTCAATATTATTTTACAATAGTTTCAAGAGTACAGCATAATGGTTAAACATTTATGTAACTTACAAGGTGATCCCTGATAAGTCTAGTACACACCTGGCACCATTTATAGTTATTACAATATTATTTACTATATTCCCTATGCTGTACTTTACATCTGCAACTATTTTGTAATCTTCACCTTATTCACACTTCCCACAAAGCTCTCCCATCTGGCAACCATCAGTTTTTCTCTTATCTATGAGTCTGTTTCTGTTTTGTTTGTTCATTTATTTTGTTCTGTACATTCCACATATAGGTGAAATCATATGATATTTGTCTTTGTCTGATTTATTTCACTTAGCTTAATACCCTCTAGGTCCATTCATTTTATCCCAGATCTTTCAATAGTAGCCAAGTAATATCCCATTGTGTGTATATATATATACCACATCTTATTTACCCAATTGCCCATTGATGGGCACTTAGGTTGCTTCCATATCTTAGCTGTTGTAAATAAAACTGTAATAAAGATAGGGTTGTGTTTGAGGTTTATCCAGAAGGTATTCAGTCATGTAATATGAAAAATAGACATTATTGAAGAAGATACAAGAGATAAGAACCATTGTACACAGAACAATGACGCCTTAGTCTCCTTCAAAGTAGACACCCTGGGCCCTCACACCGTTCTCCCAATCGCCATGAGCTGCTGCATCATATTTTCCTGAATCTCACTGATGGTCTGAAATCTCTGCCCTTTAAAACGTGATTTTCGTTTTGGGAAAAGCCAGAAGTTCCAGGGCACCAAATCTGGGCTATAGGGTGTTGAGTCACCTGGGTGATTTGATCTTTTGCCAAAAAACTCTGCATGAGATATGATGCATGAGTGGGTACATTGTTGTGATGAAGCTGCCAATCAACATTTTCCCATAGCTGCAGCTTTCTGAATCATCTGAATAGTTTCCATGGAAGAATGCTCAAGCTTAACACAAAATTTGCTGCAGATTCATTGTTCTACTCGCTCAGTCATTTTGAATGTGAGGACCACACAGTACACATGCTTACTTAATGATGTCTACTGCCCCTGCTGACTAGTACAGTGAAGTCATCATTGTTCACACATGCTCATTCTAGTCCACTCTCCTTGGCAGCCAGGTTACATGGATGTCAAACAAACCATTCTCATTATATTAAATACTGCTGGACTTTTTCTGGACAGACCTTGTATATCATTTTGAACTAGTGTTTTGGATTTCTTTGAATAGATAACCAGAAGTGGAATTGCTGGGTAATAAGGTAGTTTTATTTTTAATATTTTAAGAAACCTCCATAATGTTTGCCATAGTCACTGTACCAATTTGCAATCCCACCAGCAATGCACAAGATTCCCATTTCCTCCACATCCTCTGCCAACACTTGTTGATTTATTGGTGACAGCTATTCTGACAGGTGTGAGGTGGAATCTCATTGTGGTTTTAATTTGCATTTTTCTGATGATCAGTGACATTGAGAACCTCTTTATTTGGCCATTTGTATGTCCTCTTTGAAGAAATGTCTATTCAAGTCCTCTGCCCATTTTTTAACTGGATTGCTTGGAGATTTTGGTATTGAATTGAGTTCTCTATAAATTTTGTTCTAAAATTTATAGATTGAGTTCTAAATAAATAGTTCTCTATTAACCCCTTATCAGATGTATCATTGACAAATATCTATTTCCAATTGGTAGATTATTTTTGTTTTGTTGTGCAAAATCTTTTTAGTTTGATACCGTTCCATTTATTTATTTCTTTTGTTTTCTTTGCCTGAAGACATATGCCAGAAATAATATGTTGCTAAGAAAAATGTCAGGGAGTTAATTGCCTGTGTTTTCTTCTAGGAGTTTATGGGTTTGAGTCTTATATTTAAGACATTAATCTATTTTTAATTTATTCTTGTGTATGGTATAAGAAAATGACCTAGGTTTATATTTTGTGTGTATCTTTCCAGTTTTCTCAGCACCACTTATTGAAGAGGCTCTCTTTACTCATTGTATATTCTAGCCTCCTTTGTCATATATTAATTAACCATACCAGTGTGTCTCTATTCTGTCCCACTGATCTATGTATCTGTTTTTATGCCAGTACAATGTCATTTTGATTACTATAGCCTTGCAGTACAGGTAGCAAGATACCTCCAACTTTGTTCTTCTTTCTTAAGATTGCTGAGACTATTAGGAATCTTCTTGAGGTTCCATATAGATTTTTAGATTTATTTATTCTAAACCTAACTTATGCCTTTAAATTACTTTATTATTATTCAATTACAGTTGCCTGTATTTTCTCCATTACTCCCCTCCACCTCAACCAGACCCAGCTCCATCCCTTGCTTCCACCCTCCCCCTTGGTTTTCTCCATGTGTCCTTTATAGTAGTTCCTAAAAACCTTTCTCCCCACTGTCCCCTCCCCCTTCCCCTCTGGCAGTTGTTAGATTGTTCTTAATTTCAGTGTCTCTGGTTATATTTTGTTTGCTTGTTTGTTTTGTTGATAATGTTCCAGTTAAAGGTGAGATCATATGGTAATGTCCCTCACCACATGGCTTATTTCATTTAGCATAGTGCTCTCCAGTTCCATCCATGCTGTTCCAAAGGGTAGGAGCTCCTTCTTCCTCTCTGCTGCATAGAATTTCATTGTGTAAATGTACCACAGTTTTTTGATCCACTCATTTGCTGATGGGCACTTAGGTTGCTTCCAGCACTTGGGTATTGTAAATTGTGCTGATATGAACATTGGGGTACACAGGTTCTTTTAGATTGGTGTTTTAGGGCTCTTAGGATATTAATCTCAGCAGTGGAGTTGCTAGGTTAAAAGGCAGATCCATTTTTAGTTTTCTGAGGAAATTCCATACTGTTTTCCACAGTGGCTGCACCAATCTGCATTCCCACCAACAGTGCACTAGGGTACCCTTTTCTTCACATCCTCTCCAACACTTTGCTCATTTGTTTGCTCATTTGTTTATGATGGCCATTCTGACCAGTGTGGGGTGGTACCTCATTGTGGTTTTAATTAGCATCTCTCACATGGCTAGTGATGCTGAGCATCTTTTCATATGTCTCTGAGCCCTCTGTATGTTGTCCTTGCAAAGGTGTCTATTCAGTCTTTTGTCTATTTTTTAATTGGGTTACTTTCTTCCTGGAGTGGAGTTGTGTGAGTTTTTTATGTATTTTGGAGATCAAACCCTTGTCCAATGTATCACTGTCAATAGTTGCTTCTTGTTTCATTTTAATGCTGTTTTCTTTAGCCATGCAAAAACTTTTTAATTTGATGAGGGCTCATTTCTTTATTCTTTCCTTTCTGTCCCTTGCTCTAGGGGACACATCAGTGAAGATGTGGCTGTGTGGAATGTCTGAGATTTTCCTGCTGATATTTTCTTCTAGGACTTTTATGGTATCATGATTTATATTTAAGATTTTTATTCACCTTGAGTTTATTTTTGTGTGTGGTGTAAGTTGCTCATTGAATTTCATTTTTTTGCATGTACCTGTCCAGATTTGCCAACACCATTTGTTGAAGAGGCTATTTTCACTCCATTTTATGCTTCTTCCCTCTTTGTCAAATATTAATTGACCATAGAGACTTGGGTTTATTTCTGGGCTCTCTGTTCTGCTCCATTGGTCTATGTGTCTGTTTTTATGCCAGTACCATGCTGTTTTGATTACAGTGGCCTTGTAATACAATTAGATATCAGGTATTGTGATCCCTCCTGCTTTGTTCTTCTTTCTCAAAATTGCTGCAGCTATTTGGGGTCATTTATGGTTCCGTATAACTTTCTGAAATATTTGTTCTATATCTCTGAAATATGTCACTGGTACTATAATATATATAGGGATTGCACTGACTCTATAAATTGCTTTGGGTAGTATGGACATTTTGATGATGTTAATTCTTCCAATCCATGAGCATGATATATGCTTCCATTTGTTTGTGTCTTCCTTAATTTTTTCTTCAGTGTTGTATAATTTTCTGAGTACAGGTCTCAGAAAAGACCTCCTTGGTTAGGTTTATTCTTAGGTACTTTATTTTTCTTGTTGCTATATCAAATGGGATGTTATTCCTGATTTCTGTTTCTGATATTTCATTGTTGGTGTAAAAAAATGCTTTTGATTTCTGGATATTGACTTTGTATCCTGTGGTTTTTCCAAATTCATTTATTAGGTTGAGTAGTTTTTCAGTGGAGTCTATAGGATTTTCTAAGTACACTATCATATCATCTGCAAACAATGATGGTTTTCCTTCCTCCTTTCTAATTTGGATGCCTCTTATTTCTTTTTCTTGTCTGATTGCTTTGGCTAGGACTTCCAGTACTATGTTGAATAGGAGTGGTGAAAGCAGGCACCCTTGTCTTCTTCCTGATCTTAGTAGGAAAGTTTTGAGTTCTTTTCCATTGAGTATAATACTGACTGTAGGTCTCTTGTGTATGGTCTTTATTATGTTGAGGAATGCTCCCTGTATTCGCACTTTGCTGAGTGTTTTTATCATAAATGGGTGCTGTAACTTATCAAATGTTTTTTCCACATATATTGATATGGTC
Organism: Trachops cirrhosus; assembly: GCA_028533065.1. NCBI lineage: Eukaryota > Metazoa > Chordata > Mammalia > Chiroptera > Phyllostomidae > Trachops > Trachops cirrhosus. The sequence goes on along the minus strand of CM052547.1, from coordinate 48,630,288 downwards.
ATGTGATTTTTGTCTTTTGTTTTGTTTATGTGGTGCATTATGTTTATTGATTTGCAAATATTGTACCATTCTTGCAACCCTGGGATAAATCCCACTTGATTATGGTGTATGATCTTTTTAATGTATTGTTGAGGATTTTAGCATCTGTGTTCATCAGTGATATTGGTCTGAAGTTTTCTTTCTTTGTTATATCTTTATCTGTTTTGGGGATTAGGATGATGCTGGCTCCATAAAAAGAGTTTGAGAGTCTTCCATCTTCTTGAAATTTTTAGAATAATTTGTGGAGGATTAGGGTTAGCTCATCCTTAAATGCTTTGTAAAATTCTCCTGTGAAACTATCTGGTCCAAGGCTTTTGTGTGTTGGAAGCTTTTTGTTTACTGTTTCAATTTCATCAGCTGTTATTGGTCTGTTCAGGCTTTCTGCTTCTTCTTCATTGAGGTTTGGAAGATACTATTTTTCTAGAAATTTGTCCATTTCACCTAGGTTTCATTATTTCTTGGCATACAGTTCTTTGTAGTAATTTCTTATAATCCTTTGTATTTCTGTGGTGTCCTCTTTCATTTCTGATTGTGTATATGGGTCCTTTCTCTTTTTTTTTTCTTGATGAGTCTGCTTAAAGGCTTGTCAACTTTGTTTATTTTTTTGAAAACAGCTCCTGGATTTATTGATCTTTAGAATTATGCTTTTAGTCTTTATGTTATTTAATTCTGTTCTGTTCTTGGTTTTTTCCTTCCTTCTACTTGCTCTGGATTGTCCTTGTTGTTGTTCCTTGAGTTCTTGTAAGCATAGGGTTAGGTTGTTTATTTGAAATATTACCATGTCTTTTAGGTAGGCCTGTATCACTATGAACTTCCCTGTCAGAACTGCCCTCACTGTGTCCCATAAGTTTTGGATTGTCATGAGTTCATTTTCATTTGTTTCCAGAAAATTTTTGATTTCTTCCCTAATTTCATTCTTGACCCATTCATTGTTTAATAGCATACTGTTCAATCTCCATGAATTTGAGGGTTTTTGAGTTTTTTCCTTATTGGTGTTTTCTAGTTTCAGTCCCTGTGGTCAGAGAAAATGCTTGATATGATTTCAATTTTCTTGATGTTGTTGAGGCTTGTTTTGTGTCCTATCATGTGGTCTATCTTTGGAAATGTTCCACGTGCAATGTGTACTTAGCTTCTTTGGGATGGAGGGCTCTATATATACCAGCTAAGTCCATTTCATATAGGGCATTGTTCAATGCCACAATATCTTTGTTGATATTTTGTTTGGAACATCTCTCCATTTTTGACAATGGGGTGTTAAAATCCCATAGTATAATTGTGTTGCTGTCAATATATTTCTTCAAGTCTTCTAAGATTTTCTTTATGTATTTGGGTGCTCCTATGTTGGGTGCATATATACTTACTATGTTTATGTCTTCTGGGTGGAATCTTCCCTTGAGTATTATGAAGTGACCTTCTGGGTCTCACTTTATGGCCCTTTTCTGGAAGTCTACTTTTTCAGATATGAGTATTGCTACCCCAGCTTTTTTCCCCTGTCCATTTGCTTGGAAAATTTGTTTCCAGCCCTTCACTTTCAGCCTGTGTAGGTGTTTCCTCCTGAGGTGGATCTCTTGTAGGCAGCATATGTGTGGGTCATGCTTACTTATCCATTCAGCTATTCTGTGTCTTTTGAATGGGGCATTTAATCCATTTACATTTAAGGTTATTATTGATAGGTACTTATTTATTGCCATTTTTTCATACCTGTGTTCCTCTGTCTTTCCCTTTTTTTCTTCCTGCTCTTAAAGCAAACCCTTTGGCATCTCTTGCAGAACTGGTTTGGAGGAAGTGTAGTTTTTTAAACTTCTTTTGTCTGGGAAGCTCCTTATTTGGCCTTCTCTCTTGATTAAGAGACTTCCTGGGTAAAGTAGCTTTGGCTGCAGGCCTCTGGTTCTCATTACTTGGAATATTTCTTGCCATTCCCTTCTGGCGTGGAGCATTTCCATTGAGATGTCAGCTGCTAAACTTAGCTGGGCTTCCTTGTATGTTACTTCCTGTTTCTCCCTTGCTACCTTTAAGATTCTTTCTTTGTCTTAGAATTTTTCCATTTTGATTATGATGGGTCTTGAGGTGGGCCTCTTTGGGTTCCTCTTGATTAGGACTCTCTGTGTTTCCTGAATTTGTGGGACTTTTTCTCTCATCAAATTAGGGAAGTTTTCCATCATTCCTTTTTCAAATAGGTTTTCTATCCCATTGCTCTTTTTCTTCTCCTTCCAGTATCCCTATTATACAGATATCATTATGTTTCATGTTGTCCTGCATTTCCCTTAACTCCTCTTCCTTCTTTCTGAGTCTCTTTTCCTTTTCTTACTCATTCTGGGAGTTTTTTTCTACCTAGTCCTCCAGCTGGCTGATCCAATCCTCTGCTTCATCGATCCTGCTTTTGATTCCTTCTACTGTGTTCTTCACTTCAGAAATTGTATTCTTCATTTCCTCTTGGCCCTTAATGATAGTTTCTATGTCCTTTTTCATGTTGATATGGTTTGCCATGAGTTCATTGTCTGTAGTTTCCCTGTAGTTTTTGGTAATTCTCTGTGAGCTCATTGAGCTTCCTTATAACCATTGGTTTGAACTCAGTTTCTGATAATTGACTTGCCTCTATTTCATTTAGCATTCTTCCGGAGGCTTGTTCCTTTCCTTTCATTTGGGGATTGTTTCTTTGTCTACTCATTGTTTGTGAGGCTCTTCTTGTTAGCCTCTGCCTTTTAAATTGATCTGTTTTGATTCCCTAGGTTTATGGTGTGAACTTCTATAGGAGAAGACCTCTGCGATTCAGTGGTGCAGTCTCCTTGATCCCCTGAGCTCGTTGGTCTCGGGATGTCATTTATGTTCACTCTCTGTATGTCTTTGGGTTTTGATTGTTGTTAGGTCTTTCTTTGGTGGGCCCTTCCCTCCAGCTGGTTAACTGGGGGTTGCTCCTTCTACCACCTCTTGTATTTTGTTTTGCTCATGAGGGCAGGTTGTGTTGAAGCTGGTTCTTCCATGTGTACAAGGTTTTGAGGATTCTCTCTTGCTCTTGTTCAGTTGTTTGTTGTGGGTAATTTGTCCACCATTTAGTTGTATTTCCAGATAGGTCCTGGGTTGGGTTAGTGTGGCTTCCCCTCCCTCCTTCACCTTCTTCTGTTGTTATCTGTTGGTGGTTCCTTTATTGGTGGATTTCCTCTTCCAGCAGGTATCCTGGGTATCACAGCTCTACTAATCTTTTTTGTGGTCAGTTGGAGGAGGAAGACAAAATGGTTTAAGACAGCAGGAGTCTATTCTATGGTATTTAAAGTAGCAACCTGTAGACAAGATATAGGAGATCCTTCTGATATATATATAGTGTTAAATATGGTATTTCACCCAACTAGCTACTTTTTAGAAAGGGTGGAAAGAAGATAAGATTCTTGTTAAGTTGTGGGGAAGGATTGTGAGTTGAATCTAGAAAGCAGTGACCTCGTGGGAGGTCAAATTATGAGGTAAAGTGAGAGTAAAGGATAGAAAATAGGTGTAATATGTAAGAGAATAGATTTAACCACAACAGTAATAAAGTTTAGGAAACAGTGAAGTGAGCTAAGATCTGGGAGGGTTCTGTGTAGTATTTAAAATTATATGGAACAGCAATTATTTACAATAATAATGGAGCAATAATCATATGACAGAATCTATATGATTTGGAAAACAAGAATCAGAAGTATAGGATCTGGAGCAGTGTGATAATGGAACACAAGTGAAGTAAAATATGGTAAATTAAAGATACACTATGAAAGAGAGAACAAGGGAAACCAGTCAAATAATGCAATTTAACAAGCTAAGAGAAGACTAAACAGAAATAAAAGAAATATGAAAATACTAATAAAAGATGTAAGAATAATGAAAATAATAATAATAGAAATACACAATATCTTGCAAGTTCTCTGGAATAGCAAAGTGAAATTTGTCTCACTGTCTCATCTGTTGGGGTGACCCCTCTTTGGGTCCAACTCTGGTCTTTTCACAGCTCCAGGTTTTATTGTCTCACTTGTGGGAATTTTAAAAAAGAAGAAGCAGGAAGGAAGAAGAGATCAAAAGGGAAAGAAAGGAAGAAAGAAAGAAGGAATAAAAAGGAAAGGAGGAAAGAAAGGAAGAAGGAGTTAACAGAAAAAAATCACTTAAAGAAGAAAAAACAACCTGCTGGTTTCAAACTGGCCAAGCCTGTTCTGCTGGTCTTCCAGCCTGGAGCAGGTTGAGGGGGAATTGGTTTCGCTTTTCTCCCTTCCTGAGCTATCCAGTGTCCAGCCCAGTTCCTCAGTTTGCTGCTGGGCCCCCAGTGCTCTTCTACACCCAGCCTAAACCTTCAGTCCACCAGTTGCACTGTCCTTGAGGTGCACAAGTTAGCACCAATTCACACATCACCTTCTTGCTCTTTGCTGTCCTAGAGGCTAGGGCCTCTCAGTGCCCCTTCAGACTAGTTCAGCACCCCCACTAGTTAAGTCTTTCTGGGTCTTGCTGACTCCCTGAGTCCCGCAGCTTTCCTCTTTGGGACGTCTCCACATTCCTCTTAGAGAGCCAGTCAGCCCTGCAGGGCAGGGGTGCCACATTGGCTGCTGCTGCGGATGCCAGCGCGAGCCTCCTCTGCTGCTTCCCCTGGAGCTCAGTAGTTGGGTATGCAGTGCCTCTGGGTGGTGGGGTCAAGCACGCTCCATCCTGGGCCTGTGAATGTGGTGGAACAGGCAGCCACTGGTCCCTCAGGGTCAGGCATGCTCCCTCCTGGTGCTGCAGTCGTGAGCACTCGGGCTCCACTACTGGGGCATGACGGGCAGCTACTGGTCCCACAAGTTCCAGTGCACACCCTCCCCGGGGCTTTGGGTGTGAGTGCAGGGCCTTCTGCACCACTGTGGGAGCACCTCGAAGCTGGGCAGGGGTAGGGGTACAGGAGGCCAGGGTCGTTGCTGCAGGAGAATTCTCCAAACAGCCCCTAGTGCCTCTTTTTTCACTTTTTCTTTTTGAAAAATTCCTCCTACTCAAGCCTGCCACTCCATAGAAGGGCCTGGCCTCTCACACAGCCCAACTCTCTAACCAGATCAGGGACTGACCCAGTCAGGGTCTGTCATGGCCCAACTCTCCCCAGCCCACGTTCACAGTCTCAGTGGGTACACACAGCCCGTATGTGTTTGCCAATTCATCCTTATTCCTTCCCTGCAACTTCAAGCAACCAGGTCTATCCCAGTGCTGCTCAAACCTTATTTGGCAGGGGAGAAAGCTGTTGATCTGCCTCTCTCCCAAGAACCCTGTGGCAAACCCGGCAGGTGCCAGACTTGGGGCTGCAACCACCCTGGTCCCTGGGCTGGACCCAGGGACTTACTGTCCTGAAGTACTCTCCTTACCATCTGATTTTTCAATGTCCTCTACAATTTTTGGTCTCCAATCTTCATATATGCTGGAATACTGTTGGCTGTTTGCTCTGTTCCTCAGAAGATCGGCTAGGTGTTCCACCTGTGTACATGGGGAAGTGGACTCTGATCCCACCTATCTTGCTGCCATCTTACCTGGCAGCTCCAAATCTATCCTTCTTAATTTATTTTTTTTTTCACAGAATAAGTAAACCTAATTTCTGTGAAAAATGCCATTGGTGTTTTGGTAAGGCTTACATTTATAAATTGCTTTGGGTAGTATGGACATTTTAATGATATTAATTATTTGTAGACATGAGCACAGTATATATTTCCATTTATTTGAATCTTCTTCAATTTCTTTCTTTACTGTCTTATTATTCTATGCCTTACACTTCTTTGGCTAAATTTATTCCTATGTGTTTTAAGTTTTTATAAACTGGCAAAGAATTTTTTTAAATTCCAATAGTCAGTAGTGTCAGAAAGTATACATTGTTCAATACTGATGAATCCAATATGTAATGTTCAGATGATTGCTACAAAACTATGAAAATATGTAAATCTGTTGACCTAGCAAGTTTAATGATAGGAACTTATCCTGAAGACATAATAATGGATGCTGCCATGATTTACCTGTCTTATTGTTGTTAGCAATAAAATATTTTAAAAGCAGAAATCATATCTGTCTTTTTTATCATTATAACCCAGTCCCTCACACACTTCATTTAATAAGTTCACCTGTGAATGAATCTCAGTGCCCAATATTTGGGTATTGTAGTAGACTCATGATGAAATATTTTCAGACATTAAAATAGATGTTGCAAAGGAATTAGTACCACAGAAACAGAAGTTTCAGTGTACACATCATGTTTTCCCACATGTTCCCTGCACCTCAGCATTGAGAACTTTTCCCCTGCCAATTCCAGCTTCTAAAGGCCACATTGAATGCTACTACTGTAACCAAACAATCAGTGGGGTCCCACCGCCTGCCACCCATAAACAATAACTCTAAAGACAGAATCTAGTGGAAGGGAAATGTAATCTTTATTTACACATATATAAATATACAGTAGTTTTCTTGATGTCCACCCCAACCTCTTCCACCAAGAAGTGAGCAGGTTGCTAGGGGCAGGAGTGGGGGCATGGTCACAGCAGCAGTTTCCCATGGATTCACACTCGGAATGGACACAAGGCTTGTTGCCCAGCCACGCCGCATTCGGGGACCTGCCAACCCTAATTTCGTCTCCCCACTCCACTGTCCTCTTCTTATTGGCCTTCCTCATAGTACCTGCAGTGCTCTGGTTCAGGCATGAAACACTCAGGGAGGGGTGAGGGGCCTGACCCTTCCCAGCTGCACTGTGGTTGTAGCTGACTGACCCGCACTAGCATTAGCCATGGGTGGGTAGCAGCCACCACAGCTTCCCAACTAGGGGAGGGGAATGGCATTTGTTGCCCAGAACAAATGGCAACAAATTTGAGTCCACCTGATGAGTCCACCTGCTGAGCCTGCCTGAGCCTGCCACCCTAGCTTCCCCCCTGCCCTATTATCCAAAATCTGCTGTGCTCCAGGACAGGCAAGTCCTGGGGCACTATGGCAGGGGATACTCAGAATCCCTCTGGCTAGGTCCTCACCTCAGGAGACTCAGCCCCCAGCTGTGGACCCACCAGCCACAGAATGGGGAAGTGAAAGTGTGGTGTTTGCACATATTCTGCCTTTTAAAGAACCCCCTCCATAATGCCCCATATGGTGAAAGTGGATGGGAGGTTATGTCCCTCCCATCCAATCACCTTCCTGGTTTTTAGTGCCAGCATTGTGTGCCTTTTTTCTGTGTTATGCACACATGGTCCCAGTTGCTGAGGTGACACAGACATGCACCCTCTTCGGTGCTTTTCCACCCTTCCCCATTTTCAGGGGTGAGGTTCCCCCATTACACTTTGACAGTCACATGGACTGGTATCTTAATGATCTGTTAACTAGTGAGAAATAATAAAAATAGCTGAACGTGAACTACTTCCATGGAATTGGAAAGATAACCACAAATCAAGTAAATGTATTCAGAAGAAATGGAATTAGTGAAGAAAAAAGCATAAGTTGATTGATTACAGTTGTGAAATAGGATCAAGAATTGTTTCTTTTGAAAAGTCTGGTAAAATAAACATGTTTCTGACAAGTATGACAAGACAGAAAGAATACAAATATGCAGTGTTAGAAATGTGAAAAATACATATATAAAACTAACAATTAATTGAGAATAATGTGTATAGCTTTAGGTAAAGATTTTTTCTTAGAGTTTCTATCTCTGTGCTGATATGACCCATATGTTTTTGCATGATTTCCACTTTTCTGTTATAGCTTGTAGCATATTGATCATAGTTTTTAATTACTGGTCTGATGATTTCAAAATTTCTGTGATATGTTTGTCTGGTTCTGATGCCAGTTCATCTCTTCAAACTGTGTTTTTGTCTTTTAGTATGCCTTGTAATTTTCTGCTGAAAGCTGGACATAATATACTGAGTAAAAAGAACAGGTAAATAGCCCTTTAATGTAAAAATTTATGTTCATCTAGCTAGATGTTAGGCTGTGTTTACTCTTTGCTGTAGCTGTGGATGTCAGAAATTAAAATTTCCTTTGGCATTTTTTGTTTTGTTTCTCCTGTTCAACATGTGCCCTACCAATGTGCCAGAGAGATGTGGGATGGGGAAGCATTCTATAGTCCTATGATTAATCTCAGTTTTTTACCAAGTCTGCACCCCTGGGTTGTGCCCCTCACTATTCTGTATCAGTAGTTTTGTTCCTTTTAGATCAGAGAAAAGCTATAGGGGATTTGACTTGGTTATTTCCCCAAGATAGTTAGTCTCTGGCAAATGATTTCCCTTAAAGGTGGACCTTAATGAAAAGAACTGATGTTCTGGGTATATGTCAAAGGGTGCTTTTTTCCCTCCCCCCTGCTAGAATCACAAGGGACTGTTCTCCATCTTCACTGTGAGAACCTGGTAAAATTTCTGGAAGCAAAATTCACAGATGTATGAAGATCACCACCACCCCCCAAGAAGTTTTTATGAGCTCCAGCAATTCATCAATTATAGTTCAGGTTTTCTCTCTGAGCACTGGTTCCCAGGAGGTTTCTGCTTAGAGGTTTTTATTCTAATAACTTGTGATTCTGTGTGTTCACCTTTCTTTCTTTCCAATATTGGGTGCATTGGTTTGCCTTGTGACCTCAATTCTCTGGTGGATCTAAGAAGAGTTGCTGATTTTCAGTTTGTTCAGCTTTTTATTTGTAAGGATGTAGTGACTATTTATAATCTCTTCACATGCCAGAACAGAAATATGGAGTCTCAAAACGCTTAAGTCTAAATACAACTGAATTTTTTCACAGAAAAGGGAAGGGAACTAGAAGTGGTAGACAACATAAACCGATCAAGCTATATGAATTGCATGGAAAGCCCTTTTAACTGAATTTAAATGTTATTTCAATTTATACTTAATTTAAAAGTATCTGTCCCAATGTTACTGAACAAAAGTGAAGTTTGGCTGCCCATCACCAGCCATAGGTAAATTCTAGAGGCAGAGGCTTGGTGAGAAAAGTAGAGATCTTTTATTCAAAAGCTGCACAATCTAAGATGCTCAGTATCACTAGCTATCAGAGAGATGAAAATTAAAACCACAATGAGGTACCACTTCACACCGGTCAGAATGGACATCATAAACAAAGCAACAAACAACAAGTCTGGAGAGGTTGTGGAGAAAAGGGAACCCCAGTGCACTGTTGGTGAGAATGCAGACTGGTACAACCACTATGGAAAACAGTATGGAATTTCCTCAGAAAACTAAAAATGGATCTGCCTTTTGACCCAGCAATTCCACTGCTAAGATTATATCCTAAGAATCCTGAAACACCAATCCAAAAGAACCTATGCACCCCAATGTTCATAGCAGCACAATTTACAATAGCTAAGTGCTGGAAACAACCCAGGTGCCCATCAGGAAATGAATGGATCAAAAAACTATGGTACATTTACATGACGGAATTCTATGCAGCCGAAAGAAAGAAGGAGCTCCTACCCTTTGCAACAGCATTGACGCAACTCCAAAGCATTATGCTAAGCGAAACAAGCCAGGTGGTGAAAGACAAATACCATATGATCTTATCTTTAATAGGAATCTAATCAACAAAACAAACAAAGAAAATACAACCAAAGACATTGAAGTTGAGAACAGTCTGACAGTGACCAGAGGGGAGAGGGGAGGGAATTTCAGGGGAAGGGGGGAAGGGTTTGCAGGAACAAATATAAAGGACACATGGACAATAACAAGCAGGGGTGGAGACAGGAGAGGGGAGGGGAGGGCTGGGGGGTGGGTGGGATGGGGGTAAAGGGCAGAAAACTGTACTTGAACAACAATTAAATACATACATACATACATACATACATAAGAAAAAAAAGCTACACAATCTGGTAGGATGGCAGGTTACTGCCTCAGAGTCCATTCTTTCCAGAAAACCCAGAAAAAATCCCACCACCCTCTGCCAGACCAGTTTCAGGCTATGCCCAGAGTTCCTTCTCCCATTCAAAATATAGTCCTTTAGGAATTGCAGGTGGCTGCTGAGTCATCCTCCAAGAAGCTCAGCTTTCTCTCCCAGCCACTGTCAGGCCTCAAGCTCCCTTCTTTTCAGAGTCACCATTTGCCATGTGGCTTTTTGGGCCAGCTGGTCCCACAAAGCACTGGCCCATCTCCATGGTGGGTCCAAGACAGAGTGCTCTCCCCCTTCCCTCTGTTTATATAGGCTACCTCTATGGGCCGGAAGTATCCTCCAACTTCTGCATGCTTCAGGAAGGTCTGACATTGCCAACCATCCCATCTTTTCCCAGGCTAGACTTAACAGGTCTTCACTGGACCAGTAAGGAATAGGAGGGCTTTTCCCTTAGCCAATAGCTCTCCCTAGCCTTGTGCATGCTTGGCGCAATGACATCCTCCTGCTGAGTCCTGTCTGGGGATGGCAGGATCTGTCATCATGCATTGCACATTGGGATAGCCTGGTTACCCAGTCAATGTGGCACTCCTCCTGTGTCCCCTTCTCTCCACTCCTGCTTACACTGGGCACTGCTAGGCTGGCAGCACTGGCCAGGTTACCAGTATCACCAAGCCAACAGCTAAAGTCAATTTTAATCAATAAATCCTGAAGTCATCCTTATTCACATCAGACAATGAGCTTAGGGTGCAGAAACTCTTCACTGAGACCCTTGGGATCAGCTTAACCTCATGTTAAAAGTTTTTAAGATTTTTCAAGGCAGTATTGTATATATACTATATATTGAGCACAACCACAATGGGGACTGGGGCAGCACTACATAATCAAGCACATTAGTATCTGAGCAGCTAAATATGCTTATCCCAAGTTGTACACATATACAGTACAAATAGTTTACATTAGTTCAGGTCAGGTTTTGTTTCCCAATGAGTTTGCTACAAACATTTGAAAAAACTTTTAGATTTCAAAGCTTTGGGCACTTAGAAATTGCAGATATAGTGTTGAAGATCTATGCTATCAATTAACATTATCCACAAAATTCTAGGCAATGCAATAAGACGAAGATATGAAAGGGGAAGAGACAAAATTATCATATTAATTGTCCACTTCAAAACAATAATAGAATTGTATTTTTAAAAATCAGCATTTGTCTATATATCTAACTATGACCATGGATGCAAGTTTTTGTATGCATGGGTGTAAGCTTTTGCATATATTAAGAATAGGTGTAAGTTTTCGCATGTATGTAAGAATGTATGACATCTTTTCTTGTTTCCAAGATGGAGAAAAGGGCAGTTACAATCCTTGGCTAATAATTTAATCCAGTCTTTTCTGTATTGTTCATTTCTAAGGCTCTCACTGTGTTGCTAAGGGAGCAGCCTTTGAAGGAAGGAGTGGGGGGAAGGGTGGTCTGTGGCTGCTTTCTTGCCAACCTAAGACTGAAAAGGAAGCAAAAAAAAAAAAAAACAACACAAGACTAAATACTACCCTGAATAACAGTGTGATTTACTGATTCCTTGGAAGTGGGCGGGGTTGGCCGTTGTTCTTTGCTAATTAATGGACAGTCAGGGGACAGTTTTTCTTCAGTGTGGTAAAAACTGTTTGTCTTTAAGAAGTATGTATATGTGTTTAATTCAAGAGATACTTGTGTCCATGCAGACAGATTAAATTTTACACATTAAAACATCAATAAAATCATTTCAATAATATGCATAGTAATAATTCTAAAATCTTAGAGCAGAAAGTCCCTTGTTTCTCAGAATTGAGAAAGGTAAAACATGACTGATTTAACTATGAAAAAGTATTTTTTAAAATTATGCTAAAAAGCACCAAAATATTAAGGAAAAGAAGTCATTAGTTAAAAAAAATTCACCACTGAAATATCCAGAAAATGTTATGGGTTGGATTGTGTACCTCCTAAAATTGGGTTGAAGTTCTAATCCCATTACACAGAATGTGACCTCTTGGAAATAAGATATTTACAAATGTAGTCGAGTTATAAGGTCATAGAGGGGGTCCCCAATCCATTATGCCTGGTGTTCTTATAAAAAGAAAATTTGGACATAGAGACAGACATACACAGAGGGAAGAAGGTCATTTAAAGGTGGAGGATTGAAGTGATGCATCTTCAACCAATAGAATGCCAATAATTGCTGACACACTACCAGAAGCTAGGAAGAGATAAGGAAGGTTTCAGATTAGGCATGGCCCTGTCAGCACCTTGATTTCAGACTTCCTGACTCCAGAACTGAGACAATGGATTTCTGTTTTTCTAAGATACCCTGTGTTGCCCTAGGAAACTAATACAGTTAATAGAAAGTTAATAGTATTTGGGTGTAAAAAGTTCTTACATTTTAGTAATAAAAAAGATGAAAACCCAATAGAAAAAAATGATTGGAAGATATAAAGAAGATAGCAAAAATATCAAGTAAGATGGAAATCAGCATAAACAAATACAAGAAGTTGGGAGCAGTGCATAACAAAGGCAGGGCAGTGGGGTACCCATCCTCACTTCAGAAAATAGTAGGAGAATTTAGAAAACCAACTAAAAGATAGTCATGTTTTTATTATTACAATGCACTGGAATTCCACAAATTAAAAATATTTCTTTTTAGAACAGTTTAGATTAATAGAAAGACTGAGAGAGTTTTGCAGACTGTTCTTATATAACCCCTCATTCAATTCTCTCTAAAATTAACATTCTACATTAGCATAGTATGTTTGTTATAATTAATACATCAATAGTAAGATGTGATTATTAACTAAAGCCCATAGTTTATTTTGGTTTGTTTAGTTTTTGCTTAACATACTTTTCTGTTTCAGGAGAGCACATTATATTCACTTGTCATGTCTCCTTGGGCTTACTATAATCATTTCTCAGATTTTTCCTTTTTTAATTGATTTTCATACCAGTTTGAAGGTTAAGCATTTTGTTGGAATTTATCTGATGTTTTCTCATAATTAGACTTGGGGTTATGGGAAGACCACTGGGGTATAGTGGCATTTTCATCACATCATATCAAGATTACATGCTATCAAATGATTTGTGACTGTTGGTATTGACTTTTTGCCAAAGATCAGTTGACTCTATTTATATGGTCTGTTTCTGGGTTCTTTATTCTGTTCCATTATTTTTTTGTCTATTCGTTGGTCAACACAGTCTTGACTACTGTAACTAATCTATATTAACCTTAAAGTTAAGTGGTATTAGACCTCTGACTTTCTATTTGTTCATTATTGTATTGCCTTTCCAGTCCTTTGCTTTCTTGTATAAACTTAAAGAGTCAATTTGTTGATGTCTGCAAAGTGACTTACTGAAATTTGATTGGGATTGCATTGAATCTGTAAGATCAAGATGGAAAAGACTGACATCTTAACAATACCAAGTATTCCTGTATGTGGACATGGAATATCTTTCTACTTATTTAGATCTTCTTTTATTTTTTTTAAATCGGAGTTTTGTGGTTATCCTCTACAAAATTCAAGATTCTTGTTCTGAATCCTAGATCCTTGTTCTAGGGATCTTGTACATATTCTGTTAGATTTATACCTAAGTATTTCATTACTTTTGGTGCCAATATAAGTGGTGTTGTGTTTCTAAATTCAAAATTCAATTGCATATTGACAGTATATAGGAAAGCAATTGACTTTCTATATGAAGCTTTATCTTGCATCTTTACTAGAATCACTTGTTAGTTCTAGGAGTTTCATTTAATTCATTGGAATTTTCTACATAGACAATTATGTCATCCGTTAACAAATACAGTTTTATTTCTTTCTTCAAAATCTGTACATTTAATTTCCTTCCTCACTTTATTGCATTATTTAGAACTTCTAGTATGATTTTAAATGGTGAGAGGAAACATCCTTTCCTTCTTCCTAATATAATAGGGCTAGGGTTAGCTGTAGGGTTTTGTAGGTGTTCCTTATCAAGCTGAGGAAGTTTCCCTGTATTCTTAATTTGCTGAGAGGATTTTTAAAAATCATGAGTGTGTATTGTGTTTTGTCAGGTGCTTTTTCTACATCTATTGATGTAATCATATGACTTTTCTTCTTTAGCCTGCTGATGTGATGGATTACATTAATTGATTTGCTATGTATTAGTCTTGCAAACCTCAAATAAATCCCACTTAGTCATGTTGTATAATTCTTCTTATACATTGTTTGATTTAATTTTCAAATATTCTGCTGAGGATTTATGCATGTGTGCTTATGAGAGATATTTGTGTGTAGTTTTCCTTTCTTGTAATGTCTTTGTCTGGTTTCTGTATTAGGGTGATGGTGACCTCAGAGAATTTGTAGAAAATTGGACATTTGAGTATTACAATGTGGCAGTTCTGGAAATCAGATACTTCTCTGTTCCCAGTAAAGCTGTTGTTGTTGTTTATATGCTTAGTGGCTTTTCTGAACTAATTTTGTGAGATTTGTATTCTTTGTGTGTGGTCATGGAGGTCATGCCGAATGGTCAGCTAGTGATTCAACAAAGATTTTCTTAAATGCCTGGAGAAAAAAACTCTCCTTGTCTTTGCATACAAACTCTGCTTGTGTGTTGGGGCATAATTTCAATATTCAGTTTATAACTGCCTGAGCTTTCATTTCTGACTCATACAAAATCTGAAGGTCAGACAGAATGGGAGCTAAGGGCCTTCAAAGATCTTTGTAAAGTATGCACCCAGCCTTGGGCAGGCATATGGACTTCTAGGATCCCAGGAATCTGTGGCTGCTTTTCAAAGCCTTTGTTCCCAAAAGTATCTCATTTCCAAGCCTTTCCCCCCAAACTAATTGGTTAGTCTTTTCTTTGCCCCAATGGTTGTTCTTGCTTTAGAGAGCAGTGAGTTTGTCATTTGCCTTTAAATGTTTTTGATTGAATACTGAAAGCCATGATCCATTCCTTTAAGAAGCATCCACCAGACAGAGCAAAACAAATAATGACAATTCCTGCAGAATAAGGTATGTTCTTCTCTATCATGTATTGTGAATTTAGGCTGCTGTCTCAAAACCACCACCCAGTAAAGAATAAATGGGACAAGAATTAATTAAAATGCCACAAAGGGTTTTTACTGAGATTCAGCTGGTTTTTCTCGATTAAGCATTCCCCTTGGTTGCTGTAAGGTTTTAATTGATTTGCAGCATTTCTAAACAACTGATTCTGGCAGTTTTTGCTAATTAATTCATTGTTTTGTGTAGGCACAGATTTTGATGTTCTCTAATTTGCCATTTCACTTTTCCACCCCTTTATATTTTACTTACATAAGTCATTACATTTAAGTGAATTTCTTGTAGTCAGCAAATAGTTGGATATTCTTTTTTTGGATGCCAAATTATTCTTTTTAAATGTTTTCTTATGTTTTAATTATAGTTAGCATTCAACATTATTTTGTATTAGTTTTAGGTGTAAGCATAATGTTTAGACAATTACATACTTTACAAAGTGGTCCCCCTGATATTTCAAGTATCTTCCTGGCACCATACATATTACAATATTATTGACTGTATTTCCTATACTGTGATTTACACCCTTGTGACTATTTTGAGACTACCAACTTGCCCTTCTCAATTCCTTCACCTTTTCACTAAGTTCCCCAAATCCCTCCCCTCTGGCAACCATCAGTTCTCTGTATCTATGACTCTTTCTATTTTGTTTGTTTGTTTACTTTGCTTTTTAGATTCCACATATAAGTGAAACCATATGGTATTTTTCTTTCTCTGTTTGATGTACTTCACTTAGCATAATACACTAGGTTCACCCATGCTGTTGCAAATGATAACATTTTATTCTTTTATGGCCAAGTAATACTCCATTGTATATATGCATACAACTTATTTATCCACTGGCCTATTGATGGGAACTTGGCTTGTTTCTATATCTTGGCTATTGTAAATAATACTGCAGCACACATAGGGACCATATATTTTTCCAATTAGTATTTTAGTTTTCTTAGGACATATACACAGAAGTGGAATCACTGAATCATAAGACAGTTCCATTTTTAATTTTTTGAGGACCCTCCATACTGTTTTCCATAGTGGCTGTACCAATCTGCATTCCTACCAACAGTTTATTAGGGTTCTCTTTTCTATACATCCTCATCAACACTGGTTATTTGTTGATTTATTGATGATAACCATTCTGACAGGTGTGAGGTGATATCTCATTGTAGTTTTAAATTGTATTTCTCAGATGATTAGTAATGTTGAGCATTTTTTGTATGTCTTTTGGCCATCTGTATATCCTTTTTGGATAAATGTTTATTCAGATGTTCTGCCTATTTTTGAATTGGATTGTTTATATTCAGTGTATCATTGACAAATATCTTCTGCCATCCAGTAGTTTGTCTTTTAGTTTTATTAATGGTTTCCTTTGCTGTGCAAAATCTTTTTTAGTTTGACATAGTTTTTTTCTTTTATTTCACTTGCCCAAAGAAGTATATAAGAAAAAAATATTGCCAGGAAAATTTACTGCCTATGTTTTCTTCTAGGAGTTTTTTGGTTTTGGGTCTTACATTTGTCATTAATCCAACTTGAGTTTATTCTTGTATATGGTGTATGAAGGTGGCCTAGTTTCATTTTTTTGCATAATCTGTCCAATTTTCTCAAACCTACTTATTGAAGAGACTGTCTTTACTCACTGTATGTTCTTACTTTGTTTGTCCAATATTAATTGACCATACAAATATTGGTCTTTTTCTGGGCTCTTTATGTTATTTCATTGGTCTATGTGTTTGTTTTTATGCCAGTATCCTGCTGTTATAATTATTATTGGTAGTATAATTTGATATCAGGTAGTGCAATATCCTGACTTTGTCTTCCATTTTAAGAATTACTGTGACCATTTGGGTTCTTTTGTGGTTCCCTATAAATTTTTATTAATTTTATTGGGGTAACATTGGTTCACAAACCTATACAGGTTTCAAGTACACAACTCAACAAAACATCATCTGCATAGTGCATTGAGCACTCATCACCCCAAGCAAAGTCTCTTTCCATCCCCATTGTCCCATCCTTTTCCCACCTCCATATACCCCCATCCTGCTTTCCTTCTGGTTATCACCACACTGTTCTCTGTGTCTATGTGTATATATATATACATACATACACACATAGCCAATATATATATACACATTATATATATACACAATATATATATACACATCAGTATATATATATATATATATACATATATATATATATATATAGGCTAATCACTTCAGCTTCTTTCATCCAGTCCCCCCTCAACCCTCCCCTCTGATAGCTGTCAGTCTGTTCTATGTATCCATGCCTCTGTTTCTATTTTGTTCATTTATTTTGCTCATTAGATTCCACATATAAGTGAGATCATGTGGTATTTGTCTTTCTTTGACTGGCTTATTTCACTTGGCATAATAATCTCCAGGTTCATCAATGATGTTGTAAAAGGTAAGATTTCCTTCTTTTTTATGATCAAGTAGTATTCTATTCTGTAAATACCACAGCTATTTTATCCACTCATCTACTGATGGGCACTTGGTCTGTTTCTAGATCTTGGCTACTGTAATTAATGCTGCAATGATCATAGGAGTGCATATATTCTTTTGATTTAGTGTTTTAGGTTTCATATTTGCAGAAGTGGGACCACTGGGCAAAAGTGCAGCTCCACTTTTAATTTTTTGAGGAAACTCCATACTGTTTTCCACAGTGGATGCATCAGTCTGCATTCCCACCATAGTGCACTAGGGTTTCCTTTGCTATACATACTTGCCAGCACTTGTTGTTTGTTGATTTATTGATGGCAGCCAATCTGACAAGCATGAGGTGACATCTCATTGTGGTTTTAATTTGTATCTCTTTGATGATCAGTGACACTAAGCATTTCTTGTATGCCTATTGGCCTCTTTGGAGAAGTGTCCATTCAGGTCCTTTGCCCATTTTCTAGTTGGGTTGCTTGTCTTCTTGGTGTTGAGTTGTATAAGTCTTTATATATTTTGGAAATTAACACCTTATCACATGTATCATTGGCAAATATGTTCTTCCATACAATGGATTCCTCTTTCATTTTACTGGTGTTTTCTTCTACTGCACAAAAGCTTTCTGGTTTGATGAAATCACACTTGTTTATTTTTTCCTTTGCTTCCCTTGCCTGAGGAGAGATATGTGCCAAAATATTGCTATAAGAAATGTCTGAAATTTTACTGCCTATCTTTTTTTTCCTAAGACTTTTATGGTCTTGTGACTTACATTTAAGTCTTTAATCCACTTTGAGTTTTTTCTTGTATTGGTGTAAGTTGGTGGTCTAGTTTCATTTTTTTCATGTATCTGTCCAATTATCTTACTTAATACCATTTATTGAAGAGATTGTCTTTACTCCATTGTATGTTCTTGCTTCTTTTGTGAAATATTAATTGACCATAAAGTTGTGGGTTTATTTCTGGGCTGTCTATTCTGTCCCATTCAGTTATATGCTTACTCTTGTGCCAATGCCATGCTGTTTTGATTACAATGATCTTGTGGTATAGTTTGATATCAGGTAGTGTGATACCTCCAACTTTGTTTTTCTTTCTCACTATTGCTGAGGTTATTTGGGGTCTTTTGTGACTCCATACAAATTTTTGGAATATTTGTTCTATATCTTTGAAATATGGCATTAGTATAAGAATTGTGCAAAATTTGTAGATTCCTTTGGGTAATACGAACACTTTAATGATATTAATTTTTCTTATGCCTGAAATAGTATATGCTGCCACTTATTTGTATTTTCCTCAATTTCTTTCTTTGGTATCTTATAATTTTCCAAGTATAGGTCTTTTACCTTTTTGGTTAAATTTATTAACTTATTTTTTGTTGCAATAGTAAATGGGATTGCTTTCTTAATTTCTCTTTCTAATATTCCATTATAGATGTATACAAATGCCACCAATTTTTGAATATTAATTTTGTATCCTACTACTTTGCCAAATTGATTTATTAGATTTAGTAGTTTTTTTTGGTGGAATCTTTAGGGTTTTCTATATACAATATCATGTCATTTATGAATAATAAGAGTTTTACTTCTTCCTTTCCAATTTCTTCTTCTTGGTCCTGGTTGGGTTGTTCAGTTGGTTAGTGTTATCCCAATATGCCAAGTCTGTGGGTTCAATCCTGGTCAGGGAAATATAAGAATCAACCAATAAATGCATAAATAAGTGGAACAACTAGTCGAGGCTTCTCTCTCTCTCCCTCTTTCTGTCTCTCTCTGCCTCTCTCTACTCCTACTCCTACTCCTCCTTTACTCTTCCCCTTCTTGTCTCTAAAATCAATAAATAAACATTTAAAAATAAAAATAAGTCAATAAAGCTTTATTTCTTCTCTGATTGCTGTGGCTAGGACTTTCAGTACCATGTTGAATAAGACTGGTGAAGCGGAAATCTGTCTTGTTCCTGATCTTAGGGAGAACGCTTATCGTTTTTGTCCTTTGAGTATAATGTTGACTGTGGGTTTCTCATATATGGCCTTTATTATGTTAAGGTATGATGCCTCTATTTCCACTTTGCTGAGAGTTTTTATTAAATGGGTGCTGGATTTTATCAAATGCTTTTTCTGCATCTACTGATATGATCTAGTAATTTTTATCTTTCATTTTATTTATGTGGTATATCATGTTTATTGGTTTGTGAATATTGTACTAACCTTCCACCCATCAAATCTTATTGGATAATGTTGTATAATTTTTTTAAATGTATTTCTGGTTTCAGTTTGCTAACATTTTGTTGAGGACTTTAGCCTCTATGTTCCTAAGGAATATTGGCCTATAACTTTCTTTTGTTGTAGTGTATATGATTTTGGAATTGGGTAATGATGACCTCATAGAATAAGCTTTGAAATCTTCCCTCTTCTAGAAATTTTTGGAATAGTTTGAGAGGGATAGGTGTTAGTTATTCTTTGGTTGTTTGGTAAAATTTTCCTGTGAAGCCATCTGGTCCAGGATTTTTGTTTGCTGGAAGTTTTTTTATTAATGCCTCAATTACATTAGTTATAATTGGTCTATTCAGGTTTTCTGATTCTTCTTGATTCAGTTTTGGAAGATTGTGTGTTTATAAAAATTTATTTCTCCTAGGTTGTTCTATTTGTTGACATGTAGTTATTCATAGTATTTTCTTATAATCCTTAGTATTTCTGTAGTATCAGTCATTACTTCTCTTCTTTAATTTCTGATTTTATTTATTTGGGTCCTCTCTCAGTTTTCTTAAAAAGCCTTATTAAAAGTTCATCAGTCTTGTTTATCTTATCAAGGAAACTGCTCTTGGTTTTATTGATCTTTTGTATGATTTTTAGTTTCTATGTCATTTATTTCTGCTCTGATCATTATTATTTCCTTCTTTCTACTTACTTTGGGCTTTGTTTCTTGTTTTCTAGTTCTTTTAGGTGTAGGGTTAGATTGTTTATTTGAGGCTGTTCTTGCCTGTTGAAGTAGGCCTATAATGCTATGAATTTCCCTCTCAGGAGTACTTGCATTGTGTCCCATAAATTTTGTGTGGTCATGTGTTCATTTTTATTTGTTTTTGGGTAGCTTTTTAAACCTTATTTTTTATCATTTACACTATTACAGATGTGTCCATTCCCCCCCAATTTGCTCACCTTCACTCAGACCTCCCTCCTCCTTTCCTCAGGCCATCACCATATTGTTTTCATGTCCATGGGTTATGCATGTATGTTCTTTAGCTAAATTCTTTACCTTCTTTCATCAAGACCCTTCTCCCCTCTTTCCTCTGACAACTGTCAGTCTTTTCCATGTATCCTCTTTCTATTTTATTTATCAGTTTACTCTGTTTATTAGATTTCACATATAAGTGAGATCATATGGTATATGTCTTTCACTGACTGCCTTATTTTACTTGGTATAATAATCTCCAAGTACACCCATGATGGTGTGAATAGTAAAAGTTTCTTTTTCTTATGGTCACATGGTATTTCATGGTGTAAATGTACCACAGCTATTTTATCCACTCATTTACTGATGGACACTTGTTCTATTTCCAGATCTTGACTATAATTAATGCTACAATGAACATAGGGGTGCATATATTCTATCAAGTTGGTGTTTCTAGTTTCTTCTAATATATGCCCAGAAATGAGACCACTGGGTCAAAAGCAATTTAATTTTTAATTTTTTGAAGAAAGTACCAGCCTGCATTCCCACCAACAGTGTACTAGGGCTCCCTTTCCTCCACATACTTGCCAGCACTTGTTGTTTGTTGTTATACTGATGGTAGCAATTCTGGTAGGCATGAACTGATGTCTCATTGTGGTTTTAACTAGCCTTCCTCTGATGATTAGTGACATTGAGCATCTTTTCTTATGTCTATTGGCCATCTGTGTATTCTCTTTGGAGAAGTGTCCACTCAGGTCCTTTCCCATTTTTAAATGGATTATTTGTCTTCCTGGTGTTGACTTGTATAAGTTCTTTATATACTTTGGAAATTAACCCTTTATCAGATGTATCATTGGCAAATATGTTCTTCCATACAGTGGATCCTCATTTCATTTTGTTGATGGTTTCTTCTGCTGTGCAAAAGCTTTTTAATTTGGTGTTGTCCCATTTGTTTATTTTTCCTTTGTTTCCCTTGTCCTAGGAGCTACATCAGCAAAAATATTACTATGTGAGATATCTGAAACTTTACTTCCTATTTTTTTCTAGAATTTTTATGGTTTCACAACTTACATTTAAGTCTTTTATCCATTTTGAGTTTATCTTTTTGTATAGTGTAAGTTGGTGGTCTAGTTTCATTTTTTTTCATGTACCTGTCCAATTTTTCAACACCATTTATTGAAATACTGTTTTTATTCCATTGTATTTTCTTGCCTTCATTGTCAAATATTAATTTGACAATTAATTAATTAATTAATTGATGTTGTTTGTAGCCAGCTTTGGGCTGCCTGTCTGGAGCTACTATGCTATTTACTATTTGTGGCTGCATCTGCTGGGCCTGGGTGTACATGGAGGGGCCAATCTGTGTACAAGGGTTGGCTTCCTCCAGCTTAGAGCTAGGGGAAGATCTTTAAAAAGTCTGAGGTTCTTTCAGGTTCACCTCCACCTGTCAGCTACTCCATCTCCTTCTGAGGTTGCCTTGTCTTTCTCCAGAGCTTTCCAAGATTGGGATCAGGCTTACCATGACCCACAGACCCCATCACAGGTTGTGAGCTTGATAAAATGGGGAAACCATGGTTGGCAGGAAGAGGCTAGTGGGTCTGATACTTGGGGGGCCACACAGTCAGGCACTCAGTGAGGAAAAAGTGGTCCCTACTCCAGAGCCAAACCACTCAGACTATGCCAGAGTCTTCAACTCTAGCTCCTCGAGGAGGAACGCACCTTAGGTTCAGGTTGGGTGCAGCCAGCACACCCCTATGCAGGAGCAAACTCAACAGGGCAGAGCCACTGGAGCTCAAAAGGACATATCAAAAGAGTCTCCCATTGGGGAATTGGGGTTGATGCACTGGCCAACCCCACAGGAGGGGGCTAAGGACTTAGTCCCAGCCCCAGAATTGCCTTTGAGGGAGGCACACTGGAAATGTTCCAGCTCCAAGCAGTACTCCCCCTCCCTTGTGAAACTGAGAAAATGTGCTCGGCAGGGCAGGGCCACAGGTACTTGAAAGTGTAGATCCAAACAGTTTTCCCTTGGGGGTGTTGCCAGTAAGCCTGCAAGAGGGGACTGGGCATTTCTTTTCCTTCCTGGGATAGGACAGGCTCAGCTCTAAGGGGCGATGGGAGTGGCCCCCATCTATGATGTAGCCACACAACATACAAGTGCCCCTTTGATTCCTGGACAAAGGCAACACCTGGAGGTATGCTCCAAAAGTCCCTGCTCTGCTCAGTACTTTGATTCCCTTGCACAAATGAACTCAGCAGGGTGGAGCCACAGAGTGGCTGGGCAGGTGTAGTGATTCAACAGGTTGTGGGGCGGGGAGTGGGAAGCTGTCTGTTTTTGTTATTCTATTTTCTCTTTGTATTTCAGTGTGGGAAGTTCCAATTGATGTACTTTTAAAATTTCTGATTATCTCTCTGGCCCTGTCTAGTCAGTCATCTGTTGATGACTCCATCAAAAGCAGCCTTCATTTCTGTTACAGTGTTTTTTTATTTCTAGAATCTTTTTTATTATTTCTTTTAGTTTCTCTGCTTATATTATTTCTGCTTACATCAGCCATCTTTTCTTGCATGTTATTTACTTTTTCCATTAAAGGTCTTAATACAGTAATCATCACTACTTTGGGTTTTCTGTCTAATAATCTGGTTCTAATGATTGCTTTTTTCTTAATATTGTGTTTTTTTCTTTTTAGAATTCTTTGTAATTTTTTGTTGAAAGCTGGACATGATGTATTGGAAAATAGAAACTGAGGTAAGTAGACCTTTAATGTGAGTTTGATGTTGATATGGTTAGGAGTTGGACAGTGTTTAATGTTTCCTGTAGCTGTAGGTGCCAGAGACTTCAAATTCCTGTAGTGTCCCTGCTTTTGACTCCCTCATTGTCCTTAGATTTCCCTTAGAACTCTTATTTATTTATTTACTTACTTTCTTTTAATGTTATTTTTTATTGTTGTTCATGTACACTTATCTCCATTTTCCCCCCACTTTTCCCCCTCACCCTACCCATCCTCACCTATCCCCACCTCCCACACTCAATCCTACACCCCTTTGGCTGTGTCCAAAACAAACGAGCAAGCAAGCAAAATATAACCGGAGAAATTAAAATAAAGAATAAACTGACAGTAACCAAAGGGGAGGGAACAGGGGGATAATTGGGGAAAAGCGGGGTAGGGACAAGGAACATGTATAAAGGACACATGGACACAAAACTCTTTCTTGAAAAAATTCTGAGCCTTACAGACTTTTCATCTGTAAACCACTGATATTATACTAGAGTTCTATTAGTGTAATGGTAAGGAATGAGAGATAAATCATTCTATAATCTTCTGATTAAATTTCAGTCTTTCAGTGAATATATGTTTCTGGGCAGTAACCTACAGAAATGTTTCTAAAAGTTCTGTTTTCTCCTCAGCTTAGGTGACACAGAAAGCTTAGAGAAAACTAGAATCAGATCATTGTCCTTCAGCCCATATGAGATAAGTATCTGACAAAGTCTTTTTCATTGAACAGTTGGCCTCTGCTATGACCTCCTCTTGTCAAAAGTTCAGGGTAAGTTTTATTTGTTCTTCACCACAAGAATTTGGTGGATTCCTGGGGGTAATATTGGTGAAAATATAGGGACTCCACCAAGATTATGCCCTGCTTCCTGTAACTTCCTATGCTCATCTTAATTCACACTTAGCCTCCAACAATTCATCAAAATTTCATTAAATGTTCATATCAGTCAATGGTGCCAGTGTTCTCTGCTCTAAGGAAGATGACCTTGGCTGTGTTTTTCTGTGTGTAAATCTGCTAGGGTTGCCATAACAAAGTGAGTGCTTCCTAAAACAACAGAAAATTATACTATCATAGTTCTGGAGGCCAGAGTCTTAAATCAAGTTTCCAGCACAGCCATGACTGTTTTGAAACTTGTAGGGGAGAATGCTTATTTGCCTTTTTATCTTCTTGTGGTGGCTGTTAATCATTGATGTTCTTTGGCTTGCAGCTGCAGCACTTCAATCTGTGTCTCTTCCACCACATAACATTTTCTCCCTGTGGGTCTGTTCCTGGATTTCTCCTCTTCTTATAAAAACTTCAGTCATGTTGGATCAAGGGTCCATGCCACTTCAATGTGACCTTTTTATAACTTAACTAATTAGATCTTCAAATACCCTACTTCCAGATAAGTTCACATTTTGAGATACTAAAAGGTTAGAAATGTAGCATATCTTCTGCGTGACGTAGTTAAACACATAACACTGTTTACCTGTGTCTCCCAGTTTTGAAGTGGTGGTTTTAGCCTACAACCTCAATTCTCTGATGTCTCAATTATAACAATGATTTTGAGTTTGTTTAGTATTTTTTCTTGTTAGGAGAGGAATAATGAATTCCAGGCTCCTTATATGTTGGGGTCAAAACTGGAAGTCCATTACTGTTTTTTTTTATTTTAATTGTTGTTCAAGTAGAGTTTTCTTTTACTCTCATTCCAGCCCAACCCCCCAGCCCTCCCCATATCCCTCACATTTCCACACCCACCTAGTTTTTGTCCTTGTGTCCTTTATACTTGTTCCTATAAACCCTTCCCCTTTTCCCCTGAAATTCCCTCCCCTCTCCTCTCTGGTCACTGTCAGACTGTTCTCTATTTAAGTATCTTTAGTTATATTTTGCTTGTTTCTTTGTTTTGTTGATTACATTCCTGTTAAAGGTGAGATCATATGGTATTTGTCTTTCAATGCCCGGCTTATTTCACCTAGTATAATGCTTTCTAGTTGCATCCATGCTGTCACAAAGGGTAGGAGCTCCTTCTTTCTTTTGGCTGCATAGAATTCCGTCATGTAAATGTACCATAGTTTTTTGATCCATTCATTTACTGATGGGCACCTAGGTTGCTTCCAACACTTGGCTATTGTAAATTGTGCTGCTATGAACATTGGGGTGCATAGGTTCTTTTGGATTGGTGTTTTAGGGTTCTTGGATATAATCCTAGCAGTGGAATTGCTAGGTCAAAAGGCAGATCCATTTTTAGTTTTCTGAGGAAATTCCATACTGTTTTCCATAGTGGTTGTACCTGTCTGCAATCCCACCAACAGTGCAGTAGGGTTCCCTTTTCTCCACAACCTCTCCAACACTTGTTTGTTGCTTTGTTTATGATGGCCATTCTGACCGGTGTGAAGTGGTATCACATTGTGGTTTTAATATGCTTCTCTCTGATAGCTAGTGATACTGAGCATCTTTTTATGTGTCACTGGATCCTCTGTGTGTCCTCCTTGGAGAAGTGTCTGTTCAAGTCCTTTGTCCATTTTTTAATTGGGTTGCTTGTCTTCTTAGAGTGGAGTTGTGTAAGTTCTTTATATATTTTAGAGATTAAACCCTTGTCTGAGTTATCATTGGCAAATATGTTTTTCCATACAGTTGGTTCTTTTTTTATTTTAATACTGTTTTCTTTAGCCATGCAGAAGCTTTTTATTTCGATGAGACCCCATTTATTTATTTTTTCCTTTATGTCCCTTGCTCTAGGGGACATATCAGTAAAAATGTTGCTGTGTGAAATACCTGAGATTTTCCTGCCTATGTTCTCCGTTAGGACTTTAATGGTGTCATTAGTTATATTTAAATCTTTTATCCACCTTGAATTTATTTTTGTGTATGGGGTAGGTTGGTGCTCAAGTTTCATTTTTTTGATTTTTTAAATAGTATGGTTCAAAACAGTATGTTTTATTATATAGTCTTCACTAAACATTGAATTCTGCATGGAAGTTAATTTTGAAATATTTCTGCTATATAGTGGCCCCTCCTCACCTCCCCCAAAAGAAAACACTCAAAATCAGTTACACACACTAGTTTTGGCACATGTTCTTTTTTCCCCAGATTATTTATTTATTTTTAATTTTCATGCATTCAACATTGTATTCATTTCAGATGTACAATATAGTGGTTAGACAATCATGTCCTTTACAGAGTGGTGCCCTCGATATTTCAAGTTCCCACCTGACCTCATACAATATTACAATGTTACAATATAAGAATATTACAATATTGTTATTACAATATTATTGACTACATTCTTTATGCTGTAATTTATGCCTCTGTGGCTATTCTGTAACTACAAATTTGTACATCTTAATTCTTCACCTTTTTTACCCAGCCCCCCCAAACTTCCTCCCCTCTGTCAACCATCAGTCTGTTCCTTGTATGTATAAATCTCTATTTTGTTTACTTTGTCTTTACATAAGTAAAATCATAAACTGTATAATATTTGTCTTTCTCTGTCTGACTTAATTCACTTAGCATAATACCTTCTAGGTTATCCTAGGTTTTGCAAAAGACAAGACTTCATTCTTTATTTTTTAAGATTTTATTTATTTATTTTTAGAGAGAAGGGGAGGGAGACAGAAAGAGAGGGAGAGAAACATCAATGTGTGGTTGCCTCTCATGCACCCCCTACTGGGAACCTGGCCCACAACCCAGGTATATGCCCTAACTGGGAATTGAACCAGCGACACTTTGGTTTGCAGGCTGGCTCTCAGTCCACTAAGCTACACCAGCCAGGGCGACTTCATTCTTTTTTTATGGCCAAGTAGTATTCCATTAGGTATATTTAACACAGCTTTTTTATCCACTTGCTTATTAATGGGCACTTGGGTTGCTTCCGTATCTTCACTATTATAAATAATGCTGCCATGAACATGGCAGGGGCGGGGCAGTGAATATATTCTTTTGAATTCATGTTTTGGATTTCTTTAGATATAATCCCAGAAGTGAAATCAGTGGGTCATAAGGCAATTCTGTTTTTAATATTTTGAGTAACCTCCACACTGTTTTTCATATTGAAAAACACCAGTCTGCATTCCCACCATCAGTGCAGTAGGGTTCCCTTCACATTCCCACCAACACTTATTTGTCAATTTATTGACGATATCCATTCCGACAGCTCTGAGGTGGTATCTCATTGTGGTTTTGATTTACATTTCTCTGATGATATGTGATGTTGAGCAACTTTTCATATGTCTGTTGGCCATCTGCATACCCTCTTTGGAAAGGTGTCAATTCAAGTGTTTTGCCCACATTTTAATTGGGTTGTTTGTTTTTCTGGTGTTGAGTTGTCTAAGTTACTTATAAATTTTGGTTATTAACACCTTATCAAGTGTATCATTGGTAAATATATTCTTCCATTTAGTAAATGTCTTTTCATTTTGTTGATGTTTTCCCTTGC
Organism: Trachops cirrhosus; assembly: GCA_028533065.1. Taxonomy (NCBI): domain Eukaryota; kingdom Metazoa; phylum Chordata; class Mammalia; order Chiroptera; family Phyllostomidae; genus Trachops; species Trachops cirrhosus. The sequence goes on along the minus strand of CM052547.1, from coordinate 48,602,586 downwards.
TGCACAAAAACTTTTTAGTTTCAAGTTTATTCTTTTGTTTCCTTGCCTGAGTAGATATGTGAGAAAAAAATATTGCCAAGAAAAATGTCTGAGATTTTACTGCCTGCTTTTTTATCTATGAGTTTTGTGAGTTCAGGTCTTACATTTAAGTCTTCAAATCATTTTTAATTTATTCTTGTATATGGTGTATAGAGGTGGTCTAGTTTTAGTATTTTGCATGTATTTGTATAATTTTCTCAACACCATTTATTGAATAGACCATCATTACCCCATTGTATGTTCTGTCATTATTTGCCAACAACATGATGTTGTATAAAGAGAACCCTAAAGATTCTGTTAGGCAGGATAGATAGTAAACCAAGATAGGGAGGGAGAGGGAGACCCATTAGCTCAGCAGCCCCGAGCCTGGTCCAATAAGATTACCAGGTGTTCCAAACATCACAAGCAAAATCATGATATCACAGAGGAGGGGAGCCCTTAAAGTTCTGTGTGTTCCACTATCTGGGAAAGAAAGCTTTTGAAACTGTATATCAATCCCAAGGTCTGGGAAAAGGGGGGGAGAGGAAACCTAGAAGCTGGCTATGAGTACAAAACCCCAACAGCTGGAGCACTCAGAGTAGCTGGGTGCCCACTTGCAGCATTGTACTCAAGTGCATTTCATAAAAAACTTACAACCTCATTTCTGCTATACTTGGGGCACTTAGACTAGTAGGGTGCCTGCTTGCAGCTTTGTGCTCAAGTGTATTTCAAAACATAAACTTGCTATCTCATTTCCACTATATGGGTTGTCTCTCACCTGAATTTTTCTTTTGCAAGCAAGGCAAGAACCAAGGAGGGGGAGCTCTCTAACTCAGATCTCCTCAGGATCAATTCCACCAAAAAAAAAAAAAAAAAAAAAAAAACTACTAGAACTGATAAGTGAGTTCAGGAAAGTAACAGAATACAAAATAAATATTAATAATTAGTTGCATTTTTACACACCAATAATGAACTATCAGAAAATGAAAATAAGAAAACAACCCCATTTACAATTGTATCAGAAAATACCTGGGCATAAATTTAACAAAAACAGTAAAGACCTGTACTCAGAAATTTATAAGGCATTGAAGAGAGAAATCAAAGAATATACTAATAAGTGGAATCATAAACCGTACTTATGGATAGAAAGAACTAACATCATTAAAATGTCCATACTACCTAAAGCAATTTATAGATTCAACAAAATTCCTATCAAAATACCAATGGTGTATGTCACAGAACTAGAAAAAGTAATCCAAAAATTTCTATGAAAACATAAAAGATCCTGAATAGTAACAGAAATCCTGAAAAAGAAAACCAAAGTGGGAGGTATCACAGTATCTGATATCAAACTATACTACTAGGCTATAGTAATCAAAACAGCATGATACTGGCATGAAACAGACATATAGATCAATAGAACTAACTAGAAAACCCAGAAAAAAACACTTCTATATGATCTAGTAATCTATAACAAAGGAAGCAAGGGCACATGGTCTTTTCAAAAGTACATTTATATCAGTTTGGGATTGTTCAGCTTACTTTGCATGCAGTTTTTGTCTCCAATTGCCATGGCACTATATATAATTGCATTTAAACAGTATGATCCAAATAAATTATAGTAGTACAATGATTAGAAATTCAAGTTATTCCAACTCTCATTTAATGTGACCAATTAGATTTTTATTTGTGTTCAAAATTTAAAACAATGACACAGTGCACACTTCAAGATGCAATGATTTGTTTTGGTAAATGTAATTTTTATTTTATACAAGAAATATTTTACTGAATTTGAAAGAATACTTTTGAATTGAAATTTTATCTTCTTTTTTGCCATTTTTAAAGTAAAGAAAATCAGGAAAATAATAATTATTACCTACTATTACTACTGAAAATATTTTTTTCACAGGAAAAAGAAGACCTCTTCAAAGTGTCAAATGTACTGTAACACCAGTGATTTTGATCCTGCTGCACTCTTGAGAGTGAGACTGTAAGTGAGCACAGTTAAAGGAAAAAGGTAGTGGAAAGGGGAGGCACCAGGTAATAAGTGACAGAAGGAGATCGCTATTACCTAAAGAATAGTCTGCATCCACAGATCAAAAGGGCTTATAAAATTATAGAGTGGACTGATGGAATATCCTGGAAAGATTACTGAACTCCAAGAGTAAGTAAAAATATGATGTCAGTCCAGAAAATGTCTAGGTATTGTTAATAAAATGAGAATGGTTTACATGACATTGATGTGACCTGGCAGTGAAGGAGAGTGAACTGGAATGTGCATGAATGAATAATGAAAATTTCACTGTACTAGTCAGTGGGGGAAGTAGACATCATTGAGTGAGAGTGTGTACTGTGTGGCCACTGCATTCAAAATGACTGAGGAAGAGGAACAATAATTCTGCATCAAATTTTGTGTTAAGCTTAAACACTCCTCCATGGACACTATTCAGATTATCCACAAGGCCACATCTATGGAAAACTGATAAATGGCAGCTTCATCATGACAACAAACCCACTCATGCATCACATCTCGTGCAGAGATTTTTGGCAAAACATCAAATCACCCCCTACAAAGTGACTCAGCCCCCTACAACCCAGATCTGGTGCCCTGTGACTTCCAGCTTTTCTCAAAACTAAAATCACATATGAAAGAGAAGAGATTTCAGACCACTGAGGAGATTCATAAGAATATCATGGGACAGCTGATGGTGACTGGGAGAACTATTTGAGGTCCCAAGGTGCCTACTTGGAAGGGGACTGAGGCACCATCGTCCTATGCACAATGTTTCTTCTATTATATATCTTGTATCTTCTTCAATAAATGTGTCTATTTTTCATATTGCATGGCTGGATATCTTTTGGACAGACCTCGTATATGAATATGTCTATATCTAGGTAAGTTTATTCTTTTTTGAGCATGGGAAAAATATGAAAGTACATGTGGAAACTTCTTATCATGTATTCTCTAATTGCTGTTGTATGTGGTGGGAGCATAGGAGGCAGAGGATGTCCAGCAAAATCATTTACATAAAAAACAGAGAAAGGGAAAACAATTATGTGTAATATGCTTGCCATCACATATTTTAGGGAATCAGTCTGTGTGGCAGTGGTGAATGTAGCTCAGCCCTGGTTCAGAAAACTGGCAGGCTCAAGGCAGCACACAGGACCCAGGCCCACAGATCAGCTTTCCCATGGGGCACCAGGCCTATATTATATCTAGGCTGCTTTGGGGCTTGCTTTTGCTAAGATTCCCTCATCCTGAGCTCAGACAGCAGATGTTTAATGTATACCCTTGAAGTAACTCCTTAAAGTCTGTGCTAAATCATTCCAAGGATAGAATGTAACCAGATCAATCACTCTTAGCATTCCCTTGCATTTGCAACATTCTTTTCTTTGT